>OZ017742.1:156745011-157345011 GCA_963969285.1 Odontomyia ornata
ATCTAAGCTCCTTTTTTGAGCCGGAAGGCGCACTTCTACTGTTAGGTGATTTCAACGCCTATCATAATTCCTGGGGTGTTGTGAGGAGCAACAGATTCATTACAAGCAAATACGGATGGCTACATATGCCAAGTGAACCAACGCACTAGGGCCGAACTTTTGCGAACATCCTAGACGATGGAATCTCATGAAATTTTCACCATAATATCCATACAACGGTACTCAATGATTTCTCTTCTGACTACAAACCAGTGCACTTCTTCATAGAGAAAATCTTCATTGATGAACCAGTAAAAGTAAAGAGTATTACAAATTGGCAAGCTTTGAGAAAAGTTAAAGATATTCCGCCTTTAGTAGAACTTTGTAGTAATCGATTAGGTATGGCACAAAAAGCCAGCGTGCGAGAGCTTGTCTCGTTACCACTCTGGGCCTAAAATTTTATTAAAACTGTCCAAATGTATAATCTCTGGAATTGACATATATTTTTATTTGTTCTTCTTCCATCTTCCATCGAGCCAACTCATTCCATTTTACAAGCTAGCAGATTACTGCACCATGTTCAAAGCAGAGCGATAGGAGGTATAGCTTTTACCATCGCGCAACTGCAGAGGTATACAAAGCTCAACCAAGATGAATGCAACCAGAACAAGTTATTGTATTGCTAGCTTGCAAATTATCAAATACAAAAATTTCAAGTGAGATTTTAGTCTCCGAATTTTTCATTGATGAACAGTTAATCCCCAAGTAAATACGACGTTTACTTTTCACTCTATTTGATTGTGCTGGACCAGACGTTCAAAACTTGAAACAACTACCGCTAATATATTAGGAAAGTTATTCAGACATTTCATCATATCCATACATTAACTGAAACGTTATCAAATATTTCAAAATGAAGGTTATACTTCTGTTATCCTCAAGTATTATGTGAGTGCGATCTAGTTTTATCCACTTTGCTATATGCAAAGTCATCCTCAGTATTAAATTCAAACGAACATCAAATTAAGATAAAAGCATTATTAACGCTACACTCATCTTTAACCTTTGTCGTAAAATGTAACATCGTCTCACAGTTGAAGCAAAAATTACAGTTTCCATCATTAATTACATTGGATAACCTTCGCTTGTTTAAATTCTTGAAATGAACAAATAATACACACATAGAGCCTTAATGAAAATATGCTCTCCCAAGTATTCAACAAACGCCAAATCATTAATAGAAAACAGTAGTTATTAAAAGCAGTCGCATATGATCGATATATCCATACTTGTACAAAATTCAACATGGTACAAATAAAACAATCAATTATCTTGTGTATAAAAATAAGATATCGAAAAACAAAAATCAATTATCAAAGTTTAAAATTGCACCAACACCAACATCAAACATACAATTATACTAACATTTCTACATTTATTAATTTTAATATAAAATACTTTATATTAATGGTAAAACCAACCATCAAATAAAAAAGCAATCCAAACGCAAATGAAAATACATGTGGACATCAAACACAGATTAATTGAAAGAAAACAACAAACAAATAAAACATACAAATATGATAACAACTTAAAATGTGATGACTTCAAATACATATACATTGAATAGATAAAAACTTATAAATGAAACTATTGCCAATTCATTTTCTAACACAAGCATAAATGGGAAGAGAAGAAGCGATCCAACGACAATGACTAAGCAAGAGTACTGCAAGAAGTACAGCAAGTTCAGTGGCCAACTCCACGACATCTGCAGATAGTTGAGCTCACGATCGGTAGGACTTACAAACACTACGGGGAGTCTGCTTGAGATCGTGAATCAGCGTGGACGTCGCGAGAAATAGAGAGGTCAAGATTGAGACGCGCGATGAAACAGTTAGGCTAGCACGCGATTAAACGTCGATTTTTGGTTTTAATAACTTTAAACTATGCGCAATTGGTTTAACTACTGTATGTGGTGTTAGATCTAAAGAAAATCCTACAATCGATTTCTGACAAATAAATGATCATGGCGGCTGTTTCTTGAATTACTCGGATTAAATATTGATCGGTGCAGAAAGTTATCAAAAAACACAGTGTTATTATAACTATCAGTTATACGCAACTGCAATCGTAAATGGCGTGAAAGAAACGTATTTTAAAAGAGTCGGGAAAAGATAGTGAAATATTCTCCACAGTGCTGCGGCTCACGAAATACAATGAAATTCGTTTGCACGTGATATTGCCATCGTTGAACTTCTTAGTGACTGGCGTCCTCTTCAGCTCGACAATAGTCTTTGGGTTTACCGGCATTCTTGCCTTCTACAATTTTCAAGCATGCAAATATCAAATGGTGTACCAATAGCTGACCAATGTTCGGCAAAAATTTTGATCGCATAGAGCATTGAAAGGAGAGATTAGTGAAGTAACCGCTCGATTCTCGTCAGTGTTCGCATTCTCAAAACAGACCTGATAGCTGTTATCAAAGGGGAATTTCAGTGTCCATGTATTCAAGTCCACGAGCAAGATTCGGTTTCGCGTGTGAAAACGTTACGAAACCACGCCCTGGAAGTAGTGCTCTGCAGTCGGATTACACAAAAGTGTTCGTTTAACGGGATCACCGTAAAGGAATATCGGTCAAATTTCATACAAGACTTTTAAGGAACTTGATGGTCATATTGAAAGGCAGATCTTTGAACCGACAATAACAACACTTCATTATCATTTTGCTGAAGCAGAGAAAGGATCTGGCAGCACATACTGCGAAGCATGTTAGGCCTGTCGAACAGTTAGTTTATTTGGTTTATATGTGCACTGAAACTCGCCACGAAAAGACTTTTCGAAATATATCAAAATTTGTTGCAACGCAATTTACTTTAGTGCAATTGAAATAAACGGAAGCGGCCAGTGTAATTTCGCTGCTAAATAAAGAAACTGAAGTTACAAGCATTTTGTATGCATTTTCACTGTGTGGTTTTTCGGTAGAGTTGCTCAAACGTTCGTGTCCTAAAATAACAGAAGAAGGATTGAAGAAAAATCAGTTAGCTATGCAATAATAGTTCTCCAGATTTTATCGATCATTTATCGTCTTCAGAACACAGTGTAAGGTAGCATATTATTCGTATAACAGAACTACGCGAGCTTTCAGAAAAGTGAATTTAGACCAAAGCGAATTAAAAAATTGCGGCCTCTGAGTGGTTCCTGCTTATCGTGTATAACCGCAGCTTCACGCCGTCTCATTGAAACCTAGCCGTTCACGAAAACATCGGCATCACATTGATGTCATCATCATCGCCGGCGCGATTTCTCGACATTTCGTTTAAAATAAAATCGACTCTTCACACTTTGCGTGTTTCTTCTGGGAACCAGATTATGGAACATCGATTCTATGGGAAAAATTCTCGCTGATGTGGCATATTTTATTGTGTTGTGTGGACCGTTATTTGCGAAAATTAACTCCGCGGAATATTTTGATGTCAAGGCTGTTTCGTTAGCAACATATGCTGATGATTGTTTAGTGACCGTATCTGGCGATCCTGATTTAACTTGCTCTGCCAATAATTGTAACGTAGAGGATTATCATAATTTTTTTTGTGAGTGTCCCAAGCCCAGTACTTAATTAATATATCTGTAAATGTTCAATTTGCAGGCCAGGACTTACGCACCCCACCTCGTCAACGAGCGCTCGTCGTCGGAAAGGATGGGTAAGTACCCTTTTGAATGTTTTAAAATGTACTGACAGACTTTTCAAATTTTCTATATACATGGAATGTTTTTTTTTTGTATACATATTTCAAATCTTATATGCACTTTACTTTACCTCTGCATACTATAATGGGCTTTGGAAACAAAACAAAAATTCATAGGGACGGGTCGTGACATACTTTATGAATAATTGGAAAGAATCTCTTACATCGACATTAATAGAATCACACTTCTGTTCCCGTGTTCCCCTTTTATTCTTTACATCAATGTTTACATAGTAACAGAAGAAGATTAGATTTATTATTAGTTATAAATCATTACAATCGAATTCAAACTTGATATTGCTTGTGCTTGAGATTTTTTTGTATCGATCTTCAATCTCGAAATTATTGCGATTATTAGTTATAAATCATTACGATCGAATTCAAACTTGATATTGCTTGTGTTTGAGATTTTTTTGTATCGATCTTCAATCTTGAAATTATTGCGGAGTAAAAATAAAAGTGAATCTGTAAAATACAAATGAAATCGGTCTTTCCTTTTCCGATAACTCTGACCGGGTATAGGACTCGGTACGGTGGCAGGCTGCCCCTAAAACCATGAGCCAGCCGCCGGGTACAATTTAATCCTTTTTTTTTTGTTTCAGGTGACATCGCGGGTTGAGTGGCCCAAGCAGAGTGCCTCTTTATGGCATAGCGTTATGCAATCGAATTGTATAATTCTATGGCATAAATTGGTCACCGGGGTACTCCCCTTCTGATGGGAAAAATTATACAAGTCAAGTTGTATGAGTTTTCCACTCAGAAGAGGAATACCAGGCCACTGCAACAAAAATATGGATTTAATTCCGGTTGGGTCGGTGCGAAGGGGCTCCATCACCACCCGGTTGCCCCTCTTTCATTTGTGGGCCATGAGCTTCGTCGGGTAATGACGAGATTACCCCAAGTCCACCTTTTTTTCAGGTTCCACTTGTTCTCGGAACAAGTACTTTCTCTTTCGGTGTAGTTATCTACACTTTTTGCGACTTCAGTTGCCTCTTGATTAATTGACCATCAAATTCGTGAGTACAAAATTTTTTGTAGTGGGTCCTCGTGCTGGGGAAATGAACCCACCCCACGATACCGCAATGCTAGCCTGCCAGCGCATTCACGCGTCCCCAGACGAGGGCATTCTCGGCAGATATTTTCATCTTCTTCTGCCGAGGCAGCAGAACATCGCTGCGGTCCTTCATGGACTTTTGAAATTTCGTAATACACTACAACTTTCAAATATAAAAAAAATGAAAGAAAGTAAATACCCTTTAATTCTACAATTTTTATTTTAAATTTAGTATACAATTGTTTCGTTCTCTACTTGAGAACTTCCTCAGTACTACTATTCCCTAAACTACAAGTGTCCTAATATTTATACTAAGCTCTTTAAACGATTAAAATGAATCTCTAATTACATCTACCTGATCCTTTACCATTCAAAAATTTGTTTTTCCTTAATTACTACATAATTACATACATTATTTTGTAAGCTTGAATAGCCAGGTGTATCCGTTACCTGGGTCGCCGTTCCAAATGTCCTGCGTCTTTCAATTGACTATCTTCAAACTTTCTGCTACATCAAGCTTCCACCCGTTTGAAACCGTTTTCAGCATGCTCACGTTGTCCGCAGTGATGTCATGTTTTTCAAGGACTATATGCTCCGCTACTTTTGATTTGAAGTTTTATGCATCCTACTTTTTGTTTTTGTTGACTTCTTCCCTTAAGTGTTCGTTCCATCTGACACCTAGTGATCTCCTCCTCCTCCTCCTTGTAGCCTCCGCTCCGCTCCATTTTCGGTATGGGGTCCTTGGTTGCTCCTAGTAAGTTCTGCAGTTTTGTGGCTCGACTCGTATAAACTAGGTCGATGTCTACGTTCTTTATAGCCCTCTTCATTGTTTCCGTACTTGAGTCAAACGTTACAACCAACATCTTCCGTTGCTCGACTTCCGCAGTTAGTGTTGTGAACTTTTTGTTGAAGATCTCCTTCGTGCGTTTGGCCATCAATTTGGAGACTTCATCCGTAGGGTATCCATTCCACTCGGCTAGCTTATAAATGTGGAACGTTTCTTCTTTCAGGTCTTCCTTATTCAATGGAAGCGTGAGCCTGACCGGAATACTGGGGAAAAGTGCCTTGACGTCAAATGACATCATCGTATCGCCATCATCAAAAGGTCCCCAGGACAAAACCTTTCAAGTAAATTCTGCCAAATTTGCTGCTGATCTGCTAACAAATTTCTTGTCCATGTTATTAAATTCCTTGACTAACCACTTCGCAATTTTCTGAGTGGGAGCGTTTTCTGCTGACACAATTTCACGCATTTCATGGCCTGGCTTGTGAATCTTTGGAAGTCCTATGATCCTTAGCAGCGATGGGTTGGTTACTTTTAAAAATTTCTTGAGGTCCTAAATCCAGCACTTTCTCCACTCTTTTTATTGACTCAGGCAGTGGATTATTTCGTAGATTGAAGTATGGTCCCGTATTTATTTTTTCCCGCATTCTATTGTCGTAATCGGCCTTATCCATGATTACTAAGGCATTCCCTTTATCCGCTTTTATATAGTAAACCCGTAGATTTTGGAGCTTATTGATGATCCTATTCTCGTCTTGCTTTCCGACCCATGTAGTTTCTTTTCTCAGTGTATCTGCAGTGCTGGTTCTCATCCTTTGTTTTTCCTCTGCCGTCAGTCCATGCATGCTCGAAAGTGTATTGATCCCAGCTTCGATTTCTATGACGATATCTTTAGGTTTGGCATTCGCGTTAATGGAGTATTTCAGCCCCATGTTCAGTAGATTCAGTTGAACTTGCGTAAATACCTGGGACGATTGATTGATGACTAAGTTTTCGATTGTACGCACCTTGATTTGTTGGGACACTGTCACTTGTTCTCATTTTAATTGATGAAACTTCTTTTCTAATATGAATTTCTTCCCCTCGCTTTCACACTCTTCCGCTACTTTCACTTTTGTTAGAAACAACGGGAAACCCAACGGATATTGCTTCTTCTTCTTCTTTGTAGCACTACAGCCCCTATCGGGCCTTCACTTAGAGATAGTTAGAGTATCTCATTTTCATGACCGTATTGATTTTTTCGGAAGTTGGTTTGGTCAGTATGATGCTCCCGTATGCCTGCTCAGCTATGATATGATCTGATTAAATCAGTACATATCACCACAGAGTGAACACTCGGATATTGGTTGGCCAGACTCAAATGTAATTCGTATGCCTCTCTTCTTGTCCTGTCCAATTTCACATAGAGTCTTTCCATACTCTCCTTCACCAACTTCATTTCTAGATACTTGATCATTGTACCTATCTTGAACGGTATACTCGTCTTGAGTTTAACGGTGTGGCTTTTCGGGGTGATGTTGTTGTGCTTACATTTTTTTAAAAGACTTAAGTTCCTCCTTAGTGATGTGACAGACTTCCTTAAACTAATAAACTTATTGACTTCATCGGTAGGCTTGGGTACCGCGGCATAAGCCAACGCCTCACTCCGCACCATTTCTTCGGACACTTGACAGTACTTTCAGCTCAAACTTAAACGCGAATACTTAGATGTTGTAAATGATAATTGGGTAGCAGCACGCTCCCTTACTGGTCTTGAACACAGACTGACTGCCAAAAGTTCCTCCACGACTATAAATACTAACTCAACTCGAGCTTTTGGTCTACTTTATCGCTAAAATTTCTGAAAGATGAGCGAGGAAAGCTTTTCACCCCCGTATTTGCTGCAACTCTCAGTCAGCTGGCGAAAGCTTTTACATGATCGCTAATAGCTCCCGTAACTTACTCATACATAGAGCTCCTAGCTTGTCAATCGCTGCCGTGTACGCGTCATCCATATGCTGAAGCTTTACAGCGGCATATTGGCCGCAACGTAGATAGCTATCATGTGCTAGCGCTAACTCCTAAATTGAACGGTGATGTTTATCTGCCGTAAGTGGCATCATTAGCTGACGCTTTTAGCGCTAAACGGTAGGCAGGAGTTCCACTCGCTCGTTCATAGCATGAAGCCTCCGTTCACTGGCGCTAAACGGTAGGCGGGGAGTTTCCTTCGCTCGTTCATAACAAACTTATCAGCAAAATCCTACTTACCAAGGAAAATAACTCAGCCCAAACTCCGGTAAGGGAACACAACCCCTATGAACTTCCTCAAGAAATTAAGCTCCTGATAAGGAAGAGGAATCAACGATGGAGACCAGCTAAAAACACGGGTGATCTTAGGTTAAAAATCAAAGCCAACTGGTTAATCAACATAATACGTGATCAGATTCACGAATTTCCCAACACCGTTTGGTCAGAATTTTTGGAAAGCCTTGAACCTGGTGATAATTACTTTTGGCGCCCTTCAAAATATTTTAAGGTTAAAAAACAAACTAAATATCCCCCCCATCCACGCGCCAAACGGCCTTGAGTACGACAGCACAGGAAAAGCTGAAGACACTCTTGAACTGCCATTCTATGAGAATGAGGCAAAGGCTGCCAGCTTCCCAGACGACAAGAACTAACGAAATCCATCCATTAGACTTACCGAAATTAAAAAAACATGATAAGCACGCTAAACAAACAGAAAGCTTCAGGCTCTGATTCTTTAACGAATACCATGCTGAAATGGCTACCAGTCAATATCCTGCAAGCCCTGACGATCATCATCAACACCATCTTTCGCCTACGCAAATTTCCCAAGTCATGGAAAACGGCAATTATAATCGTCATTCCAAAACCAGATAAGGATCTCACTTTCCCGCGAAATTGGCGGCCAATAAGTCTACTGTCTCCTCTGTCTAAATTCACAGAAAAGGCATTTAGACAGAGGAGACAGTAGACTCATTGGCCTTATTATTGAACAACTATCGCTCTATAACAACAATGTTTCCTTAAATGGATTTGCCTATGGTATTTTTCGTTGCCCGGGCTGGGTTCACGGTGCCCTTGTGTGAATTTGCCTCTTTTTATTGACGTAGTTTATTACGGTTTAAGATAAAGACGATTAGGTTTTGGGACTGCGGTGGTATATGCTTGTAGATATCAGTAAGCGTGTTTCTTATTTTGGTGTTGTCGGGAGTATTCTTTGATTTTTAAATGTAAGAATAGAATCTTTTTAGTAATATAGAGTGCTATGTAGATTCAGAATGCGTTTTAAGCAAATTTGACGGTGGCTGAAAATTGTAATCGTGCAGTTTCATCTACTCACGAAACGACCCACGACCTCTCCGAACTAGCGAACCACGGACTCGACTGTTAAGTGTCCAAATCTTTTGACCCAAAAGGTACGACTCGTTGGCATGACTTAAGGCTTAACGTCTTTAAATCGTTCAGAGGTCAATTCAGATTTCCTTGGGGAGCCCCGGGCTAGAGCGAGTAGAAATCATTACAGACGTTTCGTTCGGTACCCTACTTAGTGGTATTTGTGAAAAAAAATTTAGGGTCCCTCCGTTGCATGGGGTGGCCCCCCTAAATAGCCCTTGAAAACTTTGCTGATTGCTAAACATTCAAGAGGCAATCACCTCCGATACATGGGACTTTCCAATAAGAGGTGTTATTTTGATATTAAAAGAACAATGCCATTTTTAATATAAATCATCGGATGTTTATTTCATTATAAAGAGAAAGGTATACCGTTAATAGTGCAAAATAACATCAGGCAAATGATCATCACGACCACGCTTACAGGATCATATCCTTTTCATGAAATTTTCCATAACCAAATCGCAAACTGGCTGCCCTTGGTCCTCGATAGCCTCACGTATTCCATCTTTGAGATCTTGAATCGACGCTGGGCTATCGACGTAGATCTTCTCTTTCACGTGGTCTCAAAGGAAGAAGTCGAGAGATGTTAAATCACAAGATCTCGGTGGCCAATTGTGATCACCTCTTCGAGAGATAATACAGTCCGGAAACTTTTCCCGTAAAAGATCAATGGTTTCGTCTTGTTGAAAGTAAACGTTATCCAGATCAATACCATTCAATTCCAGTCATAAAATATCATCAATCATCTCTCGATAGCGCAATCCATTCACCGTAACTGTTGCTCCAGCCTCATTTTCGAAAAAGTAAGGTCCAATAACTCCGCCGGGCCGGACCATAAACCGCACCAAAGAGTCACATTTTAAGGATAGAGAGGCTTTTCAACAATAACTCTTGGGTTTTCCGAGCCCCAGATGCGACAATTTTGCTTGTTGACGAAGTCATCAAGGTGGAAATGGACCTCATCAGTCAAGATGACACGGCGTTCTTGATGATTGACTGGCTTGAGTTGTTGTGTTAACTGAACTTTATAACCCTTAAGACCCAAATTTCTATCCAAAATACGGTGAAATGACGTTTGTGGAATGCTTAATTCCAAAGAACAACGAGGAATGAACAAACCTGTTTTTCCTTCAACACTTTCGGCTACAGCAGCAATATTCTCGACTGTTCTTGAGTGACGTGTATGGGTTTTATTTTTCACATCAGTAATTTGCCCCAACAGCTCGAATTTTTTCACCAATTTCTGTATTGCGGTCCGACAAGGTGCTTCACGACCACCCAAAAACGTTCGAGTTTTATGAACCGTCTCTGCCAAACGCTCACCATTTTTATAGTGAATTTTAATAATTTCAATGCATTGTTGAGGCGTGTATTGTTCCATTTTTATTAATGACGTTGTTTCTACTTGTCAAATCTCAGAAAACGACAGTTATAGAAGTGACATGTACTGAAATAGCGGGCTATTCGAAATAATCCCTCTTATTGGAAAACCCTTTACCAATCAAGTTTAGTGATTGAATTTTTTTTTAGTTTCGGAAAAAAACTGCTGTGACACACAGACGTACGGACGGATGGGCAGACCGGTCGTGATTTCAATACGGTTTTGTAAATTAGTATGAAACCTATAAAATAGTATAAATGTAATGGAAATAGAAAAAACTCACCTCAGACTTTAAGGTTGCACTTTGATGACTAAGTTGAACAACAATTAAACTGATGAAAAGCACGTAATAGATGGAAAGTAGAAAATTCATCGTTGGCACTTTCAGCTGTCGAGTCAGGATATCAAATAGTATTAATACTTCATATGTAATCTTGAACCATGCGTAGCACACACCAACCAACGTCGTTACACCGAACAAATCGTTTACATCATTCAGAGCGTATTGAATCCTTTCATGCTGCGATACTAGCCCCAAAAGCGAAACACAATTTTTGTTTTTCACTCGTTCTGAAAACTCATTGTTGAGTCCTTCAAAATTATTTTTAATAGTTTCTAAGATAATCAAAACAAAAGTCATATGTGATGAGCATATCAGGATTAACAGCCAGACAAAAAATAGTTTGTAGAAGAATTTATACTCGTGCTTAACTATGAAAGTGGACGTAGAAATGGCAAAATATCCCCCAAGCAGGAAATAATAGGACCACACAAAGCGCTTGAGGTTCCTTTTTGAAATCGGCACGTTAAGCTCGTTGCTGATATTTGTAAGCTCATTTAGAATTGTCAACTGTCTCTCATGACTAAACACACAAACATAAAATATTGTCGAAGAAATGCCTATAATGACTGTACACCCTAAATATTGGTTTAACCTTTCAACCTGGTGTTGCATTGCCAAATACAAAACACTGCTTGGATTATTCACCATGTGAGTAAGGAAACTAAGTTGAGCAAACGTGAATGAAACCGTTGCAAAACATTTGTAACAATGACTCCATGCTTGCTGTGTAAATACTCCAGAATTCGTGGAAGTTGTAAAAGGGAAGACACCAAGCAATTGTAGCAAAAGGATTAAGGCAGCAATAGGCGAAGTATGTTTGCCGGGATTCATAACGAAAAGTATGATCATAATTCCTTTTTCACGTGAAAATATACTTTCATATTTTGAAATTTACGATGCGAACTACACAAGAGGAGTAAAAATGATACCAGGCAAATATTAAAAGGTATTAGAAGCCTAATTCATAAATAATAATCTACTAGACTCCTCATCTAAATACATACAATATATAGATTGAAATGATTTGCAAGAATGTGAAAAGAAGTAAGTTTGAATTGAATATCAATACTTTATATGAATTTCTCGTGCTGATTCATCGTATTGGATATTTTCATACTTTCAATGTGATTGGGACTAGGAACTAGATTCTGGCTATTCGTGTTTTAGTCTAAAAGTTCTCTGAAAGAACTTTAAACCAGACTGGCCGTATACTTCTGATCCACTTATTTAATTTTCAATAAGAATTCAGTCTGTTAGATGAACACTGTTATGGTCGGTTTTGATAAAAATTTAATAGAGGCTTCCACACCTTTATGTAGTGTTTGGATGGATGGCATAAAGCCCGTTTAGGACGGCAGCGGAGTTCTACTGACTCAGCGAGTATAATTAGTGCTACGCTGGAAATGGCCTTGTCTGTGAACACGTAAATGCGCTGGCAAGCTAGCCTTGCGATGTCGTGGAGCGAGTTCTTTTCCCACAGCACAAGGTCCCACTACAAAATATTTGTCGCACTTATGATTTCTTCGGGTGACCAGTGTCGAAACTGAGCCAATTGGCTTGTGGAAAGGTGCCAATGGCCGAAGTAACATACCGAAAGGGATTACAAGGAAAAAACGCGACGTTGAATGACTGATTAACCGCGCGCAAGACGTAAAGCACCACAAATAAGAGTGGGGCATCCAGATGGTGGCGGTGCTCCTACGCACCCCTCCCAATCGGATCGAAATCCAAAAACTGATGCCTTGGCCTATATCGGGTGTGAAAGGACAAGCATTCCTGCGAGATCACCTGTAACAGCGGGAAAAGGGGGAGAGCTCACCCGATAGTTAGATCATGAGCGGAGAAGCCAGCCAACGTGGCGGGTACCATACCTGGTCAGGGTTCCAAACGAAAAGACTGAATTGTTTTACTTCGTTTTATCTATGCATTTATATTCACTCGTTTTTTTAGAACTCTAAAGTTAATCATTTATTCGCCAATATGTACATGTAGATATAATGGTTATGTGATCATAGGAAAACTAGAACATCGATTGTAATCCAAGCAATTTAAATTTATTATCGAAGTATGAATATTGTGTACATACAACTTAGTTTAAACAATCTGAAATTATCTAATTCGTAGTAATTTCAAAGTAATCATAATTAGGTCAAATGTTAGCCTATTGAAACTTGTATGATATCGGACTAATAGAAAAATTAGAACCTCGTTTTTGCACTCAATACATGCAAGAAAAGTTTACATGAAACTATTTAAATCTAACTGCTCATAAAATCACCAAATTGAAATGTATGCTTGGAAAATTATATACTGTAATACCCAGAGTAAATTGATTACGTGATTTACATCTTTCGTCCACCCTTAATCCTCAAAAAAATACGAAATATTATAATTAAGTAGCTATATCGCGATATTTTCGTATTAATTAAATGGTGCGTACATTGTAAATAAATTTTTAAGAACAAAATGACATTGGCAAATGAAATACTCATTGTCTTTAGCACAAGAGAAGGTTAAAAGATGCACCTTGGTTTAATAACAACATCGCTTCAGTCTTAAATGCCAAGGACGCTGCCCGCAGGAAATATCACTGAGGTGCACCTACGTTGTTATAAAGGTCTAAGAACTGAAGCCAATAGTTTAATTAAAAGTGCTAAAAGCCATTATATTGATCATGTGGAGCGCTCCATAAGGTCGAGTGCCAAAAAGCCTTTCTGGGCCTATATAAATTCGTTTAAAAAGTCCTGCGATATTCCCTACTCAATGAATTCTGAGGATATCACGTCTTCTGATAATGGGAAAATTTGTGAACTCTTTGCGCAACATTTTTCTTCTTTTTATAGTAAGACAAGTGCTGCAGCATCTTCAGTCATCGATGGTCCAACCATGAATTTGCCATTTGCATATGTGAACCCTGTTGAAGTTGAATACCTATTACATGGTCTGGATGGCAGTATTGGTTGTGGCACAGATGGAATTCCCAATATATTTGCTAAATCTTTGTCGTCTTCGCTGTGTGTTCCTTTGTCCATCTTATTTAACCAAAGTCTCGCAGATGGTTGTTTTTCTGCACGCTGGAAAAGAGCTTATGTCTTTCCCATTTTCAAATCTGGAGATAAAGCAAGCGTGTCCAATTACCGCCCCATTTCACTTCTTCCCTGTTTTAGCAAAGTTCTGGAAAGAATTGTATACAAACAAGTTTATCCTTTGTTGCTTCCGTTTTTTTGCCAATGAACGGCATGGGTTCATCAAAGGTAGATCAACTCTTACCAACCTTTTATCTTTAACAAATAAGATTGCTGCTGAGTTTGATAAGGTGAACCAAGTAGACGTTATCTACACAGACTTCTCTAAGGCCTTTGATTCAGTTGATCACCTGATTCTTATCCAAAAATTGAGTAATTTCGGCTTAGGCAGTTCTATTGTACATTGGTTCTGTTCTTATGTTGCTGATCGGAGTTGTGTTGTGACCATTAATGCCCATAAATCCTCTCCATTTTATCCCTGTTCTGGAGTTCCACAAGGCTCCATTCTTGGTCCTCTGTTGTTTCTCGTATTTATCAATGATATTCCTTCCTTACTCAACTCCCACGCACTCATGTATGCAGATGATTTGAAAATATTCAGGGTGATCGAATCTGTCAATGATTGTATTATTCTGCAGAAAGACCTGGATATACTAGCTGGCTGGAGTGCAACTAATCGGCTGAAGTTAAATGTAAACAAATGTTTCAAGATGACTTACTCCGTTAAAAAGTCTTCTTTTGATTATAACTATGCGATTGCTAATGTTTCTTTGAGAGCTGTGGTGTCCCACAAGGACTTGGGAGTATTTTTTGATACCAAGCTTCATTTTGGAAATCATATAACTCATCTAGTATCTAAAGCATCTCGTATGTCAGATTTTATCCTCAGATCCACAAAAGATTTTAAAGATATTTCATCGTATGTTTGTTTATTCTTTTCTCTTGTTCGAAGCATATTAGAGTATTGTTCGCAAATATGGAGTCCGCATCAACGTTACCTAAGAGATGCTGTTGAAGCTGCGCAACGTAGGTTTACTCGGTTCCTTTTTTTAAATTCCGTATCCCGTATTGCGCTTATAGTGATCGCCTGTCTTTTCTGCGCATTCCTTCATTAGTCTCTCGCAGAGTTTTTCTCGATGAATGCCTTCTTTTCAAGCTTTATCACAATTTGCTTCCTATAGGCCTTGGCATTGAAATTTCCTCCTTCAATACCGGACGTCCAACTAGATCCTCGGTAGTCTTCAATGTTCCTTTTGCTCGCACTGATATTTTATTTTTTTTGCCTGCTGTACGACTCCCACGTAATCATAACGCGCTTGGTCTTGGTATAATACCGCTGTCTTTTGTTAAATAAAAAAAAACTTAAGGAATCGGCTCTTCTGTTTAACTTCGAGGAATAATTTTTATATTTCTAATTAATTTATTGTATTTTGTATGTAGTTTCCTTTTTCATTTAATTTTTTACTATCCTTTTTGGATATATTGATTGTATGTATAAAATTTGTTTTATTTTTTGTTTGTCTATAATGTAATTGGATTATATCTGTTTTATAGATTAAATAAATAAATAAATAAATAAACAAGGTAAAGTGAAATGATTGGGAAATCATTAATTTTAGGAATCAAAGTTTTGTCAAAACTGCGAAAAAATATATATGCTTTTTTTTATTTTTTTGTATTGTGTATTAACAGTTTTAAAGTCATAAAATAAATATTACCAAAATTTTTAAAAATTTAAAAAGATATCAATGTATGATATAACCAAGAACAACAAGGTAATTACCCATTCCGTCGACGAGTGCCCAGTTTCGGCCCTTCCCCCTTCCGTATTTAGTTTATAAAAGATTTTTCAGCTGTCTTCTTTTCAACTCTTAGTAATCCTTTTATTTATTTTCTCCTAGTTTTTGCATTTTTTATTAATTTTATCTTGCTATTTGCATGCTATGCTATTATTTAATTTATTTTGCTGTGCTATTATTTTATCTATTTTGTAATTGGATTTTTTTCTGTTACCAGGGGGAAACCGAGGAAACGCTAGTCTGACTCGGTCGATGAAAACAGTTTTTCAGTGCTTGAATTTCGAAGTTGGAGGACGCAATCAATGGACCGAAACAGTTGAAGGTGCTATTTGCAAGAAGCTAAGGTCCGAAAGGGCTTCCTCTTTCGGCCTATGTAATGTTCTTGTTGCCAAATGTGCTGAATGACTTTATGGATGCCTTTCTGAACACCGCTGCCAATATTTTTAATGAGCTCTACTGAGACCTCATCGATGCCCGACGGTTTCTTATTCTTTCGGACTTTGATAGTGGAACAAGCTTCTTTCAAAGTAGGTGAGGCCAATGGAAGCTCTCCAGGGATATCTATAAGCTCCAATGGTCTGGAGCTGTGCGGAAGACTAAGAAGGTTCCTGAAATATGATCCCGATGTCATCACGGTGGAGCGTGGTCTTGAACTGATAGCCACGTTTCAGGCTTCTCACTGCTTTGTATGCTTGGCAAAGACTGTGAAGAGGTTATTCCAAGCTTGCAATGAAAACTTGATGTCGAAGAATTCAAGAAATCCAATGTTTTTGAATTCGATTTTATCAATATGTTGAACACAATCGGGTGTCCTTACTAGCAGGCCGGTACCACCTCCCACATCACTGTTTGCTCTATCGTCTCTTATGTATTCAAAATTGTTGAACGCCATGGTGTGCCATGATTTGAGGTGGGTTTCAGTGAGATGCATGGTGTCAGGCTTTTGCTTAACAATGAACTCAAGGAGATAGTCACATCAATGCAAAGCAACAATGGAGCTGACATTGATTGAGATGAGATAAAGCTCATCCATGGGAATGCGGCTGAATGGCAAATTATTATGCGACATTTGAAACATCTAAACTTTGAAAAACAAAGTTAATTTTCCAATCTTGTTTTTTGGTTATTTCCAATGAGGAATTAAGTTGTTGGTAGATTTTAAAAAACAACTCATTGTGTGTAGTAAATGTGGCCCCTTTCGGCTTTTACTTCAGTTGGCTTTAAATGTAAAGCAGAGAAGATGCATATAAATGCAGCGGGTGACAGTTGGATGCGACTTTTGGCGGAATGTCAAGAGACATGTGACAGTTGTCAAAAGTCATGAAAAAGGATTCCCGTTGTTCCGTCTTCGGCTAGTAAAAAAACAAATTTTATGCGGAAACTCTGAATACTCCAGGTTTCCACCTCAAGAAGTTAACAAGAAGGATTCGGTGTCAAAATACACCCCTAAGTGGTCAAATTTTATTTAACTGAAGAGTGTAATCTGGCATAGCCGTAAAAGATGACGCAAGCATCTTAATATCACCATCATTCAACTAATTATTTTTTTCGGCAGGCATGCATGATACTGATAAACAAGTAGAAAGCGATGTGCAGAATGACGATCCATTGACCAAGAAATATAAGTTGCTTGCCGATGAATTCCCGGAGCCGTGGTCGCCACTTTTTGATGTTGAAAATCTGCCTCCTGGACTGGCTGTAGATTGCCAGCATTTTAGTAAAGCCAGCCCCTACACTATTGGAAGAAAGGTATCAGAAACAATTAAGTGTCGATGACAAAGCATATCTATCCAAGGGCGTGATATATTGTATCTTTCTATTTGCAACGTAAAATATGATAGGAAATATTCTGCGGACGTCTTCAACGGAATAAATGTCAACTTCAGATAAATACAACCCTGAGTAGAAAGCGTATGTAGGGGTGTCCGTTTTAAAAATACATCGATGTTTTTACTCGATGTGAAACATCGAAATCTTGCATCGATGCTTTTCGATACATCGCTTAAAAATATCGATGTTTCTTAAACATCGAATAAGTTTGTTTTTTAGTTGAACAAATACAAATTAATAAAATGCGTCTGCCAAAATTCATTCGCAGCTTAAGTGCTTAATTTAATGATACCGTATGTTGGTTTAGTAGTACTGTATGATACATTGCAAGTAAAACAAAATAGTTATATTGTAGTAATCTTTTATTACAACACCAGATATTACAAAATGTAAAATCTTACATAAGGACTTAAATCTAACTCAGTACTTTTTTGTTTGCAAAGTCCGTTTTAACACTAATGCTGTTTAGGCAAACTTTGTAGAAACAAAAGCTTACTCAGTCGTTTACCTTTCATTCGATTCCTTTGCTGATTAACTATTTGAGCAGGCTTTGAAAATAAACGCTCAGATGGAACTGAAGTCCCAACAATTGTCAAGTATTTGAACGCAATTTTATACAGAAACTGAATTTTAAGATCACTCCAGATTTCTAAAGGGTTTTTATTTAGCCTACTTACAGGACTGCACAAGTAAATGGATAATTCATCAGAAATTGCAACCTTAGATTGCGTTAGTTTTCAGCTCTTATTCACTAATTTATGATGGTCTTCCCATAAAACAAAACTCTCTTCTAGATTTTCAGATTGATCTGAATCAGATTCTGACACTTCGGCACGTTGCGCATTTTTTGTCATTAAGTCTTCTATTTTTGCGATTGCTGCAGAACAAGTGTTCTGGAAAGTAAAAAATCTGTAATGAAACGCACTTGTTACAATATCTTACCAGAATGACTTTATTGTTCAAATCTCTTCGTATTTATACATTACATTTTACTTTAAATATTTTGCAGACTAGAAATTAGCATGAAATTAATTGGATCAATTGGAAATTTCGATGATGGTGCAGCTCGTGCGGTATTAATACATTTGGCGTTAATGACCATGTTGACATGCGTACTCGTGCGAAGTTCAATCATCCTAATTGTTATTGATGGTTGTCGCTGGTGGATATGCTGACATGCGTAATCGTGTGAAGTTCAATATCCTAATTGTTATTGATGTTTGTCGCTGGTGGATATGCTGACATGAGTAATCGTTCGAAGTTCAATATGCCGATACAGGTATTTGGTGTTGGTTAAAGGTGATTTGGGTTGGTGAACTCGGAAATAATGTTGTGTGTGGATTTTTAAATTATAGATGATGGTGAGCATTCATGGGAGTATCTTGCACATTACCGCCCGCCATGAACCGTCCGAGGTTCTTAGTTCTTAGGATTTGTCGACATTTTGTACCACGTAGTCCTTTGCTGTTTTGGTGTTATTGAGACCTTTTTGCGACGATATCGAAGCAGAAGAAAACATGCTGATGTACTCGTAATAATCAAGGTTATTAAGACAGACAGGCTGATGTTTGTCCCGTGGCGACCAATGGTTGACCAAGAGGTAGTTTGGTTTTCTTCAATGATGTTCTGCTCTTGTTGAATGTAAGCTCCAAAGGATACTTCGGATTTAATGATTTTTGGCGCTGAAAGATTAGGAATGGTTTGTTGGCTTATTGTCTGATGGAGGACAGGTGGGTGTGGAAGCATGTATACGGAAAGGTTCCGCGTAGCGGCTTTCCAAGAGGCAGTGAACAGAGAATTTTCAACTCTAAGACTACAGTCCTGCGACAGTCTTATGATCCCAGTGTTATTAAGGATTACATTTTGGCGGTCACCTTGACAAATGGTTTGCGCTGGGGTTGCTGATGGCGTCGTGAACAACCAGGTATTTGGGTCGTGCAGTTGTTTCCATACTATACGCTTTATTTTGAAAGTGTGTACTGCACACGGGTCTCTGCCGAATACCTTGTGTATCTCATTGATCAAGCAATTTGGTTTCAAATTCACGTCATGGAGTATACTGATGTCTACTAGGTATTGATTGGCTGCGATCCTGGAGAGGTCGTCACTAGAAGCTTCAAAATACTGCTGCAAGTTATAGTTTACGCCCAAAATGGTTGATGGTATGTCAAATGTTCGGAATGTGTTGTTCCCGATGCATTTTGGAACTGGTGTGACTTTTATCAAGTTGTACGGGCGGTTGTCGATAATGGGAAGGAATGCCAGTAAGTTGATATTAGTATCATCAGCATTGATTTGAATGGGTTCGATTGCTTGATATAAGATCTGCATGTGATCTGGAAGCAGCGTTTGTGTGTGGTTGATGTCTTGAAGAGCATCATTTGTTCTGATGCATTCCCAGATGCTTGTTGGTGAAGCGAGAGTAGATAGTAGACTAGAATACTTCTAGTGAACTTCTTACAGGTAGTTTTCTGCTTGCTGGTACGTAGCCAAAAGGTGAATGCTGATTTTATTGTGATCGATGGTTTTGTACCAGCGGCCTAGTTCGTTGATTCGTTCTATACCTCTTTGTAGCTGAGCTTGAAATCGTTTTAGCTGGGTATCGAGTCTACCTGAGGTGCTGTTGAGGGTTTTCACTGCCTTTAGCATGAGTTTGTCTTGACTGTTCATAGATCGTATGATTTTCTTTTGATTGTCAGATAAACTGTTGATGTCCTTGTAGGCCTCGTCATTTACTCCGAAAACAGCGGTTAATAGAGTTCCAAACGCACCTCTTCGCCTTCTGTGATGCAACAACTTTAAAGTAAGCATTTTATGGACAATTTCTTCCTTAAGCTCTTCTAAATGGTGGACTAATTCAAAGCTACTATACTATATACTAGAGCTAGATTGGCACAGTCCATGAAATTTTGCCACGACCGCTTCTATGTTCTTTTGATCGTATACAAGATTAGTTCAAGGTAGTTGCAGTTGTGTTTTCAACGCTCCTCTGTGGATTTGTGCGGCTCCGAGGTGCTCGATGTAAAACCCAGTCGTAAGTTGCGTGATATTAACATCGCAATTCATTTGTGGAAACACACAGAAAACTACTAGGAGGGAGTATAGTAATTTCGATGCTATTCCTGCGGTTCGTACCTTCGCTGGAGTGGGGTCTATAGGTTCAGATTTGGATTTTTTGGAGTAGCTTGATAGATACTCCGACCACGTGTTTCCAATAGGTGCGATTTTGGGTCGTTTCCTTTTACTCGGTTCTGCCGTCGCTATCAGCGTAGCCGATTTTGGTTGTTCTGTAGGAGGCTCTGGACTTATGTTAGTGAACGGTAGACGGCAAATCTTGGTGATAGGGCGTCTAGTGACTCTACCGTAAAACTTGACGGACACAACGCGGACAATAGCATCTGATCCAGGATGTACGTCCGTGACTCTTGCGAGTGGCCAATGCGTGGATGGAAAGTTGTCGGTTTTCACGAGAACAAGATCTCCAATCTGGAGGTTGGGTCGAATCGTCATCCATTTTGGCCCTTGTTGCAGTCGGCTGAGATATTCAAGCTTCCACCGATTCCAGAAATGTGTCTTAATTCTTTGAACTGATTCCCATTTAGCACTGATGGATTTACTTGATGGGAGGGAGGGTATCTCGAACAAGTTATATCCCGTCAAAAAATGCCCAGGAGTAATCGCTGTATGATCGTTGGGGTCGCTGCTTACCTCACATAAGGGCCTCGAGTTTAGGCAGGCCTCTTTTTGCGCTAAAATGGTGTATAACTCTTCGATTGTTAGTAACTGTTGCCCGACTGTCCTTATCAAGTGTCGTTTCATGGATTTTACTCCAGCTTCCCAGAGTCCACCAAAGTGTGGTCTGCCAGGAGGAATGAATTTCCAGTGGATCTCTTCATTAATAAGAAGTTCCTCACAGTTCTTTGTGGCTTCCTTGAATGCCTCCTTTAACTGCCTTTCGCTGCCTTGGAAATTTGTGCCGCAGTCGCAGTGTATGGTGTCGCATTTTCCTCTTCGGGCGATAACTCGTCGGACTGCCGCGATGCATGCCGGTGTCGATAGTTCACTAACGGCTTCCAGATGGAAGGCTTTAGTTGCCAGGCAGACGAAGACGGCAATGTACGCTTTGGTTGTTTTGCTTCCCCGTCCACCATTCCATTTAATGGTTATTGGCCCGGCTTAATCTAGCCCTGTCTGTGCAAAGGGTTTCTCCATTTGAAACCTGGGTGGAGGAAGTTGTCCCATTAATTGATTTCCTGGACATGCTATGGATTTAAAACAGGTAAGGCAATCCCTTAGTATGCGCTTAACGAAAGATTGCGCATTCAGAATCCAGTATTGTTTTCGTACGACAGCCAAAACCAGTTGCATTCCTCCGTGTAATGTTGTCAAGTGGTGTTGCTTCACAATCAGTGTTGCGAATGAGTCGCGAGAAATTATTACGGGATGTTTGGCTTCCTCATTGATTGGTGCATGTTGCAATCTTCCTCCAACCCTGATGATTCCATGGGCGTCAATCCATGGATTTAGCGTCTTAATGCTGCTGCTGTTGGATATTTCGTTGTTGTTGCGTAGAGCATGTATTTCTTGTGAGAAGGTGTGCTGTTGGGATAGGCGTATGGATTTAGTTTTCGCTTCTTGTAGTTCTTCGAAAGCTAAAGAACCTGTCCGCTTGTAGTTTGGATGAGACGCATTATAAGTGAATCGACGTATGTAGGCCATAACTTTAAGTAGTTTTGGAAGCGACGAGTATCTCCCGAGTATTTCTGGCTCTGGCGTGGGTTCAGTTGCTACTATCGCTACTGAACGTGTTTCATCCGTAACAACTTCCTGTTCAATTGCTGTCAACGTTAAGTTGTTCGTTGTAGGAATTACTGGATTGGCCCTTCCCACCATAGAGAGAATTCAAGCAACTGTTCCGGACGAATTCCTCTTGAAGCCAGATCAGCTGGGTTGTCATTCGTAGAAACGTGATGCCAATCATTAGGTACTGACTCCTCATGTATAAGGCTTACACGATTTGCCACAAAAACCTTCCAAGTTGCTGTAGGTTTTTGAATCCAAGCCAAGGTAACTTTTGAGTCGGTCCAATAGTATGTTTTAATATTCGTCCACTTACATGCTTGTTTTACCTGTTTCATTGTTTCTAACAGGAGAACCGCACTGCTGAGCTCGAGCCTCGGTATAGATATCGTCTTTAATGGCGCAACTCTGGATTTTGCGCTGAGCAAGCTAGTAGATATGCACCCCTTTGCGTCCAAAACTCGTACGTAAACTACAGCTGCGTAAGCTGCATTTGAGCCATCGCAGAAACCATGTAGCTCTATGGTTGCGTGGCTTGTGTAGTTATTCCATCTAGAAATACAAAGTTTCTCGAGCACTAGTAGTTGCTTGCTTGTGTTATTCCAATCCTTTGCTGGGGCTAGAGGTACCTTGTCATCCCATCCTAATTTAAGTAGCCATAATTTCTGCATGGTAATTTTTGCTGTGATTATGTATGGTTGTAGCCAACCCAATGGATCAAATAATCTTGCTACCTCTGAAAGTATAGAACGCTTTGTTAGCTTTTGTTCTTCTATAAGCCGGACTTGGAATCAAAAAACATCTTGCGCAGGATGCCATTCTAGTCCAAGCGTTTTAATTTCTTCGGAAAGAGCTATGTCTAACGGTTTTTGATTTTCTCGATCTTCCTCTGGAATAGCTTCTAAAAGGTCTTGGTGATTGGCTGACCATTTTCGAAGACGGAAGCCTCCTTTACGCAGCACTACTCTCAGTTCGGCTTGCAAGTGTTTTAGGTGACCTAAATCATTTGAGCCAGTCAAAAGATCATCGACATAAAAATCCTGGAGTATCGTTTCAGTGGTTTCTTGGTGGGTGACACGTTCATCAATTGCTAGTTGTTGAAGAGTCCGTATTGCTAATAATGGTGCGCAGGCTGTACCGTATGTCACTGTGTTCAATCTGTAGTGACTGATTGGGCCTTTATTAGAGAACCTCCACAATATGTGCTGGTAGTCACGATCACTGTCATGAACTCGTATTTGCCTATACATTTTTTCTATGTCGGCAGCAACGACGTACTGGTAGTTTCGCCATCTCAGTAGCAGATGCAGAAGATTAGTTTGTATTGTAGGACCAACGTGTAACAAATCATTCAGCGATTTTCCACCTAATGACCTCTGCGAGGCATTGAAGACCACCCGTAACCTTGTCGTGGAGCTCGTCTTCTTAATTACCTCATGGTGTGGAAGGTAATAGCAATCGGTATTCTGGACTAAATTATCCGGCACTTTTTCCATGTGGCCAAGGTTCAAATATTCCTCCATGAATGCATGGTATTCCTTTTTTGGCTCCAGATGACTTGAAAGCCGCTGCTCTAGCTGTCGGAATCTAATATGTGCGATGCGAACATATTCCTTCAGTTCTTCTCTGTCCTCACGATTGGATGTAAATGGCAACATAACTGTGTATGTTTCATCTACGTTTCTACACGTATTTTCAGAGTAGTGTCTTTCAACATGAGCATCCTCTGGTGCTGGTTGTATTGTAGTTGAAGGTTCTTCGATATCCCAAAAACGCCTGAGAGTTTTGTCCAGTTCTTCGGATGCTACGAACGATAGAGAGCTTTTGTCGGTTCGCATGCTGGCAGTTGATCCAAAAAGAACCCATCCGAGTTTTGTGTTCTGTGCGCATGGTTGACCATGAACGAATCCGTTGGCTAGTAAGCTGCCATAGATGTCTGCTCCAAGAAGTAGATCGATGTGGGATGGCCGGTTGAAACCGGGATCTGCCAACTTTAATTTCTTGAGTCGTGGAGGTAGAGCAACATTGATGCTTATGGCGGGTAGTATTGCCGTAATTTTGGGAATTATTAATGCCGAGAAACTCAAAAAAGTGTCGTCCTCCTTATTTCCGATCAATGCTGTGATTTCAACTACTCCCCTAGATGTTATGGCTTCTGAAGACCCAATGCCTCCTATCGACGTTTTCGAGTGTTTGCGTGTTAGTCCTAATAATTGGACGGCAGATTCTGTGATGAAGGATCTTTGTGAGCCAATATCCAATAGTACTCGTAGCGTAACAGCTACACCTTCACTAGTTTTTACAGTTATAAGTGCTGTGGCAAGCAGTACTTGAGTGTTACAAAGTAGGGCATTATGTGCTTGGGTCTGAAAGGTAGTTGGTTTGGACAAAGGTTATTCCGTGGAATGTAACCTGTCATCTCCAGCGTGCAGTAGAGTATTATGATGCTTGGAGCAGTTTTTACAAGTTCTCTTTGATTTGCATTGCTTCACTGTATGTTGTTCCGATAGACAATTTAAACATAATTTTTTGTTCTTTACCAATTCACGGCGTGAGTCCACGGCTGCTTTCTTGAACAGTTCGCATTCGAACAACCAATGGAGATTGGGGCACATAGCGCACCGTAATGTTGCCACTTGTGTAGTGTGCGTAGTAATCCTTTTTGGTGATCTTGGTTCTGAGTATGGCTTTGACAATGTTCATGACTCTAGCATTGTGAACCTTTGGGTAAGGAAAGTTATAAACTTCTTTAGCGTTGGTACTTCTGTGCTCTCGCTTATTAGTCTTTGCCATTCCACTCTAGACTCTTTATCGAGCTTGTTGTTCAGAATAAATACTATGGCGGGATCAAACCCATCGATCTTCAGCGTTGTCAGGCTTGCTATAAGTTGATTGGTGATGTTCACCATATCTTGAAGCCCTGTTGCATGGTTTGTCTGGTTTAAACCTGCACTCCACCAACGTTGCATAAGCTCCTGCGCTATGATCTCCATATTATCATATTTCTCACATAATATTGACCATGCGGCATCTTAATTGTCGCTCACTATGTTTAGGTGGCTAACAAGCTTTTCTGCTTCACCTTTAAGATTGCTGCGTAGATACTGCATCTTCTGAACATGTGACAAAGCTGCATTCTCGTGAATCATGCATCTAAATAGATCAAGAAACGCTATCCAACTCCCGTAGTTCCCGTCAAATGTTGGAATTTTAATCCGCTCCAACTGTAGGTTGTCACTTGTATTTGCAGTTGGTTGTGGTTGCGCTGAGGTACGAGCACGATATTTGTAGGTACCTTCCTTGAAGATCGTCTTGTGTTCCAACACTAGATCCTCGGTACATGCATAATCTTCAATGTACTTTTCCAATAAGCCTTTTTCCATTTCCTCCTGCATATGCGCATAGGTCTGAGCATGTAATTCTTCACATGCCTTCCATTGTTCTTCAAGACGAGCTAACCTTGTCTCGAAGTATGCCAACGAGTGTCTACTGGCTCCATCCTTCCTGAAGTTGGAGATGACCCGATTGATGCTGTCAAAATTTAGTTTTTGTGCTGCGATTGGAGTGGCCATCGTATTCTAGCTGTTACTGCCCTCAAACTCTTCCAATTGAACCTGCGACTGGTTGCGGTGCTGTTTGCTACGTTGAACTATCCCGCTCAAACTCCTCCAATTGTACCTGTGATTGGTTGCGGTGCTGATTGCTGGTTTGAACTATTCTGTTCAAACTCATCCAATTGTATCTGCGATTGATGCGGTGTTGTTTGCCAAGTTAAACAATCCGGCTCGACGGACCAATGTTCTGTAAAGTAAAAAATCTTGAATGAAACGCACTTGTTACAATATCTTACCAGAATGATTTTATTGTTCAAATCTCTTCGTATTTATACATTACATTTTACTTTAAATATTTTGCTGACTAGAAATTAGCATGAAATTAATTGGATCAATTGGAAATTTCGATGATGGTGCAGCTCGTGCGGTATTGATGCATTTGGCGTTAATGGCCATGTTGACATGCGTACTCGTGCGAAGTTCAATCATCCTAATTGTTATTGATGGTTGTCGCTGTTGGATATGCTGACATGCGTAATCGTGTGAAGTTCAATATCCTAATTGTTATTGATGTTTGTCGCTGTGGATATGCTGACAAGCGTAATCGTGCGAAGTTCAATATGCCGATACAGGTATCTGGTGTTGGTTAAAGGTGATTTTGGTTGGTGAACTCGGAAATAATGTTGTGTGTGGATTCATAGATGATGGTGAGCATTCATGGGAATTTAATTTGGATGTATCTTGCACAACAAGCAAGTGCGTACTGTAGCTTTGGCAAGTGGAGTGACTTTCTCTATAGCACCCATTCTTTTTCTATTTCTTTAAGCACAAACGATTTCAACTCATTGGCAAGTCGATCTACCAGACTGAGACCCTGGATTGTTAAAACTAAGCAGTGGATTAACGGATTCACCTTGCTACTAGTGCAGTACAGATCGGCAGACACTTCTTTGGTTGCAGCTTCGAACGGTTGTAAGACTTGTAACACTGAAGAGAGAATTGAGAATTCGGATGCATTGACCATTGCTGGTGCATTTTTATGGCGTATAATTATAATATTGACGACACTGTGCAATTCCAAAAACCTCTCAATCATATAGTATGTCCTGTTCCATCTTGTGGGAACTTCTTGAATCGATTTCGTTTCTTTATTCGTGCCTTTTCTCAACTTATTGCTTGCTATGCTACTTTGCTTGAATCATGCTACTATTTCTTTTACCTTAGTTATAAGACTTCGTAGATCTGGACAGTGATTTCTAGCATTCTGTGCAACTAAGTTAAAAGTATGTGCAAAACATGGTATATGCTTTTTTGCCAAAAGCCAAATCAACAGCCTTTATCATAGATGCTGCATTGTCAGTCACTACAATGCCTCATATTTGTCATCAACCCAGCGAGTTAATGTTGTCTCACTGGGAAGCTTGTAATGCGGCACAATCACTTTCATAAGATTTTCCACAATCGTATATGGTTGATTGTCTTTACATAGCATGTAAATCAAGGCATTATTTATTTTTAAAGTTTTCTCACCGCTTTCAGAAAAAGCATGTAGATGTTCGAAACTTTCTATAATCGACTTTTGGCGCTTCGAAGATGGAGGAGGGGGACTTCGATATTGCTCTCTATTGATGAGCACGTTAAAACGTTATGTTCGAATTCAATCGTATCCACTGTACTTAGTGCCAGTGATTCAGGGGCAGGAACAGTAGCTCTGGATACTATTTTGATTGCTTCGTTGTCGATATTGGATGAACTCAAGTTACCCGTCACTTGTACATTTTCTTTATGCACTTCTAAAAAGCCAGCTTTGTGGATATGTTTTACGTGACCAATCAAGTTTGATGTATTGCCACACGATTTAATTACTTTTTGACAAACGATTTACCATTTCCTTCAATTTTAGCAAAAAACTTCCACACATTACTTTTCTTTGGAGGCGCCATTCTTTAATCAACTGAAAATACAATAGAAAACGCGTAAATTGAATTTCGTCGATAAAATCACTATTGACGGAAATTATGTCATTCATATAAATCACAAATTACAGAAAAACAACTTATTGATTTAAATTATTCTGTGGAATACACATAAGCGTCAAGTATCAATAATATGCAAACATTTACGAAAACCGATTGTTTCTCACGTCACAAACTAGAGGTTGAATTCAGAAACTTCATAAGATACCTACCTACCTATTCAATTCCGAGCATGCAATCCGTATAGAATGCTGTGTGAATACAGTTTATTATATATTTTGAATAGTATCTGCTTTCCATTAAATGAAGTTAATTTTGATTACCACCAACAAACAAGAGCGAAATGAATGTACCTGTACCGAAAAAGAGTGACAGTGAGTGACAGCGAACTTATGAAATTTATGTGAGAGTATAAGGAGCCAAAACAGCCAACCGCAAGAAAATCAGGAGATTAGTTTTTCAGGGTTGATTACCTGTTTATATGTTTCGAAAGTTGCTTAAAGGTATCCTCACTACTTATTTGTGAAGCACAATGGCTAGAAATTGAAATAATTAAATCAGAAATAAATAAAGTGAACTAAAAATACGAGTATATTATTTTGCGTTGGTTAATTCATTCACGGATCCGATTGTATTTGCTAAAAAACATCGATACATCAAATAGAAAAAACATTTGTCAAAACATCGAACCAATCCGATGTATCACACGGTAAACATCGAATGGATTCGATGTATCGATGTTTAGTGAATATCCCTAAGCGTATGTATCTATACATTCTTCCATTCTTCTTAAATATCGACGTATGAGTGGGCAAGAAGTTATTTTGATTAAAGAAACTTACTAGTTAGTGATTTTAAATTAAAACAAATGTTGTACATACTTGCTCTCTTCATGTTTGCAACTCATCTGTAAAGTAAACAAAGGGTAACTTTACACACATTTTAATGATCTGCAAAAAGTGTAAAACGTATCATGCTCCGCAATGAAAAGCTGACATTTAAGATCTATCGTACATGTCCTTTTGAAATTTTCAACAAAAATTTGAGTTGAATGATAATCTTGACTGTATTATTGCAATCGTTACAATTTGCACGGAAAATCATCTAATTAAATAGGAAGCAAAAGTAAAAGCCGAAGAGGATCTATAGCATTTGGTGATATCGATAAGAAAGGTGGCATCAACATAGATAAAATATAACAAAAATCATGCAAATATTTGAGATACAACTACTGTTGTTGCATGTTTTTATTGTTTGAGGCCAACATCAACTAAAGTGAAACAAGCCTTCTGTAGTAATCAAACAGTCGCCTAGGCAAGCTGATGACACCATTTGCATGAAAATAACAATGCAATAAGTGCGAAACAATTTTATATGCCACTTATTAATATTATTTTTTTCTAGCCCGCACTATACTCCGCCACTACCATCGCTACCGTTACTAGAAAAATTTTCCAAAGAAACTATTGAAAAATTAAATAAAAGCTACAAATAAAATTGATGACTGCAACTCCCTTTATGACGAAATTTATCGAAGACAAAGGAAAACGTTTTGAATTGCGTTTTTCCAAAACTGAGATTTTTTTGCAGAACGGAATGCGGAAAAGTGCAACAAATACGCTTTCCGTAAGAAAGGCTAACACCTTAAAATGATCACGGCAAAAGAGCGAAAGAGAAATAAAGCCGGGGTTCGAAAAGTGTCATGTGCGCTTTTTGCGACAAAGAAAAACGTTTTAAAATGCGTTTATTCAAAACTGAGATTTTTTGCGGAACGGAATGTTGAAAATCGTGGCTTTAAGAAGTTACAGGCAAAAATTTTATTTTGTGGAAATTCACAGTTAGCGCCTAAGGATATTACAAATACTAGCGGCATTTCGAACTTGCGTTCAAAATTATTGGCTCCCTCTCAATCGTATCCTAAGACTTTGACGATAAAAGTGAATGTTTTGTGTTATCCTCCCATTCTCTGCTGTTTTTGGTGAATATATTATCGTTAGAAGGAGAGTCGCGGAGAAATATACCAAGAGATCTCATAGAGAAATATCAACGTAATGGAGAGCACAACGTCAAATTTAAAGAATACTCGACGAAATTTGATTTCCCGTCAAAACCTAATTTGTATAACGATTGTGTTTTGTGCCAAAGTTCTGTGCATCGCATCAAACAGAGGAAACGTAATAGAGCGGATTGGAATTCATCCACAATCAACGTGGCAAACCTTTATTGTTCGCAGATAATTATTTATACCATAAAAATCCAAACAATTGTTGAAGATTGTTATATTTTTCATCAGCTAAACAAATGAAAATGAATCCATTCGGTAGCAATTGAAAGAAAAATTAAGAACTATAAAAATTTTAGCGAGCGCTCGACGGGGGAGGACTTGGTAAGTACTCTTGCTTGTTAAATAAATAAACACTGAATTGCAATAGATATGGAACCCGGACCAGGTATGGGACCCACCACGTTGGTTGGCCCCTCCACTCATGAGCTAGCCATCGGGTGAGCTAACCCCTTGTTTTGTCGATGCAGGTGCTCTCGCAGGGTAGAGTGGCCTTCCACATGAGTTTCCTATTTATGCTAAAGTGCTATGTGATTCAATCATATAAGACTTTAACATAAATTTGAAACGTTCATATTTTTCATTTAAAGGAAAAACTCTTGCGAATGATGTTTGTAAGTGTTTTTCATTTAAATGGAAAATATATGGCCACGTCGATAATGGATCTTGATCCGGATAGGGAGTGCGAGGGGGACCGCTTCCACCTGGGTATCCCACTCTTATTTGGAGGTCGTAAGTATAGATAGTAAAGACGAGATCCTCTCAAGTCTCGCCCACGTTCACCAGGCTCAGTCGGTCGTTTTGCTGTGGCAAGCCATCCTTTCAGTAGGTTACCTTTGCCTCAACCCTGTTGAACTGAGGCTTTCGATCGTTGCATTTGTGAATGCGAAATTTTTTTGTAGTGGGCCCTTCCACAGGGGAAAAGAACTCGCCCCAGGACACCGCAATACTAGCCTGCCAGCGCATTCACGCGTCCTCAGACAAGGCGAAATTCCGGCGAGCAGCAACTTCTTCACTCGTCGAGGCAGCAGACCATTGCTGTAGTCCTTCACGGACATTTGATACCTTCAATTTCACTACGCCTCCAGGCAAAATTTGCATTTGTAGTAGTCAGGCTACATGCAAATATTTGTGCGGCGTAATTTATTCTATGTTTCACATCAAAGAGATACAAATCAAATTCCTTACATGCTTAAAAGTAACCTTGCACTGTCCACTGTACATCTAAAATCTTCAAAACAGCTAAATGAAACACACGTTCAACTCCTACCACTGACAGCTGGTTTGAGGAAGTAAACAAATTTCTTATCTTTTGACTCTAAATCTCAATTAAACATGAACGGATGTATGAACTGAAATGAAATTCACGTTATAAGGAGCACAACGCTGTTCTCCACGTTTGATTTCACCGTTAAAATTTGCCTCGAAACCGTGTGAAACTAGATTTTTGTCATCACTTCCACATTTCTTCATATACCTACTGCCATATAAGTTGGCAAAAAAAGTCAGCCTATATGTGGTCATTTATGTAGTAGCAGAGCTTTCAGGTACATGGCTTGTTAGCTGTCGTAAGGCTTTGTTTGGGGCGTTACTCTGATTTATGTTAGACAAGCAAATTCACCGATGAACATACTTTCGCTTATCATGCGAATATTTATTTTTGTCGTATTAACTATTTTTCCATCATACTAAACGTATTAGAATATGAATATTTACAAATGAAGTTGTTTTGTACACTTTTTCTACAAAAAATAAAAATACAAGAGGAACAACATCTGAGTTCAGGAAATTCCAAAGAACGTTATTGCGACTAAGTCGCGTTCTTTGTTTTCGCATGGTACTATCCGCAGTCTGCTCACTATTTTCGTTTATGTATCATATTATTCAAACACCGTAATGACATTACCGTTAAGGTTTTATACTTCTGTACTGTCGTTCACCTCAAATTCCTTTTCTTCAACATCATAGAAACGAAGGATATGCAAAAATAATGTAAATTTTACAATGTAAATGTAATGAAATATCCAGGCGCGAGTAGTCAAGTTATATTATACAGGGTTATCCTTCCATTTGACATCTGTCAGAATTAAATGTCATTTAAAGCATGTCTTTTTTAGCTGAAAGTTTGCCATTTAGAAATATGGATCGTTTAACACTCGAAAAACGCGTTCAAATTATTAAATTTTATTGTTAAAAATGGTGATTCTGCTGTATCTACATTTAGGGCTTTACGAGCCGATTACGGTCGACATAATCGACCTACACAGCAAACAATTTCGAACACAGAGAGAAAATTTGAAGATGCTGGATCAGTTATTGATATTGCCAGGCTTGTGCATCATTGCAACATTCGTTGTGCTGAAAATATCGCTGTCGTTGTTCATAGTGTGGAGGAAGACCCAAATTTGTCAATTCCTCGACGTGCTCAACATTTGGGCTTGTCTTACGGCTCATTGTGGCGGATTTTGCATTTGAATTTGCATCTCCATCCGTACAAAATCCAACTCATTCAATAACTTAAGCCTCAAGACCATACACAACGCAGCATGTATGCGAATTGGGTGATTGAACAACAAGCCATTGATAACGATTTTTCGAACAAAATTTTCTTGTGTGATGAGGCTCATTTTTCGCTCAGTGGTTACGTGAATAAACAGAATTTCCGCTTATGGGGCACTCAAAATCCTCAGGTGATCGCAGAAAGGCCTTTGCATCCGGAAGAAGTGACCGTTTGGTGTGCATTATGGTCTGGTGGTTATTGGCCCGTATTTTTTTGAAAACGATCAAGGAAGAGCCATTACAGTCAATTCTTGCCGCTATGGACGGATATTAACCGATTATTTTTGGAGAAAAATTGAAGATTATGATCTGGAGAACATGTGGTTCTAATAGGATGGAGCTACAAGCCACACAACACAGCCTAATCGAGCACTTTTGCAAGAGAAATTTCCAGGACGCGTAATTTCGAGATTGAGTAATGTCAATTGGCCCGCAAGATCCTGCGACCTGACACCTTTGGATTTCTTTTTATGGGGCTATGCGAAAGATCGTGTTTACGCAAACAATCCTCAAAATCTTGAGCAATTGGAAACCAATATTCGTGAAGTCATGGCCGACATATTGCCGGAAATGTGCCGAAAAATCTTTGAAATTTACCGCAAAAGGATCGAGGCCTGTAAGAGGTCCCGTGGAAGACATTTAAATGATCTTTATACCGAATAAAAAATTTGTTTCCATCTGAATACTTAATGTGTTTTGTTTGGCTCTACTTTCCCAAGCGTAAAATGGATAACCCTATATTTATTATTTGCTTTTCTTTGAAAAATATGTAAAACCACCTAGAATTTATGCTCTGGTTCATTTTAATTTAGGTAACATTTATTTCTCGATTCTTTCTCGATTTGTTCTTTTAATACTATCTTCGTGTGTACCATACACATCATGCATTTATAATATATCAGCAAATTTTTAATTACCTGTTTTTGCAAAAATCATTCAAAGCTCTAATGACCAAGCTTCAATATTTGTTATTCTTGCCAAACCTCTAGTACAATTAGGTTAATTTTACATAGTTGCTGGGGACAAAACTGACGACAAAGAACAACAAAAAAAAATTTCTGATAGTATATATTGCCAATTTCGTTCAAAACGAATACGTATCATAATTAATTCTAGAAACATGTAATACAAATAAAAGGATTATTCTTCCGTATCACCGCAGTGAATCCGTATTAAAAAAAAATAAAATGCGCGTGGACTACACGCCCGAAAAAAAGTGAAACGTCTTTCATTCAGGTGTATATATTGTACATATATATAGATACATGCATATAGATATAAATGCTTGTATGTATTCACATAGAAATATATTGATCTTAATGAAAAGAACCACATACAGTAGTTTTTATTCTTGATTTTATATTAGTTGTTATGTTCAGAGTACTCATGTTGCCTAATCACAGTCATATTTAGCTTTTGTTTACATGAATACGATCTAGTATGATACTGCTAATTCTACCTAAACCACTGTATTATTATGAATTTATTAAATTTTAATACAATGTGCTCATATCATCAACTCGATCTGAACTATGAGGTTATTTTCATCTCATAAATTCTATTTATATTATTATCTTATGCGACATCCTACACCAAACACTCTCCATCTCTGCCCTTTTTCCCGCAACATACCTAACTAGTCTTCGTAAACGAGCAACGGCTCCATTACACCTAAGAGTATTCAGATTGTAAGCAAAGAACTTTCACATCTGATTATCAACCAGCCACGAAATATCATTTGCCATCGCCACTTCAATTGATTGCATATCACTGAAATTTGTATAAGGACCGTCATACATTTTCTTATGATCATCAAACATCCTCAAACTCTCATCTGCCATCGCCAGTTCAATCCATTGAACATCGGCAGCTTCGATGCTAGGATAAAGGACCCAGAACCACGATGAATTTGGCCATGATCACCAACGACCAACCAACCATCATCCGTCGTTGCCACTTCTATGCATTGTACATAGGCTGCGACCGTCAAATTACCGTGCATCCATCATTACACGTAGTCACCATTTCAATACATTGCACATCGGCTGTATCTGAGCTAGGACCAAAGAATGGCTTGAATGTATTCCACAGCGGTGGCATCAGTGTTAACGCAAAGAACAGCTACTGCCGAACCATCATGCATTTGGCCATGATCTCCAACGACCCGTAAACCATCAATAATCGTCGCTTCTTCAATACATTGCACTTGAGTGGTATCAATGCTTGAAGCAAGTACTGCTACCACAGAACCATCCTGCATTTACCCATGATCCCCAAATAGCCACCTCTGACCATCGGTCGTCGTTATTTCAATATATTACACATCGGCACCATCGATGCTAGAAGGAAGAACGGCCACCGCGGAACCCCCGTGTATTTACCCATGATCCACAAATACCCATAAAACACCATCCGCCATCACCACTTACAAACATCGCACATTAGCGTCATCAATGCTAAGACCAAGCACGGGTACCGCTGCGTCATCATTCATCCACTCATAGTCCCCAAATACCCAGCAACAACCATTCGTCGTCACCACTTCAATATATTGCCCATTGGCGGCTTTGGTGCTAGGACCAAGGACGGCTACCGCCAAACCGTTATGTATTCACCCATGGTCGCTAGCAATCAACAACTATCATCCGTCGTCGCCATTTCAAAACATTGCACATCAGCCGCAATTGTGCTAGGAAGAAGCTTAACTACCGCCGCACCGTCATGCATTCATTCATGATCCCCGCCGACCCACCAACTCTCATCCGTCATCGCCACTTCTATGCTCTGCACACTGGAGGTATCAGTGTTAGGACCAAAGATCGCTACCGTGGAACCACCATACATTCGCTAATCATTACCAACCAACCATAACCCGCCGTCGCCACTTCAAAGCGTTGTACATCGGTGACATTGGTCTTAGGAGCAAGCATGGCTACCGCCAAACCACCATGCATTCGTCCATGATACCCAAACACCCGCCAACTACCATCCGTCGTCGCGATTTCAATGAATTGCACATCAGGGACATCGGTGCTAGGACGAAGTACGGATACCGCCAAACCATCATCCATTCGCCCATGGTCCCCAAATACCTTCCAACGACCATTCATGGCCAGCACTTAAATGCATTGCACATAGATGGCCTCGGTCCTAGGAAAGAACACGGTTACCGCCAATCCACCTTGCATTCGACCATGGTCCCGTAATACCCACCAATGACCATACGTTGTCATCATAGCAATACGAATACATTCCACGTTGGTGGCACGGCTAGCGCTGCACCATCATGCATTCGTCCATGGTCCCCAAATATCTACCAACGGTCATCCCTCGTCGCCACATCAATACAATGCACATCGCTGCTTGGACAAAGAACTTATGTGCAATCGTCAACAACGACCCACTATCGCCAATACCATTCATTGCGAATCGGTGGAATCAGTTCTAGCCTGCTCAAAGACATATAAAGTAATGGACGTGAAATGAGCTTATTTTCATCCATACGTGAGTGAAGTACTTTTACTACATATATGTCTTCCTCTCGCATGCAAATTGAAATCCCCCCGCCTTTCACGCCGCTATAGAATCCACACATTCAAATGGCTCTCTAGTTGCTCTCACGACAATCCCACTCCTCCTACACCTTAACCCCCGAATTGTCAACAAATTATCAACCATATGATTGAAAACATATGATTTGTGAAAATTCAACATTGATGGGAAACGTCTAATCAAGTTGAATTTGAAATTGTACACAAAACAATTTTTTAAGATAAACCATGTTGAATCTAGTGCAAAAGCGTTGCAAATGTGATAATTAATCAAACTTTAAAGTTTGTTACGGATCGCGAGTGTTTTTGTGTCGGAAAATGAAAAATGTCGTGATGTGTGTGTAATTATAAAAACAGCAATAGGAAACATGCCAGGGACGTATCCTGCGTAGGGTAAGTCATGCTCAATCTTTTATATCGTTCAAGTTAGAATACCCGCACGGAAAATTGATTTAGTTCAAGATGCGAAAAATAGTGGGAGACGTCACGTCAAATTTATATGAAATTCGAATCAACAGCTAATAACGCGCCAACTTCACGCTACATCATAAAGTGCTTCAATTCTCTCGATGCATTTCGTATCCATTCTCTCATACATCTATGAGCCTGCTCGACCCTGATTCATTCTCTTCTCACCACAATCCATCGCATGGCCACCATCCGCCACCACCAAACATGCTGCATCCTGGGCAACCAACAACCATCACACAAAACTATCTTACTATTCCCAATAAGGGTTCGGGCGGAATGTGATAATTAGGTCCAAAATGTGTATGGAAGCATGAGCATGTCGTTTTGCTGTCACGCGGACATGCATACTAGGCAACCAACAACCAATCCTGCAAACTACCGTACTATTCCCAATAAGGGTTCGAGCGGAATGCGATAATTTAGTTGGAAATTTATATCGCAGCATGCGTAAACTCTTACTGAAAACAGATTGTCGCACAAATGTCGTATTGCTGTCCGCCCGGAGTGTAAACGGTTCTGCTTTTTCGTTGCATCTGAAATTGTTTACCTCCCAGTAAAGAAGTTTCACTTCAAAAACAAGATACAGAGAGCACTTACGATCTTTATTACATAACAAAACAGACTCAAACTACGCGATGCACCTACAAAACCATACACACGAGCCTGACGCTATGACAAATTCTATGATATTGCGACACAAACAAAGCAAAGGACTGAGACTTGACATTCTAGAATGGCTTGAAATGTATGTATAAACATCGAAAAATATACGGTAATATTATCTCAGTACTAGGTCACACTCTCCGATGGAAACGGAAGTGCGATGAACCAGAACAAACCGACATGCAAAAATTCAAAAAACAATAATTTAATATCCCTGTAGATGACCTAATTTACCTGTTTAAATCATCTTACGCCTGTATAAAGTAATTTCTTTCTACACATTCTTTAGACACTGAAGATGATTTGAAGGAGTAAAAATGCGTCTGCGCTCTCAAAGAAGCAAGGCCCGCCAGCTTTTCAACAAAAAAGAGAATTGGACTGCGGGTATTAAATAAGCAAAATAATTGACTAAAATAATAAAAATAGTCCAAATCAGTTAGCGCGTATATTTTCCTTCATAATATTCAAGCATAAAAACTTGAACGAAGGCCTTTTTGAATTCAAATATGGGAAGAAAATTTAACAAGATATAAGCAAATATATTTCTTAAGAAGTAGTAACAATTTTTGAAATAGTATTTAAAATAGGATTTCCTATGCGGTAAATATTGCGATTATATGAACCAAAGTACTCGCAATAGAAATTAAGTACATATAATGGAACGAGTGTGAAGCAAGATATATTTTCTTTAAAGATGAAATGTTCAAGTGGATATTTTCAGTTTTCTTCCTTCAAGATTATGAACAGACCCGCAGCGATGGTTAGGAACCTCCTTGGCGCCAGAAAAAAGAACCCTGCGTTTCTGGACCAAGTCAGTCTCAGCAAATACCGACACCTGGTTCACTGAGGCAGCACAACATCACTACAAGACGATAACAAACCACAAAACACTAAATATTGCTACTTACATTATTTATATTCTTGGTATTAATGTCTGGTGGTTCTCTAACGGTGAGTGCAAATGATACCCAGAACCTGACGGAGCTATAAAGTACCACACTGCGGTGTACTTGCGTTTGGTTTGGAATAAACTTAACTTTGGCATCTTGATATCGGGGACATCCTTGATATGATGATGGATACTAAATATACCACTGCTGATGCAGTACAATTTTTTTGTAGGCTCCATTTGAGCTAATTTAAACTCACCAGGACCATGTTTGTCTTTGCATTTTACACACCGATAGTGCATGGCGCAATTGGCAGCCGAAAGACGAAATCATTGACACCAGTAGCGCTGGTTGACTTCTCTTTTCTAGAAGCATTCCCACCCCATCACTCTAAAATTCAAGTACCTTATCTGTTGAAGGTCACATGGACGACTTTTATTCTAAATTTTTTACCAAATATAGCGGTAAATCCTATTTTTTATGGTCAATCTCCTTGGTGCAAAGTTTTTAACTGCATGAAATCAATTCCTAATGCAGCTTCTTTGAACATTTGAAGGAGATTGACCGTGTTCTTTCCGTAGGTCAGACAGAAAGATATAGTATTAATGATTTTTAAATGTCTTGATCCGAACGAGGAACCGACCTCTCATCGGTTCTAGACGTTAAGTCTGAGTAGTGCCAACGGATAGTACCAACCGGTCAACCAATCCATTTTCGCGGTGGCTGCTTGTCGGCCAGCTAGATCGGAGAGGATTTCGGTCGTGGGTCTCCAAATGGATTACGCTCATCTAAAATTTTTAGCCACCAATAAATGCCCGTTTCAAACGCGTCAAAAACACAATCATACGGAGAGGAAGCCTACTTTACGTTACTCCGTATTTCTTTATTCAGCCAGTCAAAGAACAAAAATCTAATTTCCATTTCGCGTTCCCGAATTGTACCGGCGCGGTACCGAAAAATATACTACGTTAACGTAAATCCAAAAAAAAACTACGCTAAAGAAAAACCACGATCAACAAAGGTACCGCGTACCACGCGCGACACGAAACCGACCCCAGCGGATTTTCTTAAACCCTACCCTCGCGACGGCATACTTGCCATGCACTCTATTTCCCGCTGAAAGAAGGGAACCACTGGAAAGGAAAGTCGTGTTTTAAGTTAGCAATTCATAGTTCATTTATATTCATTCTTTCAGTCTGTTTTGACAAAATAATTCCAAGGAAATAAAAAAATTTACTTATATAGTAAGTGAGTCTATAAACTATGATATCCGGTTGTTTCAACAGTCTATTTATGTTACTGATATTAGGTCAAAGTCAAAGTCAAAAGCGCTTTATTTAATACTAATCGTTATAAATTTTTAAAAGAACATAAAGCAAATTCCAAACAATAAAACTATAAAAAAAACTTAATGGCCCGAATGGCTCTCTAAATTTATACGTCATTAGTTAAACACATTTAATGAAAAAAATACACTTGCAAATTTAAATTAATTAAGATTATTAGATATTTTTTGATTCAATTAGAAAAAGGAGAAAAAACCAACCAGCATTATTCAAAAATTACTTATACTACTAACACAACAATGAACTTATATCTTATACCTAATATGTTACACCCTCATTCTAAATAAGTTCAATCACAAAAAAAAAAAAAACGTTACCTTATATTGAAACCTACACCTAATTTATAATACAAATAAACAACAATACTAGATGTAGCAATAATAAGATGAATCTAAAAAACTAAGTATCGAGAAAAAGCACAAAAACAGAAAATAAACACGAATAATTTAGACATTGTCATTCAGCCACCAATACCTAGATTGCTCCATCTCAGCTCGACCAGCCTCAACGAATCTAACAAATGAGTTTCTCCATTGGAATTGTTGGTCTCGTGAACTCAAACTCGGAGGATATTTTATCTTCTTATCGGTGGCCCGTCTATATATGTGATATATGATTGGGACGCCGTCAGAATCAAAAACATATCGATTCATGTCCAAATACACGAATGCTTCTGGAGGAACGAAGCCAGTAGTGAGGCAAGTCACAATATACCCGTCTGTAGGGTGGAACGGCTGTGAAATCCAAGGGTTTTCACTCACAGTCACAGATCTTGCGATATGATTCCGAAGAAGTTTCAATATGAAGATATCGACTCTTGTCACTTGAGCGGTTTGATAAATTTTTCTATTCGATATATAGTGCTTCCAATCCATCTCAGGTTTTCTGTACAAACCAATACATGCACGAAGACATTTCCTTTCGAAAACTCTTAATCTTTCCATTGTACTAGCACTCTGGTTGTACCAGATCTGGCATCCGTATGTCAAAACTGGCCTAACCAGGGTCTTGTAACAAATGTATCTGGAATGAAAGAGTCGCCGAAGAGCCATGACTACTTTTAGTGCTTTACTGAGCATGATGTTGACATGTTCAGTATAGTACAGATACTGATCGAGATGAACACCGAGGTATCGAACACAGGATTTATGTGGAACCCGTTCTGAACTATCCTCACCAGCCATAATGTGGAAATCCTTCCAATTACGTTTCAGGTCTTGACTGGCCCCCTGCAGCGTTGTCCGAAACAAAATTGTTTCGCACTTCTGCGCATTGATTTTCATTCGCCAATTGTCGGTGTAGAGCTGCACATCATTAAAAATTTTTTGAAGATTGCTCTGAACTATTGTAGCTTTTCGGTCTGCCGTATAGATGATCAGATCATCAGCAAACGCTACCAATGATCGCGTTGGCGAGACATTAAAATCAAAGCTGTTCAATAGCTTGCGAATGAATATTGAGAAAAGCAGGGGCGCAGTAACTGTTCCCTGCTGTAGACCATTCAAGACCTTGAATTCGCGCATTGTTGTCAGATTTCCATCAGTTACAACAAATGATTTCCCGTATAACATATTACACATCATGGCAATAAGGTGTCTGGGGAACCTGTCCTGAAGAAGTTTGAAAACTAGTCCATCTAACCACACCGTATCGAAGGCTTTCTCCATATCAATGAGACATGCTCCAACACATTGTCTATCATTTAGTTTCCAACAGATGTCTGAGGTTACTTTCGTTATTGCATGTATGGTCAAATGCCTGGCACGAAAACCAAATTGGCAATTCGGCATCAACTCATATTTCTCAATGTGGGCGTTTAATGCTCTGTTGAGTATCACTTCAAACACCTTGCTGATGTTAGACAGCAAGCTGATTGGGCGATAGCTTTTAGGGCATGAAGATTATTTTCCTTTCTTCAAGATCGGAAATACCTTAGCCTTTTTCCACTCATTTGGGAAATATGAATTGTTCAACATGTTAATGAACAATATGCAATAATTCCTAATAGCAACCTCAGGCAAATGTCGGAGGACATATTTGGAATACCGTCAGTACCACATGATTTTTTGTTGTTTATTCTGCGAAATATGAAACACAAGTCTTCATAGCTGACAAAATAATCAATAAGATTCAAGCTCGGTATGAGGTCAGATGTTAATGTTTCATCGAAATGAAGAATTGATGGGCCGTTCAGGCTTGATTTGAAGTCGGAAACTTTTGCTTCAACGACTTCCGAAAATATTTCATTCCTTCTCTCTGGGTTTGGCAGATGAACCAATTCTAAATGTGTTCCAATCAGGGCAAGTTTCTGCAATCCATCACATATAATCCTGTTTCCATTTGTATCCGGAGTCGTACTATCAATTTCGATACCAGCTCTATCGAGAAGATTTATCTCATCACTAGTGACTTCAAGATTCGATACCTTCACTCGAGACTTCCTGCGGAATAAGCTATTCACTTTCGCGAAAACGCCATCTGGGTCCTGTGGGCTAATACCCCTCAGTTTTTCCGCCCATTGATTGCTGACCTCACTCCTGAAGTATGAACGGATTAAGTTCCGGACATTCTTCAGGTGTAATTTCAACAAAGCCAACGAGGGATGGTTGTAGTCCAAAAATTGTCGATAAATATTGTTGACGCGTGTGAGAAGAAGGCTTTTCAATCTTTTCAACCTTGCGATGGTTGGTGTTTCATATCCTTCCATATTGTTTCGATGTTTTACCTTGGGAACAACTTTCTCAATCGTTTCCAACGTCAGCTTCTCTAACTTCGACAAATAGAGATCTATTTCATCGTCAGTTAGATTTCTGTTATTAGGAACCATTGAGCAAGCGTTACCATCATCAGAAGGGGGACATTGCTTCTGGTACTCCTGATTAACCTTTTTTCGAAACTTTCCCCAGTCTGTTTTTTTGAAATTCAACCGATGGTTTTCATGTTGAACTGGAATAAGGAAGAAATCATCCCTGTGATGATTGATTGCGTTATGGTCGCTATCGTAAGGAAGCACCTGCAGTTTCCGTTGAGGACTATTAAAGCTGAATTCAAGTCTTGCGTCAGCAATGCAGAGGTCCAAATATGAATTTGTCCTAGGGTATGTTGGGAACTCCGACCCATATAGGTTGCACCTGTATTCAATTTGGTTATCTGTTATCCATGATTTCAGGAATACACCTCTTGGATTATTGGTGGCATTTAGCCATGATGTATGCTTGGCATTCAGGTCACCAGCAAAAAAATATAATAATTATGCAGCCTGTTCAATTCGAGTATTTCAAACAAGGAATTGAGTTCCTCCTTGAACTTGAGAACATTTTGACCAGTTGCATAGGCAGAGATAACGAAGAGGTTATCCCCACCTGGCAGTGAAATTTTGATGATGGACACTTCAAGAAATTCAAAGTTTTTGAATTCGACTTTTTCAATATTTTGGAAACGATAGGGTCTTCTAACCAATATCCCGGTGCCACCTCCCCCATCACCTATTACCCTATCGTTTCTTACGAATGCAAAATCTTTGAATTCCATGGAATGCCATGAATTGAGGTAGGTTTCAGTGAGAAGTATGATGTCAGGCTTTTGCTTAACAACAAATTCAAGGAGATAATCACGTCGATGTATAGCAACGATAGAGTTGACGTTGATCGATATGAGGCGAAGCCTATCCATGGAAATATGACTGGATGACAAGTTATTATTAGGCATTTGAAAGACCTAAACGCTGAAAAGCAAAGTTAATTTTTGAATCTTGTTTGTCGATTCTCTCCGATAAAGAATTAAGTTGCTGGTAAATTTTGAGAAGCAGCTCATTATTGCCACTTACATTATTTACATTATTTCCAGCATTTTCTGCTGGTCCTCTAGCGGCGAGTGCAAATGATACTCCGGGCTTGACGAAGTTGGAAGGTATGATATTACGGTGTACTTGTGTTTGCTTTGGAGCAAATTTAACGTTTGCATCTTGATATCGGGAGCATCCTCGATATGATGCTGGGTGACCAAAAACACCGCAGTTAACGCAGTATAATTTTTCTTTAGGCTCCGTCTGAGCCAATTTGCACTCACCGGGACCATGAACGTCTTTGCATTTAACGCAACAATAGTGCATGGCACAATTGGCAGCCGAATGTCCAAATCTTTGACACCGGTAACACTGGTTGACTTCTTTTTTCTGGAGGCGTTCCCACCTCACCACTCTGAAATTCAAGTACCTTATTTGTTGAAGGGCACTTGGACAGCTCTTATTTGCAATTTGTACCAGGTAAAGTGGTAAATTCTTCCTTTCTATGGTCGACCTTCTTGTCGCAAAGGCTTTGACTGAAACAAAATCAATATCTGGTGCAGTCTCCTTGAGCACCTGAAAAAGATCGACCGTATCCTCTCCGCTGTCCAAACCCTTCAACAAGAAGGTCTGATTTTTTTCACTTTTTGGGGTATAGGTGAAGTGTGGAACCTCCCCAGAAATCAGCGCATCTTTGGCTGACTTGAAATCAACCAGTGATTTCGTCCTTATAGTCAATTTTTCGGCATTAACTCTTTTGATTTCGAAATTGGCCAGTTTATTTTCGGCTGCCAATAGCCGAACCATATCTTTCCCCGTTTGTCCGAACACGTTGATTGGCGGAACTTTTTCTGTCTTGTTGGAAGCTTTTTCAGAGGAACCAGCAGAACTGCGGGCTCGTTTTTTCTCCTTATTTTTGTTCTTTAAATATTGAATAAAATTAACGTCATTATCTTGATTAAAATTACCTCCGATGTTTTCTTCGATTTCCATATCTTCGGTTAATCCCTCCAGCGCTGCTCTCGTTGGTGCCACCAGCACTTAGAACCTCCTCTGGATTTACTTGCTTTGCACTTTTCTTCGGCTTTGTTACCTGTTGCCATTGATTTTGTGGCTGCGTCTTTTGAGGCTTCATCCCTTTCTTGAAAAGATCCTTGAGAGACTGTATCCCTTGCCTTAGTTCATCATTTTCTTTCTGCAATTTGGCCATTTGTTGTTTGTCCGCTATTATTTGCAGCTTGCACCCTCCATCTACGGAGTTTTCTTCGTTATGTTTTCTTTTGGTGATTGTCGCCAGTTTCGTATTCGTCGTTTCCCCAGGATGCCCCAACGGTGGGAAGCCGTCGGGCTCCTCCATACCAGCGGCGAAATTTTCTTTGTGAATTTGTTTTTCGTTACCAATCGAAGTAAAAATATTCGATAGAAATTTCCTGAGTCGATTACTTCGACAATATAAGATTTTTTCCGATAAAAATTAACTTGGGATTAACGTTTTTAAAAAATTAATTTAATTTTTGAAAACTTTTGACAGGAGCAATTTAAAAGACGTGTATACGCAAAGACTACTACGATCCAATTTACTGATATTAGGTAGTTCCAGTTTATGTACTTTATTCTGTTTCTTCAGAGATGAATGCACTACCTTTTGTTTTTATTTTGCTATGCAACCTAACTTTTTCTGCATTTTTCCTGATTTTTGTTTTCTTCAATATACTCGTAATTTTTTTATTCCTAAGAAACTGTTCTTAAAAATTTGTTTGCAATTACAGGTTTGCATATATCTACATAAGGTTAATTTGTGTTTCATATTTACAATGAATATAACAAGAACTAAGGTACTTAAAGTTTGGTTTCTAAAAATTACAAAACAATTTGTGTTCGTAGACCTCTGCTATAAGAATTGAGGATACTGTTTTACACTTTCGATATAGATTAAATTGTTTGAATCCAATTGAATTAAAAGCAAATTTAAAAAGAAACAGAAAGCCCACGAAAAAAATTAAAAATTGTGGACGAAGATCGAACAATCAATTTTTCAAATTTTTACAATTATTATTAAAGAAATGCGTGCAATAAATGTAAAATGTAAAAAGGAAAATTCACTTGTGCCATACAATAGAAGTGACTGCCATCGAGAAAAGCCCTAGCATACTTTTATACTGAACTAAAAGCTTAGTCTTGTGCACAAAATATCGTTTCGCAAGTTTACATTATTCCGTATTTCCAATAACATTGGCGATAGATCCAAAGTTATCAATTTGATCATGTATGAGTGCTACTCATTCAGCAAAGCTGTTGCAATTCACGCGAAATCGCTAATTTTAAAATTTTGTGACATTACAATTTTTTTAGCAATGACTTTTATTTATGTTTAGGCTGGTTCTTAATTTCTGCTCCTCTCGTGGGCGAATTGATTACACGCAATCATAATGTATAGACCAATTATTTACATGCTGGTTGAAATTCAATGTTTGTGGTGAGAATATGTTTAAAAATTGCGTTAATCAAATAAATTTTCCCCTTTAAAAGAAAATATAATTAAGAAAACTGACTAGAGGATTTAATACAGCGACAATTGATTCAAAATGAATTATTAAAATATTTGTTTAAGTCAGTGGTTGGTAGTTGCACGTGTGAGTAATCAAATGACTACGCTTTGGTGGGGCATGGCACTTACTTGGATTTGGTGTTTCTTATTTGCATCAACACCATTGACAATTGCGTTATTACGAGCTGGTGTAAACGTGCAACATTTCATGCTATTATAGACGAAAACAATACATGGGCACTTAGAAGACGGTTCGCAAGTGTAATTGTTGCAAGTATTGTTGTAGTTGTTGTCCACATTTGCAAATAGAGACTTAAATGATAATTAAGATACAGCTCCTGTGCCAGCGTCCATAGTCTCTAAGTACTGGGGCAAGAGTAAATCTTATAACCGCCTAAACTGGGCCCAGTTCTGATCCTCGATACTACAAAACCTACTTCCTTCTAGTGTCATTTAATGGTTTATTTGCGACTACTGCGTGGCAAGCATAGTTTAAAATTTTTTTACTATCGGCGTTTTTTGAGGGAGTAGTAGCGTGAAAGGAAAATGCCCAAATCCGCCCATACGGGCTCCCACTATTTCAGCAATAGTGCTTATAGAGGTCTTTCACGCAACCAGGTGACTCTTGTGCTCAAGGAGGGGGGAGTAATAGCGAACCGCTTGTGTGACTTTTTCCCGTTCACTACACGGTTGCAATTCACAACAACGGATCGAGTGTACTCTACACAAAACTGCCGGTTGATCACCACGATCGACGAAAAGTGCATAGCAGTGCGTGGATTGAGCGGTCTTTCTTGGAAACTTGCGCGCAAACTGCCATCAACGGAGCTGGCAATTCGATTAGCAGTACATGCACTGCTAGTCTGACACGTCAACTCACCACACTGCACTGCCATGTGGCTGTCACTTCACCTTGACATCCCACGACAAAATTGACGTGGAATGTGCACTCGTCACAACCACCGTGAAATGAAAAGCCACCCAGCAGCAAGGTGTGTTAGTGGTGGTCGCCAGCGGCGTCGCATGGTTCATTACAAGTATATAGGTGAAGTGTGAAACCTTCCCAAAATTCAGTGCATCTTGGGCTTGATTTCATTTTAATTTTTCATTTTTCTGCGTTTACTCTGTGAATTTCAAAATTGTTTCATTTGTTTTTGGCTAGTAATAGCAGAACCATATCTTTTCCGCTTTGTCCAAATACATTGATTGGCGGAACTTAGTCTTGCTTGAATTAATAGCTTCAACAATTTGGTAATTTCCAACAAAAATTAATTTCCAAGTGACATTTTGAAAAATTATTAAATTTTTGAAAACTAGTGACAAGAACCTGCATGCAATGAGTACTAGACGTAGAATCCTTCAAACAGGGTCCTTATAATAACAATGTTCAAATAATATCAATTTTCAAAATTAATAGAAGTTAATGCTGTTGGCGGTGCTAAAAAAGATTCTAAATGTAGTTTTGAACCCTCATTGCTAGGGCTATTCAATTATTCTTTGATATAAACATTTTATTGTCCTGGAAGCAAATATTGGATATTCTAAAAAGTATTGAGCCTTTTTTGTCATTTTTCGATTGAATATTTCTTTTATTTAAAATGGATTTTATTTAAGTACATAATATCCATGGATATCTATGAGCTTTTGCCATTTTTTAAGTAGAGCCATTATTCCATCTGTGCAGAACTTCTGTTGTTTATCGGCGAAAAACTTGGTCAAGTGATTTTCACAGTCCCTTCATGAAGTGAATTTCTTTTCATTAAGGAAGTTTTGCAGATGCATAAAAACTTCCCAGCCAAGTTCTGTTAATTTTTGCTGGGTCATCAAAGATGTGCGTTGTCTGGCATTGTCATGATGGAGGACAACGCCCTTTCTATTGACCAATTCTGGTCGTTTTTTTTTTCGTATTGTTTGTTGCAATCTGGTTAATCGCTGACAGTAAAGAGCCGAATTGAGTGTTTGGCCAGGTTCTAGCATCTCATGATAAACAATTTCCTTCCAATCCCACCATACACACAGCATAACCTTATTTGGTGGCAATCCTGGATTTGAAGTCGTTTGTGATGGTTCACCTTTTTTTGACCATGATCTTTTTCAAAAGACATTCTCGTATCTTACCCATTTTTCATCGCCCGTAATGATTTACTTCAAAAATGGCTCGATTTCGTTGCGTTTTATTAGCATTTCGCAAATGGGAGTTCGGTCGATCAAATTTATTTGCGTTAATTCATGCGGCACCCAAACGTCGAGCTTCTTTGTATATCCAGCCTTACGCAAATTGTTCAAAACTGTTCGGTGATGGATATTCAGTTCCTTAGCAATGTAATGGCTGCTTATGTGTCGGTCTTCTTCAATTTTTTTTTAAATGGGTCGACCTGAGCGAGGTGCATCTTTGACATCAAAATTTTCAAAACGAAAGTGAACGAACCATCTCTTGGCGGTGGCTTTTGATAAAGTATCCTGATCAAAGACACCACAAATTTTTTCACGAGCCTGCGATGTATTCTCACCTTGATCGCAGTGATATTGTAAAATATAACGAAGTTTTTCAGAAATTTTACTCATTTTTAAATGAATACAACTTTTGACATGAATGACGAAACACAAAACTGTCCATACGAAAATTGTAGATTGGTATGTCAACTTACAAACGCATGTCAGTTTGACTTAATTTGATTAGTATAGCCCGATATATGCCAACGAACACCATCAAATGACAAAAGAGGCTCAATACTTTTTAGAATATCCAATATTTACACAACTGCATGCGCATTTTTCAATATAAGTCTCAGTTTTTAATGTTTTCGTTGCTAAGCAACAACATCAAATGAAGAGCAAAGTTATAATTTTTTTCGCCAAAGATGCTCATGTTTTTCAAGTGACAGGCCCCCAGTAAACTTCCTTATTTATTTTTGTTACTTAAGTCACATAAAAGTTAAAGTTATATTGTTTTATTTTTGCGTGACTTTATTTACAATTATTTAAATTATTAATGAAGTAATCGAATGGGGTATGCCTCAAACAGATCCGTGGGGAAGCAAATCCTAGAAATAGTGGCCAGGATGGCGCTCATCGTACTATACACCGAAAATACGCCAATTTTCCGCCGTATTGGCTGTGAATGAACCTCAGAGTTCTTAGTACGGAGGATACACAATTGGAGAGTATTAGAGGACTACTCAGGCAGCGAACTTCCATGTATTCTGCTTGAGATAAGGGATGTTGGCTACTGACGTCCTCTCAACTTTCTGCAGTGGGCAGAACATCGGAAGAATAGACGTCAAGAGGTTTGTCGAGGTGCTCCGTTACAGGGAGATTAGCAGGAGACGCAAGAACTGGCAGCTCATTATGTGGTGAACTCAACTATGAACATCATCACGACTGCTCGCAGCGCTTCTATGCTCTGTCAAAAACCCCGGCACGGCAAGCCCCCAGTGTACTGGTGGTTGACTGAAATCACTGAAAAGTAAAGGGAGTGTCACAAGCTTTGCTATGAGGCTCAACAGGCACGTAACTGTGACAAGGCATACAGCCGGGTAGAAGCATATAAGTCGGCCAGAAAATGCCTTCGCAAATTGATTAACAACAGCAAGGCTCGCTGCTGGCAAGATCTAGTGGGCAATGTGAACAAGGATCCATGGGGCCTTGGTTATAAGCTAGTTATGCAGAAGCTTGGTGCCCTACGGAAACCTTGCACACATGATTCCCGCCCAACCCGTCCGTGTTGACTTTGTCCATGGTTGAACAGCAGTCGAGTGTCCACTCTTCACACAGCCGGAACTGAAAGAGGCTGTCCTTTCACTGGGAAGCGAAGAAGGCTCCAGGTCCAGATGGCGTTCCAGCTGAGGTGTTGCAACTTGTCTATCGCCATTGTCCTGACTTACTGCTCAGCACATTCAATGCTTGCCTACGGGACGGGGTTTTCACGGTAAGATGGAAGGTGGCGATGCTTATGCTGATCAGCAAGGGGAGAGAAATCCCAGATCGCCGTCTGTATACCGCCCGTTATGCATGCTAGACACGGCTGGGAGAGTGCTAGAGAAACTCATCAAGGGAAGACTCACTCGCAATTCGTGCTGCTGAGGATGTATCTCCTCGGTAGTACGGCTTTAGAGCAGGACGCTCTACCATTGATGCGACTGCAGAGGTGGTGAGCGCGGTTCAAGAGTCAGAGTCATAAAGCCGCACGAAGCGATGGATCGTCCTGTTGGTGACACTCGACATTAGGAACGCTTTCAACTCCACTAGATGGGTGGATATTCTGGATACGCTGCAAAACCCTTTTCAAGTTCCAGAATATCTAATGCGGCTTTTGAGGGACTACCTGAAGGACCAAAGCCTGCTTTCCGACACGTCACAAGGCCAACCAAGGATGGAAGTTGGTCCAGACCTATGGAACGTGTCTTACGACGGGCTCGTGAGACTGGAGATGCCAGATGATGTTGTGGCTCTGGTCGCTGGACGCACCGTTGAACAAGCGCAACTTATGCTAGGTATGCTACTGCGCTAACGCAGTAACATACCTAGCATCTCTCCAGTCATCCAGTCTCTCACCTGGGAGAAATACTGGATGACTGCTCGCGGGTTCAGCTTAGCACTGGAGAAAATCGAATTGGTCATTTCAACAAAAAAGAGAATCCCTAGAGTAAGGATGATCAGTATTAGAGATATGCGAATCGAATGCAAGCCAGTGGTGAAGTACCGGGGGCAACTAATTGACTTTTAGATGAGTTTCTCTGAGAAATCAGGGCAACGGCTGAGAAGAATGCCTCGGGAGTATCAGCTCTGAGTCGACTTATGGCCAACGTAGAGAGACCCAACTCATCAGGAAGACGCCTCTTAATTACTGCGGTAGGCTCAGTGCTACTTACGAGCAGAAATATGAGGCGACACAGGAGGTTTAATGAAAACACTTGGCACAGGTACAGAGGATTGCATCTTCATTTTACTTTTTTACTTAATTTACTTCAATTATCGGCCACTAAAATTATTAATCTATGATAATAACTACGGATAGATAGTTTGTCTGTAATGCGTTGTGTAATATAATGTATTCTTAAATTTACTTACTGTTCTATAATTAAAAGACCTGTAGTGATTGTAGAATATTTTCAAATCAATATATACCATTAAATTACCTTTTTCGTAGCTATGTTTTCAGTGAAAACTGCTATTGATCTAAAATATTTAATAAAATTTAAACATTTAATAAATGTATACATTAAAATACACAACAATAATAACCTACTGAATTTGTTCAAAACTGTCAATCAAAAGTATGCTCTCAAAACAATTGACTTGTTTTTTCAAAAACCGTTAATTTCTACTTGCACAAAGTTTGTTTACAAACTTTTTCAAAACTGCAATTCTCTCAAGAATGCAATTTCCGCTCTTTTGCTATCTTATTATCAAGTCAAAATGCTTTTGTCCTAGAAAGCACACATCAGAGGCTGAGAACAAATCTCCATTCTACGTCTAGCACTCGTTGCGTGTAGACGTGTTTTTAATCGCTCCTGTCATTAATTTTAAAAATTAATTAATTTTTCACAAAAGTCAGTTTCAAAATATTGAAATAATTTTTTACGAGCCAGTCAAAAGCAAGTTTTGATTTTATTGGGGAAGAATTTATCGTCGAAGGCATCGACCAACCGTACCCATAAACCAAGAAAAGGCCAAACCAAAGACAACTCGGGACTGCTGTATGGAGGAGCCCGACGGCTTCCCTCCGTTGGGGGGCCCCGGGGAAAGTGACAGTGTGAAATTGGCAAGTGTCAACAAGCGGAGACATACGAGCACCCAGGATACCGCAGATGCCGGTCGTAAAACGCAAGTGCTCGAGGATAGACAGGAGGTGTGTCGCCTTCGAAGTGAAATCGAAGAGCTAAAGGCATGAATTCAAACGTACGAAGAAATGTTCAAGACGGCAAAAAAAGTTCAAGAGAGTGGTCCGATACGAAAAATCGAAAAACAGAAGAAAGCTGCAACTCCAATAATAACTGAAGAGGTATTAAGTGCTGGTGGCACCAACGAAAGCCAGAACTACTTTGCGGCGCTGGATGGACTCCAACAGGACATGGAGGTAGACGAAGGTAATAAAGACGATAATTTTATCTTATATTTAAAAAATAAAAATAATGAAATTAGAAATAGGGAGAAGAAACCAGCCCGTAGTTCTGCTGGTCCTCCTCAAAAAGTAGCCAAGAATACCGAGAAAGTTCCGCCAATTAATGTCTTCGGTCAAAGCGGAAAAGACATGGTTCGGCTGTTGGCAGCCGAAAACAAATTGACAAATTTCGAAATCAAACGAATAAATTCTGAGAAGCTGTCAATTAGAACGAAATCACTGGTTGATTTCAAATCAGCGAAAGATGCTTTGAATTCTGGGGAGGTTTCGCACTTCACCTATACCCCCAAAAGCGAGAAGAACCAGACGTTCTTGCTGAAGGGCTTGGACTGCGGAGAAGATACCGTCGATCTTCTTCAGGTTCTCAAGGAAACAGCACCACAAATCGAGTTTATCTCAGTGAAAACATTCGCGACAAGAAGGTCGACAGTAGAAAAAAAAAACTTACCACTTTATTTGGTACAAATAACAAATAAGAGCAGTCCAAGCGCTCTTCAGCAAATCAGGTATTTAAATTTTTTAGTGGTGAGGTGGGAACGCCTCCAGAAGCGAGAAATCAACCAGTGCTATCGCTGCCAACGATTTGGGCATTCGGCTGCCAACTGCGCCATGCATTACCGATGCGTTAAATGCAAAGACGTGCATGCTCCCGGTGAGTGCAACTTGGCTCAGACGGAGCCAAAAGAGAAGTTATATTGTGTGAACTGCGGTGTTTTTGGTCACCCGGAATCATATCGAGGATGCTCCCGATATCAGGATGCAAGATTGAAATCTGCCCCAAAGCAAACACAAATACACCGCAGTGTCTTAGCTCCGAACTTCGTCAAGCCCGGAGTATCATTTGCACAAGCCGCTAGAGGACCAGCAGAAAATGCTGGAAATAATGTAAATAATGTAAGTGGCAATAATGAGCTGCTTCTTAAAATTTATCAGCAACTAAATTCCTTATCAGAGCGAATCGATAAACAAGATTCGAAAATTAACATTGTTTTTCAGCGTTTAGGACTTTCAAATGCCTCAAAATAAGTTGTTATCCAGCCACATTCCCACGGATAGGATTCGTCTCATCTCGATCAACTTCAACTCCATTGTTACTTTACATCGGCGTGATTATCTCCTTGAATTCATTGCCAGACAAAAGCCTGACATCCTGCTTCTAACCGAAACCCACCTCAATTCATGGCACTCCATGAGATTCAAGGATTTTGAATTCGTAAGAAACGATAGGGTAATAGGTGATGGGGGAGGTGGCACCGGGATATTGGTACGAAGACCCTATCGTTTCCAAAATATTGAAAAAGTTGAATTCAAAAGCTTTGAATCTCTTGAAGTGTCCATTATCAAAATCTCACTGCCAGGTGGGGATAACCTCTTCGTTATCTCTGCCTATGCAACTGGTGGAACTGTTCTCAAGCTCAAGGAGGAACTCAATTCCTTGTTTGAAATACTCGAATTGAACAGGCTGCATAACTATTATATTCTTGCTGGTGACATGAACGCCAAGCATACATCATGGCTGAACGCCACCAATAATCCAAGAGGTGTATTCCTGAAATCATGGATAACAGAGAACCAAATTGAATACAGGTGCAATCTTTATGGGTCGGAGTTCCCAACATACCCTAGGACAAATTCATATTTGGACCTTTGCATTGCTGACGCAAGACTCGAATTCAACTTTAATAGTCCTCAACGGAAACTGCAGGTGCTTCCTTACGATAGCGACCATGACGCAATCGTAATGGAAATCAATCATCACAGGGATGATTTCTTCCTCATTCCAGTTCAACACGAAAATCATCGGTTGAACTTCAAACAAACAGACTGGGGAAAGTTTCAAAAGAAGTTTAATCGCGAGTACCAGACGCAATGTCCCCCTTCTGATGGTGGCAACTCTTGCTCAATGGTTCCGAATGACAGGAATCTAACTAACGATGAAATAGATGTCTATTTGTCGAAGTTAGAGAAGCTGACGTTGGAAACGATTGAGAAAGTAGTTCCCAAGATTAAACTTCGAAACAATATGGAAGGATATGAAACACCAACCATCGCAAGGTTGAAAAGATTGAAAAGCCTTCTTCTCACACGCGTCAACAATATTTATCGACGATTTTTGGACCACAACCATCCCTCGTTGGCTTTGTTGAAATTACATCTGAAGAATGTCCGGAACTTAATCCGGTCATACTTCAGGAGTGAGGTCAGCAATCAATGGGCGGAAAAATTGAGGGGTATTAGCCCACAGGACCCAGATGGCGTGTTTGCGAAAGTGAATAGCATATTCCGCAAGAAATCTCGAGTGAAGGTATCGAATCTTGAAGTCACTAGTGATGAGATAAATCTTCTCGATAGGGCTGGTATCGAAATTGATAGTACGACTCCGGATAGAAATGGAAACAGGATTATTTGTGAAGGATTGGATAAACTTGCCCTGATTGGAATACATTTTGAATTGGTTCATCTACCAAACCCTGAGAGAGGGAACGAAATTTTTTCAGAGGTCGTTGAAGCAAAAGTTTCCGACTTCAAATCAAGCCTGAACGGCCAATCAATTCTTCATTTCAATGAAACATTAACATCTGACCTCATACCGAGCTTGAATCTTATTGATTATTTTGTCAGCTATGAAGACTTGTGTTTCATATTTCGCAAGATAAACAACAAGAAATCATGTGGTACTGATGGTATTCCAAATGTAGTTCTCCGACATTTGCCTGAGGTTGCTATTAGGAACTATTGCATATTGTTCAACAACATGTTGAGCAATTCATATTTCCCAAATGAGTGGAAAAAGGCTAAGGTATTTCCGATCTTGAAGAAAGGAAAAGAATCTTCATGCCCCAAAAGCTATCGCCCAATCAGCTTGCTGCCAAACATCAGCAAGGTGTTTGAAGTGATACTCAACAGAGCATTAAACGCCCACATTGAGGAAAATGAGTTGATGCCGAATTGCCAATTTGGTTTTCGTGCCAAGCATTCGACCACACATGCAATAACGAAAGTAACCTCAGACATCTGTTGGAAACTAAATGATAGACAATGTGTTGGAGCATGTCTCATTGATATGGAGAAAGCCTTTGATACGGTATGGTTAGATGGACTTATTTTTAAACTCCTTCAGGACAAGTTCCCCAGACACCTTGTCGCCATGATGTGTAATATGTTATACGGGAAATCGTTTGTTGTATCTGATGGAAATCTGACAACAATGCGCGAGTTCAAGGTCTTGAATGGTCTACAGCAGGGAACAGTTACTGCGCCTCTGCTCTTTTCAATCTTCATTCGCAAGCTATTGAACGGCTTTGATTTTAACGTCTCGCCAACGCGATCATTGGTAGCGTTTGCTGATGATCTGATCATCTATACGGCAGACCGAAAAGCTACAATAGTTCAGAGAAATCTCCAAAAAATGTTCAATGATGTGCAGCTGTACACTGACAATTGGCGAATGAAAATCAATGCGCAAAAGTGTGAAACAATCTTGTTTCGGACAACGCTGCAGGGGGTCAGTCAAGACCTGAAACGTAATTGGAAAGATTTCCACATCATGGCTGGTGAGGGTAGTCTTGAACGGGTTCCACATAAATCCTGTGTTCGATACCTCGGTGTTTATCTCGATCAGTATCTGTACTATACTGAACATGTGAAAACCATGCTCAGTAAGCCATTAAAAGTAGTCATGGCCCTTCGAAAGCTCTTTCATTCCAGATACATTGATCAAAAGGTCAAAATTATCTGTTACAAGACACTGGTTAGACCAGTTTTGACATATGGATGTCAGATCTGGTACAACCAGAGTGCTAGTACTATGGAAAAATTAAGAGTTTTCGAAAGGAAATGTCTTCGTGAATGTACTGGTTTGTACAGAAAGCCTGAGACGGATTGGAAACATTATATATCGAATAGAAGAATTTATCAAACTGCTGAAGTGACTAGACTCGATATTTTCATATTGAAACTTCTTCGGAATCATATCGCAAGATCTGTGACTGTGAGTGAAAACCCTTGGATTTCACAGCCGTTCCACCCTACAGACGGGTATATAGCGACTTGCCTCGCTACTGGCTTCATTCCTCCAGAAGCATTCGTGTATTTGGACATGAATCGATATGTTTTTGATTCTGACGGCGTCCCAGTCATATATCACATATATCGACGGGCCACCGATAAGAAGATATAATATCCTCCGAATTTGAGTTCACGAGACCAAGAATTCCAATGGAGATACTCATTTGCTAGATTCGTTGAAGCTGATCGAATTGAGACGGCGCAATCCAGGTATTGGTGGCTGAATGACAATGTCTAAATTATTTGTGTTTATTTCCAGTTTTTGTGTTTTTTCGTTATTTAGTTTTCGAGTTTCAGCTCATTATTGCTACATTTAGTATTGTTGTTTATTTTGTGTTAATAATCAGGTATAGTTTAGGTATATGTTATGTTTATTATATTAGGTTAGAGATAAGGTTAAACGCATAGGTTAGGAACATTGTTATAGAATTTTTTAGTATAAGATAAAGTTTTTGAAAGCATTTTATTAGAATTAAGTTAAAACATATTACGTGTAGGATCAAAGTTCACTGTAGTGTTAAGATTATAAATAATTTTAGAATAGTGTTGGTTGGTTTTTTCTCCTTTTTCCAATTAAATTTAAAAAATATGTAAAATCTTCATTGATTTGAATTTGCTATAGTTTTTTTTTTTTTTTTAAATGTGTAATGATAACGTACAAATTTAGAGAGCCATTTGGGCCATTAAGTTTTTTATTGTTATTGTTTGGAATTTGCTTTCTATTCTTTTAAAATTTATAACGATTAGTATTAAATAAAGCGCTTTTGATTGATTGATTGATTGAGAACAAATCTCCTCATTTATTATTGGTAATATTATCTTATTAAAAATAAGATTTTAGTTATAGCCGGTTAAATTCCTTCTACAGAATTTTATTCGCTATTGTTTCCTATTAATTTTTTCACTCATTTAAGAAAGTATATTTTCAAACATAAATGCCAAATTTCTGTGAATTTTCTAGGCTGCACATAGTCCTCAGTTTTGCCTCCACTCCATGTGCGCCTTCACAAAATTTCGAATACTCCACTCCACCTATCCCTTATCGAAGGGCGTCACCAACCAGTATAATAATAAGATAAAGAATTTTGGGCATTAATTGTACATTTCTCTTTCTCTTATGTACATTACAAGTATCAATAGCATTATAAACATCAATAGTAGGTACATTACAAATACATATATTGATATAGAGCGAAAAAATTAGAGCTTTCGAGAAAAGCCCCTGCAGACAAAAAAGACAGCAGACAACATTATGAATCGGATAAAGTTTTGAATAGCTCTGACTCCATCTAGTTGCAATTTTCTTGGACACAAACCTGAAGCTTCATAAGCCCAAACAGCTGAACAATTCCGAATTCATAGCAACATGCATCAAGCCATCTTATCTCCCGGCAAGTAAATAATTATTTAAGATTTTGACACTTGCCTGCCAGACGCCGTGAGCCGCGAGAGAGTGCGGGTTCGAAAATAAGATTTCAGATAATCTTTAATTCCATTACGTAGCGTGCAACGAAACCCGCGTTCAGTTTTCTTTAGAGCGTTGAGTAGTGGAGTGTTGCGTCTGTTGACTAATAGCGGTGCTGTTAATTTTGAGAAACGTAAGCACTTGTCCTACTTCACCTATTACAGCTTTGGATAGAAAGAAATCTTTCGAATTGATTGTGTGCTTTTGTTATTAGTAAATAATTTAATCTAATCAAATTATGGTGAATGTGTCCGGCTAAGAAGATCTCAACTCATGACTTTGTCGTCTTACTCGTGAGTGTGTTTAGTTGTAATTAATATTTAATTGCACATTCAGTTTGGAACATAAAAAATGAAAGTATTAATTCTGAATCACTAAAAAATATTCTGCAATATTTGATAATGTTACGAATCGAATATGCGGGAAGTAATAAATGAGTATCATGTGCTGGGTGAGATATGAAATTGTTTGATCTTGAAGAGAAAGTATTAAAAATTTTTGCATCAAATATTTTTGATTTTAGTGATCTAAACGAAAATTTAATACTTCTTACACTATGCTTCGAGTTAGCTCCGAAAATTAGTATTTGTGTGCATTTCAATTTTTTTATCAATATTAACTTGATTTAGAAACCTGAAAATTTAAAGTATGATAAAATTGTAAGTACAAGATTTATTAACAAAAAAGGTTTGTGGATGGGTATTACGGAGTGCTGTAAGTTGGCACTGTAATGAAACGCAAAAATTAGAAAATATTGTGATCGATTCCGTCACATATTTTTTCTTCAGAACCACGCCAAAACATTTTTTAAAGGCAACTTCTTATGGTGGAAGAAAAAACAACCGGTCTGGTGGATAACTTTTAGTGTATGCATGATTACTGCCCGTTTGCCTCAACAGATGCAAATTAAGACAATGTTAGTTCTCTTTGGAATCTTAACAAGAAACCGGTAGATAGATTCCAAATACTTGAAAAGTTTTGGTACCTAATAATATTTGGATGCTTAAAAAAATTTGTACGACGTCAGGAAGTAGCTTGACTGCTTGGTTGTTGTTACTATATTTTTAAATACACCAACACAATATTGTGAAACTTATTTCAAGCAAAAAGATTACCTTTGTATGCAGTGGTAATGCAAAATATTGGTACTAAGAAATCTCCGTCATATGTTATAATGTAGTGTTTTTAAGAGCTTGAGAACTTTAAATCAAAATTTTTGAGGGATAATGATTGTTCCTTGGAGTGTGTATTGAGGAGATATTGAATTGAAGTTATTTAAAAAAAATGCAGATAACTTTTATTTAAACTTAGTTTGCAACTTTACATTGAACTACCCAAAATGCTGGTTTTACAGATCAGATCGTAGCAGTCTTTGCGTATAGACGTCTTTTAAATCGCTCCTGATGAACTAAGGCTAGAGATACAGTCCCTTAAGGATCTCTTCAAGAAAAGGATGAAGCCTAAAAAGACGCAGCTGCAAAATCAATGGCAACAGGTAACAAAGCCGAAGAATAGTGCAAAGCAAGCAATTCCAGAAGAAGTTCTAAGTGCTGGTGGCACCAACGAGAGCCAAAACTATTTTGCAGCGCTGGAAGGATTAACCGAAGATATGGAAATTGAAAAAATCATAGAAGATAATTCTACTCAAGATAATGACTTAATTTTTATTAAATATTCAAAGAAAAAAAATCAGGAGAAAACACCAGCTCGCAGTTCTACTGGTTCCTCTGAAAAAGCTTCCAACAAGACAGAAAAAGTTTCGCCAATCAACGTGTTTCGACAAACCGGGAAAGATATGGTTCGGCTATTGGCAGCCGAAAATAAACTGGCCAATTTCTAAATCAAAAGAGTTAATGCCTAAAAATTAACTATAAGGATGAAATCACTAGTTGATTTCAAGTCAGCCAAAGATGCGCTGAATTCTGGGGAGGTTTCACATTTCACCTAAACCCCAAAATGTGAACAGAATCAGACCTTCTTGTTGAAGGGTTTGGACTGCGGAGAGGATACGGTCGATCTTCTTCAGGTGCTCAAGGAAGCTGCACCAGATATTGATTTTGTTTCAGTCAAAGCCTTTGCGACAAGAAGGTCGACCATAGAAAGGAAGGATTTACCACTTTGCCTGGTACAAATTGCAAATGAGAACAGTCCAAGTGCCCTTCAATAAATAAGGTACTTGAATTTCAGAGTGGTGAGGTGGGAACGCCTCAAGAAAAGAGAAGTCAACCAGTGTTACCGGTGTCAAAGACTTGGACATTTGGCTGCCAATTGTGCCATGTACTATCGGTGCGTTCAATGCAAAGACGTTCATGGTCCCGGTGAGTGCAAATTGGCTCAGACGGAGCCTAAAGAAAAATTATACTGCGTTAACTGCGGTGTTCTTGGTCACCCAGCATCATATCGAGGATGCTCTCTATATCAAGATGCAAAAGTTAAATCTGCTCCAAAGCAAACACAACTATACCGTAATATCATACCTTCCAACTTCGTCAAGCCCGGAGTATCATTTGCACTCGCCGCTAGAGGACCAGCAGAAAAAGCTGGAAATAATGTCAGTGGTAATAATGAGCTGCTTCTCAAAATTTACCAGCAAGTTAATTCTTTATCGGAGAGAATCGACAAACAAGATTCAAAAATTAACTTTGCTTTTCAGCGTTTAGGTCTTTCAAATGCCTAATAATAACTTGTCATCCAGTCATATTCCCATGGATAGGCTTCGCCTCATATCGATCAACGTCAACTCTATCGTTGCTATACATCGACGTGATTATCTCCTTGAATTTATTGTTTAGCAAAAGCCTGACATCATACTTCTCACTGAAACCCACCTCAATTCGTGGCATCCCATGGAATAAAAAGATTTTGCATTCGTAAGAAACGATAGGGTAATATGTGTTGGGGGAGGTGGCACCGGGATATTGGTTCGAAGACCCTATTGTTTCCAAAATATTGAAAAAGTCGAATTCAAAAACTTTGAGTTTCTTGAAGTTTCCGTCATCAAAATTTCACTGCCAGGTGGGGATAACCTCTTCGTTATCTCTGCCTATGCAACTGGTCAAAATGTTCTCAAAGTCAAGGAGGAACGCAATTCCTTGTTTTAAATACTCGAATTGACCGGGCTGCATAATTATTATATTTTTGCCGGTGACCAGAATGCCAAGCATACATCATGGCTAAACGCCACCAATAATCCAAGAGGTGTATTCCTGAAATCATGGATAACAGAGAACCAAATTGAATGCAGGTGCAACCTATATAGGTCGGAGTTCCCAACATACCCGAGGACAAATTCATATTTGGACCTCTGCATTGCTGACGCAAGACTTGAATTCAGCTTTAATAGTCCTCAACGGAAACTGCAGGTGCTTCCTTACGATAGCGACCATAACGCAATCGTAATGGAAATCAATCATCAAAGGGATGATGTCTTCCTCATTCCAGTTCAACATGAGAACCATCGGTTGAATTTCAAAAAAACAGACTGGAGAAAGTTTCAAAAGAAGTTTAATCGGGAGTACCAGAAGCAATGTCCTCCTTCTGATTATGGCAACTCTTGCTCAATGGTTCCTAATGACAGGAATCTAACTAACGATGAAATAGATCTCTATTTGTCGAAGTTAGAGAAGCTGACGTTGGAAACGATTGAGAAAGTAGTTCCCGAGATTAAACATCGAAACAATATGGAAGGATATGAAACACCAACCATCGCAAGGTTGAAAAGAGTGAAATGCCTTCTTCTCACACCCGTCAACAATATTTATCGACAATTTTTGGACCACAGCCATCCCTCGTTGGTTTTGTTGAAATTACACCGGAAGAATGTCCGGAACTTAATCCGTTCATACTTCAGGAGTGAGGCCAGCAATCAATGGGCGAAAAAACTGAGGGGTATTAGCCCACAGGACCCAAATGGCGTTTTCGCGAAGGTGAATAGCATATTCCGCAAGAAGTCTCGAGTGAAGATATCGAATCTTGAAGTCACTAGTGATGAGATAAATCTTCTCGATAGGGCTGGTATCGAAATTGATAGTACGACTCCGGATAGAAATGGAAACGGGATTATATGTGATGGATTGCAGAAACTTACCCTGATTGGAACACATTTTGAATTGGTCCATCTGCCAAACCCAGATAGAGGGAATGAAATATTTTCAGAGGTCGTTGAAGCAAAAGTTTCCGACTTCAAATCAAGCCTTAACGGCCAATCAATTCTTCATTTCAATGAAACATTAACATCTGACCTCATACCGAGCTTGAATCTTATTGATTATTTTGTCAGCTATAAAGACTTGTGTTTCATATTTCGCAGCATAAACAACAACAAATCATGTGGTACTGACGGTAATCCAAATACAATTTTCCAACGTTTGCCTGAGGTTGCTATTAGGAATTATTGCATATTGTTCAACAACATGTTGAACGATTCATATTTCACAAATGAGTGGAAAAAGGCTAAGGTATTTCCGATCTTGAAGAAAGGAAAAGAATCTTCATCCCCTAAAAGCTATCGCCCAATCAGCTTGCTGCCTAACATCAGCATGGTGTTTGAAGTGATACTCAACAGAGCATTAAACGCCCACATTGAGAAATATGAGTTGATGCCGAATTGCCAATTTGGTTTTCATGCCAGGCATTCGACCATACATGCAATAACGAAAGTAACCTCAGACATCTGCTGGAAACTAAACAACAAAGAATGTGTTGGAGCATGTCTCATTGATATGAAGAAAGCCTTCGATACGGTGTGGTGAGATGGACTAGTTTTTAAAGTTCTTCAGGTTTAGTTCCCCAGACTCCTTGTCGCCATAATGTGCAATATGTTATACGGGAAATTATTAGTTGTAACTGATGGAAATCTGGCAACAATGCGCGGATTCAAGGTCTTGAATGGTCTACAGCAGGGAACAGTTACTGCGCCCCTGCTGTTCTCAATATTCATTCGCAAGCTATTGAACGGCTTTGATTTTAACGTCTCGCTAACGCGATCGTTAGTAGCGTTTGCTGATGATCTGATCATCTATGCGGCAGACCGAAAAGCTACCATAGTTCAGAGCAATCTTCAAAAAATGTTTAATGATGTGCAGCTCTACACCGACAATTGGCGAATGAAGATCAATGTGCAGAAGTGCGAAACAAATTTGTTTCGGACAACGCTGTAGGGGGCCAGTCAAGACCTGAAACGTAATTGGAAGGATTTCCACATTATGGCTGGTGAGGGTAGTTCAGAACGGGTTCCACATAAATCCTGTGTTCGATACCTCGGTGTTCATCTCGATCAGTATCTGTACTATACTGAACATGTCAAAATCATGCTCAGTAAGGCACTAAAAGTAGTCATGGCTCTTCGGCGACTCTTTCATTCCAAATACATTGATCAAAAAGTCAAAGTTATTTGTTACAAGACCCTGGTTAGACCAGTTTTGACATACGGATGTCAGATCTAGTACAACCAGAGTGCTAGTACAATGGAAAGATTAAGAGTTTTCGAAAGGAAATGTCTTCGTGCATGTACTGGTTTGTACAGAAAGCCTGAGACGGATTGGAAGCACTATACGAGTATATCGAATAGAAAAATTTATCACACCGCTCAAGTGACAAGAGTCGATATCTTCATATTGAAACTTCTTCGGAATCATATCGCAAGATCTGTAACTGTGAGTGAAAACCCTTGGATTTCACAGCCGTTCCACCCTACAGACGGGTATATTGTGACGCCTCGCTACTGGCTTCGTTCCTCCAGAAGCATTCGTGTATTTGGACATGAATCGATATGTTTTTGATTCTGACGACGTCCCAATCATATATCACATATATAGACGGGCCACCGATAAGAAGATAAAATATCCTCCGAATCTGAGTTCACGAGACCTACAATTCCAATGGAGATACTCATTTGCTAGATACGTTGAGGCTGGTCGAGCTGAGATGGAGCAATGTAGGTATTGGTGGCTGAATGACAATGTCTAAATTATCCGTGTTTATTTTCTGTTTTTGTGCGTTTTCTCGCTACTTAGTTTTTTAGATTCATCTCATTATTGCTACATCTAGTGTTGTTGTTTATTTGTATTATAAATTAGTTATAGGTTTAAATATAAGGTAAGGTTTTTTTTTTGTTATTTTTTTGATTGAACTTATTCAGAATTAGGGTGTAACATATTAGGTATAGGATATAAGTTCACTGTTGTGTTAGTAATATAAGTAATTTTTGAATAATGCTGGTTGGTTTTTTCTCCTTTTTCCAATTGAATGAAAAAAATATGTAATAATCTTAATTAATTTAAATTTTCTAGTGTTTTTTTTCTTCATTAAATGTGTTTAACTGATAACGTATAAATTTAGAGAGCAATTCGGGCCATTAAGTTTTTCATAGTTTTATTATTTGGAATTTACTTTATGTTCTTTTAATAACTTATAACGATTGGTATTAAATAAAGCGCTTTTGACTTTGACTTTGAATGCTGGTTTTACAAGAACCAGGGACATACACTTGACCAAGGAACAACTAGTGACATCTATCTCTTACAATGTTGCCAACCATGGCAAAACTAAAGGATTTATTCCGATTAATATTGTACTGCAGTGGAATGTCTATTTAGCTAATCTACTGGATATAATAAAACACGTATGACTCCGATGAATGCTTATGTGAAAGAGAATGAATCTGATGCTTTAATTGACAATGTATATTTTTGTTTGACATTTATACAATATTCTACTCATTTTATCCATTACTCTCCCTGAATTGAAAATTGCTTTCCTTTTATATTATTCACAAAAATTATATCTACAATATTCAATCCACTCGAATAAATTTCTACCAAGCAAAGTTCAAATAAAAAATATTACTACTTATTTACGCAATGGAATTTATGGAGTGATTCAAAAAAACTCGTTCAATTCTTTGAAAATAAATTTAACTTAATGCTCGACACCTAAGATTAATAAGAACTGGATGGGCTAAGCTCATATAAAATGCATGAGAGAGCATGCGACCGGTTTCTGTTCTCTTCCAAGTGAACAGTCTGTCATTTCCTCCCCGTCTGCCTCTTGCTGGTCACTTTCTTGTTCCAAAAGCTGACTAGGTGTGAACTGACTGTCAAGTTGACTGATGCAAATTGGACGCCTAATTGGCCAATTTGCAAGTTTCGTCGCGAATTTTATCCGATATTAAAACTATGGAAAGTGTTCGCGATCTAAATTCGTACCAAGTGTTTAAACATTCGATTGGAGTTTGTGATTCAAGTTACTTTAACGTGTGACACTGTGTAATTAAGTCCGAATTTCAAAATGAAATGTGTAGTGCCTTCGTGAAAAAATCATAGTGGAAAAGGTTCTGTAGGTGTTTCCTTTCACAAGTGAGTAGTTATTATATTAATGTTTTGCATGTTTTTCATACAATGCTGAAGGTTTTTCAAATAGAAAGCAAATTTTTGGTATTGTATGAAAATTTGTTTACATTGAGCAGCAGCCATGTTTGCTTGTGCAATTTGGCTCTCTCTAAGGTTGTAAACAAGAGCGTAGCAGTAGGAAAAGTGGTCGCAGGGGTTGTTGCAACCATATTGTCACGTGGTTGTCCACTCCAGTATTATTTAATTACTCAATGCTCGACACTGACTTTGTTAGCTTTTGATTCACGTCCAATGGTGCTGCCAATGCATTGCAGTTACTCATGCCGAGCACAGATGAAATCTCTCCCATGTCTTTCATTTTAAACTCTTTGAACAGCACCTTGGTGAGATTTCTTTTCATTTCGTTGTTGTTGGAAAATACTATGATGTCGTCAACGTAAACAGCAACGATGAATATTTTATTTCCCTCAACGAAATAATACACACATTGATCGGTCGATGAGCGCTTGTCACGAAATATAAATTAAGCCCCGGAACCATTCCTAGAAGGGAAGGATTCCTTGCACTCCAAGATTTTATCCGGAAGATTACCAAGGAACCACTCCACGCGCGGAAGTACTGGTGAGAAGGATTAAAGTCAGGTTAGGATAAAAGATGTAAATCATTAGCATTAAGTAATGTTTGGGATTAAGTATTAAGTGGAAAAAGAAGGATACGTATGCAAATGCAACCTACATGAGTGTCAAACAAAACTAAGTCAGCAGTTGTCTTTCCTGTTATGGTCCTTGGAAGAAAGGATATTTCAATTGAATTCTATCGGACTGAATTGTCGTAACAACATCGAAATCAGCTTATAAATTATATCGCAGTCGATAAAGTCATGAAAAAGTGTTAGTGCTTGACGTCCGGACTCCAAATCAAGATATTTGCATCATTGCAACATCGATTCAGTGTAATAAACAAACTTAAAAAAATCGAATGGAAAATATATAGACATCAAGCTGGAAGGGACACTAACACCAATATCCGAACACGATATATTCTTTTTCATGGATAAAAAAATTTCTCTCACCATCTTTACCATAAGCAACTAAATTTCGGCAAACGGAACATGTATTTCCATCATCTGAACAACTACCGAGGCAAGTTTCGTTGCAACATTTTCCTTGACCATTACAGGCACGACTTCCACATTCCAGCGGGCATATTTTCCCAAAAACACTTTTATGTAACTACACCCAAACTAATTCCTTTTGTACGTTGTCAAGAATTTATCGAGAGACACACACGACCCACAACCGAGTCCCTAAACGTCTGTAACACGAGTGCATGCAATTTCTCTTTTAGTGGAAGTGATTTATGCAATGAAAAGTCGTGATCCAGAGAATGTCAATCCCACAGAAAATGCTATTTCAGCTATAACTAAAATACTCAAATACAATAGCTCCGCCATTCCCAACAAGGATGAAATATTGAATTTATGGCTCTCATGGCTCCAAGTTGTTGAAGACGACGATGAAGCACCTCATGTCTACGGCTACTTATGTGATCTAATACAGACAAATCCCGCTATTCTAGGAGTGAACAAATCAAATCTTCCCCGAATCGTCAACATAATTGCTACTGCGTTCCAAGTGGACGTAGTGAAACCATTTAGCGAGGTGGGACACGTTTGATTGGTATTGTGAAGCAGATTGAATCAAATCCAGAAGTATTCCAAGCATGCATCCAACAATTAACATTCCGACGGGCATATTTTTTGGCAGAGATCTTGATCCCAGCAGAAGCGTTTGTTACCGAGGACAGGACAATCACCGCTGTTAACATCACTTTTTGTTCCCCCTAAACCACACAATGGACATTCGTTGGTAGCCTTGTTGTGCTTGAATATTAGCGCCTCCGGCGTTGCATTCATAGCAATACGTTTCTAATCAACAGTGACAAAACATAAAATTGGTTTTTTTCTCGAATCGCACGATTGATTGTCACAAGTGATGTTAAACCGATTTCCTCAATATTGGCATTTTCAAATGTGATCAATGCAAATCCCTCAAACAACGTAGTGCCACGAATCACTTGTAAATGTGGAAAAGTTTCGCCAAGGATCGAATACCACTAACCTGATACAGCATTAAGAAATCGTTAATTTCCGTCAACTCAGGAAACCCCTAATTCTCGAAATCTGTTTGATTCGATTCGGCCATCATGTTATCGCCATAAATTCTTCAATTACTCGACATCCTGTTCGATTTTGTAGCTGTTGTGCTCTGTTACGTATATCGATACTGACGAACTCCTGATGATCCTGACATGACATTTGTATATGCGGCAGAGACAACCATTGGTATTGTGAAATTCAAAAGCATCACGGAGGCGATAAACCATAGAATGCAATTAAAGGGATTCAAGGGAGCCGATGATGTTATCCGGCAAATGTTACCTGAAAAACAAGACGAACATATTGTAGAACCATGCTAAAGCTTGCGATGGGATATACTTAAGTGATTCTCACACAAATTTCACTCGCAACGAACCTAAACATGCGCGCACGGAATAACAAGTATTATCACGACTGACATTCCAATCAAAACAATCGATAAGGTTGTAACTGATAATACAGTACAGCGCGCAAAAGGAAGATGGCCACCAAGTAAAAAACTGGGTTTGCGCTTGAGATAAACGCTGCAAGGTTGAGCAGCCGTGATGAATGTTGTGGCCATGAACTTGGGTTCTTCAACTCAAGTAAAAGAGCCGTTGGACCAAGTTAATAAAAGAGCCAGCGACCATGGAAACGCTGTCTTTTCGCACAGATTTCAGGAAAACGAAGGACGATCACCAAGGACAGGCAGCGTACAACTTATTCCCAAGTGGAGGACGCTATTTTCGCATACATCTGGGATTCATCAACGCATTAGGAGAAGAGGAGTAGATAAACTGCGCGAGACAACTGAAGTTTGGAATGAGAACAGAAGATTGACTTCGTTCATCGGCGAGGAACCCAATGTTAGAGTAAGTGTTAAGTTTCCATAAATTCCTTTTTCTTATTATCAATCTTGTATTAAAATTGTTGTGAAATAATAATATTTGCGTTAATTACTTGCGGTAGAGTTGATTTTGTTTTATATAAAATTTTTGGTGACAGTGTTACAGCAGTGTTTTTGTTCTGAGTGATGAACTTCGATGAAGCGAATTGTAAATTTAAACAATGATTACTGCTGTCTTGCAATGAATGGTTTATTGGTACTTCTTTGTGGCTTTCATAAATATATTTTTTGCTTACAATACACTATTCCAAATATTGTGCTTCTCATGCAATTACGTTTATAATTGGAATTTGTAATCAGGGCAATAAACTTTACAGCACAATTTAAAATCGAATGTGTCGATACAACAATATTGAGTTAAAATAAATGAATGCAATTGATGTGAATTCAGGTAATTGAACTTTGAGTGCACTTGAATGAACTTGCAAGTGTGCTATGTATGCAGCTTGAAGCTGGTTCGTTTGGTTTGTGAATTTTGTGAGATTATGAAAATCTTTTTATGTGTGCGAACATTGCCGCCCACCAAGAGCCGGTCCGGCTCTTATAGTTGATGCTCTTCATACCATGTAGTTGCTGGTTTCCTGTGGTCTTGGTTGCAGGTTTTCCGGTAACGAATTAGCACGACTACTACGATAACCACAAAACAGGATGTTAGTGTTGATGCCGCTGCCGTAATACCATGGTCGTGGATTTTCTTCCAGACGGTTTCCTTTACTTCAGCTGTCAAGTTTTCTTGCTCAGTTGCGACTGATTTTAAAGATCGAGATGACTGTATGATAGTTGATTTCGCAATATGTTTTGTCGCCGTAGCTGGATACGTTAAGTTGAAAACTGGAACCGTTGAAGTAATGTAAGATGAAAATTGGTGACTCTGGACCATTCTTTTTGGTGAAAGGATAAACTCCTTGGTGTGAACGGTGCAGTCTTCTGATAACTGCAGCAAACCCGTTCCATTTAGTATCATATTTGTTCTTGTGTCGTGACAGGTTGTCTGTGCATGCGTTGGCTCTGGCGTTACGAATAACCAGATGTTATTTGTCAGCAATTGTTTCACAACGAGGCTTTCAATGGCAAATGAATGTATTGAACAGCTTTCCATTGTATAAGCTTTGTATATCTCTTTGACAATACAGTTCGATCTAGTTCGTAAATCAATTAATATGGATGACGATAGCAAGTATTTGTTGTGACCAATTTCTTGGGCATTGAAGAACTCTTCCTCTGATATTTCGAAATACATCTGATCCTTATAGTTGATTCCAAGGAGATTGTTGTTGATGTTGAATTCGAAGAATGTTTTCCCCTCATGCAGCTGAGGGATAGCAGTTGCCTTGACTAGGTCGTATGGCCGCTTATCGATAATAGGAAGATGACCTTGGATCTCAATTGATGCGTTGGTGTGGAAAAATGATATCTTTGTCGTGGTTATATGTAGAAGATCCAAATGTGGAGATAGCAATGCTTGAGCTGTATGTATGTCTGCTTCTAGTTCTGCCATCTGTATGCATTCCCAGATTCCTGTTCTCGTATAAAGGGCTGTTAAAATACGATTGTATTTATCCTGTACCTCCTGAATAAAATTCACCGCTTGTTGGTATGTTCCCAAAAACTGAATATTCAAAGCATTGTGATCGTTGTCAACCTAGAACTGGTTAATCCGACTCAATCCTGCCTCCAGCTGTTCCGAAAAATGACTGAGTTGTGTGCTCATCCTGCTTGATGTTTTGTTTAATATTTTCGTTGCTTGAAGGATAATTGCACCTTGGTGAGAAAACAATCGTTGTAGCTTTTCTTGCATGTAAATTGATCGTGACAACCCGAACAAGACCATCTTCGCCAGGATGAATTGCCAATATCCTTGCTAATGGCCATTGTAACGATAGAAAATGATCCTTTTTGACTAGAACTAGATCTGACGCTACTTCTAGATGGAAAGCTTTCGTTGCCATGCATACAAAGATGACCACATATGCTTTTGTTGTTTTTGAACCACGTCCTCCATTCCGTTTGAGTGTTATAGGCCCCGCGTAATCTAACCCCGTATGCTCAAAGGGGTTTGACGGACGTAACCCTATCGATGGTAGGGATCCCATTAATTGTGCATTTGGCCTTGCTGTCAGCTTAAAGCATGTGAGACAGCTACGAATCTCCCTTCTTGCTAGTGAAGACGCAGATATTATCCAGGATGCAAGTCGTAATGTTGCAAGTGTCAACTGGATACCGCCATGCATTGTTTTTAGATGAGCCCTTTTGGTTAGCAGTTGTGATAGTCTGCCTTTCGGTATGATAGCTGGATACTTAGTTTTTTCTCCTACCAATGCAAATTGTAGCCTTCCGCCCACCCTGAGGATACCCTCAGAATCTAACCAGGGAGTAAGCAATCGGAGACTACTGGTATTCGATAATGGTTTTGAATTCTGTAGATGCCGAATTTCATCCATATAAACATGTTGTTGGGCTAGCTTTATGCATTTGTCATGTGACAGTTTAAGTTCCTTGGCTGTTAATCCTCCAATGCGCTTGTCTTTTGGATTCCGACAATTATGAATGAACCGGGAACAGTAGGCCAGTACTCTGTTCAGTTTGCTGAAATTAGAGTATCTTTCAAAAATTCCCGGCTCATCCTTTGTCAATATTGAAAGCAGTGCGACAGCACTCTCGTTAACTTCTTCTTCCTCGCAGTTTGAAATTGTTGGTTGAGATAACTTTATGTCTGTATCCCTTAGCCATGAAGGTCCATTCCACCATAAAGAAGATACCCTTAGCTCTGCTGGATATAAACCTCGTGTTGCTAAGTCAGCAGGGTTGTCGTGAGTTGCAACATGATTCCAATCGGCTGGTGATGATTCCTGTTGTATTTCGCTTACTCTATTAGCAACATACACTGTCCAGCTTGTTGCTGGTTTCTGTATTCAGGCCAATACAATGGTGGAATCAGTCCAGTAGTTGATACGTGCATGCCCCCAACGATGCGCTTCTTTAACTTGTTTCATAATTTTCGTCAATAGTACAGCTCCACAAAGTTCCAGTCGGGGTATGGACTGCGTTTTTATAGGTGCCACCTTGGATTTAGCAGCTAGAAGTCTCGTTGTGATTGATGAACCATTAACAATTCTCACGTAAACTGCAGCAGCGTATGCTCTGGATGAGGCGTCGCAAAATCTGTGAAGTTCAACCAGGGTGGATGGAAGGTATCCTATCCAGCGCGGGATTTTGATTTGGCTTACTTGATGGAATTGTTTCCGTACAGTAATCCAGTCTTTGATTACTTCCTTATCGAGTGGCTCATCCCAATCACATTTTGTTAGCCAAATCCTCTGCATCGCTATTTTTCCAATTATGATTGTGGGTTGCAACCATCCTATCGGGTCGAATAATTTCGATACGTCTGAGAGCACATCTCGTTTGGTTTTAGGGTCAATCGCATTGATGCTGACACTAAATGAGAACATATCCGTTGCGGGATGCCACCAAAGGCCGAGAGTGTTGACGTTTTCCGATAGCTCGATATGAAGCGGAACTTGCGTAATTCGATCTGCCAAGGGAACGTTTTCCAATAATTCAGAATGATTTGCACTCCAGTGTCTTAGATGAAAACCACCACAGTGCAACAAGTCCTGGAGCTCCTTTTGAACATGTCGCAAGTCTGCTAAGTTGTTTGCACCAGTTAAGCAATTGTCGACATAAAAGTCTTCTTTCAAAACTTTTGATGCGTTAGGATAGCTCATGTGTTCATCTTCTGCTAACCTGTGAAGGGTCTTAATGGCCAAGTATGGCGCACTTGTCGTTCCATACGTATTTGTTGTTAATCGATACATTTGAATGGGGTCTGTTTTGTTGAACCGCCACAAAATGCGGAGACAATCTCGATCCGATTCATCTAGCCATATCTGTCGGTACATCTTCTCTATGTCGGATGTTATAACGTATCGGTGTTGTCTCCATCTCATTAGGATGTAGAATATGCTTTCCTGAATTGTAGGACCGGTTAGTAGCAAGTCATTCAAAGATTGACCCGACTGACTCTTTTGCGATGCATTAAACACAACTCTTAATTTTGTTGTGGTACTGCTCTCTTTGAGGACGGCATGATGGAGTAAATAAAAGGAGGGGTTTTTATGGATGCCATCAATAGGTACAAGCTCCATGTGCCCGAGTTTGAGATATTCTCCCATAAATTTGTTGTATTCGTCATGTAGTTTGGGGTTTTGTTTGAACCGCTGCTCTAATTGACGGAATCGAATAAACGCTACTCTTTGAGTATTGCTCATGTCTCTCTTTAGATTAATATCAGCCTTAAAAGGTAATCGTGCCGAATAAGAACCATTAGATAGTCGACGAGTATGATTTCTATAATGTTCTTCCGCTTGTTCCTCTTCATGTGTAAGAGATCGGGACAGTAAAGCTTCCTCCTGTTCCCAAAATCGTCGCAAAGATTCATCCAGAGCGCTGTACGACATCAAAACTTGTACCTGCCTTTTCTCAGGCAATCGTGCAATAGGACGAAAAATCACCCATCTTAGTTTTGTTTGTTGAGCTGATGGATTACCCGGCAAAAATCCAGGCAGTAGAATCTTGCTGTAGATATCAGCTCCAATTAGCAAGTCAATCTTCGACGGTACGTAGTATTTAGGGTTTGCTAAATCTTTTGACTTGAGATTTTCAGGAAGGTGTTTGGACGTCTGCGCAGCAGGTAACGGCGTTGTTATGGTGTTTAAAATTAGTGGGCTGAATATTAATTTCTCCATACCGTTTCGTCCTTTGACATGGGCTGCAATGGTCGTCTCTCCACGAGTGGTTACCTCATGTTCCCCACCAACACCACCAATTACCACTTTCGCCTGCTTCCTTGACGCCTTTAATGCTCTCACTGCTGCTTCACTAATCAATGATCGCTGAGCCCCCGTATCTAATAACGCTCGAAGTGTGATAGTCTCAGCCTCTGGTGATTCCGCGTCAGAAATCGCACTGGCTTGTACTAGCGCAGTCGCCAATAGAACTTGGGTTTTATCTTCGGATGTGCACATGCAAGTGCTGTTTGGAGTCACCGATGCCGACGGTACTGGCTGAGCTGAAAAAAGGTGCAAGGAGGTATTGTGTCGTTTCCCACATACCTTGCAACCGTGCTTTGATGTACACTGCTTTGCCCCGTGTTGATCGCTCAAACAATTGAAGCATAGTCGCTTTGAGTTGACTAACTCTCGTCGTGTCTGAACAGTAGATTGTTTAAACTTCGTACAGTTGAAAAGTCGATGATTCTCGTTGCACATTGGACATTGTGGGCCAGTATGCACTGAATGGACCGTGATTGCTGTTCGTTTAGTGGGTTGTTTCGCAACTGAAGATGATAATGCTTCCAGCATGATGAATCGATTCTTAAGAAAGTCCAACACCTCTTGCAATGTTGGCACTGCTTTTGAATGACCGATCTGCTTCTGGCAATCCTTCCTAGTCTCATCATCAAATTTCTGGTTGAGGATGAATATGGCTACTAAGTCGAATGCGTTGACCCTTAGCGTGGAAAGTGTAGTCACCAGCTGATTGGTTATGTCAACCAAACGTTTCAATTGACCAACATCATTCTTGTTGCACCGGGGCATCTCCCAAAACCGTTGCACCATTTCGTTGGAGATTGCTCTGTCATTTTCATACCGCTCACAGAGTAGCTTCCATGCTGGCGCGTAATTTGCTTCCGTGATCGTCAGGTGCTGAATGAGGTGTTCCGCTTCACTGCGAAGTGAACTACGCAAATACTGCAGTTTCTGTACGGCACTTAGTTTATCATTCTCGTGCACCATACATTTATATAAATCACGAAAGGCACACCATGACGAATATTTGCCGTCGAAGGCAGGAATTTTGAGTCGTTCTAATTTGATTGTTTCTACTTCATTCCCTGGTCCAGTTCCTGTTATTGTTGGGTTGGAGGCTTTCTCGTAACCCTCGATCTTCTCCAAAAACAGAGTAACGTAGTCCAGTACAATATTTTCCAGCGCCACGAATTCTTCCATGTAACCAGCTCGATTCTACTTCTCCTTCTCGCTACTAAGCTCCTGGCATACCAAAGGATGATGTTCTTCGCATTTGCTCCAAAGTCCCTGAAGCTTTTCCAACCTTGCTCTGAAGTAAGCAATGCTGTAACGTTTCGAGCTGTCCTTCTTGTAGTTTTCTATCAGCCGCTGAATAGCCTTTATCTTTTGATCTTGTCCAGCCTTCTCCGACATCTTGGGTTGGTTCTCGTTCGTTCCTAATTCCGATAGCTGCAATCCGGCTCGACGGACCAATGTTCTGAGTGATGAACTTCGATGAAGCGAATTGTAAATTTAAACAATGATTACTGCTGTCTTGCAATGAATGGTTTATTGGTACTTCTTTGTGGCTTTCATAAATATATTTTCTGCTTACAATACACTATTCCAAATATTGTGCTTCTCATGCAATTACGTTTATAATTGGAATTTGTAATCAGGGCAATAAACTTTACAGCACAATTTAAAATCGAATGTGTCGATACAACAATATTGATTTAAAATAAATGAATGCAATTGATGTGAATTCAGGTAATTGAACTTTGAGTGCACTTGAATGAACTTGCAAGTGTGCTATGTATGCAGCTTGAAGCTGGTTCGTTTGGTTTGTGAATTTTGTGAAATTATGAAAATCTTTTTATGAGTGCGAACAGTTTTTGCGCGTGGAGCGCGCAGTGTTGACCGAAAGCTTAGCTCGGTCCAGAGTGTGTAAGGATCCTTCCGTCTAGGACCTCAAGCTGCGATAGGTCCCCTCAGGATTCTTTTTTTTTTTGTGATTTTTTTAGGCAGTGATTTTTCTTGTGGAAGTTAGTGGTAGTAGGAGGACCATTCCGGGAAGCCGCAAGCTCACCAATTGGCTCCTGGGGGCAATTTTAGGGTTGGCGAGTGGCGCTACCTACCCCGTCTCCACGGGCTAGTCGGGACCCCAAGGCCCCCAACAGGAATTGTTTATGCGGCGTAGCGCCCAGCATTTTTTTTTAACGTAACACGCTTCAAACCAAAATTCAGCAACACTTGGTTCAACGTTCTGTTCCACACTCTGGTCGATTGTTTCATCCCATAGATCAATTTTTCAAGCTTGCATACACGATTCGATCCATCGCTAAATCCTTCTGGCTGCGTCATATAAATTTCTTCATCAAGTGTACCATGAAGAAAAGCCGTCACAACATCTAGCTGTCGAATGTACAAATCGTATTTAGCTGCAACTGCCAATAAATACCGAATAGTTGTAAAACGAACGACTGAGGAAAATGTTTCGTGATAATCAACTCCTTCAATCTGTGTACATATAGCCTTTTGCAACTTATCTCGCTTTATGACGCATGACTTTTTCATAAGTGTCTCGCTTTGTTTTAAACACCACTTTACACTTGATTGGCAATTTATTCGGCGGTAAATCGACTAATTTCCATGTTTGATTCGCTTTCAATGAATCAAACTCTTCTCTCATCGCACCCTTCCACAAATTTACGCTATCACTTGCTACTGCTTGCTTCAATGTGGATGGATCGCATGACATCAATGCATATCCAAAAGTTGCATAATTCGGCGACGGTTTATTTGCATTTCTTGATGATTTTTGTCTAACAACTGGCGTCGAAATATTCTCGTTCATCACCCGCTTTTCTATTGGATCACTCGGCTGCCAATTACTTTCGTCGCTTTTATGTGATGACTCATTAGACGATTGACTCGCTGGTAACATTGTATCATCATCATCGCTACAATCGTCGTCTTCTACATCATCACTCGCGCTTGGCGTTGAAGTTGCAACTGGAGCAATTGAACCATTTAAATTCGGCGATAAACTCCTCGATGCCACAGTTTGTGAATCATTTGATGTCAAATCGGCTTGATTTTGCTGCACATCCTCCTCGATTCAAAACTGTCATTTTTTTCGTCCTCATTTTCGAAATATTGCACACAAAATACATTAATTTCTTTAATCGCAGAACCAATTGCCTCATTGCGCGCATTTGATACCGAAATTTAATGAAACATTTGTACACATCGCTTTTCTTTTTGATTACGTACACGAATAGTTTATGTGAAAAGTCGTCGACAAAAGTCAGAATAAAACGATTACCACTAAACGATTTGACCGGCAAAGGTTCACACAAATCGCTATGAACAAGTTCAAGTGGTTGTGTTGCCCGTGTTCCTTTGTTGTCAAACGGCTTTCGGCACACTATTCCGCGCGATTGTCATATTTTTTATGTCGTCTTTAAAAAAACTCATGTAATCAAAACTCGCGTGTCCCAATTTTCGATGCCATAAAATAAAATTTTCCGCCGGCTTCGTTGTTACCACCGAATCATTTTGATCGTTCACAACGAATGATTTTTCATCATTCACGATGTCCAACTTGAACAATTCATTCACTAAACTTGCTGTGGCAATTAAATCCCAGTCTACATCAAAAATTTTACAGCCGTCGACTGTAAACAAAACTTTGTGATCCTTTTTTACCATTTGACTAACGGATAACAAATTAGCACAGATATTTGGCACATGATGAACATTTGATATCGTTATCGTCTTTTGTTCACCTTTAACTACAATGTTTTGTTTTGCACTACCGACACAATCTATTGTCATCTTATCATTGTTCGCAACTGTCACCTCTTTCGCACAAGCATTCATCGGATACAGACGTGTTTTATTATATCCAGTAGATTAGTTAAATAGACATTCCACTGCAGTACAATATTAATCGGAATAAATCCTTTAAAAACAACACATAGTAAAATGATATTAAAATTACAACTGAATTAAGTGTCTAAATTAAATACAATATATCATTTTCAACAAAAATTATTTTGATTATTCATTTATTTTTTTTAATGGAAGTAAATTCAATATTATTAAAATTTAAAAATGATTTTTGGCGAATGGACACCAAGATAAGCAATTACAAGCCTCCACCAATTTTTGACCACTTTTCCAATACATCTAGTCTTATTTCGGCAATGGCACGCCGAATATTTTCCTCCTTTCTGTTAGTTTTTCAGTTTAAACCAAAGACTTGTATAATAATTTGCGCCTTTCAAATATTTGTTCCGTACTTTGATAGAACCTTGAATTTTTTTTAGTAGACTTGGAGTATTTTTAATTACTCACTTAACCAAGCGGCTGGGCCGCTGAGAATTTTGGCGAGGATTATGAAAATCCATGAATGCCATGGTTTCTAAGTTCGACAAATTTTTACAATCGCTACAAGTTGCAGCGGTTCCACAGCAAAACACTTTCATTGCGCGTCTGGTAAAAACTGTATTTTCTTTCATATTTTACATTGGTATTTATGCACGAAATTTCTTACAAGCCAAACATAAAAGATGCGGATTTATTAGTCATAAATTGTTCTCGTATAGATTTTCAAAAATGATCAATTTGTAATTTATTGTTCATGTAACCAAAACACTTGACCCCAGAAAATGCCACATGTGAACCCACATGAATTTTCTCAATGAGTCTTCGTCTGAGATTCATATTTCTTTTGGTTACATTTTAAGGTGTGAATTAAATGCGTTTCATACTCAAGATATTTACGTTCATTGGATATTTGATATATTCTTTGAGCTCGAGTACTATTGCTTTTATTGCTATGGTTTGGGATTACAGTAAATTATTTCTAGGTGATAATCATTACATTAATTGAGTTATTAATGTAATGCTTATCATTCAATAATTTGATGTTTAAAATGGATATCATTACACCCTAAACCTCGAGATGAGTGTTGATATATTGAGATTAGTTCAATATCTTAATACGAACCTAAAAAAAAAGAAATTCTATGTACATATGTATATGTAGCGTTTACAATATGACAGATAGCTATTGTGTTCACCGCCAGGCATTGGAGTTAACATAGTTGTTGAGAGAACAGAGACACACGCGGAGCATCGAAGCGTCACAACTGCGAAGTAAAGATTTTCCTGTATATATATATATATATATATATATATATATATATATATATATATATATATATATATATATATTGTGTGTTTTTATATAGTGCAAATAAACATTATCAACGTTATTGCCTTTGTATTACATATATATATACAGGGTTTTCCAATAAAAGGAGTTATTTTGATATTAAAAGAAAAATGCCATTTTTCAATATAAATGATCGGATGTTTATTTCATTATAAGGAGGAAAGTATACCGTTAATAGTGGAAAATAACATCAGGCAAGTGACCACCACGACCACGCTTACAGGACCATATCCTTTTCATGAAATTTTCCATAACCAAATCAAAAAGTGGCTGCCCTATGTCCTCGATCGCCTCACGAATTCCATCTTTAAAGTCTTGAATCGACTGTGGGCTGTTGGCGTAGACGTTCTCTTTCACGTGGCTCCAAAGGAAGAATTTGCAAGGTGTTAAATCACAAGATCTCGGTGGCTAATTGTGATCACCTCTTCGAGAGATAATACAGTCCGGAAACTTTTCCTGTAAAAGATCAATGGTTTCGTTGCTTGTGTGACACGTAGCGCCTCTTGTTGAAAGTAAACGTTGTCCAGATCAATACCATCCAATTCCGGCCATAAAAAATCATTAATCATCTCTCAATAGCGCAATCCATTCACCGTAACTGTTGCTCCAGCCTCATTTTCGAAAAAGTAAGGTCCAATGACTCCGCCGGACTATAAACCGCACCAAATAGTCACACGTTGAGGAAGGAGAGGCTTTTCAACAATAACTCTTGGGTTTTCCGAGCCCCAGATGCGACAATTTTGCTTTTTGACGAAGCCACCGAGGTGGAAATGGGCCTCATCACTCAAGATGATTTTTCGATGAAATTCCGGATCATTTTCATGCATTTCAAGAACCCAATCAGCAAAGACATGACGTTGTTGATGATCGACCGGCTTGAGTTCTTGTGTTAACTGAACTTTATAAGCCTCAAGACCCAAATCTTTATGCAAAATACGATGTAATGACGTTTGTGGAATGCCTAATTCCAAAGAATGGAGAAACCTGGGTTTTCGTCAAGACTTTCGGCTACAGCAGCAATATTCTCGCCTGTTCTTGAGTGACTTGCACGGGCTTTATTCTCCACATCACTAAGTTGTCCTAACAGCTCGAATTTTTCCACCAATTTCTGTATTGCGGTCCGACAAGGTGCTTCACGACGACCCAAAAATGTTCGAGTTCTACGAACTCTACCAAATTTTCAACGATTGTTCCTATCACTGTTGTCACTATTGCTGTCATTATGATTGCGATTGCTATTATGTCTGTTCGAGTCGCAGTTATTTGAGTTATTTCTATAGCCGTAGTTTTTTCTATTGCGGTTACCTTGTTTCCTACCTTTTCTGCCCGAATCACTAGTGAAATGCATCACGCTATTGGTAGCTTGCGTCTCTGCCTTTTCCAACTCTTGCACAAGAGACACGGCTTCAGCAAAGTTTTTTGGCTTTGCTGAGAAGATGGCGCTTCTCAGCTGATCATTTAGTCCGTTTTTGAAGACGGTTAACGCAAATATATCATTCATTTGCGTTATTATCTTCTGCTCATTAGCGGGGACTTGACTGCCTTATTGTTGAATTTGCCGCTGATTAAGTTCATCAACCAAATTCAGAATCTTGTCCTTGTAAGAGTTCACAGTAGATTTTTTCTGGTAAGTACCGCTCAGGAGCATATAGATTTTAGGGACATTTATCTTTGCTGAGAATGTTGTATAGGATTTCGACTGGGTTTGGTGTTTGGTGGAACAATTAATTTTGGTATCTTGTTTTCTCTATTGATTTATGGAGCCATTAGAGCAAATTGTAACTGAAAAGGAAAGGGCTTTGTGTAACCTAAAAAAACGTGCAAAGAGTTTGTGTACGTTTGAAACCCTTCGGACAAAGTTAGAGGAATGAAAAGTAAGGAGAGAAATTTCAATAATGCGCTTAAGAGTTGTAGTGAGAAAAACTCTTGGGTTCTAGATCTTTTTTTTTTGTGGTAGGGAGGTGAATGCCATTTTTGCACAGAGTGTGAGACTCCCATGCTCGCAAGAAGGCGACTGGACTATCCACTAAACACCTCCCCTGTCAACCTGAGAACCCAGCCTGGAACCGTTTGACACATTACTTCGGGCCAGGTCTCGTTTGGGTTCTAGATCTTAAATTGAAATTCAGGGCACAATCATCAATTTTAAAAGGAGAAATTTGGTTATAGCTGAACAAACAAGGATACTCCATAGAAACCCACAAAGAAGAATCAGTTAGTGAGGATTTATAGTTGAGTTTACCATTTCTTGAGGAAAACTTTACCTTGGCTGATTTTAACCTAGAAACGGCTATGAAGTTGATCCCTGTTTTTGAAGGCAAATATAAGGAATTAGATCCGTTCCTTAAGATCTTAGAAACTTTACAAACGACCTTGCCAACTAATGCAAAAATTAGTTTGATAGACTTTGTTGTGAATGTGAAACTCAGCGCTACTGTCAGACTTTCTTTGGCCAATACTTCCATTTCAACTTTTGACTCTGTTGAAAAACTGCTCTGAAATGAAAATGGTGAATCAAAAAAAGTTTTGGAGATGGAATGAATGTCTTTATTGTGTCCATCTATTTAAATACATTAATTGCGCTTACTAGACATAATTTACAATTTAACTTTCCCATGGTCTGCTGTGATACGTGAGATGCAAAATTTCCAAAGTCGCGGAATTGCATGTCTGAGAATTTTGTGCATAATGAAGAATGTCTGAAAGTGTGAACGTGATCACTCACAGCAGACCGTGGGAGCACATTGAAAGTACGTAAGTTGATACATAATATTTTTGTGGGAAAAGTTATTTTTGCTGAATTTAGTATTTGTTTTGGAAAAGATATTCTTAACAATTTCAATTATCGTGGCATTGGAATTTGTAGGAATTTGAAGGAGATAATGTTTTATGGAATTCTAACATCCTCCCCCACTTGAAACACACCTGGGCGTGGTTCAGCAGTAGTAGAAGATGGTGGCTGGGTCCGTTTTCATGGTCGTGGTAATGTATGGAATTTTGTTCCTGTGGTTTGCTTCCATTGCGGCTCCGGTGTTTTGGATTGGCCTAGTTATCGTGAACGTAACCTGTGCCAAAGTTGCCATAGCGCCACTGCAAGTATGAAAGCTAAACACAGGTAATTCAAAACATAGTTGTGCGTGTCGTGCGTTGAAATTTGTTCTCGGAAGTCGGCTCGTTTGATTTCCGCAATCCCGTCTTTAAGTTGTTCCCATAATTGTAGATCGATGTCGATAGTGGATACATTTAATCGATAGTTTGGTTCGACGTCTCGGTTGTCCAGATGTTCGGAAAGGTTTCCCAGAGGGTTAAAAGAAAAATTCATGGTGCTTTCGAACTGAGTGTGGCCGGCAATTGTTAAAGTTCGGTGGTTTAAGTTGCACTGTGGACTTAGCTTCAGAATGCCGCTTCCACGAAGATGAAGGATTTCGAAGTCCCTTCCACAGAGCGCGTCAAATGTTGTTTCTTCCTTCAAAACGTAGATTCACTGGTTTGCAGCATTCAGCTTGATCCAAGTATTCGTAGTGGGAGATACGTGCACCGCGCAAGTTGACGAAAAGTTAGCCAGATGAACCAGAAGGGCGACTTCGCATTCATACATGCTGGATTGAGCAGTATAGACAGGATGATGATGAGCGCAGATTAGTTCGGTCTCTGATAAGTGCAGACATTTTCCACGTTCTTCTGCTGAAAATGGGAAGAAATGATCTCGTTTGAAGTTAACCGCTAAGTATTCAGTAGAAGGCTGTAATGAAGCTGAAATAGTTTTTACGATTGTAGGAACAGAATACAGTTTAAGAAGCTGATATTTTTCTATTGTAGTGAGCGGTATTTGCATATCGAAGATGATATTTGATGCCGTCGTTCTGGTTCGAACTGTAGCTAGATTGTATATTTTATGGAAGGCGTCTGGAGAAACAGGTAGCATTTGATTTTTTGGTAGATTCTCTCGTATTATTTGCAGTTGTTTTCGCAATTGTGTTGGTGTTATCAATAATGGATTTATTTTTCTTTGGTAAGTGTTGGTAATTACTTGTATTAGCACATCTTGTATACTTTTGAAGTTGAAGAGTAAAATTGTGGTTTGTACTGCTAAGGAGATGAAGATACTGGAAAGTGTTTCGATTTTGAGCGTAGTGTTTGCCAGGTGCTCGTACTGGTTTTCGATAAATCTAAATTGTTGATTGATGTGTCTATTTTCCTTTTCCAAAATATTTGATGGGCAATCGAGTATCATCGTTTGGTTTTTTATTAACTTTAGTAGATAGCCTTCATTCTGCTTGATTTTTCTTATGTCGTCCTCATATTGGTTAGCAAAGTCTTCATCTAGTACCCCAAATAACAGATAAGCGGCTGAGCCAACGATGTTTAGCGGAGATCTTCGAACTCTTGCTTGGTGTTGTTGTAACAGTTAATTTTTTTGCTGGATCTCGTTGTGCAGTCGCAAAAATTGCGATGTTAGTGTACTACAATATTGGCCAACATGGTATAGTTTATCTTGTGCCGAGCAAATGCCAATCAGCTTAGTTATCTGCCTTCCCAGATCATCGTACTCCGCCCAATAATTTGTTAAGTCGTAGTAAGTCACAATTTTCCAAGTGTTTTCAGTTAATTTAATTCGGTTAACTTCTTCGAAGTAAATACCAGGGTTGTTTTTGAATGGGGTTATTTCTGCGATTGATTGATGTTGCTTTACTCTTCCGTCCCCAAAAAATCACCGGTACCAACAAAATAACGAGGATTATTTGGAGGAGGGAGGTTCTTCCTCGATTTGGCGTTGACGCTGAATCTTTGGTTTCTGCTCTCTTTCGGGACATATTTTGGGCGGCTGCTATTAGGTCAGAAGCGACAGGAGCTATTTTTGGACGGTTGGTGTGTGTATTTTTGGCTTCGTCTTCAGTTAGAGGATGGTTGATTTTTGTACTTGAGGCTTCACCTTGAGTAAGAGGCTCGTAGGTCGTTCCACCTGTACATGGCAAAGGACTGATGGTGTTGATTGCCCGTGAAGTTATGCCTGTTGCCGTTTATATTTCCACCACTCTTACTCTACCGTCTATAGACTTTATATAGACTTATAGACTTTTGTTATTCGTCCCATGCGCCAATTCATTGGTGGCGAATTCGCATCCTTGAGAATTACTAATGTCCTGGTTTCTAGATTTTACTTGACCTCTTGCCACTTTTTCCGTGGTTGCAAATCCTGTAGGTATTGTTTTGTCCACCTCTGCCAAAAGTCCACATGCAGTGCTTTCACCAACTTCCATCGAGTTAGAAGAGGAATCGCTCCGGGGTTGATTTCGGGGTCAGGAATGGTCGATAACGGTTGTCCAATTAGAAAGTGGCCTGGAGTTAGCGCTTGAAGATCGTTTGCATCCGCTGACATTTGACAAAGTGGTCGAGAGTTAAGGATGGCTTCTATTTGACAAATGGTGGTGTTGAGTTCTTCGTAAGTGAGTGAAGCACTTCCTACCAAGCGTTTCAGGTGATATTTTGCTGACTTTATTGCAGCCTCCCAGAGTCCGCCAAAATGAGGAGATCTCGGTGGGATGTTTCTTCAATTGATTCGAAATGGTCATTGAAGAGTGAGTATAGTTCTTGAAGTTCTGAGTTGGCTCCAACGAAGTTTGTAGCATTGTCGCTAAATAATTTTGAAGGCCGCCATCGTCTGACAATAAAGCGTTTAAGGCATCCTATGAAGGCCGCCGAGGTTAAGTCCGTAGCTAGCTCGATGTGCACTGCCTTTGTGGAGAAGCATATGAGCACCTTGTCGGACCGCAATACAGAAATTGGTGGAAAAATTCAAGCTATTGGGACAACTTAGTGATGTGAAGAATAAAACCCGTGCACGTCACTCAAGAACAGCCGAGAATATTGCTGGTGTAGCCGAAAGTCTTGACGAAAACCCAGGTTTCTCCATTCCTCGTCGTTCTTTGGAATTAGGCATTCCACGGACGTCATTACACCGTATTTTGCATAAAGATTTGAGTCTTAAGGCTTATAAAGTTCTGTTAACACAAGAACTCAAGCCGGTCGATCATCAACAACGTTGTGTCTTCGCTGATTGGGTTGTTGAAATGCATGAAAATGATCCGGAATTTCATCGAAAAATCGTCTTGAGTGATGAGGCCCATTTCCACCTCGATGGCTTCGTCAACAAGCAAAATTGTCGCATCTGGGGCTCGAAAAACCCAAGAGTTATTGTTGAAAAGCCTCTCTATCCTCAACGTATGACTGCTTGGTGCGGTCTATAGTCCGGCGGAGTCATTGGACCTTACGTTTCCGAAAATGAGGCTGGAGCAACAGTTACGATGAATGGATTGCGCTACCGAGAGATGATTAATGATTTTTTATGGCCGAAATTGGATGGTATTGACCTGGACAACGTTTACTTTCAACAACACGGCGCTACGGGCCACACAAGCAACGCAACCATTGATCTTTTACAGGAAAAGTTTCCGGACTGTGTTATCTCTCGAAGAGGTGATCACAATAGGCCACCGAGATCTAGTGATTTAACACCTTGCGACTTCTTCCTTTGGGGCCACGTGAAAGAGAAGGTCTACGCCAAAAGCCCAGCGTCGATTCAAGACCTCACAGATGGAATTCGTGAGGCGATCGAGGACATAGGGCAGCGATTTGGTTATGGAAAATTTCATGAAAAGGATATGGTCCTGTAAGCGTGGTCGTGGTGGTCACTTGCCTGATGTTATTTTTCACTATTCTTCTTTATAATGAAATAGACATCCGATCATTTATACCAAAAAATGGCATTTTGCTTTTAAAATCAAAATAACACCTCTTGTTGGAAAGCCCTGTACTTAATGTTGTATTATCACCTTTCAGACTTTTATCATAATACATCTAAATAACTACGAATATTACCCATTTTTAGATGCTTACAATGTTTAGTTGATTCTGTATAGAAGAATAAAGTAGAAAACACAATTTGTGACTGAAATAAGTCATCTATTATTTGCGAATTGAAACAAAGAAAATGTAGGAAGTACTAAATTCGGTATAATATTTGTTTTTATTCATGTTTATGCAGAAAATTTACTTTACTCGTCACAGTCAATTATCATTAGTGCATTAAATTTTTTTAATGTTTTCATACACAAGAGAATTTCAATTAGCCTAATGTAATATTGCAGTATCTGAAGATGACTAAAATTTACTTTAAATAAAAGCTGACATTCCAAAAGTCGAAGTGTCGGAATTTAAGCTTTTGCGCTGCATCGCGGTTTGGTAAATATTTTTCAAGTTACAAACAACATTTTTAAAGTATGATTTGTTTGTTATTTCTCTTTGAGCGCTATCAGAACACTTCACAGGTACAGTCAACCTGGCCAGAACCCACTATTTATCATGGCTAAATCGCAATTAAATGAATAATACCCCAAATCAAATCATAAAAATTTATCTTCATTCATTCCAATCAGCACATTCAAGAGAAAGATAAAAGTTTACAAGATATATATCGTTTGATTTAGCTTTGCAGAATCATATCCAAGTCGTATTGATTTTACTAACAGTCATATATTTGATAGTAGTAAGTTTCCCTCACTTCAAATAACCTGCCACAACTTTTCGGCCTGTGCTCTTAACATTTTAATTGTTACCTAATATTTTTTTATTAAATTAAAAATAGAACACAATCGACCTCAATAATGTTGTGCAACGTTTGCAACAAACATTGCTGCGCTGAAAACAATAATTACTAATTAATCGCAACTTTTTCGTTTAGGCTACCAGCCAATACTCAGTAGTTGACTGCGTTCTTCGCGTCGAAGAACCAATCAATTCTGATTCAAGCCCCTCAGTCTGCATTCATTCTTGAATGCACTTTGCTCAATTCACCACCTGGCTGCAATTTAAATTACTAAAACAAACCACCTTGACCGTCCGCGGTGTCACGCGAGAGTAGGTCTCCATTGCGAGAAATACGAGTATCTTATCAGCTTGCATATGAATATCTTTTGAGGCGACTTCGGTTCGTTGATATTTACTGTAGACTGGTTGAACGGCGGTAACCTTGACCCACCAAATTGAAAGCTTTTTCTTCTTCTTTGCTACCAGCCATCTTTTGCAATTCAACTGCTTGCGATGGAATGAAAAGCGGTTAAAATGTAAATGGTTAAAAAGATACACTAAGCGTAAAAGATGGTTTTAAGCAAAAGCGAGTAGGTCAATAGTCAAGCTTGATTTTGAAGAAATTATGCTTTTAGTTAAAGCTTGATCTATATCTGATCTCATTTTTCTATGCCCATAAAAGCTGTAAGGATCATTCAGTGGTAATATTTTGAACTAACCCAAAGTTTTTTCCAGACTTTTAATTTTTATATGAAGAATTTTAAATGGCAATGGAGTTAAGAGCATCAAAACAAAGTTTCCGAGCCAACTTAAGTTAGATACAAACTGCCCCAAAATTTGAATTGAACAACTCATATTCAGCTTATAAAACGAGATGCTTCCAATATTAAAAATCACACAACCAGTAATTTTAGCGTAGAAACCCTATCGCATAAAACAACTTAAACAAGCTGGGTAGACACAAGTATGCTCCTGTCAGAAGGCTTTTGTGCTCCACCTTCGATGTGCAGCCACGAACAATTAATAAGCTCAAGATATACTTCAATGTGACATACATATATGTTTAGAAGAAAAACTTTTGCCAGTCCATTTTCACCAGCTGCCATTTTGTTACAATTAAAAAAAAATTTATATTTATGTAATTCATCTTTTCTGAAAATTTGAAGGGGATCAAATCAAAATTGTAATGTATGATTTGATAAGTCCATAGAATAGCAATACTGTGTGTTGTTGTTGCAGCCAGAGGAAATTCAATCGATTTTTTTGAAACCTACTTGAATGTACGATTTCATTGAATTTAAGAGTGCTCATGTGATTGATTTTATTAGAAACAAGTTGGGTAGACATACCTAAGCTCATGTCAAAATGGTTTTTGACCGGGTTTCTCCCAAATGCAGTCACCAGCAACGAATAAAGTCAAGAAACATGTCAAAGAGATGTACACGGTTAAAAGAAAATCCATTGTTTCTCTATTTTGAACGGTAGCCATTTTGTTGCAAACTAACAAAAATCACTCAAATCACGAACTCCAAAAAATATTTATGTAATTGATCTTATTTGCAAATTTTAAGAAGATCAAATCAACACTGCAGTGTCTGATTCGACGGAAAGTCCATAAAATACCAAAATCATGTGTTATTGTTGTTGTAATTGGAGAAATTTCAAATGGCTATAACCTCCGTGTATATGATTCGAAACTTACAAAGTATGAGGATCTTCTGTAAGACTATTTAAATATTTCTTTGCGTTTAAGGGGAATGCTGGTCGATTGCAGCGCCAACGTCGAAAATGTGGCAGAAGTACTGCATTCGGAAAGACAAATTGATAACCTCTCCCAAGGGTTGTTGCAAAGTACAATTGCCGTCCAGCGATACGAAGAGGAAAGGCTATTCCGAAAAGCGGGAGATGCTCTGAAAAGAATACAATCTGCATGCGACTCCTCAAAAATTAGCGAAACAGTAAAGGTTGGGCTCCTTGAACTAGAGGAGCTCCTAGATCGCATAGGGCACTATCGGAGGAGCTGGTTAAGGGCCGAAGACGAACAGAAGGCTAAATCTAAAGGCCACATGCAGATAGCTCCACCAGTAAAAATCAATAAAAGAATGGCGTCTAGCCCAACCGAAGGAGATCGGGATAAAAGAAGGAAGGAAGAGGCACTTGCTGGGCGTAGAGCACCAGATAACGGGTTCTAGATAGTGCTCACAAAAGGAGCGAAGAAAGCCGCAAAGAAACTCCTTCAAAAAGTGCCCGAAAGTACCAACACGACCATTAAAGTAGTACGACCAACACGGTCGGGCCACATACTGGTCAAATTCGGAGCAGAGGCCGGCAATAAGGAAGCATTCTGCGACGCAGTAAGGAAAGTCCTCGGCAAAAGCGCAACTATATCCTCGCTCGAGCTAATAGCAACGATCGAAATAAGTGTCATTGACTGCGTCACGGATCTTGCCGAGGTAGAAGAGGCCATCAAAAGGGACTTCCCTAGCTCGGGAAGGATCAAACCGAGACTGACACCAGAAAACAACAGGGGACAACGCATGGCCATAGTTGACTTGACCGAAAAGAACGCCGAACAATTCCTGAACAAGGGCAAAGTAAGAATAGGGTGGGTTGTCTGTAGGATACGGCGAAGAGCAACACCTCTTCAATGTTTCAAATACCTTTGCTATGGTCACAAGTATGCAAGGGACCCGATAGAAGTTCCCTATGTTACAAATGCGGTGAAATGGGACATAAAAGAAAAGAGTGTACAAAGGAGGCACACTTTATTCTTTTCGAGGATGCTGATGCATGACCTGATTTCGGACACGTCTTGGGATCAAGAAAATGCCGGGTGTTCCAGGAAGCCCTAGCCAAGTCAAAATCAGAACTCCGATGACCCGCATCCTGCAGCTAAACCTACACCGCAGTTCAACCGCCGAAAACCTGCTTGAGCAGTTTGCGTGGGACATGAAAGCCGACTTCTTGCTGCTGAGTGAGCAACACCATAGTAAAAGTCCTGCATTATGGCGTTCTGACGAAACTCGTACTGCCGCCAGCTGGATTCGGAACAGTGATTTCCAAGCGGAGAGTTGTGGACGGAGGGATGGTTTCGTGTGGGTTCGGTGCTCAGGGAACACCTTCTTCAGTGTGTACCTAACGCCGAACGAATCGATATCATCTTTCCAAACCAAGCCCAATCCTCTGGAGGGCGCTGTCTCGAACGCAGAGGGTAAAATGCTCGTTAGGGGAGACTTTAACGCTAAAGCAATCGAAAAGGGCATGCCTCAAACAGACCCGCGGGGAAAACAAATCCTGGAAATAGTGGCCAGGACAGCGCTCGTCGTACTAAACTCCGGAAACACGCTGACTTTCCGCCGTATTGGCTGTGAGGGAACCATACCGGACGTGACATTCACCTCAGAGTCCTTAGTACGGAGGATACACAATCGGAAAGCAGCAGCCAGTGATTATCAGTGCATTCGGAAAAACTGGCAGCTCAAGACGTGGTGAACTCAACTATGAGCATAATCACGACTGCTTGCTGCGCTTCTATGCCCCGTCGGAAACCCCGGCACGGCAAGCCCCTAGTGTACTGGTGGTCAACTGAAATCGCTGAAATCGAAGGGAGTGTCACAAGCTTCGACGTGAGGCTCAACGAGCGCGGAACCGTGGCGAGACATGCAACTGGGTGGCAGCATATAAGTCAGCCAAGAAATACCTTCGCAAATTGATCAACAATAGCAAGGCTCGCTGCTGGCAAGACCTAGTGGACAATGTGAACAAGGATCCGTTGGGCTTTGGCTACAAGCTAGTTATGCGGAAGCTTGGTGCCCTACGGAAGCTTTGTATACATGATGCGGAAAAGATGGACGAGATAGTGCGGGCACTCTTTTCCGCCCATACCGTCCGTGTTGACGCTGTCCATGGTGAAACAGCAGTCGAGTGTCCACCCTTCACATAGCCGGAACTGGAGGAGGCAGTCCTCTCATTGAAAACGAGGAAGGCTCCAGGTCCAGATGGTGTTCCGGCTGAAGTGTTACGGCTCATCTATCACCATTGTCCTGACTTGCTGCTCAGCACATTCAACGCTTGCCTATGGGACGAGATTTTCCCGGTACGATGGAAGGTGGCGAGGCTCGTGCTGATCAGCAAAGGGAAGATAAATCCAGAATCGCCGTCTGCATACCGCCCGTTATGCGGCTGGGAAAGTGCTACCATCAAGGGAAGACTCACTGACGCGATTCGTGCTGCTGGGGACCTATCTCCTCGGCAGTACGGGTGTAGAGCAGCACGTTCTGCCATTGCCGCGATTGCAGAAGTGGTGAACGCGGTCCAAAAGGCAGAGGCATATAGTCGCACCAAGCGACGGTATGCATGTCAAGTATGGTCACCCCGATTCATTTATCTATCAAAAGCTGTTGAATCAATTCAGCGCAAGTTCACACGCAATCTTTTATATAAATATAATCTTTCCTATCGCTCCTACAGTGAGGGTCTAAATTTCCTACATATCCCACCTCTCGATCTCAGAAGACAATATTTAGATTTCTTTTTAAGCTCTCCAGAGGCCTCTTAGCATCAGACCTATGTGGCAATCATAAAAACTATTTCCACCACTGACTGGCGCTGATATCATCTCGAGAAAGTTTGATTTTACACATCTGGCAACCAATCAGCTAGCAACAAGAAGACTTTTCATCAGCTGTTCTCTTTGGCTTTTAGTCGCGAAGCAGACAAGTTTAGTTTCATTTATATTTAGATTTTTGCAATAAATTGTTATTTACCGCATTGAGTTTAACGATTGCATTGAGCACGTCTTAATCCACGGGATTCATGGCAGCCACAACTGGTGATCCTATCATCAACGTGAGCCCCGGCTAGGGGAGCACCCATTAAAATGTCGACTGAGGATTTGACAACCGGTATGTTTGTTCAACATACACTGCCACCGGCAAGGCGCGACAAAAACACGTTGCTCGACACGCTATATGAACCAAGCAAGGACATGATATCTTCGCCCAAATTGTTGCCACCGGTTGATGCAGCAACAAACTTTTCACCGTCTGTAGAAGTTGCTTCTGTCAAAGACGTGAAATTGCCACCATTTTGGCGAAGCAACCCGACGCTTTGGTTTGTGCAGGCGGAGGCGTATTTTTTCACCAATAAAATAACGTCTGACAACGCTCGTCATTACACGATTATCGCTGCTCTGGACATCGATATACTGCAGCAAGTATCTAACATTTTCCTTTCGCCACCATTCGCGAACAAATACGGTACGCTCAAACGGCATCTTGTCACCAGATTCTCCGAATCTAAGGAGCGACAGCTAAACCGGTTACTCACAGGAGCAGACCTCGACGGAAAACAACCGTCACAACTACTTCGAGAAATGCAAAATTTCGCACCTTTGGATTTGTCTGAGGATATCCTCAAAACATTGTAGATGAAACGACTACCAGTGAGTGTCAGGTGCGTTCTGGCTGGTAGCGAGGATTCTGAATTCTACAAACTCGCAAAAATAGCAGACCGCATAGTGGAAAACAGCGTTCCGGCTTACGTATTGGCTACAGAAGCCACTCCACCACAGGCAGGCACGCCTGATACATCGGGACGCAACAAATGGCTTGAAAAAATCGAGTGTCAGTTTAATAACGTTGTCGTTCAGATGACAAAATCAACAAACAATTACAACCCCTCTGATTTGCACGATTCGGCAGGTGGTGCAAAAGGCCAACCAACAATGAGGCTTGCTTTTACCATAAAAGATTTAGCGTAAAAGCGAAGCGGCGCTCGAAGCCTTGCTCATTTCAAGCAAATCAGCATCAAGGAAACTGAGACAGTTGCCTTCCATCACCGGAGTGGTAGACAACATGGATAAAATTCCGGAATTTAGACTACACATAGCCGATCAGCAGTCACACTTGAATTTCCTAATCGACTCCGGATCGTCCGTCTCGATTCTGCCTAAACGCTTCGCTCAACTTCAACAGCCGCAAATGCTAACATTATATGCAGCCAACAACACCACAATTACCACGTATGGTAAACGACCCTTGAAGATACACTTAAGTTTCAAGCGTCTATCTGCGTGGAATTTTATTGTAGCAAATGTCTCTACACCAATTATCGGGGCAGACTTCTTGACAGATTATGGGCTTTTGATCAATTTAAAAAGCAGAAGGCTATTAGATGACAATTCTATCTGCTACAGCTCGGGGTGTCCATGACACATGCAAAGGCAACCACAACGGCAACTATCGTTCAGCCTATGACTCACGACACGTCCTCAACAACAACAACAATAAACACATCAGTACCAGTTAACCAAGTGACACATTTCATCGAAACAACTGGAGCACCAGTTTTTCAACGGCCTCGACGTCTGACAGGCCCAAAACTGAAAAAAGCACGAGCAGAACTCGATCGGATCCTTAAAATGGGTATTTGCCGTACATCGAGTAGTCCTTGGGCCAGTCCCATCCATATGGTGGCCAAAAAATCTTCACGGTAAAACTATATTTTCGAAGTTGGATCTAGAACGGGCTTACCATCAGATCCCGATGTCCGAAGCCGACATTAAAAAGAGCTGTTACAACACCATTCGGGTTCTTTGAATATTTGGTAATGCCTTTCGGTCTAAGAAATGCCACACAAACTTTTCAATGGCACATGACTGGAATCTGTCTTCTGCTATATGGACGATATCATCATCATGTCAGACAATGCTGACCAACATCGAGAACACCTCAACATTGTCCGTCAACGACTTGAGCAACATAACTTGCACATTAGCATTGATAAGTGTGCTTTCGGTCAAACGGAGATAGAGTATTTGGGCTACACGATCAATAAGAATGCTTCACAACCAACACAAGAGCGAATCACTGCGCTGCTTAACTTCAAGCAACCTGAGACCATCGTCGAGCTGCGTCGATTTCTTGAGTCCTGCAACTTCTACACACGTTGTCTTTAACATTCAGCCCACCATCAGGCATAGTTGAACGCTTTCTTAAGCAACAGCAAGAGAAACAATAATCGCAAAGTTCTTGGCCCCACAAACGGAATCAGATTTCTAAATGTGTAAACGCGACCTTGCAACTGCAGCCTTACTTGACGACTTGAGCAACATAACTTGCACATTAGCATTGATAAGTGTGCTTTCGGTCAAACGGAGATAGAGTATTTGGGCTACACGATCAATAAGAATGCTTCACAACCAACACAAGAGCGACTCACTGCGCTGCTTAACTTCAAGCAACCTGAGACTATCGTCGAGCTGCGTCGATTTCTTGAGTCCTGCAACTTCTACACACGTTGTCTTTAACATTCAGCCCACCATCAGGCATCGTTGAACGCTTTCTTAAGCAACAGCAAGAGAAACAATAATCGCAAAGTTCTTGGCACCACAAACGGAATCAGATTTCTAAATGTGTAAACGCGACCTTGCAACTGCAGCCTTACTCGTCCATCCGGATCACAAGGCACAACTTCAACTTGTCACTGACGCATCTGGCATTGCTAACGGAGTAGCCTCAGCACGATGGCGAACACTGACATCCACTTGGCTTCTTCTCTCGTAAGCTGAGCCCAACGGAAGCTAGATACAGCGCATATGATCGCGAACTACTAGCTATTTAGGCTGCAATCAAGTTCTTAGGTATACTTTGGACGGTCGGCATTTTATTATCAAAACCGACCACAAACCTTTAATCTACGCATTCGCTCAAAGTCTTGACAAAGCCAATCTGAGACAATTGAAACAGTTAGGCTTCATCTCTCAGTTTACGATGAAGATAGTCCATATCTCCGGCGCAGAGAATCTGGTAGCCGACGCCTTCTCCAGAATTAATACGATCAAGATGCCATTCACCTTAGACCCAACTCAATTAGCCGAGGCTCAACAAGCAGACGACGGGCTTTGTGTGCTCGTAATCAACAGCAACAACACGGGATTACAACTACAAAAGCTGTCAATCGGTACTGCAACAGTTTACTGCGATACTTTAACGGGACACATTCGTCCTTACGTCCCACCGGAACTTCGTCAACACGCTTTTGCTTCAGTTCACGGACTCGCTCACCCGAGCGGCAAGGCCACACTTCACCAGCTGCGCCAAAAGTACGTATGGCCCAGCATTCAGAAGGACACAATACGATACACCCGCAACTGCATCTTCTGTCAACGCACAAAAATCCAACGACACAACAGGAACCAGCCCATCTCAATAAACGTACCGAACGGATGATTCGATCATGCACACATCGACATCGTCATTCTGCCATTGGTGAGCAGGTATCGATACTGTCTTACCATGGTAGACAGGTTTTCATGGTGGCCAGAAGTAGTCCCCATGCAAGACGGGACTGCGGACACAGTCACCAACGCTTTTTGCAACACCTGGGTTGCGCGTTTTGGAACTCCCAAAACGTTGACAACTGACCAAGGCGCTCAATTCGAACGCGCGCCAATCTGACCGGAACGAAACGAATTAGAACAACACCCAATCATCCTGCGTCCAATGGTGCGATTGAGCGATGGCACCGAACCTTCAAATCAGCTCTTATGTGCAGTCAACCAACATCCTTGATAGAACTACTTCCAACTGATCTACTAGGATTGCGAACGTCACTCAAGGGGGACTTGGGAGCTTCACCCGCCGAATTACTTTACGGCGAACACCTACGTGTTCCAGGCGAATTTTTTACAAACGAGGACATGCCAGCCGATCCCATCTTTTTGTCGAGAAATTTCGTGAGCACATGCGACTATTTCGACCGACACCAACAGCTCACCACATAAAAAGAAGCCTTTTTCAATACAAGGATCTCTACACTTGCACTCATGTCTTCCTGCTAGGCGATGCAGTCAGACAGCCGTTGGAGCAACCCTACACAGGACCACAAAAGGTGGTTAAACGAATCAACGATCACGTCTTCATTATCAAGATAAAGGGACAAGATCCGACCATCTCAACCGAACGACTCAAACCAGCGTATACTACAAAAGATGACAACGAACAACATCATGACATTCCCCTCAGAACGTACAGTCGGACGTCAAAGCCAACATCAACTTAACATCAATTCTGGAAAGGGGGTACTGTGGCGATCAAAAAAAACTATTTCCGCCACTGAGTGGCGCTGACATCATCTCGAGGAAGCTTGACTTTGAACATCTGGCAACCAATCAGTTAGCAACAAGAAGACTTTTCATCAGCTGTTCTCTTTGGCTTTTGGTCGCGAAGCAGACTAGTTTAGTTTCATTAAGCGAACTGTTATGTATTTAAATTTTTGCAATAAATTGTTATTTCCCACATTAAGTGAGTTTAACGATTGCATTGTGCACGTCTTAATCCAGGGGATTCAAGGCGACTACACCTATGCAATGCATTACTTCCACGTGCGCCATTGAGGACACGGTCACCCAATCAATTTATTATTTCATTTGAAAAAACCGGCACGCATCTACACTCACCTTTGGTGCGATCTGTAGTAGCCTACAATAATCTTCAGCTTGGTCCTGCACCGCATTCTTTGCATATTTTAAATCTGCAGGACAGAATGCTTTCAATATTAATGATTAGCGTAACTTTCTTTTAAATTTTGTTTTTGTATCTTCTTAATTTTCGCCTGTTTTGCAATTGGATTAACTGAATCTGTAAATAGGATTTTCAAAAAAATAAATACTTTCTCATTTTCAACCAACCAAATGCCTTAAGGCTCTTCCACTTACACTCATATAAGAACATTTTCGCCCTGACAGAAAATGTTGATGATAGAATTTTATTCTGGCTTTGTGCATAACATATTCTACATACAAAAATTTGAAGCATCCTATAAAAAATTGAAGAACTTTGGAATGACTGAAACCGAGTTTTTATTAATGAACAGCATTCTGACAACACTTAGGTGAGGGGAAGAGTTCTGGTAAGAATCTTTTATGAATACAAGTAGGGCCTACTATCGAAAGTAATCTCTTGAAAATTGAAATTGAAATTTATTTTTTAACCTTTTTATAACCCACCAGGGCAGAAGCGGCTGACAGGAATGGCTTTTTTTTCAGCTGTTATAACGTTTCATGACTTTTCAAATGACTTCATTTACATAAACATAGTGTGACAGTGTGTCGTGGGTGGAACTTCTTAATGTTTACGCAGCTGCTTGAGCAATGTCACTCAAGAAAAAAAATTCACGTCAACAGTCAAATTTAGATATAAATATGATTGCGAATATTTCTGCATAAATCTGAACTTCGGTTGATAAAATATGCTAACTACAAAAAAAAAATTGAATCTCTCCTGTTCCCAAAACAGCAGAATGTCCTCGAATAACTTGTTCGTCTGAAATGTAGTGATATCCATGTAATTTTTATTAAACTCTAAACGCTGGTTGCCTTGTCAAAAGTAAAATTTAGTTTCCAAAAGGAAAAGTTAAATCACCGCACGTATGCGAAACGATATACTCACTATCCAATCTGTTTCCTGTCTGAATGTTATCCTGTATTCTCCAAGCACTGTCCAAACCATTTACCGTGGCGGACAAAAGTCTACAACAGCTCCTTTTATTGAGATTCTGGTTAATTAGAAGCTTTAATCAAAAATCCAATGATGTGCGTGAATATATTTATAAAAAAGCAAAGACAAAAACATTTCATAACAAACTTAAGGAGAAGTTCGTAAAAACATAAAAAAAATGGATGGACAAAAGTCTGCGACAGCCAGTGCTAGCTGAGTTGTACACAAAATATTTTCAACTAAACGTATTGGAATTTTAAAAAACTTTTTGCTGGCTTAATGTTTGGTTGGACCCCCTTTCGTATCAATTACTGCTTGTAGTCTTTGGGCCATAGAGGGGACTAAATTACCAGTTTCTGCAGATGCGATTTTCTCCCATTCTGTAACAAGCGCTTTCTTCAACAAATTTTCATTTTTAAATCAACTTTTTCGAATTTTCCGTTCCAAAAGCTCCCATACATGCTCTTTTAGGTTTAAAACTGGACTTTGTGGAGGCGTATTAAGTTGCCTGGGAGCGTAGTACAACAACCAGTTCTTGACGAAAAGTGCTGTGTGTTTTGGATCATTGTCTTGTTGGAAAATCCATTTCTCCAAGACCGAACTTCTCTACTAATGGCTTCAAATGTTGTTCTGACAGGTTCTTGTAAACATAACGGTCCATCGTAGTTTCTACAAAAGCTAATCTGCCATACCCAGATGCAGCGATGGCTCCCCAAACTATCACATTACCTCCACAAGGCTTGACAGTAAGAACCAAATTGTTGGTCTCTAAAGCCGCGTTCTTTTTCCTCCATACTTTACTGCGACCATCATATGTGAAAATGTTCAGTTTGAACTTATTGGTGAAAAGAACGCGATTCCAAAAATAATTGTCCTTGCCAATATGAGCCTTGGCGAACTGTAGACGCAGAAGTCGGTTTTTGGTGGATATTAATGGCTTTTTACGTAGAGTTCTGCTTTGAAACCCATTAATATTTAGTGCTCCCGTGATGGTTCTTGCATGGACATCCTTTTCCCTTTCCGTAGCCACTTGTTTCGCCAAATCTGGAGCACTTATTTTAAGATTCTTTTCCTTTTAGAATAAAACTAATGTATCTGCGCGACAAGCTTTTTGGTCGGCCAGTTCGCGGCTTATTTTCAATGGAACCATTGTTTTCAAAGTTTTTGATGATTGTATACATAGAAGTTTGTTTAAGTTTCAGTAATCTCGCGATTTCCGAGCACGATTTATTGAGTTTTTTATACTGTACGATCAAATTTCGGATATCAGTTGAAATTTTCTTCGCGATGAGATTTTGCGGTCCTCACAGTTAGAAACTAGCGATAAAACTAAAACAGAATTGCAGCAACACATATACGGAATAACAATAAGAGCAAATAAACAAATACTGATGACATTCCGATACGTTTAGTTGGAAATTTTTTGTGTATAACTGTCAGCACTGACTGTCGTAGACTTTTGTCCATTCAATTTTTTATGTTTTTATGAATTTCTCCTTTATTCTGGCATGAAAAGTTTTTCTCTTTACTTTTTAACTTAAATATATTTACGTTACTGAAAAATGTGCATCAATGGATTTTTGATTAAAGCTTCCAATTAATCAGAATCTCAATATAAGGAGTTGTCGTAGACTTTTGTCCGCCACTGGTTCATAGATAAAGGTCACACTTATTAGACATTAATAGTCAAATTTTCAAAGTTCACTCAGGCAGTACCCCTCAAGTCTAGAAATTGGATAGATATTCCATCCACGCTTAATTAACATTTTGCAACCTGTGGAAAGCCCAACCATATTATAACTGATAATCAAAGCACTCTTACTACCAACCTTGAAAATTTCCTGCAGGATGAAGGAGTGACCCTTCATTTTGTAACCCCTGAATTGAAAACTGGCAATGCAGACATTAAAAGACTGCACCATTCTCAATAGATATTCTCAATCATGAACCAATTGAAATAAACAATGGAATTGTAAATTCTTCAAAATACCAATCTATAAGATATAGAATAATAAAGAAACAAAAACAAAGTATTGACAATAAAAAACAAGGATAGACAAGATGAAGAAATAAACCCAAAATACATTAAAAATAAATTTAAACGCAAATAACACAACAGACCATTTACTTGTATTGCCAGAACTAATCACAATATAACGGATAAGAAAGCTTTTATGAAATAGAACAAGTTTCAACAACGGGAGATTCCACGTCCGAACCAAACTTCATCTTGACTAAGAGATGTCAGATGTTGGTGAAAGTTATCCAAATTAATGGATAGTGGGTACTGTTAATTAATAAACAGTAATAAGTCAGACATAACAAAAATAATTTTTTCCCATGCATAAACTAACAATAATAACTAAATCATTTAAATTCGTGGGAATTCCATGACAAATTGCTCTTTTATTTGCAGGAATTATTGTCTTATTATCTTACCTACCCTCAAAGTTAAAGTCGAAGTCAAAAGCGCTTTATTTAATATCAATCGTTATAAATTTTTAAAAGAACATAAAGCAAATTCCAAACAATAAAACTATGAAAAACTTAATGGCCCGAATGGCTCTCTAAATTTATACGTTATCAATTAAACACATTTCATGAAAAAAATACACTCGCAAATATAAATTAATTAAGATTATTACATATTTTTTCATTCAATTGGAAAAAGGAGAAAAAACCAACCAGCATTATTCAAAAATTACTTATTTTACTAACACAACAGTGAACTTATATCTTATACCTAATATAATATGTTACACCCTTATTCTAAATAAGTTCAATCAAAAAAAACCTTACCTTATATTGAAACCTATACCTAATTTATAATACAAATAAACAACAACACTAGATGTAGCAATAATGAGATGAATCTAAAAAACTAAGTAACGAGAAAAAGCACAAAAACAGAAAATAAACACGGATAATTTAGACATTGTCATTCAGCCACCAATACCTACATTGCTCCATCTCAGCTCGACCAGCCTCAACGAATCTAGCAAATGAGTATCTCCATTGGAATTGTTGGTCTCGTGAACTCAGATTCGGAGGATATTTTATCTTCTTACCGGTTGCCCGTCTATATATGTGATATATGTTTGGGACGCCGTCAGAATCAAAAACATATCGATTCATGTCCAAATACACGAATGCTTCTGGATGAACGAAGCCAGTAGTGAGGCAAGTCACAATATACCCGTCTGTAGGGTGGAATGGCTGTGAAATTCAAGGGTTTTCACACACAGTTACAGATCTTGCGATATGATTCCGAAGAAGTTTAAATATGAAGATATCGACTCTTGTCACTTGAGCGGTTTGATAAATTTTCCTATTCGATATATAGTGCTTCCAATCCGTCTCAGGCTTTCTGTACAAGCAGTACATGCACGTGACTACTTTTAGTGCTTTACTGAGTATGGTTTTGACATGTTCAGTATAGTACAGATACTGATCGAGATAAACACCGAGGTATCGAACACAGGATTTATGTGGAACCCGTTCTGAACTACCCTCACCAGCCATAATGTGGAAATCCCTCCAATTACGTTTCAGGTCTTGACTGGCCCCCTGCAGCGTTGTCCGAAACAAAATTGTTTCGCACTTCTGCGCATTGATCTTCATTCGCCAATTGTCGGTGTAGAGCTGCACATCATTAAACATTTTTTGAAGATTGCTCTGAACTATTGTAGCTTTTCGGTCTGCCGTATAGATAATCAGATCATCAGCAAACGCTACCAATGATGGCGTTGGCGAGACGTTAAAACCAAAGCTGTTCAATAGCTTGCGAATGAATAGTGAGAAAAGCAGGGGCGCAGTAACTGTTCCCTGCTGTAGACCATTCAAGACCTTGAATTCGCGCATTGTTGTCAGATTTCCATCAGTTACAACAAATGATTTCCCGTATAAACTATTGCACATCATGGCGATAAGGTGTCTGGGGAACCTGTCCTGAAGTAGTTTGAAAACTAGTCCATCTAACCACACCGTATCGAAGGCTTTCGCCATATCAATGAGACATGCTCCAACACATTCTTTGTTGTTAAGTTCCCAACAGATGTCTGAGGTTACTTTCGTTATTGCATATATGGTCGAATGCCTGGCACGAAAATCAAATTGGCAATTCGGCATCAACTCATATTTCTCAATGTGGACGTTTAATGCTCTGTTGAGTATCACTTCAAACACCTTGCTGATGTTAGGCAGCAAGCCGATTGGGCGATAGCTTTTAGGGCACGAAGATTCTTTTCCTTTCTTCAAGATCGGAAATACCATAGCCTTTTTCCACTCATTTGGGAAATATGAATTGTTCAACATGTTGTTGAACAATATGCAATAATTCTTAATAGCAACCTCAGGCAAATTTCGGAGAACTATATTTGGAATACCGTCAGTACCACATGATTTTTTGTTGTTTATTCTGCGAAATATGAAACACAAGTCTTCATAGCTGACAAAATAATCAATGAGATTCAAGCTCGGTATGAGGTCAGATGTTAATGTTTCATCGAAATGAAGAATTGCTTGGCCGTTCAGGCTTGATTTGAAGTCGGAAACTTTTGCTTCAACGACCTCTGAAATTATTTCATTCCTTCTCTCTGGGTTAGGCAGATGAACCAATTCAAAATGTGTTCCAATCAGGGCAAGTTTCTGCAATCCATCACATATAATCCTGTTTCCATTTCTATCCGGAGTCGTACTATCAATTTCGATACCAGCCCTATCGAGAAGATTTTTCTCATCACTAGTGACTTCAAGATTCGATCCTTCACTCGAGACTGCTTGCGGAATGTGCTATCCACTTTCGCGAAAACGCCATCTGGGTTCTGTGGGCTAATACCCCTCAGTTTTTCCGCCCATTGATTGCTGACCTCACTCCTGAAGTATGAACGGATTAAGTTCCGGACATTCTTCAGGTATAATTTCAACAAAGCCAACGAGGGATGGTTGTAGTCCAAAAATCGTCGATAAATATTGTTGACGCGTGTGAGAAGAAGGCTTTTCAATCTTTTCAACCTTGCGATGGTTGGTGGTTCATATCCTTCCATATTGTTTCGATGTTTAATCTTGGGAACTACTTTCTCAATCGTTTCCAACGTCAGCTTCTCTAACTTCGACAAATAGAGATCTATTTCATCGTCAGTTAGATTTCTGTTATTAGGAACCATTGAGCAAGCGTTGCCATCATCAGAAGGGGGACATTGCTTCTGGTACTCCCGATTAAACTTCTTTTGAAACTTTCCCCAGCCTGTTTTTTTGAAATTCAACCGATGGTTTTCATGTTGAACTGGAATGAGGAAGAAATCATCCCTTTGATGATTGATTTCCATTACGATTGCGTTATGGTCGCTATCGTAAGGAAGCACCTGCAGTTTCCGTTGAGGACTATTAAAGCTGAATTCAAGTCTTGCGTCAGCAATGCAGAGGTCCAAATATGAATTTGTCCTAGGGTATGTTGGGAACTCCGACCCATATAGGTTGCACCTGTATTCAATTTGGCTCTCTGTTATCCATGGTTTCAGGAATACACCTCTTGGATTATTGGTGGCGTTCAGCCATGATATATGCTTGGCATTCAGGTCACCGAAAAAAATATAATAATTATGCAGCCTGTTCAATTCGAGTATTTCAATCAAGGAATTGAGTTCCTCCTTGAACTTGAGAACATTTTGACCAGTTGCATAGGCAGAGATAACGAAGAGGTTATCCCCACCTGGAAGTGAAATTTTGATGACAGACACTTCAAGAAATTCAAAGTTTTTGAATTCGACTTTTTTAATATTTTGGAAACAATAGGGTCTTCGAACCAATATCCCGGTGCCACCTCCCCCATCACCTATTACCCTATCGTTTCTTACGAATGCAAAATCCTTGAATGTCATGGAATGCCATGAATTGAGGTGGGTTTCAGTGAGAAATATGATGTCAGGCTTTTGCTTAACAAATTCAAGGAGATAATCACGTCGATGTATAGCAACGATAGAGTTGACGTTGATCGATATGAGGCGAAGCCTATCCATGGGAATATGGCGGGATGACAAGTTGTTATAAGGCATTTGAAACACCTAAACGCTGAAAAGCAAAGTTAATTTTTGAATCTTGATTGTCGATTCGCTCCAATAAAGAATTAAGTTGCTGGTAAATTTTAAGAAGCAGCTCATTATTGCCACTTACATTATTTCCAGCTTTTTCTGCTGGTCCTCTAGCGGCGAGTGCAAATGATACTCCGGGCTTGACGAAGTTGAAAGGTATCATATTACGGTGTACTTGTGTTTGCTTTGGAGCAAATTTAACTTTTGCATCTTGATATCGGGAGCATTCTCGATATGATGCTGGGTGACCAAAAACACCGCAGCTAACGCAGTATAATTTTTCTTTAGGCTCCGTCTGAGCCAATTTGCACTCACTTGGAGCATGAACGTCTTTGCATTTGACGCAACGATAGTGCATGGCACAATTGACAGCCGAATGTCCAAATCTTTGACACCGGTAACACTGGTTGACTTCTCTTTTCTGGAGGCGTTCCCACCTCACCACTCTGAAATTCAAGTACCTTATTTGTTGAAGGGCACTTGGACTGCTCTCATTTGCAATTTGTACCAGGCAAAGTGGTAAATTCTTCCTTTCTATGGTCGACCTTCTTGTCGCAAAGGCTTTGACTGACACAAAATCAATATCTGGTGCAGCTTTCTTGAGCACCTGAAGAAGATCGACCGTATCCTCTCCGCTGTCCAAACCCTTCAACAAGAAGGTCTGATTCTTTTCACTTTTTGGGGTATAGGTGAAGTGTGGAACCTCCCCAGAAATCAGCGCATCTTTGGCTGACTTGAAATCAACCAGTAATTTCGTCCTTATAGTTAATTTTTCGGCATTAATCCTTTTGATTTCGAAATTGGCCAGTTTATTTTCGGCTGCCAATAGTCGAACCATATCTTTCCCAGTTTGTCCGAACACGTTGATTGGCGGAACTTTTTCTATCTTGTTGGAAGCTTTTTCAGAGGAACCAGCAGAACTGCGGGCTGGTTTTTTCTCCTTATTTTTGTTCTTTAAATATTGAATAAAATTTATTTCATTATCTTGATTAAAATTACCTCCGATGTTTTCTTCAATTTCCATATCTTCGGTTAATCCCTCCAGCGCTGGAAAATAGTTTTGGCTCTCGTTGGTGCCACCGGCAATTAGAACTTCTTCTGGAATTGCTTGCTTTGCACTTTTCTTCGGCTTTGTTACCTGCTGCCATTGATTTTGCGGCTGCGTCTTTTGAGGCTTCATCCCTTTCTTGAAGAGATCCTTGAGAGACTGTATCTCTTGCCTTAGTTCATCATTTTCTTTTTGCAATTTTGCCATTTGTTGATTGTCCACTATTATTTGCAGCTTGCACCCTCCATCTGCGGAGTTTTCTTCGTTATGTTTTCTTTTGGTGATTATCGCCAGTTTCGTATTTGTCGTTTCCCCAGGTTGCCCCAACGGTGGGAAGCCATCGGTCTCCTCCATACCAGCGGCGAAGTTTTCTTTGGTAATTTATTTTTCGTTACCAATCGAAGTAAAAATATTCGATAGAAATTTCCAGAGTCGATTACTTCGACGATATAAGATTTTTTCCGATAAAAATTAACTTCGGACTAACGTTTTTAAAAAATTAATTTAATTTTTAAAACTTTTGACAGGAGCGATTTAAAAGACGTCTATACGCAAAATCTTACCTACCCTCTACTAATGGCCAAAACCTTGAAATAACCGAAATACCTCAAGGAAATGGATACACTCTTATTAGAGACAGCTAAATGCAGATTATCCAAAACTTTTCTAAAGTCATTCATATAATTAACCTGCATAAAATAAGAATAAGTGAAATGTAATTGATTATTTTTTTTCCTGGGATATTTGTGGTAAATTTTGTGAAGTTAACTCGTTCTCGTATAACTATATTTGGACCAATTTACTCTCCATATACTCGTACTTTCTCTCTTCAACCAACCAATTGTCTTAAGACTTCCACTTACACTCATATAAGAACATTTTCTCCCTGACAGATAGTTTGTGATGGAGTTTTGTTCTGGCTTTGCAAATAACATATTCTACATAAATTTGAAGTATCTTATAAAAAATTGAAGAACTTTGAAATGGCCGAACTCGAATTTTTATTAATGAACATCGTTCTAACAAACACAGGTGAGGGGAAGAGTTCTGGTAATATTTTTTTATGAATACAAGTCTTGAAAATTGAAACTTATTTCTTAACCTTTTTACAACCCACCCGGCCAGAAGCGGGTGACAGGAATGGCTTTTGTGTTTCAGCTGCTATTACTGCTCATGACTTTTCAAATAACCAAAGTAAAACGTTGGTAGCTCTGGGTCTAATAAACCTGCATGTTTACATAAACATAGCCAGCTTGATAGCGTGTCGTGGATGAAACTTCCTAATGTTTTCGCAGAAGCTTGAGCGATGTCACTCAAGAACAAGTTGGGTAGATAGACCTACGCTCATGTCAGAAGGGTTTTGTACCCACCTTCTCCGAAATATGGTCACCAGCAACAAATAATATCAAGAAACATGTCAAACAGATGTGCACGTTTAAAGGAAAATTAATTGTTTCTCCATTTTCAACGGTTGCCATTTTGGTGAATCATGAATTCCAAATTATGTACTGTTATAAATCTTATCTGAAAATTCTAAGAAATCAAATCAAAATTGCTGTGTCTGAACCTATGGGAAGTCCATAAAATACCAAAACCGTGCGTTATTTGTGTTGTAATTGCAGAAATTTCAAATGGCTATAACTTCCGCAAATATGATTCGATTTTCATCAAACTTATAGAGTTTTAGGCCCTTTAGTGAAACTATTTAGATATCGAATTTTATTGAGTTTAAGGGTACCTATACGATTTTATTGGGGAAAATGTGAAATTCGAGTATCATACTAGTATGAAAAAAGTTGAGCGAATTTCGACTTCTAAGGCATTTGTTGTTATTGTACTCATAAACACCTACTTCTATAATTTTTTTCAGATTTTTCGGATCACATGTGTCCGATCGCGAGGGGGGACACAAATTTTTCGTGTATTTCCCCTCCCTGTGCGCTCCTCGAAGCAAAAATTCTGTTTTGAAAAGACCTCATCAACCTTTCATATGATACCCATATTAACTACCTTTGATGAAATTTTTTTTCCGGGGCCACTCCCCTGTGTGAGACACCCCTTAAATGCCTCAAAATTTTTTTTGTGAAGAAGAGAGCACCACTTTACACCTACATGTAAAATTTGGTGTTCCTAGACAGACAGTTCGGGATTTTAGTAGGGGTGTGTAAAATTATTTTAACAAAATCCTAAAAAAGATGACACGTTAGCAGTCAAATTTAGATATAAATATGATTCCGAATATTTCTGCATAAATCTCAACTTTGGTTAATACTCGTAAAATATGCTAACTACAAAAAAAATATTGAATCTCTCCTGTTCCCAAAACAGTAGTGTCCACGAATAATTTTTTCGTCTGAGATGTATGTACATACATACATTTGTAGCGATACCCTTGTAATTTTTATTAAACTCTAAATGCTGGTTGCCTTGGTCGCCTTGTAAAAAGTAAAACTTTGTTTCCAAAAGGAAAAGTTAAATCAGCGCTCGTATGCAAAACGATATACTCACTATCCAATCTGCTTCCTGTCTGAATGTTATCCTGTATTCTCCAAGCACTGTCCAAACCATTGACATCCATAACAAGATTAGTGTCGTTTATTTGTGTCTACGAAAAGTAACCCAACTTGGTCGAGAACCTGTTTAACTTTTTACCATCAGGCAATTATTGATTTTCGCGGCAAAGAGCAATCAATGAGCCACCTGGATTAGCACCTCGACCTGTCCAAAGGTTTGGTCTGCAAAGAATTGAACAGCCCAAATGCATGCAGATCAATCAGATTGCTTCGCACCGCGAGTCATCATTTTAAAGTTACTGCTAAGTGTATTTGTTTTATTTATATTGGCTTTTGCGATCTAAGCTAATTCAAGACTATACTCGAAGGGGACTTGTCGCTTAAATCGGTTAACACTTGCCGCGATGAATCTTATAGGAGGTTTCTTAAGTTCATGGTCAGTTGATTATTTTTTTTTGTTTACCCGTATTTACATAACATTTAAGGCTATAATCATAGAATGACATCGATGGAGCCTGAATTATACACTTAAAACCCTTTAAAATTCTCAGAATGATGCAATGCTGCACAACATTACTGTTGTTTTAATATATGTAAATATTCTGGGTTACTCGTATGATATAAACTAAGGTTTTATATAATCACAGTGTCATTTATAAGCTCATGCACATAACATAAAGTTAATGCAATAACCTTATTAAATTATGATCCATGTTAATGTAAATGGATCAAGGTAAATTAATTAATTTAAGCTGGCACATTTTAGCTATCTGCACGCGTAATTTTCTCGCATATAAATTCGGATTGTTTGAACTTGTGAATGAGAAAACATGTCACGGTAAAGATACTCATTACACTGTTTATTTAACACAAACTGGTTTTCTTGTTAGCACTTCTAGAAGCATACTAAAGATCAACTTATACTTGTAGCTCGGTAAGATTTATGTTGAGAACTTAGTACTCACGCCATATAAGAAAAATCTGGTATTGCTAGTAAGAGTAAAGACCATCGTTATCCCTGTTTTGATAAATTCAATTTAAAGTGTTTATCGAGTAATAATGTGGCGTATGATTAAATCTTGAAATGATTGCTTGTAAATTAATTGAAAAAAATACTTAGATATCACTCTATTATCCTTTCATTCCCGCTAAAATAATTTGCAGTATCACGCAACAAGCAACCAATTTTCAATTTATTTGGTTTGCCCAATTAAATTCTTCAATTTAGCTTTTAGAATTTTATTGTAAAAAACAAAACTCCTCGTGCAATTGGTTGTGTTGTGGCTGCCAGTTTGTTAGTCACACCTGTTATTCGGTTTAAGTTTTAAAGACTGCAACCGATGGACACTTGAGAGTATATTCTCTTAATTTGTTTATTTTTATACATAAGTTCATTTGTAAGTCTAATTTCGAGAGCAAATTTTTGAATATTTCATTCTTGGTCAAAATTATTTTGCATAGTGTATTGTATTTCTATGCAATTCTTGTGAGCTCACGGTATAATCTAATTAGTTGGCTAATACCGATTAAACGTATCTCTCAGTTTACGTATGTATATCCTAACTGAGCAAGTATTGAATGTATGCTGATTTAACGTTGTGTAGTAATCGAGCAGTTGCCCTATCAAACTGCTCTAAAACTTTCCTACCTCCTTCATCCTTACAGCATGGTGATCAAGAAAATTAAAATTCCTACTAGAAAAAGTGGAAGTCTCAAATGAAAATAAACCTGTCGATGCCAAAAAGAATATTACGAAAGCACTGTCTGAAATTAAAAGGTATCAGAGTAAGACGCTAAGCTTCATTGATGCTAATTATACCGACTTCCTGACAAACTTGAGTACGATTTGAATGATATGGACAAAGACGAGGGCAAAAGGCTGGATGAGGCACTGTGCAACATTTTTAAGTCAATGGTAAAACCAAAACAATATAAGAAAGCACTGAAAAGAATTTAAGTGATTATTTGAGGTTAGTAAGTGAGAAAAAGGTAACTGCTCCTGCATTTGAAATCCACAATAGAATGAAAGCCAAATGCTGTGTGTTCTTGCTAGCATGCACGAACCTTCTACCCGAAAACTCTGGAGGACAGGGATCGAATTCAGATATTCTGAAACTCCTTGAAGAATATTTAGATGATTTCATAAAATCTCGTAACCCTACAATAACTTCAACTCTCTTAAATGATGTGTTTAAAATGCGTTGGAGTGGGATTTGGATCATTACATTTAATAGATACTGGTTTGACAGAGTCTACAAGAACATATAGAAGAATACAAATATTGGAATTATTAGACACTTTATACAAAAATCATGAAGCAATCCGATTAGATCAAAAGGTACCCAAAAAGGCATTGAAATCAATGGAAAAAACAAATTTGGCCGCATTAATTTTAGCCCTTTCCAAACCAACCAACGTGTCCCTCAGAGAATTCAATGTAATTTTAAACGTTCTTTTTTCCGCTCATCGATGTCACATGAATTGGGTGACCAGATGGGCTCAGAGCAAATAAAGGACATCTTGAATCTCTAGTTACCTTGAGAGAATTTCCCAGAATATGCAGTTGGTAAGCTAGTATGTACTAGACTTTAACTGATAGGCGCGCTTAAGTACATGTCGGTCGCATGCCCTGGATTCGGAATCGTATCTACCCAATTTTATGCTTCAGATCTTCAACGTTTAGAACACCGAATACACCTGTAGAGGTCTTTTGGCTTGGTGAAAAACAATCAGTCAAATTAAAACATATAGAAACCAATTGTTGCTTCACTTTCTCGAAATTTCAACTCTGATGTGCTCAAATATGCAAGTTACAAATTGATTTCATTAATTAATCTATTCGAATGTCAAATAAGTCATTGATCTAAAACTTCGCTCCTGTAGATGTAGGATATGAATCACACTGCCAAGATAGTAGGTAGCTAGGTAGAATATTAGCTAGCTAGGAATATTAGCGTGTTGATCTGCTTTTAGATTATTTCCATTAAATACCATTACATAACCTAAGACCAACCCCAATTGTTCCAAAATATTTTTAAAACAAACAAGGGGTTAGTTCATAATCAAATCTTAGTAACAAAAACAAAGATGAATGCAAAAAAATTTCTTTTATAATGCTGCAAAACAGGAATCTGGCGACGATTCATCATCTTTTATTTTTGTATGGGCAGTATTTCAACTTTTGGAAGCATATTTGCTTGGGAAAGCTATTTAATTATTATGTTTTTAATTCAGGTTTGGTTCAGTATAATTGTTTCATTAAAGATTACTTCAACGGAAAGTTGACACTTGTGAAGAACTTAAAGCAATCATTTATACTTCAAAGTGGATACCATTGAAAGGCTTTGTGCCTTTAGTGTTATGATTGACCCTTACTTTTAGCTACATTTCACTAAAGCCATCTGCGAAAACATACATTAGGATCGAAGTCACCTGCGTTCTAGAAATATACTGGGTTTCTTGCCTTTGAATTCATTCTTTTGGAAAGGCATACACAAAACAGGACAATGAGATTAAAACTGAGCTACACCTTATTGTTTTTTTTATGTTTCTACAATTGACCCCATTAAATTATATTGCTAAGCATAGCACGAAGGAATCAATTTCATAGACAGAAAATGAAAAATAAATACAGCTTTCGGTATAGTGTTGATAAAATATTAATTTAATTTGTTTGATATTTGTATTCCTGGGCGAAGAAGAGTTAAGTAATGAACATATGATTTAAAATAAAGAAAAAAAACGTTAATATTTGTAAGAAAACAACAATCTTTAGGAAGTCGAGAAATTTGAAACATGAGTGCACACAAATTCCCATAGTTCTTTCTACTGAAGTTTAACAACAACTAGGATAAATATATATAGAAGAATATACAATCGAACGCGGTCGTTAACTATTGAGAGAAAATTTTCTATCTCTCGATTCATTGATGTTAATCTTTTGTTTTCGAATTCCGCTTTCAAAAATTGATTATTTTACCGGCATTGAATACGGTTTAAAAAAATATATACACAAGGAAACTTTTTGAATATGAAAGCACACCCACTTTTGTAATAAGAATTTACGAACTGCATATTACTCTATTTTATACTATTAAATTAATACTCAACTATTAAAAATATAAGTTCTTAGAAATAGAACAAATCAAAACAAACGCGATAATGGAGATCATGTTATTATCAGCATACTTTTGAAAATCATTACAATTCGCTAAATAAAAAAAAATTGAGTGCACATAAAATATACTCACGAATAGATGAATGAAAAAATAAATGCGTGTTTGTGATTTTGCAAAAATTTATTTATTATTAGCAACTATAACTTTTCAGTTTCACAATTAAATAGATTTACCCCTCGTTTACAGGTACATATTTTTCATTGCTGCTTATTTTTTCAACAAGATGTGCATTCATTGGTTGCGTCAGAAATTTGTTGAACTGAACACAGTTGTATTCAGAAAAATTAAATTTAACTCTCAGAATGTGTCGTATGCTGTCAATAGAAAAACGATTTCCCTCTTTTGTCCATTGTGTATTCATAAGAGAGAAAACTCTTTCGCAATTAGCGTTATGTGCTGGAATAGGAAAGAAAAATTGAGAGATTCTGAGCAATTCAAAGTAACTGTCAATATGTTCACTAGCGTTAAAGAATTCGCAAATACGAGAACTTGCACATTTTTCATTGTAGAAATTATCATCATCTATTTTCGTTGCCAAAAATCGTTTTAAATTAACAACTTGATCGTGAAGCTTCGAATCGGCGATGTCAATGTCCTTTTCCAGCAAGTATTTGACAGATTCTTCAACATCTTTATACTGCAAAATTTTTTCGCTCTTGAAGTTCAACCATTTAAATACTTCGAATTCGGAGAAACTCTTCGTCCAAATTTTGAAATATTCTACAGTTTCATAATAAACAATCTCGATTCTTGCTAGAAAATCATTGCACATCTGATCTTTTCCATCATTTCTAAGTTTTGCCAAAATTGATTGAACCATCAAAGGGACAAAATTTGATTGACTCCTTTCGTACAATTTTACAAAAATATCTTCAAATATCGAATCAATTCCCAGAATGCTATTATTTTTCCTTTCGAGCAACAAAATTTTCGGTTGAAAAAGAGACATGAGAGAATGAACGAAAAGCAAGAAACATTTACTAAGATCGTGCAGAAAAAAATTTTCTATCATGACTGGAGGTTTTTTTTTGTGACAAAAAATATGATTTCAACGCTTTGAACATTCTAAGAATTCGCTCAATGCTGGGAAAAGACTCAACCAACGTGTTTGACTGTGACTTAACAGCTCAAGATATTCACCTTTAACGAATTCACAAAAGGATTCAAATCTTCGGTTCTGACAGTGTAAATTGAGAAATATTCGACTATTTTGAACACAATACAATCGATGTCAAACAAGCCGTAGCGGTCTAGTCCGTGGTGAACTGCGTTGTGAACAATATGCGAAGAGCAACCTATCCCCACTAAATGAGGCTTATTCAAGTTTTCTTTCAACGTGTAAAAAATATTCTTCGTTCCTCCGCGCTTCACACCTCCGAAATTCGTGTGGGTATTATCAGCGACAAAAACACTCAACTTCACAGTCAACTCATTATCATCAAGAGTTTTTTCAATGTAGGATACAACTGTTTCAGCTTTTTCTTTTGGAAGGTTTTTAGCATGTAACAATCTAACTCTGAGTCCTTCCTTCTTATCAAGATATTGCATTGTTATGGGAAATTTTTTTAATTTTTTTTGATTACTACCATCTGTACCAATTCCTATAAATGGTACATCAATCACTTCTTGTTTTATCAATTGAACAGAATAAGGAGAAAAGATGCCATTTATAATTGCTTCGGTTTTTGTTCGCGAACATGATATTTTTGATGCAACTTCTGAGTCCGCAAAAATTGTTCTGAGAAGAGGTGCCGTACAATCCACCTGCCAATAGGACATCTGATGTGTGACTGTGTGGAATGCAAGAGTCCCCTCAGCGATCGCAATGTTGGTCCATTGAATATGAAGTCGAAGCAGCGTGAATGGCCGGCTTGTGGTTGTCAGAGTTCAGATGAGTGTCTAATGCACCTTCACGTAAACAAATTTATAGTATAAATACCTTCATTTTTGTATTAAAAATTTTATAAACATAGTCGTAAAGAAAGTCTTTTTGAAAAAAGCTGATATTAAGAAAATACATACCCATATAGGCAACCGAAACACTACTTCTACATATTTTGCATTTCGCTAATGTAGGTGTCTCACCCTTGCTGAAGCATGGGTATTTTTTTAAAGATCTCCAGTAAAATTGCATTTGCGTTTCGGCATCTTGCAGTTCGAGGTTAGCAGCCGTGTGTCACCAAAACCGGCTCCCGCAGCACATCAAAATACGTATGAACTGTAAATTTATGTTCGACCTACATGAGCACTCGCGCGCGCAACACTTGATAACTTGATTGCTTAAAAAATTTCATTTTTGGTACGATTTCGCAGCAAAGTGCGGACGATTGGAAAGTTTCAGGCACGTCATGTTGGTTGAGGGAGAAATTTCGTAGACGCCTTTCGTAGCCCTGCATCCCGCAGCGCAACGGAACAGTCCGCGGTGAATTAAACCATAAGGCAAGTGAGTGAGACGGCTGAGACCGCGGGATCGAAGACTTTCCGACTTTCATTGAATTTACGGGCCTTCTTTTGACCATCTCCGCTCGTCCTATCGTCGGCTTTAGTGCATATTTTTTTCTATTTGTGTACAATTAAATCAACTAGGACACATCTCCTTGTGCAAGCATTTAGAGTAGTGGTCAACTTTAATGTCGTGTAACTTGAGACAATTGCAAGGGATCTGTATTCGAACCTCATTCACTTTCGCTGCATGAACTTGTAATCGATCAATTCCTTGACCGATTTCGATGTTGCATTTGGATATCTAAATCTGTGTGCGTTAGCGGGAACCCCAAGTCGTTCGCAGCTAAACGTTGGGCTGATTTCTACCTTTGAAAGTGCTATTGCATTTTCCCGCTCGTAGACAACACATTTAGGAATTTGGGGCGGAATGAGGGAATGTCGCCACATAGTTTATTCGAGCCGAGCATTGCTTGCTTATCAAGTGGATACCGACGAAGTACGAAATTGTTATGCAATATTACGTCTGTAGACGGGACACTTGCAAATATAATTTTTTTCGGTATCTCTGACAATGAAGAACGAGTATCTTCGACGTTGCGCCTTCAGCTGGTTTATTGACTTCTCATAGAAGCAAAGTGACCTGATGACATTGACTTGAAGTTGAGCAAGAGGAACGTGTACACGGGCGCAAGGTGCGCATTTCACAAATCAACATCTCTTAGCGATTTTAATTTAAAAAAAATGTTTAAACCAAAACATTTCCAGCACTTACACCCCTGCTTCGTCAACGAGCGCTCTTCGTCGGACAAGGATATTTAAGTACCTCTTTAGTTTCCTATTTTTTTTCAATAAATTGATTAAATATTCCTTCGGTGAAATACTTATATTGTATATATATTGGCATTATACTAAAAAAAAGGAAAACATAATGGCGGTTGCAGCTACAATTAATTTATTTATATTTCACGTTCAATTTAAGCTAACAGTGTTTTTTGATAAATTTTAGCTCACAGTGTTGTTTGATAAATTTTAGCTAACAGCGTTGTGATTATTAATATTAACTTCCCTTCTAAAAAACACATGCAAATCTGTTTGATTACAATTCGGTCCTTTTTGTTACGTTTCAAGAATTGATTTGACCGAAAGATAAAGAATTGTTTATAAAAATATTACCAATGAATACAATGAATTACTAAACTTACCCTTCGGTCTTTCCATTCTGCCCCTCTGACCGGGTACAGGACCCGGTACGGTAGAAGGCTCTCACCACCAAACATGAGCCAGCCATCGGGCACATAATAACCTTCTTTTGTTTCAGGAACTCTTGCGGGTTGAGTGGCCACGAGCAAGATGCCTTTTTATGGCATAGCGATATGTGATCTGAATGCATAACTCTATGACATAAATTGGTCACCGGTGTGTTTCTTCTCTGATGGGAAGGCTCATACAGTTTAGGTTGTATGAGTTGTCCACTCAGAAGGGAAATACTTGGCCACTGCAACGTATATGGATCTTGATCCGGTTAGGCGGGTGCGAGGGTGCACCATCACCACCCGGTTGTCCCACTCTTATTTGTGGGCCATGAGCATCGTCGGGTAATGACGAGGTTACCCAAGTCCGTCCGTTTTCACTTGTTCAACTTGTTCTCTGAACAGGTCATTCCACCTTTTTGTAGTTACCTACAATTTTCGGTTGCCTTTGCTTTGAGACCCAAGAATTCGTGAAGGCGAAATTCTTTTGAAGTGGGTCCTTGTGCTGGGGGAATGATCCTGCCCCACGACACCGCAATGCTAGCCTACCAGCGCATTCACGCGTCCCCAGACAAAGGCATTCTCGGCGGATATCAACATCTTCCTCCGCCGAGGCAGCAGACCATCGCTGCAGTCCTTTGCGGACATGTATACTTACCCAAATTTCACTACAGTTGCGCAATGTGATAAAATTACAAGACTTGCGATTTTACCCCTCCAGACTAACATATTATTTTGGTAATTAAATTAGCTAACGTAGCTCAAAAAACCTCAGGGGATGTATTTTATTTAGGCATTCATTAAAGATATGATCATGGCGTTATTCCTATTTCTCAGAAGCAATTGTGATTTGCACTGGCATCATATCTGAGAGAATAATCATTGAAAATGTCATTCCATGGTAACTATAGCCATAACAATCTCCTCCCGATCTGTAAGAAAAATGGCTACCAATCGTCCTTTCCTGCGGCCTTGCTCGCCAACTTATTAGTTCCAGCTAGGGAATGCAACTTCTAAGCTTGACTATCTTTCCCAAATTCTTGCCTTAAGTAAATTTGGAGCGTATCGTCTTTTGTTGGTGATTTTTAAATGTGTTACAAGTTTTCTCACTTTTTCTATAAAACCAGCATATTCTGAAAAATCATTTTACAAAACCCTCTAAAATCGCGTCCTGTCTGACCGTCCGTCCGTGTGTCACATCACTTTTTCTCGCAAACTACATAAGCTAGAAACATACATATGTACGAAAATGTTGTGTTCCCCCCTCGCAACACCTTTAACCCGAAAAATCAGAAATAAAAACACGAAGGTGAGACTTTAGGAGTGCAAGAGTAATTAAAACCTCAGAAGTCGAAATTCGACCAACTTTGCTAACAATACATAGTACATGTAATAAATTTTACGTTTTTGCCTATAAAATCAAGATGGGACCCTTAAGTTTCCCAAAAGCTACTGTTGAGTTCCTGATACCCCTGAGTGCCCATCACGGCCTGATCCGGCAAAATCAACGTTTCAATTAACTCACATAGTTACTTAAGGTTAATTAGCAGTGTAATAATTACCCCATTCGTAATTAATTCGATTTATTGATTCATTTGTCAATTTATCGGTCATTTCAATTCAATTCACCAAATTCAAATTCAATTCGCCACAAAGCGGAGATATTTTAAGTTTCGAATTCTACATCTTATTTTAATCAATCTAGTCACCCATTTTACACTCATTTTTTAATTTGTCAAAACTTTGAAACAAAAGTTTATTCAGTGTTCAATTGTTGGTTGGGTCATTATATCTTTGCTACATTTTGCTTTTCTTTCAATTAATTAAACTGTTATTTATATGAGGAATATTTGTGTTAGAAATAATAAAATCAAAGTTCGGGACAAAAGAGTCCCGTTGGAATCATTTGAAGGCCCCGGCGAGATGCACTTGGTGTTTATTTTGCCGTACATAACTAAATAATAGTTTTTCCCCGATGAACAGGTAGTGAAGTGCTGTATGGTGTTTATCGTAGTGTCGTGGTATATCTGCGCTTTCTGTTTCCGGGCGCGTTCCGACTTTCTACGTGATGGCGAATGCGGACCGCCTGATCGAGGACCTAAAAGGATTGGCTCGAATTGTCGAAGGCGTCATTTCAAACAACAAGAAGGATTCGCCCTCAAGGAAGCAAGAAGCCGAATATTATGCGGAGCGACTGGAGGCCGCGTGGGAGGATTTTTAAGTAGGTCCGATCCCTACCGGAGGTCGCTCCGTTGCACGAGTATTTAACTCAACATATATACGACACTACCAAAGGCAACTACCTCCGTTACCAGCAGCACTTCCGCCATCAAATGCGTGCCAAAACACACGTGGACACGCCAACCGGGGAACAGTCACCAAAAGGGCTCGAAATTCAAGATAGCAAGGATAAGGACTACACTGCAGCAGTCTCAGCACCAAGATATGCCAGTGTGGTCAGGATGCTGCGTCGCTACAAAGTCATGGTAGGCTCGTTGAGGAGGATCATCGACCGTCCAACGAAGGCTGACTGCAACTGGATGAATATCACCTGCAGATCGTCAAGCTCCATGACGATCCTGAAGCGTATGGTTTTAACGTTCAACAGCCCATTCATTTGGAAGAGCTTACCCAAGATTGGGTCATACGTCTGGAATCGAAAATGAATGAAATCAGCGCCACACCTGCCTCATTGACTCCATCTGTGATTCCTCTTGCCATGCCTCTGCCGAAAATAAAACTCGCCACCTTCGATGGGAACTATTTACATTGGGAACAATTCTACGACTTGTTCATGCAAATGGTTCATAGCCAACCGAAATCCAAATGGCAAAAGCTATGGTACCTCAAAACCGATGTCACCGGAGAAGCGGAGCTTTTGATTCGAAATTTTACATTGTCGGATGACAACTACGAGGCGGCTTGGACAACCTTGAAGAAAAGGTCCAACAACCGGCGACTATTGGTAGCGACGCTCATCAACAAATTGATGAGTCAGCCATCTCATGCTAATGAAAGGCCATCAGTTGCAGCAATAAAGGCTCTACATGACACCATACAAGAATGTTTCAGAGGCCTGAAGAACCTGCAAGTGTCCACAAGGGACTGGGATCCGTTTCTGCTGCATGTGTAAATCCGAAAATCGGATTCAGCGACTCATGCATCATACGAACGATCGTTATCCAACCCGCGCGAGCTACCATCTTAAAGAGTTTGTTGGACTTCATAGAAACGCGTTTCCAGGCCCTCGAGACACTCGGCCATAAAACAAAGGAACCGGAGATCAACCGTAGAAAAGCCACCAAGTCGACCGTGACCACCACGACAGCTTCTGGTCTTAATGTGTGAGCAGCATCCACCGCTTTACTATTGCCCGGATTTCCTCAGAATCATTGCTGCAAAGAGACTAAGTTTCGTGCGCGCTAAGAAGCTGTGCGTGAATTGCCTTCGAGAAGAACATCAGGCTTTCAGCCACGCGGCCAGAAGTTGCAAGCAGTGTTCCAAGAATCACAACACCCTGCTGCATCTGCCTGGAGACAACAAGCCCAAACAGACCAAGACGATATCCTCGAGCACGACAACGCCGAATCAAGACTTGAAACCGCAAACAAATGCAGGGCCGCCATCGCTCGCTTTAACGACTCTGATGGAGCCCTGACCCCAAGGACATGTGCTTCTGGGCATAGCTATCGTCAGGTTGGTCACCAGCAATGAGAAGACGACGGATTGTCGAGCTGTACTGGATCCGGGCTCACAAATAAACCTAGTCACCAAAAGAATCATCAAAAAATTGGGTTTATCATCGACATCACCCTCATTGATAGGGTAGGCGGTAGCACTGAAAAGGCATACCATAAAGTGAACCTCTCCTTAAGATCCAAATTATCAGGATATGCCGCGCAGTTGGAAGCCTAAGTCATGGACAAAATTATATCACCGCAACCGTCTCAGAACTTGAACATATCGGGATGGCACATTCCCGAAAACATATAAGGCTGGCAGATGAAGACTTCCACCGAACGGAGCGCATCGTCATGTTGGTGAGTGCCGAACACGTTTACGAGGTCCTAGCCATTAGACAAATAAAGTGGGGCTCACAGCTTCCAGTGCTCCAGAACATGCTCCTAGGGTGGATTGTAGCCGGTAGAGTGATCACACCTCAAGTGTCTCCCGAGACATGCGGCATCCTGGCAGAAGATAACCAGCTTCATCAGCTCATCAAGCAATTTTGGGAGGTCGAGGAAGTACAGGATCCGCAACATAAGCTTGCGTTAACTGAAAAGGCTTGCGAATCACATTCCTATCAGACAATAACAAGACGTCCCGACAGCCGTTTCTTGTTTAAACTCCAATTCAGCACGGATCCTGAGACGTTAGGTGATTCCCAAGCATTGGCTACGCGTACATTCATTGCCTTGGAGCGTCGACTGGAGAGGAACCCTGATCTAAGACTTCCATACGAGGACTTCATGGAGGAGTATATTCGACTTGGGCATATGGAGGAGGTGACATCGTAGCAGCAGGAGGAATTCCGATACTTCCTTCCACATCATTGTGTCCTGAAGCCTGACAGCAGTACAACCAAGCTGCGGGTGGTTTTCGATGCATCCAGTAAGACGCCCACAAACGTTTCGTTGAATCATGTCCTTCATACAGGGCCTACTGTCCAGGATGACCTTTTTTCGATACTCCTGCGTTTCAGAATGCCTTGTTTTGTGTTCACCGCCGGCATCGAGAAGAGGTATCGGCAGATAATGCTACATCCTGAAGACCGCCGGTACCATGGCTTGATTTGGAGAAATAGTTCAACGCAACCAATGCAATACTCACAGTTGAAAACAATAACCTACGGCAAAACGTGTGCCCCGTATGTAGCTGCAAATGTTCTAGCAAAAGATAACTAGCAAGTTCTAGCAAAAGAGAACTAGCAGAACGGTCCCCTGGATAGCAGCGCGTTGGAGAAGGATTGCTATATCGACGACGTCATGAACGGGGTAGACAGCTTAGAGGAGGCACTTCGCAAACAGGCGGAGCTATGCACCAAACTCTCGAGCGCAGGTTTGCATTTGCGCAAATGGTGTGCCAACCATCCTCTTTTGTTGAAGCAGATTGGACCTGAGGATCAACAGGTCCAGCTGGACTTCAGTAGTTTACACGAGGACTATATTAAGACGTTAAGAGTTATCTGGCGTCCGAAGACTGACGAGTTTCAAATCCAAATCAACCTGGATCCAACCGATGCGAAGTTGTCCAAGAGGACGATGGCATCTGATATAGCCAGAATGTTCGATCCATTGGGCATTCTAGCTCCTGTGATAGTAGCAGCCAAACTATTCCAGCAGGAATTATTGCGATTGTAATTGGACTCGGATGCAGCATTACCAGTGGGAATTCATACCCAGTGGTCCGATTTCCGCAGTGGTCTGCCATCATTGCAGCAGGCCCGATTTTCTCGCCACATCTGTACAGGTGAGAAACCCATACAAGTACAGTTGCACACCTTTTGTGATGCCTCTGAGAAAGCATATGGCGCAGCGATATACATGCGGTCATCCCTGAGGAGCGGCCAAGTCGTCGTCAGGTTGCTGTACGTCAAGTCAAGATTAGCCCCGGTCAAAACACTTACTGTTCCGCACCTGGAGTTGTTTTCTGCGAAACTAGACGCCAACCTCACAAGACGAGTTAAGTCAGCGCACAATCTGCAGGATATTTTTCAGGTATTCTGGACCAATGCCGAGATTGTCTTGGCGTGGATCAACTCTAATGCACAATCGTACAATACTTTTATGGCGAACAGGGCCTCGGCCATACAAACTTTCTCAAGGCCGGACCGATGGCGACACGTAGCGTCTGAAGACAACCCAGCTGACATCCTGTCACGTGGGATGGCGCTGGCTGAATTGAGCCGCTGTAGTATGTGGTTGCAGGGACCACCATTTTCATCCAGGGCAGAATCAGTTTGGCCTTCCGAGTATCGGAGTGAGGGCCCTTGCGACTTGGAGACGAAACGGACCAAGAGCGCTATGGCAGCGGCAGAGGCTCCTGAAACACACTTCATTCAACAGATACAACACGGCAATTCCTTCAAGAGGCTTTAGCGCATAGTGGCCTACATGATGCGGTTTATCTGTGGTCTCAAGCTGTTAGTCAAGCAATCTCCACTGACTAATCAAGTGCCCACGAGTGATGAATTATCCACAGCCCTGGAGATCACCGTGAGGTATGTACAATCACAAACTTTTAATTGCAAACTTTTGGACATCAGGTCGGGGAGGCAAGTCTCCAAGCACAAGTCCGTTGGTGAGGCTGGCGCCATTCCTGGATCCAAAGGGCATAATCCGTGCCGATGGGAGGCTGGAGGCTGCCAAGATCTCGTTCAACGCCAAACGTCCCATTTTATTGTCGTTCAAAAATCCGTTCACCAGACTGCTGATGATGGACATCCATCACGACCATTGCCATCTAGGTGCGCAAACACTGCTCGCTACCACTAGACAGCGGTTCTGGCCAATTCGAGGAAAACAACTCACGAGGTCGATCGTTCAACGGTGCGCGCGGTGCACCCGAGTCAAGCCTAAGCTATTTTCACAAGTCATGGGAAACCTACCGAGTGCATGTATTCACTCCTCTATGCTCTCAAACGTTTCATGGGAACACTAAGACACTGCTGAAACCTATTTTGCGACAACACCACCAACTTTGTGGGAGCTCACAACCAGCTATCAGAATTGTCGTCCTCATTATATTCCAACGAAGCGCGTCAAGAAGTAACAGCAGCGTGCTCTAGCCGGGGAATCGATTTCTATTTCATCCCTCCACGCGCGCCTCATTTTGGCGGCTTGTGGGAGGCGGTGGTCAAATCAGCCAAAAAATTGATCCGTCGAGGCGTTTCATTGGCGGCTCTCACCTACGAGGAGCTGCATACCTTGGTGGTTGAGGTAGAGGCTATCCTCAATTCTACACCACTGACTCCGATGTCAAACGATCCCAATGATTTGGCAACCTTAACTTCAGCACACTTTTTCATCGAAAAACCCCTCACAGCCATGGTGGATGGTCACGCAGAGCCAGTCACCGGAGGTCTCCATGCCCACTGGAAGCAAATCAATCACCTCAAACTCAAATCCTGGAGACGATGGTCACACGAGTACTTCGCGCAGTTGCAGCATCGTGTCAAGCGGAGACAGTCACACCCCAATGCGATCCCGGAAACAGTGGTCATCATAAGCGAAGATAACACCCCATCGATGAAGTGGCCACTGGGGCGAATTATCAAAACGTACGAAGGCGCCGATGGATTCGTACGAGTCGCTGATGTCAAAACCGCCTCTAGAACTTTGAAAAGACCAATACACAAACTGGCCCCGTTAGCAGTATTCGACGATGCACAGTCTAATGAAGAACCATCACAAGCAAGTTCCCCCACTTGACGAAGGAAGGGTCCCAGATCAGCAGCGTCGACATCCCGAGGACAAGGTGGCGATCGAGGCGAACCAGCAAGTCAATTGTACATGTCCAACCACCAGTGCCGTTACCTAGGTGCTAAAGCCTACCGCACACCTTGGAGGAGGTTGAACGGACCGTTGAACGGGGGGGGGTAGATGTTGAGTTCCCGACACCCCTGAGCGCCCATCACGGCCTGATCTGGCAACATCAATGCTTCAATTAACTGACATAGTTATTTAAGGTTAATTAGCACTGTCATAATTAGCCCATTCGTAATTAATTCGATTTTTTTGATTGATTTATCAAATACCACATTTTATTTTAATCAATCTTGTAACCCATATTTAGGGTTTTGTAAAATAATTTTACAAAACTCTACTAGTTTCGCGACCAGTCTGTCCGTCTGTCCGTCCGTCCGTCCGTGTGTCACAGCAGTTTTTCTCGGAAACTACTTAAGCTAGAAACATCAAATTTTGTGCGTAGGTGTAAAGTGATGATTTCTTCGAAGTTCAACTACAAAAAAATTTTATAAGGTATTTCAGGGGGGTCTCCCCATATAAGAGAGTGACCCCCCAAAAAAAAATTTAATTGAAGGTAGCCGATATGGGTATCAAATGAAAGGTCTTGATGAGAACTTTTCAAAACAGGTCTTAGTTTGACAAAATTTGCTTCGAGGACCGCACAGGGAGGGGAAACACACGAAAAATTTGTGTCCCCCTCCCCCCCCTCGCGATTAGACACCTGTGATCCAAAAAATCTTAAAAACAAATCAGGAATGTAGGCCTTGGTGAGAACAACTACAACAAATACATGAGAAGTCGCAATTCACTCAACTTTGTTAGTAATAGTATGATTTATCGATTTTATGTTTTCTTGAATAAAGTCTTAACCGTACCCTTAAATTCAATGAAATTCAGTAGATGTTTATTTATAAGATTGATCTATCCTGAAAGTTTCACAAAGATTGAATCATATTTAGCGAAGTTATAGCGGTTTGAACTTTCCTGTATTACTATGGAATAATATGCGCTGCAGTTATTACTATGGCAACATATGGCTATGGAACAACATGCGCTTTTTACCGACTCAGACACTGCAGTTTTGCTAGGATTTGCATGAAAATTTCAGGAATGATAGATGTCATGTATATCTTTGAGAACCGGTTCAGCTAGTGGTATCAGTAATCGTAAAACAAAATAGTGGCTGTTTTAAATGCGAAGATTGAATAATTTTGAGCTATTTTTTCCCAACTTCAACGTTTAAGGTGCATGCTTTGAACACTTGATTCAATTTAATGAATGACTCAAGATGAGTACCTACAATTAATGCTCATAAGTGAAACAAGTCAAGGAGGTGGGAGAGAGCTCCTAGCAAAAGGGTTTTGTAACCATTCTAGGATTCGAAAAAATAGGCCATGAATCGATGATAACAGTACAGGAGAGTGGCCCCTGAAAAAACAAGTTGGGCAAACAGACCTACGCTCATGTCAGAAGGGTTTTGTATTCAATTTAGAAAATGCAGTCACCAGATCGAATCAAATCAAGAAAAATGTCAAAGACGATTTTATTGGAGAAAATATGAAATACGAAGATCATACTATTATTAACAAAGTTGAACAAATTTTGACTTCTGAGATTTTTGGTATTGTTATACTCATAAATATCTCCCTTGATAATTATTTCAGATGTCCATCCGCGACGGAGGAAACACATTTTTCATGTATTTCCCCCCTGCGCCCCCACTGAAGCAAAAACTGACAGTTTAACAACTGTTTTGAAAAGCTTCCATGAAAACTTTCATTTCATACTCTTATCGGCTACGTTTGATGAATTTTTTTTCAGGGGCCACTCTTTTGTACTGTTATCATCGATTAATGGCCAATTTTTTGACATTTTTCTTGATTTGATTCGATCTGGTGACGGCATTTTGTAAATTGAATACAAAACCCTTCTGACATGAGCGTAGGTCTGTTTACCCAACTTGTTCATTCATTTTTTAATTTGTCAAAACTTTGAAAGAAAAGTTTATTCAGTGTTCAATTGTTGGTTGAGTCATTATATCTTTGCTGCATGTTGCTTTTATTTCAATTAATTAAACTGTAAAGTTATTTATATGAGGAAGATTTGTTTTAAAAAATAATACAATCAAAGTTCGGGACAAAAGAGTCCCGGCGCAAACAGCTACAATTTAAGTTATTTGAAAGCAACTGTATGTGTCCTGAAAATTTCACAAGGATTGAACAATAAACAGCTAAGGTGCGGCCGATTGAATATTTAACGATTACAATAACATTAACACGTGATACTAGGGAGATACACGTTCGCAACGGACCTAGACACTCAAATATGTAAGAATTTTGATAAAATTTTTAGAAATGGTTTGTAATATTGATCATGACTAATTAAGCGACGGGGTCAAAAAACTTGAAACAAAATAGCGGCGAATTTAAAAACCTAACCGTAATAATTTTTTGAACTCAATATATGGACTCTGTATATTTATCAAGTTTTGATATGCAGAATATATTGTTTGATTTATGAATTGTTTTACAAAACCATTCTGGCAGGAGCACTCTCCTGCTACTTCAACTTGTTTCTAGTTTTTATTAATTGATTGTATGATGTTATTATGTTAGTTTGTTAGTATTAGTTTGAAATGGTTAGTAGATTATATGATTGAGTGCTTCTATTAGAACATTAATTATTCGCAAAGCTTTAAAGTTGTATGTTTGCTTCTTCAAGAAAGGCTATTAATTGTTGTTGAAAAATTTTGATATAGGATTGTTATTTTGAAAGGTTTCGTACCCTTGTTGCTTAGAGTTCATACCCTTGTTCCTTAGAGTTTCAAAGTGTTTACACAAAGTGTTCAAGATCATCTGTGATGTTACACCGCTTACACCCTTGGGATGGAACTCTTTTAGCTTTTTTTATCTTTTGTGATTATATTTATGGCCAGTTTAGCTGCTTTGTCATTTTCTGTATATTGTAGTACAATTGGAGTTTTTGTGGTTATCCATGACCATTTCTCTGAAGTTTTTGTGGTATAAGTTTTTTCCAATTTCTGTGGCAAGAAGTTGTCCAGCTCTTAGTCTGGCCGGTAATTCTTTGGCCAAGGCAAGTGCTAGTATATTTGGTGTTGTTATGGGGACCCCGAGGCATTGTTTTATGGCATTGGCCTTAAGACTGTCTATCTTGTTCAGAAAGTATTTGGGAGCGTGAATAATGTTAGTTAGATTAGTTTCCACTACCGGTCTTGTTAGAGATTTCAATGTGTTTAATGCCTTTTTGGGGGTAGACCGTATTTGGGGGAGCCGATTTTAAAGGCTATATTGATTGTTTTGTTCGCTTTGCTGAGGGATTTATTGTAGAATTCGTTGAAGTGATTTTGGTTGTTAAAGTTTCTACCTAGGAAGGTGAAATTTTGACCCATTCTAGTTGACTGTTACCATATTTTATTTTGTTGGAGTGAGTTTTATCTGTGTCATGTGACTACAATTGTACAAGTCTCTATCATATATGATATAGTTTCCGTCTATAAATAATCGATGTAACACTATAAAATATACGTGGAATGTAATTTTGGATAAATTTACGAATATTGCAGTACATTACCAGGAACAGTGGATATTGTAGCTGTGCATACCATTTTTCTTCACTGAAATGACAGTTGAAGATTCTTAAATGGACTAAAGTTCAAGTTGGCATTACTCATGCATAACAAACATCTTCCTTACCTTTTCAAGTGAGCGAGCTCCAAGTAGTAACATCCACTCAGAAAGAAAGTCATTTCACCGCAAAAGTCTCCAATTTGTTGTTGGTAATACATCTCTGACAAGCTCTTACTTTGTTACCAGATATTCACGGATCATTTTATTCTGTTTGAATTTGACCATCATACGAAACATAGTGTTTTGGTTAGTTTCTTCATGGAACTCCAGGATGAGATCTACCTAGAACCCACTTATAGGCTAAAATCGTTCCAAATAAAGCTGCTGCGTCAATTTGCGGCTAAATAAATGTCGGATATGGTAATATGCCCTTGCTGCATCCATTGTGAAGATGCCATCTAAACTCTATTCAAATTACGATCTGTCAGTTTATCTGCAAGACTGCAAAGTTTCTCCGAAATTATAGCAGCTGAAATCTTAAAGTGGTGTATTTCGATCAAAAGTTGTGATGTTCTGTGAATTCTGACAGCCAAAAAATTTATTGGAGGTCTGCTCATGCATTTGTTTTGTTACAAATAGAATGCCTTCGATTCCCTTATCAAGTCTGAAAACGTTTATCGAACCATGACGGCGGTTAGAAATGTACACAAAGCTCTTTCCCTGCCTATCGATTTGTCTGGGAAAATCTTCAGGTTTGTAGTGGCTAATAGGTATAGAAGTCCGTAAAGGACTGCAGCAATGTTCTGCTGCCTCAGCGGAAGAAGATGGTAAGATCCGCCGAGACTGCCCTTGTCTGAGGACGCGTGAATGCGCTGGCAGGCTAACGTTGCGGTGTCATGAGGCGGGTTCATTCGCCCAAAACAAGGACCCACTACAAAAGAATTTCGCATTCACGAATTCTTGGGTCTCAAAACAGGTCGACCGAAGTCGAAAAATGCAGGTAACTACAAAAGGACGGAATTGCTTGTTCAAAGAACAAGTCGAAACATGCCAAAACAGACGGACCTAGGGCAACTTCGTCGTTACCCGACGATTCTCAATTGTCCGCAAGTATTCATAAGTTACAATTTGTCAGCCCAGGGTTGAATTCTGACCCACAAGCAGCACGTGTCTTGTCATGGATAGTCATGGACTAGCTAAGCAGCCACTCACATAAATCAAAACCCATGTAGTGCAAGACACTTAGGCACCGCTTGGTTTGGGGTGCAGATCAGAATCCGCCGCAAATATGGTGTAGGGATAGTAACTTCCGAATACACATACGGACTCTAATATCATTTGGCCTTACTAGTCATACGATGGTGGCAAACCACCAAAATATAGGTCAAAAGCAGGTCCAAACGATATTGATGTCCGGGGACAACACACGTCCGGAAGTTACTAGTTGCTGGGGCGCGATTAGTGCAATAGCCCTAAGTAGTTACCTACCCGCCATAAGTTTGGACACCTTGTAGGGTCACCTAGAGACGATAGACTGTCTCGTGCTCACCACTGATGATACAACCGGGCATATCAGGCCCCACGTTGGGCGCCATTTTGTAGTGAAAGGTAGGTATCAGAGATGTCCGTAAAGGACTGCAGCGATGGTCTGCTGCCTCGTCGAAAGAAGATGTTAATATCCGCCGAGAATGGCCTTGTCTGGGGACGCGTGAACACGCTTGCAGGCTAGCGTTGCGGTGTCGTGGAGCGGGCTCATTTCCCCAGCACAGGGACCCACTACAAAAGAATTCCGCATTCACGAACTCTTGGCTCTCAAAACAGGTTGACCGAAGTCGAAAAATGTAGGTAACTACAAAAGGACGAAATTGCTTGTTCAAAGAACAAGTCGAAACAAGCCTAAACAGACGGACTTAGGGGAACTTCGTCGTTACCCGACGATTCTCATGGCCCACAAAAAAGAGTGGGGCAACCAGATGGTTGTGGTGCCCCCTCGCACCCGCCCAACCGGATCAAGATCCAAAAACGTTGCAGCGGCCACATATTTCCCTTCTGAGTGGAAAACTCATACAAACATACCTTGCATGAGCCTTCCTATCAGAAAAGAAATATAACGGTGACCAATTTATGTCATAGAGCTATGTGATCGAATCACATAACCCTATGCCATAAAAAGGCACCTTGACTAGAGGCCACCCAACCTGAAAGAGTCCCAGAAACTAAAAAAACATTTGGAGCGCGCCCGAAATGAAAGTTCTAACCCTATAGAATCACTTTTGCATTCTCCTTGTCAAACACTCGTAAGTTACGTGTAAATCGTAATTTTCATGGCAGGAGCATGTGCACACCACCGTATAAACAACAAATTGATTACACTACTTACTGCGCCCTTCATGCTACAATAGCGTCTCCCTATACTCATCTCCGACGTTAATTGCTCCTTCAACTCCTACCTTAGGCGCTCCATCAGGATGCTTCTCGGTATGCGTAAAAATTAAGTCACATGCTAACCCGTTGTCCGTTTCAAAACTGTATTCTCCTGTACTTATTGATATCTTGAACTTGTGGACAGGTTCCATTTCAAGAACTTCCATTTCACCACAGTACATCGATCCTAGGGCCTCAATTTCACTTGCCTGGTCCTCCCTGTACCTTCCTTCCATGTTCGGCTAGGAAAAAAAACCGAAAGGTTTCCTCAAATTAAATCAAAATACGCAGTCACCTACCTCCTAATAACATTTAACCTCCCCATTACCACTTAGCGATAATTGAATTTTACCTGAGGAAAAACTTTCACATGAGCTGTCTAGCCCAGCAGGGAACTAATTTTGTCGAAAACACCCCGGAAATTAATGAACCGCCCAGTCATGCATCGATCATAAACCTTAAAACGATTCACAATCACTTTTCAGTTGTACTTTTTTTGCATAAAGTCGAAGATTTAACGCGTAATTTACATTTGCATGTGGAGACGGCGAGCAAATTCCATACCGGTAAATAAATTTACACCTCTTCCCTTCCGCATGTACGGGTTGCTATAAATTCACATTTTGATAGGAGATAGAAGGGTTTTCGAGCAGTTTGCTATTGTGACTGCTCGAAAGCAAAAATTAACTGAAGTAAGCAAAAAATAAGAAAAATGAATAAGATTTCATGGTGAATACAATTAAAAGGAAATGCTCAAATCTGACATAAAGGAAAATTGATATAAAATTACGTTTAATAATAACAATAAAAAAAAACAATTTTATAAATTACAATTATGAATGGTAAATTTCTCGAGAGAAATTTACCTATTGCGGAGAGGATCATATATATATATATATATATATATATATATATATATATATATATATATATATATATATATATATATATATATATATATATATATATATATATATATATATATTATATATATATATATATATATATATATATATATATATATATATATATATATATATATATATATATATATATGGGATATAACGAAATTTGTGACCACGCTAGAGGTTGCAATTTTGCTCCGATATTCACCAAATTTTCAGGAAAGGTATATTGAGTAAATATCTCGGTTAAGTTCGTGAACCAGCTATATCGGCAGAGCAAAAACAAAATGGCGGCCATTTTAGACGAAAAATCGTGACTTCTGTTCTGACCAGAGTATAGCTCCAGTTTGGCTGAAATTTGGTACAAAGGTTCACTGATGTATGTGATGAATCTCACAATAAAAAATTCCAAGACGGTATGGCAGAAACCAAATGGCGGCCGCTCAAAAGTCGAAAAACGTGCAAATTTTGATTCGACATATATGAAACTTGGTTTCAAGTTAGACGTTTTTTAGATCTACAGACTTAGATATTTTGGTGATCATGCATGTGCAAATTTCAAAATGGCGGCGGTTTAAATATGCGTTTATATTCAGGGTTTTGTGGCGCTCTAGCGGTCACATTTTCCAGCGGATTTTAATGAAACTTGAGATTATGGATATCTGTAATATGTTCTTGTATTACGCAGAAAATTATTAAAATTGAATGAAAAATAAAGAAGCCGAAAATTTAAAACCCAATATTTTTAGCTGCCATTTTCAATAAAAATTGAATTATTTTGCCCTGTCTAGCGTAAAACTCCGATTTGAACGAAATTCGGCACATTGATTGATGAAGTCCTAGCCCACAAAGATTTAAAATAGTCCAAAATCAAATGCATGCATTCAAAATGGCGGCCCCCAAAGGTCAGAAGGCAAGCGCAGTTCGTTATTTTAGTAGCAACTGAAATAATGATTTTTTTTTCATGGAACCGTTTTAAATGACTTATCTTAAAAGTATTTATAAATCAGACTATTTTTGAAATAATGTAAAATATTTTCAACAATCCCCTTAAAATTTATAAAATCACGACTTGTCTGTCTGTCCGTCCGTTTGTTCGTGCGTCACAACAAGTTTTCTCGCAAACCACATAAGCTAGAATGAGAAATTTTCTACGTAGGTCAAAAGTGGTGCCTCTTGAAATTTGCAGTGTAAGAAAATATTTTAAAGTGTTGAAGGGGGGCCTCCCCATACAGGGGGTGACTTAATTTTTTTTATTTCTGTAGCCCTCTAGCAGCCAAATTTCTCAACAGATTCTGACAAAACTTGAAATTATAAGTTATCAAGGCAAGCTATGCAAATCGGATGACAAATAAAAAATTCATAAATTTACAGCTTAATATTTTTAAGCAGCCATTTTCAATAAAAATTCAAAATGACGGCCCCTGGTAGTTCAGAAAAGAATCGAATATGTATATATTAATGGCAATGCAAGTGCTAATTAAACTTTTATGGAAATCTTTTGAAATTAACTATTTGAACTATTTAAGCCGACAAGTTATCACCTTTGTGTGGTAACCACTGTGAAATGTATAAACAGCAAATGTGAAAAGGGCGAAACGAGTATAAATATGTTTATAACAATTTATTACCCGCCGATTTTCAATATGTGATCCATACGTGTGTAACTCAATTTAATTTGCAAAATATTTGCGCGTCTATGAAGTGTCTCCAAATACAAACGGCGGCAGATCCTTTTTGTTAATAAAAAACCATGTTGTGCTACAAAAATTGCAGTAAGAAGTTAAGTAGTAGGCAAGCATAATTCTTTTCCGAAACCTTACGCTACATACGAGAAATTTACCTTTGCGGCTGGTGCTGCCAACGGGAATTTTCTTTTGTCGAAATCTGCAATTAATTTCGGTTAAGGGTTAGGAAGGTTTTCGAGCAGTCTGCTTGTGTGACTGTTCAATTACTACAGGTCTGTTTAGTTCTGTGGAAGAAGGAAAAAGAAGGTTTGACGCGCTGTCCGTTATAGGTGGAATGAGAAAGTCTGACGCGGGTAACGCAGGCACGCTGTATTCAAGCTCCGCTACTGAGCGTCGTTCTGATTGCTCTCGTCGGTTGGAGGGCCTTGGGGTGGGGACCGCTGGGACTGTTGTATGGCGTCTAGCGCTGACATTACCGTCTTCTTTCGCCGAGGCAGCAGACCATCGCTGCAGTCCTTTACGGACATCTTGTATATCTTCCTTTCACTAAAGGTTGGTCTTTATAAATATAAGAACCACAAAAACCTTGTAGCTAGTAATTTGACCACCTGTTTTAATTACTGTATGATTTGTTAATTTCATAGTTTTCGTTAATCTAGGCTTAAGGCAAACAGGATTAAACTATGATCAGTGAAATTTCCGCCGCCATTTGAATACTCTATCATTACTGAAAAACATTTAAACTACCTTTATTGTTGAAAATCTTTAGTTTATGTGTTCCGACTGATCAACTTCAAAACTTATAGACAAGAGAGACCAGTAATTTTAGAAAACTAGGCTTCCCATACATTTTTATTCAGTCCTTTTGTATAATAAGTATATATTTTATATAAAAAATAAATAAATAAATATATATATATATATATATATATATATATATATATATATATATATATATATATATATATATATGTATATATATATATATATATATATATATATATATATATATATTGTCGCGTGTTTTCGTTCGCGGCCAATAATTTTAATGTTCCGGGAAAGTGAAAACACAATGTCTTTTAATTTAAGTTAAAAGAGTTTATTAAATAAAATGCACAATAACCAGTTAACACTTTCACTAATTTTAATTTTCACTATTACAAAAAAAATCTAACACTTGTCCATAAATTTCTTATCGCAATTGTCTTTTTAAATTACTTCGCTATTACGAAACACACTTCCCACACACAATCGCAGTTCTTATCGCGGTCGAATGAATGAATTCCCCATTCATTCAGCTCGCCTTTATATAGAGTCTCTACCTATTCACCCATTTCTCGCACAATGGCGAATGTTCTACCGAGAGGTACCTGGTAGGTTCGAGCAAGTTCATGAATGGAGTGACGTCACTTGCAGATGTTGATCATGCTTGCAGGGTTCTCGTAAATTCATTCGTTGACGTTCTTAATGATGATGAAAACAATTGCAACAGTAGCTCGCAGAATTATTTGTACATGTAATTATTTGTACATGTAACACTGCCCCCACCTCAGTTCTTTTCGCCCCGAAAAGATGTGTCGCTATTTGTAGTCAATTCTCCCTGGGTGTAATATGGGGCAAGACGGTCCAGATGCACGATTTTCATTTTAGCTCTCGGCTTACGATGTTCCTGTATTCGGTATACGACGTCGTTGATTCGCTTTGTAACTCGGTATGGTCCCTCCCAATTATGTTGCAACTTTGGAGACCTACCCTTTCGCCGTTGCGGGTTATAAAGCCACACCAAGTCATCTTGCTGGAAGCCAGTAGAATTAGCCTTTAGATCATACCTGGTCTTCATGCGGTCAGTAGCCGATTCGAGGTGTTTTCGCACTGTCCGATGTATCCGGTTCAACCGTTGTCTTAGATCACTTGCGTACTCCGAGATCGTTTGGGGTTTCTCAGGGGGTGTTCCGAACTTTATATCGGCTGGCAAACGAATAGTCTTTCCAAAAATGACTTTGGCTGGGGCTTGGCCCGTCGACGCATGTTCAGCGGCTCTATACGCCATTAAAAATAGTGGGATATGTCGGTCCCAGTCCCTTTGGTTCTCGTCAACCATCTTGGCAAGGTGTTTATTGAGCGTGCCGTTGAAACGTTCGACCATTCCATCGGATTGGGGATGCAGCGGTGTTGTCCTCGTTTTCCGTATTCCCAGCTGCTCGCACATTTCGCTAAAAACTAGTGACTCAAAGTTTCGGCCTTGATCCGAATGTAGTTCACAAGGCACGCCGTACCTGCTGACCCAATTTAACACTAGCTGTTCGGCTACCGTAGTTGCTTCCTGGTTGGGAATGGGGTAGACCTCGGGCCACTTGCTGAAATAATCAGCTACAACCAGCGTGTATCGATTTCCCCATTCAGATTCAGGAAAGGGTCCAGCGATGTCAACAGCAATCCTTTCGAATGGCACGCCTACGTTATAGGTTTGCATTTGTCCTCTCAGTCGTCGTTTTGGGCCTTTGACGGAAGCGCAAATGGTGCATCTGCGACACCAGTCCTCTACGTCTTCTCGAGCGTGGAGCCAGTAGAATCTTTCCCGCAATTTCGCTAAGGTTTTGTTAACACCAAGATGGCCTCCCGAGGACCCTTCATGCATTTCCTTTACCACATCGTGGATTCGGCTTTTGGGTAGTATAGTTTGCATCCTATAGGAGCTGCCATCCGCCGTTTCCCATTTCCGCTTGAGTACACCACCCTCCACCTGAAGGGAGTTCCATTGTGCCCAATAGCTTTTCAGGGTTGCGCCATGCGTTGAAACGTCCTTCCACTCAGGTCGCCCAGTCGTCTCCTTCCATACGAGCAATGGTCCAATGTCTTCATCGGCTAGCTGGGCATTTCGAATCTCCTCCGATGACCAACCTTCATCGAATTCGGCCGTTATCAGTCGCAGATCAACGGGCGGTTCCTTTTCCTCAATCCGTCGGCAATGCTTGCAGTTAGCTGGACATGGGCGACGAGATAGGGCGTCAGCATTTCCATGAACTCCGCCCTTTCGATGAACAATTTCGTAGTCGTATGACTGCAATCTTTCGATCCATCTCGCAACTTGTCCCTCGGGGTTTTTGAAGTTAAGTAGCCATCTCAATGATGCATGGTCCGTTCGAAGAACAAATTTCTGGCCATATAGGTACTTGTGGAACTGCTTGGTGGCCTCTATTATAGCCAATAGCTCCTTCCTGGTCACACAGTAGTTCCTCTCACTTTTTGAAAGAACTCGACGGTAATACGAGAGGACTCTTTCTTCGCCATTGATCTGCTGGGAGAGTACAGCTCCAATACCGCCGTTGCTTGCATCGGTGTCAACCACAAACATTTTTCCGGGTTTCGGATACGCCAGTACGGGTGATTCACATAGCTTTTCCTTCAGGGTCTCAAAGGCTGTCTGGCATTGTTCATTCCAGACATACGGACGATTTTTCTCGGTTAGCTGATGAAGACACTTAGCTATTTTGGCAAAGTCTTTGACGAATCTTCGATAGTAGGTTGTCAGGCCCAGGAAACTTCGTAGTTGGCGCTTGTTGTTTGGTGTTGGCCAGCTTTTCACGGCTTCAATTTTCTCAGGGTCTGTTTTGACCCCTTCAGCTGATACGACATGTCCCAGGTATTTTACTTCAACTGCGAAAAGGGTACACTTGTCGGGACTAAGTTTCAAATTTGCCAGTCGCAGTCGGGAGAAGACCTCTTCTAAGTTCCGCACATGCTCTTCGAACGTTCTCCCGATGACGATGATGTCATCTAGGTACACCAAGCAGGTTTTCCAGGTTAGACCACGTAGCACGTATTCCATCAAGCGTTCGAAAGTGGCTGGAGCATTGCAAAGCCCAAACGGCATCACCACAAATTGCCACAATCCGGTCCCAACTGAAAATGCGGTCTTTAGTCGACACAAAAGCGAGTGCTACCATCCTTTTTCTTTACTAGAACTACAGGCGCGGCCCATGGACTTACAGAAGGTTCGATAATGCCTTGTTTTTCCATGTCCGAGATCAGCGCGCTCACTTCTCCTTGTTTGGCTATAGGGAGACGTCTTGGTGCTTGTCGAATCGGCTTGGCTCCCTGTGTGTCTATGACGTGAGTTACCAAACTCGTTCGGCCTTGGTCATCCGGGCTTGTTGAGAAGATGTCACTGTACTTGGTGACCAGATCAGAGGCTCGTTTGAATAGCTGCACCGGCAATTTGACTTGCTTCAATATTGCCGACGTGGATTCCCGGGCTTTATCTGTGTCTTGCCTCCTTTTCCAATGATGGTTGTGAGTAGCTTCCAAAGAGGTGATGGTGGAAACAGGCTGGCAGCTGCCGATGACTTCTCCCGCTTTGATGCTCGTGGTTGAGTCTGCGGTGTTAAGGACTCTAACCGGCACATATCCGTTCCTTAAAGATTTTACAAGGCTTCGTCCTACAATCAAACTGCGCAATGCGGATGTCTTCGTTGGCTCTATCAGATAAGATCGGTGGTCTCCAGAATCACCATCAAGCTTGGCCCATACAATGTTTTCGGAAGAATTCGGTACATCAGTGTCAGTACATGCCACTACATTCATCTTGGGGATTTGGACGCTGGGATCCTCCATCAGTACTTCGACATTCTGCCATTTCAAGACACGTTTTCCCAAGTCCAACGTGATTCCATGTGGTCGCAGAAAATCCATTCCGAGAATGCAGTCATCCATAATGTTCGCGACCAGAAAATTATGTCGGAACACAAGGTCTCCCAACTGTATCTGGAGGTTGACCTCTCCATGAACAGGTGCAGTTTCTTCCGTAGCTGTCCGTAGTGAGAAAATTCTGCCCTTGTGAAGTTGTTGTTGTCTAACTAGGTCTGGTCGGATAATCGATCGGGTTGCACCAGTGTCGATTGTTATGGTGCAGTGTTCTCCGTCAATTTGACCCGGAAGGCATGAGTCCGCTTCTCCACGATGTAGTCTTGACACGGTGATGGTGATGCTGGGGACGTCGATCCTCCTAGCCAACCTCTGCCCCACGAAGTTGGCTCTTACATGTTTCCCGACCCCTCTGTTTGAAGGGCTTCCATTCTGGGCTCCTGACTCGGTCTGGATCTCCTCCTAGCTGCACACCCTGGACAATAGCTCGGTTTTCTTCGCTTCTTGCAGTCTCTTTGCAAGTGCCCCTTCTCTCCGCAATTCCAGCATCTAGGCGCACCATTTACATGCGGGTCTCGCTCAATTTCCACGCGTTCACACCTGCACTCGTCTGTCGCTACTTCACGAACCCGGGCAGTGGTACGAGTCACATTTTTCGCTGCCTCAAAGTTCAGACTGTAAGCCAATGCATCCTTAACCGTTTGCTTTTGAGCTAAACGCACGGCTTGTTGCAATTCTGGGTCCTTTAGTGCGCTGATGAATGCCTCTGTCGCTGCATCATCTCGATGTTCTGGGTCGTAGGCTGGGTAAGCCAAAAGTGCTAGTCGCTCAATGTCTTGGGCTAACTGCTGTAGGGTCTCACCAGACTTCTGCACCCGATGCCTTAGCTGTGACCGATAAATCTGCTTTAGATGATCGTCTCCATAACGCATGTCGAGCGCATTCATTATAGCATTCGGGTTTGAGTGCAATTCATCGGGGATGGTCTGCAAAAGCTCGGCAGCTGGGCCTCTTAGAGCAAGAATCAATGCAGTTGCTCGTTCCTGGTCATTCCAGCGATTCGCCCTTGCGGCAGCTTCAAACTGGGTCTTGTAAATACTCCAGACCGTTTGCCCATCGAATATTGGTGCTTGGACATTTCTGGATGTGCTTTGCGCTGCGGTTATAAGCGAGGCTGGTGAAGAGGTTACTACTGCCTTTGCTGCTTCCAATTCCTTTTTCATGTTTCCCATCTCATGGTTGATTCTCTCCTCTACCTGGCTGATATCATGGTTTATTCTCTCCTCGACCTGGCTGATCTCATGGTTAATTCTCTCCTCGACCTGGTAAACCTTTTCCTCGACCTGGTCAACCTTTTCCTCGACGCCTTTAATTTGTTTGTTCAGATGACCGAGCTCCGCTTTTATTTCGGTTGACTGTTTCTCCAGCTTCTGTGTGATGTCTGCCTTGATTTCGATCGCTTGTTGGTCCAGCTTCGCTGATTGTTCGTTTAGCTTCGCTGATTGTTCGCTTAGCTCCGCTGATTGTTCATCTAGCTTCGCAGTCAGACTCGATGACATCAGCATTAACATTTGCATTAGCGCATTTTCTGGCTCCTTCGATATTGGTGTTTCTACTTCTCCACCTTCTGCGCCTTTTTCCGCATCTGAGAACTCACCCGAATCCAGATTCACGCCTTCCGACTCGATCGCGTCGCGCAAGCGTGCAATCAGTGTGGCCTTTGTACCTTGCGTAGCCAGGTTTCGCTGTTCCAACTCTTCCTGAAGCTCTGACATGGTCAATTCATTAATTTTTAAGTTTAAGCTTCGTGGCATTTTTAATGTTTCTTTAAATTTTACTATTGTGCACTATAAAAATGTTCAAATTTTCTCTTTCAAAATTTTTCTATCCCACTTCTGACACCACTGTCGCGTGTTTTCGTTCGCGGCCAATAATTTTAATGTTCCGGGAAAGTGAAAACACAATGTCTTTTAATTTAAGTTAAAAGAGTTTATTAAATAAAATGCACAATAATCAGTTAACACTTTCACTAATTTTAATTTTCACTATTACAAAAAAAATCTAACACTTGTCCATAAATTTCTTATCGCAATTGTCTTTTTAAATTACTTCGCTATTACGAAACACACTTCCCACACACAATCGCAGTTCTTATCGCGGTCGAATGAATGAATTCCCCATTCATTCAGCTCGCCTTTATATAGAGTCTCTACCTATTCACCCATTTCTCGCACAATGGCGAATGTTCTACCGAGAGGTACCTGGTAGGTTCGAGCAAGTTCATGAATGGAGTGACGTCACTTGCAGATGTTGATCATGCTTGCAGGGTTCTCGTAAATTCATTCGTTGACGTTCTTAATGATGATGAAAACAATTGCAACAGTAGCTCGCAGAATTATTTGTACATGTAATTATTTGTACATGTAACACTGCCCCCACCTCAGTTCTTTTCGCCCCGAAAAGATGTGTCGCTATTTGTAGTCAATTCTCCCTGGGTGTAATATGGGGCAAGACGGTCCAGATGCACGATTTTCATTTTAGCTCTCGGCTTACGATGTTCCTGTATTCGGTATACGACGTCGTTGATTCGCTTTGTAACTCGGTATGGTCCCTCCCAATTATGTTGCAACTTTGGAGACCTACCCTTTCGCCGTTGCGGGTTATAAAGCCACACCAAGTCATCTTGCTGGAAGCCAGTAGAATTAGCCTTTAGATCATACCTGGTCTTCATGCGGTCAGTAGCCGATTCGAGGTGTTTTCGCACTGTCCGATGTATCCGGTTCAACCGTTGTCTTAGATCACTTGCGTACTCCGAGATCGTTTGGGGTTTCTCAGGGGGTGTTCCGAACTTTATATCGGCTGGCAAACGAATAGTCTTTCCAAAAATGACTTTGGCTGGGGCTTGGCCCGTCGACGCATGTTCAGCGGCTCTATACGCCATTAAAAATAGTGGGATATGTCGGTCCCAGTCCCTTTGGTTCTCGTCAACCATCTTGGCAAGGTGTTTATTGAGCGTGCCGTTGAAACGTTCGACCATTCCATCGGATTGGGGATGCAGCGGTGTTGTCCTCGTTTTCCGTATTCCCAGCTGCTCGCACATTTCGCTAAAAACTAGTGACTCAAAGTTTCGGCCTTGATCTGAATGTAGTTCACAAGGCACGCCGTACCTGCTGACCCAATTTAACACTAGCTGTTCGGCTACCGTAGTTGCTTCCTGGTTGGGAATGGGGTAGACCTCGGGCCACTTGCTGAAATAATCAGCTACAACCAGCGTGTATCGATTTCCCCATTCAGATTCAGGAAAGGGTCCAGCGATGTCAACAGCAATCCTTTCGAATGGCACGCCTACGTTATAGGTTTGCATTTGTCCTCTCAGTCGTCGTTTTGGGCCTTTGACGGAAGCGCAAATGGTGCATCTGCGACACCAGTCCTCTACGTCTTCTCGAGCGTGGAGCCAGTAGAATCTTTCCCGCAATTTCGCTAAGGTTTTGTTAACACCAAGATGGCCTCCCGAGGATCCTTCATGCATTTCCTTTACCACATCGTGGATTCGGCTTTTGGGTAGTATAGTTTGCATCCTATAGGAGCTGCCATCCGCCGTTTCCCATTTCCGCTTGAGTACACCACCCTCCACCTGAAGGGAGTTCCATTGTGCCCAATAGCTTTTCAGGGTTGCGCCATGCGTTGAAACGTCCTTCCACTCAGGTCGCCCAGTCGTCTCCTTCCATACGAGCAATGGTCCAATGTCTTCATCGGCTAGCTGGGCATTTCGAATCTCCTCCGATGACCAACCTTCATCGAATTCGGCCGTTATCAGTCGCAGATCAACGGGCGGTTCCTTTTCCTCAATCCGTCGGCAATGCTTGCAGTTAGCTGGACATGGGCGACGAGATAGGGCGTCAGCATTTCCATGAACTCCGCCCTTTCGATGAACAATTTCGTAGTCGTATGACTGCAATCTTTCGATCCATCTCGCAACTTGTCCCTCGGGGTTTTTGAAGTTAAGTAGCCATCTCAATGATGCATGGTCCGTTCGAAGAACAAATTTCTGGCCATATAGGTACTTGTGGAACTGCTTGGTGGCCTCTATTATAGCCAATAGCTCCTTCCTGGTCACACAGTAGTTCCTCTCACTTTTTGAAAGAACTCGACTGTAATACGAGAGGACTCTTTCTTCGCCATTGATCTGCTGGGAGAGTACAGCTCCAATACCGCCGTTGCTTGCATCGGTGTCAACCACACCCAGTGCGGGTGATTCACATAGCTTTTCCTTCAGGGTCTCAAAGGCTGTCTGGCATTGTTCATTCCAGACATACGGACGATTTTTCTCGGTTAGCTGATGAAGACACTTAGCTATTTTGGCAAAGTCTTTGACGAATCTTCGATAGTAGGTTGTCAGGCCCAGGAAACTTCGTAGTTGGCGCTTGTTGTTTGGTGTTGGCCAGCTTTTCACGGCTTCAATTTTCTCAGGGTCTGTTTTGACCCCTTCAGCTGATACGACATGTCCCAGGTATTTTACTTCAACTGCGAAAAGGGTACACTTGTCGGGACTAAGTTTCAAATTTGCCAGTCGCAGTCGGGAGAAGACCTCTTCTAAGTTCCGCACATGCTCTTCGAACGTTCTCCCGATGACGATGATGTCATCTAGGTACACCAAGCAGGTTTTCCAGGTTAGACCACGTAGCACGTATTCCATCAAGCGTTCGAAAGTGGCTGGAGCATTGCAAAGCCCAAACGGCATCACCACAAATTGCCACAATCCGGTCCCAACTGAAAATGCGGTCTTTAGTCGACACAAAAGCGAGTGCTACCATCCTTTTTCTTTACTAGAACTACAGGCGCGGCCCATGGACTTACAGAAGGTTCGATAATGCCTTGTTTTTCCATGTCCGAGATCAGCGCGCTCACTTCTCCTTGTTTGGCTATAGGGAGACGTCTTGGTGCTTGTCGAATCGGCTTGGCTCCCTGTGTGTCTATGACGTGAGTTACCAAACTCGTTCGGCCTTGGTCATCCGGGCTTGTTGAGAAGATGTCACTGTACTTGGTGACCAGATCAGAGGCTCGTTTGAATAGCTGCACCGGCAATTTGACTTGCTTCAATATTGCCGACGTGGATTCCCGGGCTTTATCTGTGTCTTGCCTCCTTTTCCAATGATGGTTGTGAGTAGCTTCCAAAGAGGTGATGGTGGAAACAGGCTGGCAGCTGCCGATGACTTCTCCCGCTTTGATGCTCGTGGTTGAGTCTGCGGTGTTAAGGACTCTAACCGGCACATATCCGTTCCTTAAAGATTTTACAAGGCTTCGTCCTACAATCAAACTGCGCAATGCGGATGTCTTCGTTGGCTCTATCAGATAAGATCGGTGGTCTCCAGAATCACCATCAAGCTTGGCCCATACAATGTTTTCGGAAGAATTCGGTACATCAGTGTCAGTACATACCACTACATTCATCTTGGGGATTTGGACGCTGGGATCCTCCATCAGTACTTCGACATTCTGCCATTTCAAGACACGTTTTCCCAAGTCCAACGTGATTCCATGTGGTCGCAGAAAATCCATTCCGAGAATGCAGTCATCCATAATGTTCGCGACCAGAAAATTATGTCGGAACACAAGGTCTCCCAACTGTATCTGGAGGTTGACCTCTCCATGAACAGGTGCAGTTTCTCCCGTAGCTGTCCGTAGTGAGAAAATTCTGCCCTTGTGAAGTTGTTGTTGTCTAACTAGGTCTGGTCGGATAATCGATCGGGTTGCACCAGTGTCGATTGTTATGGTGCAGTGTTCTCCGTCAATTTGACCCGGAAGGCATAAGTCCGCTTCTCCACGATGTAGTCTTGACACGGTGATGGTGATGCTGGGGACGTCGATCCTCCTAGCCAACCTCTGCCCCACGAAGTTGGCTCTTACATGTTTCCCGACCCCTCTGTTTGAAGGGCTTCCATTCTGGGCTCCTGACTCGGTCTGGATCTCCTCCTAGCTGCACACCCTGGACAATAGCTCGGTTTTCTTCGCTTCTTGCAGTCTCTTTGCAAGTGCCCCTTCTCTCCGCAATTCCAGCATCTAGGCGCACCATTTACATGCGGGTCTCGCTCAATTTCCACGCGTTCACACCTGCACTCGTCTGTCGCTACTTCACGAACCCGGGCAGTGGTACGAGTCACATTTTTCGCTGCCTCAAAGTTCAGACTGTAAGCCAATGCATCCTTAACCGTTTGCTTTTGAGCTAAACGCACGGCTTGTTGCAATTCTGGGTCCTTTAGTGCGCTGATGAATGCCTCTGTCGCTGCATCATCTCGATGTTCTGGGTCGTAGGCTGGGTAAGCCAAAAGTGCTAGTCGCTCAATGTCTTGGGCTAACTGCTGTAGGGTCTCACCAGACTTCTGCACCCGATGCCTTAGCTGTGACCGATAAATCTGCTTTAGATGATCGTCTCCATAACGCATGTCGAGCGCATTCATTATAGCATTCGGGTTTGAGTGCAATTCATCGGGGATGGTCTGCAAAAGCTCGGCAGCTGGGCCTCTTAGAGCAAGAATCAATGCAGTTGCTCGTTCCTGGTCATTCCAGCGATTCGCCCTTGCGGCAGCTTCAAACTGGGTCTTGTAAATACTCCAGACCGTTTGCCCATCGAATATTGGTGCTTGGACATTTCTGGATGTGCTTTGCGCTGCGGTTATAAGCGAGGCTGGTGAAGAGGTTACTACTGCCTTTGCTGCTTCCAATTCCTTTTTCATGTTTCCCATCTCATGGTTGATTCTCTCCTCTACCTGGCTGATATCATGGTTTATTCTCTCCTCGACCTGGCTGATCTCATGGTTAATTCTCTCCTCGACCTGGTAAACCTTTTCCTCGACCTGGTCAACCTTTTCCTCGACGCCTTTAATTTGTTTGTTCAGATGACCGAGCTCCGCTTTTATTTCGGTTGACTGTTTCTCCAGCTTCTGTGTGATGTCTGCCTTGATTTCGATCGCTTGTTGGTCCAGCTTCGCTGATTGTTCGTTTAGCTTCGCTGATTGTTCGCTTAGCTCCGCTGATTGTTCATCTAGCTTCGCAGTCAGACTCGATGACATCAGCATTAACATTTGCATTAGCGCATTTTCTGGCTCCTTCGATATTGGTGTTTCTACTTCTCCACCTTCTGCGCCTTTTTCCGCATCTGAGAACTCACCCGAATCCAGATTCACGCCTTCCGACTCGATCGCGTCGCGCAAGCGTGCAATCAGTGTGGCCTTTGTACCTTGCGTAGCCAGGTTTCGCTGTTCCAACTCTTCCTGAAGCTCTGACATGGTCAATTCATTAATTTTTAAGTTTAAGCTTCGTGGCATTTTTAATGTTTCTTTAAATTTTACTATTGTGCACTATAAAAATGTTCAAATTTTCTCTTTCAAAATTTTTCTATCCCACTTCTGACACCACTGTCGCGTGTTTTCGTTCGCGGCCAATAATTTTAATGTTCCGGGAAAGTGAAAACACAATGTCTTTTAATTTAAGTTAAAAGAGTTTATTAAATAAAATGCACAATAATCAGTTAACACTTTCACTAATTTTAATTTTCACTATTACAAAAAAAATCTAACACTTGTCCATAAATTTCTTATCGCAATTGTCTTTTTAAATTACTTCGCTATTACGAAACACACTTCCCACACACAATCGCAGTTCTTATCGCGGTCGAATGAATGAATTCCCCATTCATTCAGCTCGCCTTTATATAGAGTCTCTACCTATTCACCCATTTCTCGCACAATGGCGAATGTTCTACCGAGAGGTACCTGGTAGGTTCGAGCAAGTTCATGAATGGAGTGACGTCACTTGCAGATGTTGATCATGCTTGCAGGGTTCTCGTAAATTCATTCGTTGACGTTCTTAATGATGATGAAAACAATTGCAACAGTAGCTCGCAGAATTATTTGTACATGTAATTATTTGTACATGTAACACTGCCCCCACCTCAGTTCTTTTCGCCCCGAAAAGATGTGTCGCTATTTGTAGTCAATTCTCCCTGGGTGTAATATGGGGCAAGACGGTCCAGATGCACGATTTTCATTTTAGCTCTCGGCTTACGATGTTCCTGTATTCGGTATACGACGTCGTTGATTCGCTTTGTAACTCGGTATGGTCCCTCCCAATTATGTTGCAACTTTGGAGACCTACCCTTTCGCCGTTGCGGGTTATAAAGCCACACCAAGTCATCTTGCTGGAAGCCAGTAGAATTAGCCTTTAGATCATACCTGGTCTTCATGCGGTCAGTAGCCGATTCGAGGTGTTTTCGCACTGTCCGATGTATCCGGTTCAACCGTTGTCTTAGATCACTTGCGTACTCCGAGATCGTTTGGGGTTTCTCAGGGGGTGTTCCGAACTTTATATCGGCTGGCAAACGAATAGTCTTTCCAAAAATGACTTTGGCTGGGGCTTGGCCCGTCGACGCATGTTCAGCGGCTCTATACGCCATTAAAAATAGTGGGATATGTCGGTCCCAGTCCCTTTGGTTCTCGTCAACCATCTTGGCAAGGTGTTTATTGAGCGTGCCGTTGAAACGTTCGACCATTCCATCGGATTGGGGATGCAGCGGTGTTGTCCTCGTTTTCCGTATTCCCAGCTGCTCGCACATTTCGCTAAAAACTAGTGACTCAAAGTTTCGGCCTTGATCTGAATGTAGTTCACAAGGCACGCCGTACCTGCTGACCCAATTTAACACTAGCTGTTCGGCTACCGTAGTTGCTTCCTGGTTGGGAATGGGGTAGACCTCGGGCCACTTGCTGAAATAATCAGCTACAACCAGCGTGTATCGATTTCCCCATTCAGATTCAGGAAAGGGTCCAGCGATGTCAACAGCAATCCTTTCGAATGGCACGCCTACGTTATAGGTTTGCATTTGTCCTCTCAGTCGTCGTTTTGGGCCTTTGACGGAAGCGCAAATGGTGCATCTGCGACACCAGTCCTCTACGTCTTCTCGAGCGTGGAGCCAGTAGAATCTTTCCCGCAATTTCGCTAAGGTTTTGTTAACACCAAGATGGCCTCCCGAGGATCCTTCATGCATTTCCTTTACCACATCGTGGATTCGGCTTTTGGGTAGTATAGTTTGCATCCTATAGGAGCTGCCATCCGCCGTTTCCCATTTCCGCTTGAGTACACCACCCTCCACCTGAAGGGAGTTCCATTGTGCCCAATAGCTTTTCAGGGTTGCGCCATGCGTTGAAACGTCCTTCCACTCAGGTCGCCCAGTCGTCTCCTTCCATACGAGCAATGGTCCAATGTCTTCATCGGCTAGCTGGGCATTTCGAATCTCCTCCGATGACCAACCTTCATCGAATTCGGCCGTTATCAGTCGCAGATCAACGGGCGGTTCCTTTTCCTCAATCCGTCGGCAATGCTTGCAGTTAGCTGGACATGGGCGACGAGATAGGGCGTCAGCATTTCCATGAACTCCGCCCTTTCGATGAACAATTTCGTAGTCGTATGACTGCAATCTTTCGATCCATCTCGCAACTTGTCCCTCGGGGTTTTTGAAGTTAAGTAGCCATCTCAATGATGCATGGTCCGTTCGAAGAACAAATTTCTGGCCATATAGGTACTTGTGGAACTGCTTGGTGGCCTCTATTATAGCCAATAGCTCCTTCCTGGTCACACAGTAGTTCCTCTCACTTTTTGAAAGAACTCGACTGTAATACGAGAGGACTCTTTCTTCGCCATTGATCTGCTGGGAGAGTACAGCTCCAATACCGCCGTTGCTTGCATCGGTGTCAACCACACCCAGTGCGGGTGATTCACATAGCTTTTCCTTCAGGGTCTCAAAGGCTGTCTGGCATTGTTCATTCCAGACATACGGACGATTTTTCTCGGTTAGCTGATGAAGACACTTAGCTATTTTGGCAAAGTCTTTGACGAATCTTCGATAGTAGGTTGTCAGGCCCAGGAAACTTCGTAGTTGGCGCTTGTTGTTTGGTGTTGGCCAGCTTTTCACGGCTTCAATTTTCTCAGGGTCTGTTTTGACCCCTTCAGCTGATACGACATGTCCCAGGTATTTTACTTCAACTGCGAAAAGGGTACACTTGTCGGGACTAAGTTTCAAATTTGCCAGTCGCAGTCGGGAGAAGACCTCTTCTAAGTTCCGCACATGCTCTTCGAACGTTCTCCCGATGACGATGATGTCATCTAGGTACACCAAGCAGGTTTTCCAGGTTAGACCACGTAGCACGTATTCCATCAAGCGTTCGAAAGTGGCTGGAGCATTGCAAAGCCCAAACGGCATCACCACAAATTGCCACAATCCGGTCCCAACTGAAAATGCGGTCTTTAGTCGACACAAAAGCGAGTGCTACCATCCTTTTTCTTTACTAGAACTACAGGCGCGGCCCATGGACTTACAGAAGGTTCGATAATGCCTTGTTTTTCCATGTCCGAGATCAGCGCGCTCACTTCTCCTTGTTTGGCTATAGGGAGACGTCTTGGTGCTTGTCGAATCGGCTTGGCTCCCTGTGTGTCTATGACGTGAGTTACCAAACTCGTTCGGCCTTGGTCATCCGGGCTTGTTGAGAAGATGTCACTGTACTTGGTGACCAGATCAGAGGCTCGTTTGAATAGCTGCACCGGCAATTTGACTTGCTTCAATATTGCCGACGTGGATTCCCGGGCTTTATCTGTGTCTTGCCTCCTTTTCCAATGATGGTTGTGAGTAGCTTCCAAAGAGGTGATGGTGGAAACAGGCTGGCAGCTGCCGATGACTTCTCCCGCTTTGATGCTCGTGGTTGAGTCTGCGGTGTTAAGGACTCTAACCGGCACATATCCGTTCCTTAAAGATTTTACAAGGCTTCGTCCTACAATCAAACTGCGCAATGCGGATGTCTTCGTTGGCTCTATCAGATAAGATCGGTGGTCTCCAGAATCACCATCAAGCTTGGCCCATACAATGTTTTCGGAAGAATTCGGTACATCAGTGTCAGTACATACCACTACATTCATCTTGGGGATTTGGACGCTGGGATCCTCCATCAGTACTTCGACATTCTGCCATTTCAAGACACGTTTTCCCAAGTCCAACGTGATTCCATGTGGTCGCAGAAAATCCATTCCGAGAATGCAGTCATCCATAATGTTCGCGACCAGAAAATTATGTCGGAACACAAGGTCTCCCAACTGTATCTGGAGGTTGACCTCTCCATGAACAGGTGCAGTTTCTCCCGTAGCTGTCCGTAGTGAGAAAATTCTGCCCTTGTGAAGTTGTTGTTGTCTAACTAGGTCTGGTCGGATAATCGATCGGGTTGCACCAGTGTCGATTGTTATGGTGCAGTGTTCTCCGTCAATTTGACCCGGAAGGCATAAGTCCGCTTCTCCACGATGTAGTCTTGACACGGTGATGGTGATGCTGGGGACGTCGATCCTCCTAGCCAACCTCTGCCCCACGAAGTTGGCTCTTACATGTTTCCCGACCCCTCTGTTTGAAGGGCTTCCATTCTGGGCTCCTGACTCGGTCTGGATCTCCTCCTAGCTGCACACCCTGGACAATAGCTCGGTTTTCTTCGCTTCTTGCAGTCTCTTTGCAAGTGCCCCTTCTCTCCGCAATTCCAGCATCTAGGCGCACCATTTACATGCGGGTCTCGCTCAATTTCCACGCGTTCACACCTGCACTCGTCTGTCGCTACTTCACGAACCCGGGCAGTGGTACGAGTCACATTTTTCGCTGCCTCAAAGTTCAGACTGTAAGCCAATGCATCCTTAACCGTTTGCTTTTGAGCTAAACGCACGGCTTGTTGCAATTCTGGGTCCTTTAGTGCGCTGATGAATGCCTCTGTCGCTGCATCATCTCGATGTTCTGGGTCGTAGGCTGGGTAAGCCAAAAGTGCTAGTCGCTCAATGTCTTGGGCTAACTGCTGTAGGGTCTCACCAGACTTCTGCACCCGATGCCTTAGCTGTGACCGATAAATCTGCTTTAGATGATCGTCTCCATAACGCATGTCGAGCGCATTCATTATAGCATTCGGGTTTGAGTGCAATTCATCGGGGATGGTCTGCAAAAGCTCGGCAGCTGGGCCTCTTAGAGCAAGAATCAATGCAGTTGCTCGTTCCTGGTCATTCCAGCGATTCGCCCTTGCGGCAGCTTCAAACTGGGTCTTGTAAATACTCCAGACCGTTTGCCCATCGAATATTGGTGCTTGGACATTTCTGGATGTGCTTTGCACTGCGGTTATAAGCGAGGCTGGTGAAGAGGTTACTACTGCCTTTGCTGCTTCCAATTCCTTTTTCATGTTTCCCATCTCATGGTTGATTCTCTCCTCTACCTGGCTGATATCATGGTTTATTCTCTCCTCGACCTGGCTGATCTCATGGTTAATTCTCTCCTCGACCTGGTAAACCTTTTCCTCGACCTGGTCAACCTTTTCCTCGACGCCTTTAATTTGTTTGTTCAGATGACCGAGCTCCGCTTTTATTTCGGTTGACTGTTTCTCCAGCTTCTGTGTGATGTCTGCCTTGATTTCGATCGCTTGTTGGTCCAGCTTCGCTGATTGTTCGTTTAGCTTCGCTGATTGTTCGCTTAGCTCCGCTGATTGTTCATCTAGCTTCGCAGTCAGACTCGATGACATCAGCATTAACATTTGCATTAGCGCATTTTCTGGCTCCTTCGATATTGGTGTTTCTACTTCTCCACCTTCTGCGCCTTTTTCCGCATCTGAGAACTCACCCGAATCCAGATTCACGCCTTCCGACTCGATCGCGTCACGCAAGCGTGCAATCAGTGTGGCCTTTGTACCTTGCGTAGCCAGGTTTCGCTGTTCCAACTCTTCCTGAAGCTCTGACATGGTCAATTCATTAATTTTTAAGTTTAAGCTTCGTGGCATTTTTAATGTTTCTTTAAATTTTACTATTGTGCACTATAAAAATGTTCAAATTTTCTCTTTCAAAATTTTTCTATCCCACTTCTGACACCACTGTCGCGTGTTTTCGTTCGCGGCCAATAATTTTAATGTTCCGGGAAAGTGAAAACACAATGTCTTTTAATTTAAGTTAAAAGAGTTTATTAAATAAAATGCACAATAATCAGTTAACACTTTCACTAATTTTAATTTTCACTATTACAAAAAAAATCTAACACTTGTCCATAAATTTCTTATCGCAATTGTCTTTTTAAATTACTTCGCTATTACGAAACACACTTCCCACACACAATCGCAGTTCTTATCGCGGTCGAATGAATGAATTCCCCATTCATTCAGCTCGCCTTTATATAGAGTCTCTACCTATTCACCCATTTCTCGCACAATGGCGAATGTTCTACCGAGAGGTACCTGGTAGGTTCGAGCAAGTTCATGAATGGAGTGACGTCACTTGCAGATGTTGATCATGCTTGCAGGGTTCTCGTAAATTCATTCGTTGACGTTCTTAATGATGATGAAAACAATTGCAACAGTAGCTCGCAGAATTATTTGTACATGTAATTATTTGTACATGTAACACTGCCCCCACCTCAGTTCTTTTCGCCCCGAAAAGATGTGTCGCTATTTGTAGTCAATTCTCCCTGGGTGTAATATGGGGCAAGACGGTCCAGATGCACGATTTTCATTTTAGCTCTCGGCTTACGATGTTCCTGTATTCGGTATACGACGTCGTTGATTCGCTTTGTAACTCGGTATGGTCCCTCCCAATTATGTTGCAACTTTGGAGACCTACCCTTTCGCCGTTGCGGGTTATAAAGCCACACCAAGTCATCTTGCTGGAAGCCAGTAGAATTAGCCTTTAGATCATACCTGGTCTTCATGCGGTCAGTAGCCGATTCGAGGTGTTTTCGCACTGTCCGATGTATCCGGTTCAACCGTTGTCTTAGATCACTTGCGTACTCCGAGATCGTTTGGGGTTTCTCAGGGGGTGTTCCGAACTTTATATCGGCTGGCAAACGAATAGTCTTTCCAAAAATGACTTTGGCTGGGGCTTGGCCCGTCGACGCATGTTCAGCGGCTCTATACGCCATTAAAAATAGTGGGATATGTCGGTCCCAGTCCCTTTGGTTCTCGTCAACCATCTTGGCAAGGTGTTTATTGAGCGTGCCGTTGAAACGTTCGACCATTCCATCGGATTGGGGATGCAGCGGTGTTGTCCTCGTTTTCCGTATTCCCAGCTGCTCGCACATTTCGCTAAAAACTAGTGACTCAAAGTTTCGGCCTTGATCCGAATGTAGTTCACAAGGCACGCCGTACCTGCTGACCCAATTTAACACTAGCTGTTCGGCTACCGTAGTTGCTTCCTGGTTGGGAATGGGGTAGACCTCGGGCCACTTGCTGAAATAATCAGCTACAACCAGCGTGTATCGATTTCCCCATTCAGATTCAGGAAAGGGTCCAGCGATGTCAACAGCAATCCTTTCGAATGGCACGCCTACGTTATAGGTTTGCATTTGTCCTCTCAGTCGTCGTTTTGGGCCTTTGACGGAAGCGCAAATGGTGCATCTGCGACACCAGTCCTCTACGTCTTCTCGAGCGTGGAGCCAGTAGAATCTTTCCCGCAATTTCGCTAAGGTTTTGTTAACACCAAGATGGCCTCCCGAGGATCCTTCATGCATTTCCTTTACCACATCGTGGATTCGGCTTTTGGGTAGTATAGTTTGCATCCTATAGGAGCTGCCATCCGCCGTTTCCCATTTCCGCTTGAGTACACCACCCTCCACCTGAAGGGAGTTCCATTGTGCCCAATAGCTTTTCAGGGTTGCGCCATGCGTTGAAACGTCCTTCCACTCAGGTCGCCCAGTCGTCTCCTTCCATACGAGCAATGGTCCAATGTCTTCATCGGCTAGCTGGGCATTTCGAATCTCCTCCGATGACCAACCTTCATCGAATTCGGCCGTTATCAGTCGCAGATCAACGGGCGGTTCCTTTTCCTCAATCCGTCGGCAATGCTTGCAGTTAGCTGGACATGGGCGACGAGATAGGGCGTCAGCATTTCCATGAACTCCGCCCTTTCGATGAACAATTTCGTAGTCGTATGACTGCAATCTTTCGATCCATCTCGCAACTTGTCCCTCGGGGTTTTTGAAGTTAAGTAGCCATCTCAATGATGCATGGTCCGTTCGAAGAACAAATTTCTGGCCATATAGGTACTTGTGGAACTGCTTGGTGGCCTCTATTATAGCCAATAGCTCCTTCCTGGTCACACAGTAGTTCCTCTCACTTTTTGAAAGAACTCGACTGTAATACGAGAGGACTCTTTCTTCGCCATTGATCTGCTGGGAGAGTACAGCTCCAATACCGCCGTTGCTTGCATCGGTGTCAACCACACCCAGTGCGGGTGATTCACATAGCTTTTCCTTCAGGGTCTCAAAGGCTGTCTGGCATTGTTCATTCCAGACATACGGACGATTTTTCTCGGTTAGCTGATGAAGACACTTAGCTATTTTGGCAAAGTCTTTGACGAATCTTCGATAGTAGGTTGTCAGGCCCAGGAAACTTCGTAGTTGGCGCTTGTTGTTTGGTGTTGGCCAGCTTTTCACGGCTTCAATTTTCTCAGGGTCTGTTTTGACCCCTTCAGCTGATACGACATGTCCCAGGTATTTTACTTCAACTGCGAAAAGGGTACACTTGTCGGGACTAAGTTTCAAATTTGCCAGTCGCAGTCGGGAGAAGACCTCTTCTAAGTTCCGCACATGCTCTTCGAACGTTCTCCCGATGACGATGATGTCATCTAGGTACACCAAGCAGGTTTTCCAGGTTAGACCACGTAGCACGTATTCCATCAAGCGTTCGAAAGTGGCTGGAGCATTGCAAAGCCCAAACGGCATCACCACAAATTGCCACAATCCGGTCCCAACTGAAAATGCGGTCTTTAGTCGACACAAAAGCGAGTGCTACCATCCTTTTTCTTTACTAGAACTACAGGCGCGGCCCATGGACTTACAGAAGGTTCGATAATGCCTTGTTTTTCCATGTCCGAGATCAGCGCGCTCACTTCTCCTTGTTTGGCTATAGGGAGACGTCTTGGTGCTTGTCGAATCGGCTTGGCTCCCTGTGTGTCTATGACGTGAGTTACCAAACTCGTTCGGCCTTGGTCATCCGGGCTTGTTGAGAAGATGTCACTGTACTTGGTGACCAGATCAGAGGCTCGTTTGAATAGCTGCACCGGCAATTTGACTTGCTTCAATATTGCCGACGTGGATTCCCGGGCTTTATCTGTGTCTTGCCTCCTTTTCCAATGATGGTTGTGAGTAGCTTCCAAAGAGGTGATGGTGGAAACAGGCTGGCAGCTGCCGATGACTTCTCCCGCTTTGATGCTCGTGGTTGAGTCTGCGGTGTTAAGGACTCTAACCGGCACATATCCGTTCCTTAAAGATTTTACAAGGCTTCGTCCTACAATCAAACTGCGCAATGCGGATGTCTTCGTTGGCTCTATCAGATAAGATCGGTGGTCTCCAGAATCACCATCAAGCTTGGCCCATACAATGTTTTCGGAAGAATTCGGTACATCAGTGTCAGTACATACCACTACATTCATCTTGGGGATTTGGACGCTGGGATCCTCCATCAGTACTTCGACATTCTGCCATTTCAAGACACGTTTTCCCAAGTCCAACGTGATTCCATGTGGTCGCAGAAAATCCATTCCGAGAATGCAGTCATCCATAATGTTCGCGACCAGAAAATTATGTCGGAACACAAGGTCTCCCAACTGTATCTGGAGGTTGACCTCTCCATGAACAGGTGCAGTTTCTCCCGTAGCTGTCCGTAGTGAGAAAATTCTGCCCTTGTGAAGTTGTTGTTGTCTAACTAGGTCTGGTCGGATAATCGATCGGGTTGCACCAGTGTCGATTGTTATGGTGCAGTGTTCTCCGTCAATTTGACCCGGAAGGCATAAGTCCGCTTCTCCACGATGTAGTCTTGACACGGTGATGGTGATGCTGGGGACGTCGATCCTCCTAGCCAACCTCTGCCCCACGAAGTTGGCTCTTACATGTTTCCCGACCCCTCTGTTTGAAGGGCTTCCATTCTGGGCTCCTGACTCGGTCTGGATCTCCTCCTAGCTGCACACCCTGGACAATAGCTCGGTTTTCTTCGCTTCTTGCAGTCTCTTTGCAAGTGCCCCTTCTCTCCGCAATTCCAGCATCTAGGCGCACCATTTACATGCGGGTCTCGCTCAATTTCCACGCGTTCACACCTGCACTCGTCTGTCGCTACTTCACGAACCCGGGCAGTGGTACGAGTCACATTTTTCGCTGCCTCAAAGTTCAGACTGTAAGCCAATGCATCCTTAACCGTTTGCTTTTGAGCTAAACGCACGGCTTGTTGCAATTCTGGGTCCTTTAGTGCGCTGATGAATGCCTCTGTCGCTGCATCATCTCGATGTTCTGGGTCGTAGGCTGGGTAAGCCAAAAGTGCTAGTCGCTCAATGTCTTGGGCTAACTGCTGTAGGGTCTCACCAGACTTCTGCACCCGATGCCTTAGCTGTGACCGATAAATCTGCTTTAGATGATCGTCTCCATAACGCATGTCGAGCGCATTCATTATAGCATTCGGGTTTGAGTGCAATTCATCGGGGATGGTCTGCAAAAGCTCGGCAGCTGGGCCTCTTAGAGCAAGAATCAATGCAGTTGCTCGTTCCTGGTCATTCCAGCGATTCGCCCTTGCGGCAGCTTCAAACTGGGTCTTGTAAATACTCCAGACCGTTTGCCCATCGAATATTGGTGCTTGGACATTTCTGGATGTGCTTTGCGCTGCGGTTATAAGCGAGGCTGGTGAAGAGGTTACTACTGCCTTTGCTGCTTCCAATTCCTTTTTCATGTTTCCCATCTCATGGTTGATTCTCTCCTCTACCTGGCTGATATCATGGTTTATTCTCTCCTCGACCTGGCTGATCTCATGGTTAATTCTCTCCTCGACCTGGTAAACCTTTTCCTCGACCTGGTCAACCTTTTCCTCGACGCCTTTAATTTGTTTGTTCAGATGACCGAGCTCCGCTTTTATTTCGGTTGACTGTTTCTCCAGCTTCTGTGTGATGTCTGCCTTGATTTCGATCGCTTGTTGGTCCAGCTTCGCTGATTGTTCGTTTAGCTTCGCTGATTGTTCGCTTAGCTCCGCTGATTGTTCATCTAGCTTCGCAGTCAGACTCGATGACATCAGCATTAACATTTGCATTAGCGCATTTTCTGGCTCCTTCGATATTGGTGTTTCTACTTCTCCACCTTCTGCGCCTTTTTCCGCATCTGAGAACTCACCCGAATCCAGATTCACGCCTTCCGACTCGATCGCGTCACGCAAGCGTGCAATCAGTGTGGCCTTTGTACCTTGCGTAGCCAGGTTTCGCTGTTCCAACTCTTCCTGAAGCTCTGACATGGTCAATTCATTAATTTTTAAGTTTAAGCTTCGTGGCATTTTTAATGTTTCTTTAAATTTTACTATTGTGCACTATAAAAATGTTCAAATTTTCTCTTTCAAAATTTTTCTATCCCACTTCTGACACCACTGTCGCGTGTTTTCGTTCGCGGCCAATAATTTTAATGTTCCGGGAAAGTGAAAACACAATGTCTTTTAATTTAAGTTAAAAGAGTTTATTAAATAAAATGCACAATAATCAGTTAACACTTTCACTAATTTTAATTTTCACTATTACAAAAAAAATCTAACACTTGTCCATAAATTTCTTATCGCAATTGTCTTTTTAAATTACTTCGCTATTACGAAACACACTTCCCACACACAATCGCAGTTCTTATCGCGGTCGAATGAATGAATTCCCCATTCATTCAGCTCGCCTTTATATAGGGTCTCTACCTATTCACCCATTTCTCGCACAATGGCGAATGTTCTACCGAGAGGTTCCTGGTAGGTTCGAGCAAGTTCATGAATGGAGTGACGTCACTTGCAGATGTTGATCATGCTTGTAGGGTTCTCGTAAATTCATTCGTTGACGTTCTTAATGATGATGAAAACAATTGCAACAGTAGCTCGCAGAATTATTTGTACATGTAATTATTTGTACATGTAACAATATATATATATATATATATATATATATATATATATATATATATATATATATATATATACATATATATATATATATATATATATATATATATATATATATATATATATATATATTTTGCAATACGAAAAAGTTGCTAAAATAGTTTGAGTGCAAGAAAATGTTCTACGAAGAAGGTCTTAAATGAAGCTTGTTCATAGTTGCATATCATTTGTCAACGTAGCTTGTCTAAAATTGTCACTTAACAGTAGTGTCATGAGCAAAGAATTTCAATACAGGATATTCTAGATATAAATTAATTTTTCGGGTTATGCAAAATAATCGTAAACAAGTCGAGTAAGCAGGAGAGTGCTCCTACCAGAAGGTCTTTGGAGCCATCCTAGGGTTAGAAACAAGTTTTCTAATGGCGTGAATCGATAATTTGAATTATTCGTCCAATACTTAGATATGAAATCGTTCAAATTTTGCAAAAGATGCACAGTTTCTTTCTTAAGCACAGTGCAGCCACCATTTTGATTTAGCTTAAATGATTTTTCTGAATGCTCGGCCGATTAAACATGTTCAAGCTAAACACTTTTCCTTGAATTTTCATGAAAATTGAAAGAAAAGTGCCTAAGTCAATTTCAAATATATATAGGGTTTTCCAATAAGAGGTGTTATTTTGAATAGATCTTGTGATTTAACACCTTGCGACTTCCTCCTTTGGGGCCACGTGAAAAAGAAGGCCTACGCTATCAGCCCAGCGTCGATTCAAGACCTCAAAGATGACATTCGTGAGGTTATCGAGGGCATAGGGCAGCCAATTTGCGATTTGGTTATGGAAAATTTCATGAAAAGGATTAGGTCCTATAAGCGTGCCGTGGTAATTATTTGCCTGATGTTATTTTTTGCTAATAACGGCATATCTTCTTCTTTATAATGAAATAAACATTCGATAATTTATATTAAAAAACGGCATTTTTCTTTTAATATCAAATTAACTGCTATTATTGGAAAACCCTATATCAACCATAAACACGTGTTATTGTTGTTGTAATTCCATGCAATTGAAATGGCTACAACTCACTTGATTATGATTCAATCTCAATTAAATTAAATTTATTTAAATTTTTTTATATCAGTCTATATAATTGCAAAATTTTAAGAAGTTTAAGGGAACCGTTTTGATTTTATGGGCAAAAATGTAAAATCTACAAATCATACTATTATTAACAAAGTTGAGTGAATTTCGATTTCTAAGGATTTTGTTGCCCTTGTACTCAAAAAGGCCCACGTTCATGATCATTTTCAGATTTTTCAGCTTAAAGCTGTCCAATCGCGAGCGGGGGACACAAATTTTTGGTACATTTTGCCTTCACCTGGACCCCCTAACTCATAAAACGATTTTTTTATTTCAGATTCTAAAAGTTCTAATTAAGACCTTTCATTCGATACCCCACTCGACTACCTTTGATTAAAAAAAATGTTTAAGGGCCAATTCGTTATTAGGGGGACCCCCCTTTAAAAATTTTTAAATTTTTGTTAAGACCTCAACTTTTGAGAGACCATCACTTCTGATCTTTTCACAAAGTTTGAGCATTCTAGCTTCTATAGTTTCTGAGGAAATTAGCTGTGACGCACGGACAGACGGACGGACAGATAGGTCGCGAAACTAGTAGGTCTTTGTAAAAAATTTTTCACAAATACCTAAAAATCGTATTGAAAACCGCGACCTGCTTGTCTGTCCATTCAAGCGCCACAGCTAGTTTTCTCGTAAACTACAAATAAAAAACATCGGTAAAAGGCCAAAAATGATGATCTATCTCAAGTAATTGGATATATTTGAGCCGGAAAATCTGAAAAACCCGTGCGAGTAGGCTTTTATGAGTGCAATACCAACAAATGCCTTGGAAGTCAAAAAACGATCAATTTTGTTAATAACAGTACAGTTTACGAATTTTAAATTTTTGCCTATAAACTCAAAAGGGAACCATAAATCTAAATGCTTTATGGCTTTCTGATCTCAAATGTCAAACTTGCCGAAATTTGTTTTTAAAAATTTTAAATCAACAAGAACCCTCAATAACAATTTCGTAACAATCGAGCTATAAGCGACGAATTTACAGCTGATTAAAATTTTTGAATTATAATCACAATCTGTGATACTGGGAAGATAGACGATTCCAAATGACCTAAAATAATCGGGCAAAAAAACTGCAAACAAAATGGCGGCAAATTTACATACATACATGATAACCACATTTTATTTTTGCTCAATTTAAGAAATCTATAGATGAGTCGAGTTATTGATATTCAGAAGACATTGTTTGATTTACTAATTTGTATGCATAACCCTTCTGGCGAGAGCACTCTCCTGCTACTTCAACTTATTAACAACAATTTGATGGGGACAATCGATATCCAAACAACTCAGTAGGAGCCCATGCAAAAATTCAACTTTGTAATTTGACCAAAGTGAAATCCTAAAGTTACTGGACTATTTAACACATCTTAAAATTTTGCCGATTCATCTCCATAAAAATTGGTGATAATTGTTTCTGAGATCATATAAAAAACTTAAACACACAACTACATCATTAACAATTTTATTACTTTTATTGTGTCCTCCAACATATCTTTAATGAGCACATATGGAATGGTAAATCAGCACTTTAATGCAATGTAAAATTTGATTTCAGGTTCACCACAACCAAAGCTTGGCACAATCTTTGATTAGAAAACATATGCTCGAATGGGAGTTTGATATTTATGTTTAATATCACTGTAAATTAGACATCACAAAATGATCGACTTCATTTTATCACTGCTGCAGTACACCAGCATAGTGCTCCTTGCGCTTATGACCCTTGGCTTCTATTTCTTCAAATCATCCAAGGAGCTGCCCAAAACTTGGGAAGACTGGCAAACAGAACTGAAAATCCAAGGCGCAGGCGCTGTTGGACTCTTCCACGATTTCATCCTGCGGAGTAAGGACAGAGTCGGTAAGATCAACATAACATTATCAATTATTACCAACACTTTTCCCAACTCTCAGCCATCGAAGGCATTGTCTTTTTGGATCTTCAGTTGTTCCTAGATTTTCATTTTCGGAACATAAATTCAAAATATTTAATTTTCGTTATTGGAGGAACATTAAATTGCTGAAGCATTTATTCGCAATGAATAAATTTTTGTAATGCAACGTGATGCGAATTCTGATGAGCTAGTGTGACGTTAATGCTGTTCTTTTATTCTTTTAGAATTGTACAAGCAACCAGATCGCGTGGCGGTTATAACGGGCGGCGGTCGAGGTATTGGCCTCAAAATTGTGGAGAAGTTATTAGACTGTGAAATGACTGTTGTTATGGGTAAGTGAAGTACATTTGTAATTAGGTCTGACATTGGTTGGATGGGAATATAAATGAATTCAAAACCCTTTTGGTTCGAATAAATTGTTTATTCTAATTTGAGAGAACACATCGTCAAAAGCTTTATTTGATAAATTAATTATCTCGTATGGAATCTAATGAATCATATAAGCTGCAACTAACTTTTGTTTTAAGTTTAGTTTGAATATTACTCGTATCTTTGTCTGGTCGTCAATTTAAAATCATTTCTAAACAAAAATGTTTATTGATATGTAGTTAAAGAATGAAGATAATAATTAAAATATAAGTTATGTTTAATGTTCATTTCCGCTGCACCATAAATATCAAAACCTATAGAATCTGAAATATCAAACTTAATGGTAAAGCCAAAAGTCGGTACCCGATTTCAGTTTCCATGTCAATCATTTGCATCCCACATGGCAACGATTTAATATGAGAAAGCAACTTGCAATTAAAATAAGTTATGATCGCATACCTAATAATAACCATTTTCAGATTAATAGCGCCTTAAACAAAGAAAGATTAAAATATCCCTTAAAAACCACTATTTTTATTTATCTTCTGCCAGATATCGATATTTCGGCGACTAATTGTCTCCTTCATCAGTGGCGATATTCTGAAGCTATGTCCTCCTTACATTGACTTTTATGATAAAGGTTTTATTTAGTTTGATAGAAGGTAATTAACTTAAAAGACTTTTTTTCAGAATAGTTATTTCAAGGGTAATTAAGGTGATTTTCTCGTGTGTGAACGGCTCCAATTCAACTATCATACCGTCTCCATCCCGGTAAAGCCTTGGCAGGCCTCGGAGTACGATCGAAATTCGCACCATTAGGTTAGTGGTGTAGGTTCGGTTGAGACGGTCTCCTGATAAGTGCTGATCTGGCTCTGAGCACTTGCCCCAACCCTCGCATGACCTCCCTGCTCTGCAAAGATAATCATCGGACCAAAAAGGCGATTACACACGCGAACGGAAATAGCGGCTCTGACGGGGGGACCCAATAAAACTGGAGCAACCAAAAAACCCCAAAAAAGATAAAAAAAAAATGCAAAAATAACAATGACGGCACAACCAGCGGCTGCAACCACGATGTTGACAGCACATCGGGAGCGGTACTGACGATGACAAAAGCGTCGATGAATACAATGACAATTAAGACGGACGAAAAACAGACATCAACAGACAGTCTTGGCCAGACTCGGATTCCTGCGGCGTTCAGGCGCAGCAAAAAATGTTGCAAACGCTAGAGCGTCCTTATAAGGAAAAGCGGAAAACTCTGGAGGACGCGCCAGATGTTCGAGTGGTCGAGGAAAATATAAAGAGCATCAAGAATTCGATGATCACTGCTGCGACCACTACCGAAGCGAGCAAAGCAAGGGTCGTAAATCCCGAAATAATAATGAACCAACCTGAAGTCCACAAAGAAATTACAGCAGGAAAAGACAGGAGTGACGTTTCCCAAGAAAGGTGGTCTCTAAGTAGAATTGCCGCCCAACGACTTGAAGAAGAAAGGCTAATCCGAAAAGCGGGAGATGTTCTAAAATGAATACAATATGCATGCGACTCCTCAAAAATCAACAAAGGAATAAAGATTGGGATTCTTGAACTAGGGGAGCTTCTAGATCAGGCACAGGCAGGCACACAATCTTCACCGTGCATATACATAAACTCATCCTAATATACGAGTAGATCGAAGAAAAAGATTGGTTTTAAAGCGTAATCTGCCCAGTATACCAAAATGCGGATCGGCCCATTGAGAAATATCCTTATTCTGCGCGTGCTACAATCTTCTTCTTCGTAGCACTATAGCTCCTCTCGAGCCGACGCTTCCTGCAACAAGCACCTCCAACAGTCTCGATCCATTGATCGCCTCCTTTAATTTCAAAATCCGAGCAATGAGGAACTGTCTTCGTCGGCCGAGTCGGACCAGCGTTTGCTTGGTTTGCACACTAGTCTCCGCCCTTTTTGGGGATCCGTTATTCGAACATACGATTCCCATGGTCAGCCCATTGCAGTTTCCGCTGTCATACATGGTTGAGGCTTCCGGATCGACAAAAATTTCATACAGCTCATGGCTGTATCGAATTCGCCATTGGTCCCCCGTGTAGCTTCGCTCCAATTATTAGCCTCAGGACCCGTCTTTTGAAGACGTTGAATATGTTTGCGGATGCTTGGGTTAGGGTCCATGTTTCACACTTATAGCATAGCACAGGTTTTATCACAGATTTGTATACTTGGAGCTTTGTTTTCCTGTGTATGCAGGTGGTCTTCAAGATCATCAAAACTGAATGAAAAATTTTATTTGCGTGCTGTATTCTTCAGCGTATTTCGTCTCTTTCATTATTGGTTCTCGTTTTTTTGGCGCCTGAATATACAAGCTCCCCTACGTTTTCGATATTGCATTCACTATGTGTGATATTTTGCGTATTTGAGGTATTTCCGTCAACTGCGTCATGAGCTTTGTTTCATTCTTATTGATTTGTAGCCCTACTAGTTTTGCTTCGCTGTCGAGTTTCATTTTGTCACGGTCTAACGACCGTGACAAAATGCTGATGTAATCCTCATAGGCTACCACTTGGCTTGACTTGTATAATAATCTACCTCTTGTATCGACTGGTAGCTTTCTTTGGACGTATTCCAGAGTAAATTTGAATAGCAAGGTGACCAGCCCATCTGCCTGCTTCAGTCTGATATTTGTGTCAAAGCCTTCGTTGAGTTGAGTATTGATGCGAACTTGGGAAGTTTTCGACGTCATTGTCATTTTGGTAAGATTCGGGCTGGGATATCAAAGCAAAGCTAATTTGGTACAGTACGTTACGATCAATTCTATCCTATGCTTGCTTAAAGTCAACGAAAATTGACTTTATATAGAACTCCCAGCATTTCTTAAGTACCTATTCGACTATAAACAGTTGGCCTATCGTCGATCTACCTGCTCTAAAGCCACCTTGATACTCCCCAATAACACTGTTGGCGTATGATCTGTTTTTTTTTGTAAGATCTTTGAAAATATTTCGTAGGCTGTACAAAGTAGTGATATCCCTCTATATTTTTCGCGCAATAGTTTGTCACCTTTTTTATGGATAGGAAATATAATTGATTGGCTCCACTCGCTCGGCATTTTTTCTTATTGCCAAATGTGCTGGATGACTTCATACCATACTTAATGAGCTCTATTGGAATCTCATTGGTGCCCAGCACTTTATTCTTCTTTTAGGCTCTGATAGTAGAACAAACGCCATTCAGAGTTCGTAGTGAAATGGGTAGATAAAAGTCCGTACAGAACTGCAGCGATGGTCTGCTGCCTCGGCGAAAGAGTATGGTAGGATCCAATGTAGACGTGGCCATATATTTCCCATTTAAGTGAAAAACTCATGCAAACATAATTATGTGCTGGAATCACATAGCACTATACCATAAAAGGGCATGCGAGCGGAAGGCCCCTCTACCCGGGCAAGAGCCCCTGTAACGCATAAAAGGGGGGATCTCGCACGATGGCTAGCTCATTATAGCGGAGGGGCCGGCCAACGTGGCGGGTCCCATACCCGGTCAGGTTCGAAATCCGAATGGAAAGACCGAAATTTTTGTTTAATAATTCATTCTAACTTTAATTTTACTATCGTGTACGGAAAGGCGCAAATACAATTTTTGTTTATTATATTTTAAAAATATTTATTTTTCCCATAGAGAAAAAGGAAACGAACAAATTTTAGGCGCATATCAATCATTGATATCTATAATATTCGTGAAATGAACAATCATTACAATAAATATATGCAAGTTAGATATATATATATGAATGTATCTGTTCAAAACAAAGTATTTGTCGTATAATCTAAATTTATACATGAAGTCTAGTTGTGTAGGATGATACGTTTAATTAAAAGGTGGGTTGAAAAGGTTCAATTCAACAGCTTAGGGTTAAGTGTATATGCTCATCACATTATTGTCTCACAATAGTAACTCCAAAACGATACCAAATCAGTTGAAAATAGAGTACATTTGAGGTGTTCAAACAAAAATGAATCGAAAGAATTAATAATATCAATTTGATTTATCAAAGCTGAATGATTCAATCCCCGTTCAATCACATTATTCACAAACATCCATTTGACATTCTTAAAATAACTCAAGACATCAATAATTTATTTACTTTTACTTCTTTTTATTAAGAAACAAAAGGGTACTTACCCAACATCTCGCCGGGCGCCCGCTGGTGTTTAGTTTAACTGGGATTGGTATCTACTAAGCCGAGAGAAAGTGATTTTATGTTCAAGCATAACACTTTTTTTCATTCAGGGGCTTTGTAATTCTGCAGAAAAATATAATTATATATTTATACTATCGTTTTTTAATTATTTTCACTCGTTAAAAGCGATTAAACCGCACAGGAACTAAAGTGTTGTATTTTTAACAAACTTCAGTCCGAGATGTAGCAATTAGCTGTTAATCTCTGTCTAAATTGCTGAATATTGATTTTTTTAAATCCAGAGATAACTTGCATTGCTTTTGATTCATTTGCATAGATGAGCATTCATATTCTGAAGCATTAACAATTCTTCGAAAACTACCCGATTATAGCCCTCAAACATCTTAATAGCATATGTGTGATCCCTCCTCTGGATGCCACCATGCAATTCTTCCTTCTGATCTGATACTCGCCAGATTCGCAAACCGCTATACAACGATCATCAGAACCGATCAACCCATTATTCGAGCGTTTCACGAGCATTTAAGGAGCTAACCGACCGAAACCGATTCCCGCATGATTGGTATTATTTACCCTTTATTATATTTTCAGCTATAGAAGCCTGAACTCCATCATATACTTTTTAGCTTATATGCTTCACGGCGTAACGATTTATTTGTGTATTCAATTACAATCAAATGCCGAGACTTATGAATACACTCGCACACAAGTCCACAAACATAAAATGATTTTTTAAGAAACCCTAAGTTTAATCTTGAAAAATTCTCTGCACCATTCACAGTGATCGCATGGTTAGCTCTCCTTAACAGTCTGGGCATTCTTGAACCGTTATTTTCAGTTAGACTGCATATTGACGATTCGCGGCAAAGGATGTCATCCGAGCTCCATGCATTAAACTCAAGACATGGGGCCACTTGTGCACAAGAAAATATATCATGGGGCAATTTTTTTGTGTAAATTTCACTGCACTTTGCAAGCACTAGATCCAGCTCATTTTCAGAAATTCTTTCTTCTCTACTCTAGGATCGATGATTATGGGTACGCAGAATGGACTCGGATAGTGTCGCGTCGTGCGAACAAAACCCAGATTCAGGACTTTTCAGGCGATTTTCGGGGTCGCAAAACATGCAGCGCGACAAGACCTGGACGTGGACATTATTCGCGAAACACTCCCGTGTGCGAAAATTGAATGCCAAAAAACCGCTTCCAATTCAAAAAAACTCGAAATTGCGATACACGCAACCAAGAGAGATCCTCAACTACTATTCCACCTCGTTCCAATGTCCGACACCGAGTCCCGTTCACCAAACGCGACCTCAACGCGGTGGCCATCAAGCACAGAATCCCCTTCCGCCCAAGCAGATCTCAGCTTCATCTTGATGCCACACCGGTAAATTCACAAGCTTCTAGCTCAGCCAAATTAGATTGCATTCGCAATGTAATCCATTGATGACTGTATTATCTCAGTGTTTTCATGTCCGAAATTGTAATTGCCGATTTGAATTTTTAAATCAATAGAAGTTAAAAATGAAAAATTTTTAAATAATAATAAAAAGATAAATAAGGTTAAATTTAATCTAGAAAAAAAATGATACAAAATTTACATTTAATATAAATAAAAAGAAATATTTTATAATTTATAACCATAAATTGAAATAATTAAGTTTTTCAAATCTGCAATTAAAATTTCGGATGTGTTATGAAGGTTTTCGGGCAGTTCGCCTAGGTGACTGGTCGATTACTACAAGTTGATGGGGCTAATGGATGCTCTCCGGGAATATCTATAGGCTCCGATGTTCTGGAGCTGTGCGGGAGAGTTCTTGAAATATGATGCCCATCTTTCCTTAATCCTTTTTTCATCAGCGATGATATTGCCGATGTCATCACGGCAGAGCGTAGTCTTGGGCTGATAACCCCGTTTCAGGCTTTTCACTACCTTGTAGGCTTGTCTTGTGTTATTGGTCGCTAAATTTACATCAATACTTCTCAATTGGTCAGCAGTGTTCTCTCTTCTTATCTCTAATGACTTTATTCGATACCCTTCTGAAATTTTCAGAATGTTCTCTCATCGTCCTAATTTTCCTACCTAAATATTATTTTTACAACAGATGCTTTTGGTCCAACATATTCTTGTACCCATCATCGATAAAATCATTTCTTTTGCGTCGGGCTTGATGTCCGATTGTCTTTCTGCCACGGTCTTAATGGTCGCTTTCACTCCCACCTACAACTCGTGAAATTTTTTGCCGCAGACGCCGTTTGGAACTTGGCGATATCGAATTTCTGTGGCCGAATACGCTTTTGACATACGACATTGATGACATGATTTGACCAAGTAGTGATCGGAGTTACAATTGAATCCTCAGTATGTACGAATGTCAAGTATGCTCGAGGCCCATCTTTGTTGGATCAGAACATGGTAGATTTGGTTTTGTGTGTTGCCATCCAGTGATAACCACGTCATGTGACAAGCAATTCAAACGTATAATTAGATTAGATAAATGACAACGGCCAGCACCTGATTGAGTAGTCGTTTTAGGTGATTATAAAATGTTTTCTTCATTTCTTCGTTCCTTGTTTCTGTTGGAGCGTATCATTTATCAGCCGAATTATCAAGAATTTCGCTTTTATACAGATCGCACACAATTGTTCATTGACTGCCTTAAAATCGCTAGTGTAAAAAGTTATTCATATTATTATCCACAAAGTTGTAGGAAAAGAATATTTTTATATTTATATTTTTATTTATCTTCTGCCAGATATCGATATTTCAGGGACTCATTATCTCCTTCATCACCGGCGAAATTCTGAAGCTATGTTCTCCTTACATTGGCTTTTATGACAAAGGTTTTATTTAAGTCGATACAACGTAATTAACTTAAAAGACTTTTATGAAACAATAGTTATTTTAACGGTAACTGAGGGTAATGAAGGTGATTAACCTAAAGGATTTTGCAGATTATCGAAAATCAAGTGGCAACAACACATCAAAGAACCGGAACAAATTACCAAACAAGGTTCAACGGAAACAACAAAATCTGCAGTAGTGAGGCATATAATTGAAGGAAAGCATTAAAATTGTGTAGGAAAATCTGGAAATAGCGCAGGAAGTAGGAGATTGGAGAAAATTAGATGCATGCAAAAGCTTGTGGATATCGCGACCCCAAAAGAAATAAGGATAAACACGGATATTTTTTTTTTTTGTGGTTGAGCGGTGAATGTCATTTACGCTCGCAAGAAGGCCACTGGACTACCCACTAAACATTTCCCCTGTCAACCCGAGAACCCAGCCTGGGACCGTTTGACATATTACGTTGGGCCAGATCTCATTTTGTTACGCCGTAAGGCGCCTTCTAGCGGGGGAATCCCTCTTCTAGCGGGAGGGGAAGAGGAAGTACCAGACAAGCGATCTCCCAGCCCTAACACCCCCGGCTGCTGTGAGTCCCTATTATCTTTTAGGACAGCTGGAACATAATGCGCCACCTGGTTCCATTTGTCAACCGATTCAAGCATCACCGCGACTATGTTATTCGGGGTGAGCTCTCCCGTCTCCTTGTAGAGGTTCCTTTGTAGCCTGTTTCCTTTTGTACACGAATACAAGTGTGAGGCTATAGTTGCATTTTCTCCAGGTACCTTCTTATCTGCGTCACAGAATGCATCTTTGTTGGTGGCCTCTGATCCGATATTCACCACTAAGCTATCGGAAAAAGTTGGTTGTACTGCTCTAATGGCAATTTAGGTGTCATCAAGTTTGACAGCCTTTATTTGGTGCAGCACCTCTACAAGCGTGAATAAATATAACCGGTAATTTGCATTGTCTACACACTTTTGCCACCGTTTTGGAAGCTTGAATATTGCTTTTTCAAAAAAAGTTTCAGGACGATTTGTCAGCCAATTGCGCACGTACTCCTCAACTTCTTCATTGCTCTTGAACCGTTTGCCTCTAAGTGATTCTTTAAGAGGCGCGAACAAAAAGTAATCACAGTGGAACAAGTCTGGACTATAACGAGGGTGTTGGAGTGTTTCCCAATTTTTTCGTACATTTTGCTACCGCCTGGACCTTTTTAGGGTTTTGTAAAATAATTTCACAAAAACCAACTAAAATGGCGTCCTTTCTGTCCGTTCGTGTGTCACAGCACTTTTTCTCGCAAATTACTAAAGCTAGTAACGTCAAATTTTGTAAGCAAGTGTAACGTGGCGCTCTCTTCAAAGTTCAAATACAGAAAAAAATTATATTATTATTATTATATATCTCCCCAAATAGGAAAGTGGCCTTCATCAAAGGTAGCCGATATGGGTATCAAATGAAAGGTCTTGATGAGAACTTCTCAAAACAGTTCTTAATTTGACACTTTTTGTTTCGAGGGGTGCAAAGGGAGGGGAAATACACGAAAAATTTCCTGAAAAAAATGTTTAAAGTTTACTTCGGTATGAAGGGGAACTCCCCTTAAAAACTTTTGAGCAGGACGCAAAACTAGTATGTCCTCGTAAAATTCATTTTACAAAACCCTAAAAAAGGACTTTATGGTCGCCGAATGGAGTGGCGTAGAGGCGGAACGAATCTAAGACAGGAACTGATTATCTTGGAATACATCTTTGTAGCAAATTTTCTGAACCATATCGAAGTGGCATTCTGTAGGCTTCGAGCGATATTTCACTAATATTTTGCATTTTCGCATAGTCAGATACAAATATCCTTGTGATATTGTGTGCTGAATGATATGAAGGCGTTAGTAATCTAACGCCTTCATATCATTCAGCACACAGACATATGCTTGCTTACCAAGCCACGAACCACCAATAGTTTCATCTATTGAATATGTATCTTATTGATAAACTTACTTCTTTTCCGAAGTAAAATATTCATTCGGCTTATAATTCCAATATTTTTAAAATTTTCAGGCGTACGAAACCCAGAAAAGGCTGAAGAGAATGTTGCCGAAGCTATCGATCTTTCTAAAACCAAAGGAAAGCTTGTATATGAGAAACTCGATGTTGGTAGCCTAGTATCAGTGCGTCAATTTGCAAAAGCAGTCCAAGCAAAATTCAACAAAATTGATTTATTGCTTAATAATGGTAAGGAAACAAATAGCATAATTCATCGCTCTTACTGATTAATTTTGATTCTAGCGGGTATCATGTTCGCTCCCTTTGAACTCACCGCAGATGGTTACGAATCGCACTTCGCAACAAATTACTTAGGACACTTTCTACTCACACATTTACTGTTACCACAGATAAAAGCTGCTGGAAAAGAAGGAAGAAATGGAAGAATCGTAAACGTTTCATCCATAGTCCATGTTGTTGGCAGGATCAATTATAAAGACATTAATTTAAGGTGAATCATGTTTCAGCATTAAAGCAAACAAACATATTTACCATGTCGTTATGTTTCAGCAAGCATTACTATCCTGCAACTGCTTACAATCAAAGTAAACTCGCTCAAGTACTGCTCACCAAGCACCTCAATAATATGCTTGAAAGAGAAGGTGCCCATGTGCAAGTTCATGCCGTTCATCCAGGAGTCGTGGACACCGACTTATTTATGCATTCGAGCACAACATCGGTGCCAGGGCTGAAACGAATTTTCTTCAAGGTTAACATCACCATTATTCACACCTTAATAGAATTTAACATGATTTTTTTCAGACTCCTGAACAAGGTTCACGTTGTGTAGTGTATGCGGCAATTGACCCCAAACTTGAAGGTAAGGGAGGATCTTACTTAAGCAATTGTGTACGAGCAAAAGTCCATCGGGCCACTGCGGATCCTAACCGTTGTGCACGGTTATTCGAATTTAGTTGTGAATTACTAAATATTAAGAATTTCGGCACGCCTGAAAATTAAGGCAATTGTACATATACGAGTATGTATTGAAATAAGCCTTCTAATGTTAAGGACTTTGTTACTTGTACTGTCCAAGTACTCGATAAGTGCATAATCCTTGCATACGTTAATTTGTATGCCAGTTCGGAGAAATGTCTTGAAAGTGCTTTTGTAGATATCAACGTTATTTTCTTTCGAGATTGGTATTGTTGCTTTAATCGAACAATTTATGTATCAAATATTTGCTTTAATGGTTTTAATAGCTTAAGAACTTTGTCTACTTTTATAATGCAATCTTATAAACATAATGGAACAATAAAAACAATTTAATAATTTTAGGTGTAACATTTTCATCATTTTTATGTTCTGAGTACACGGTACTTTATAACAACACTCTTCGATGAAATATGGACTTTGTGACACATATTGCGATAATTTCTCTTGTTGTTTTTGTGAGTGTCCTTAATTGGCACTTTTCTTTTGAATTCAGTTCGAATCCTATGTTTGATTCAAATCTGTTCAATTTGCGAGTGTCTGTACGTAATGGAAAATTTTCTTTTCTGTTGCTCTCACAGGCACCAAGAAACCCTAGACCAAAGAACAGTAAATTGAATGGTAGAACCAAACGTCTATAACACGATTTTAGTGTAGATATTAATGTGATCATACTAATAGTGTGGTGCGTCAGAACCTTTCGTTCTGACAATTTTTGTTTATAAAAATATAATTGCTTTAGTACACTCCTAAGTTCTTTTTGAAATCGGTTATCTCGAAACAGGCATTCATTCAATAATAATATATGCCTTTCTAGAATGCTTTTAAAACAGTTCCGAATTTATTCAAAATGATATAACGCTGGATTACGCGATGAAGGACATGGATAAATTTTGAACTATGTTATCAGTTCAAACAAACATACAAATAATAAATTATATCAAGGTGCAGATATTAGTGCTAATACATTTAAGGTTCGTTGGAGCTAGGTAGGTAAAAATTACAATTAAAAATAGACTTGAAATTTGATGTTTCGAACATTGATCGAAAATAACCTCCTTTAAACTAAATGGCAATGGCAAATTTGGTCCATAGTATACAGAAGCCAAATATGTTCCATTTGTTTTTCATTAGTCAATAGTTATTTCTAAAACACTGAGAAAATGAAATTAATACTGTTGTATGAATGAAATGGTTTATTTTGCATCCTCATCCTACAAAGGTATGTCATATATTCGATCGAACATTGGTACAGTATATAAAATAAACAGTAGTCTAAATCATTTTCATCACAATTATTGTTCAAGAGCTATGGGTGAGGCACAAACGCATCTATGGGCTAAACATGCGTGGCACAAGAATCTTCTGTGATGGGATATCACGACGCCCGCGGGCAGATGAGTTTTTCTGACAAAATCAGGATGAAGGCTACATCAGGCGTACTAGCTCTGAGTCAACTTATGGCCAACTTTTTATGAGTGGCGTTACAATACGGAGCAGAAATATGGAGCAACGTTCTCAGCAACGAGTTATGCCAAAACGCCTAGCGCAAGCACAGAAACGAGGCACATTGATAGGGGTATTCATTGTCCGCAAAAGACTACAGCGATGGTATGCTGCCTCGGCGAGCGAAGATATTAGCGCTTGCCGGAATTGACCTTGTCTGAGCACGCGTGAATGCGCTGGCAGGCTAGAATTGCGGTGTCATGAGGCGAGTTCTTTTCCCCAGCACAAGGGCCCACTTCAAAAAAAATTCTTATTCACGAATTAAAAGGTAAAACATCGGTTCGACGGTGTCGAGGCCGAGGTAACCTACCGAAGGGATGGAATACTAAAAAACGACAGACCGAGCCTGATTAACGCGAGCGGGACTTGAGAGGATTTCGTCGTTACCATTGGTATTTACGACTCCCAAATAAGAGTGTGGCATCCAGGTGGAAACGGTGCCCACTCGCATCCCCCATCCGGATCAAGATCCATTATAGACGTGGCCATATATTTTTCATTTAAATGAAAAATTCATACAAACATAATTTGCATGAACTTTTCTCTTAGATGAAAAATAAAAATCTTTCAAATTTATGTTAAAGTCTTTTATGACTGAATCATATAAAACTTTATCATAAATAAGAAATCTGTGCGGAAGGCCACTCTACCCAGCAAGAGCACCTGTAAAAACAAAGAAAAAGGGGTGAACTCACCCGATGGCTCGCTCACGAGCCAACTGCCAGCCAACTTGGCGGGTCCCATACCCGCTCAGGGTTCCAGGAAAATGAAAAGACCGAAGTTTTTAGGTTTTAACAATGCATTTTTTTTAAATCGCCACATAGTTAAAATTCAAATTATTTCACAATCCAATTATGCGTCAAAGTCAAAAGCACTATATTCAATACTAATCGTTATAAATTTTAAAAGAACATAAAGCAAATTCCATACAATAAAAATACAAAAACTTAATGGCCCAAATGGCTCTCTAAATAAATACGTTATCAGTTAAACACATTTAATCAAAAAAACTACCGCAAATTCAAATTAATAAAGATCATTACATATTTTAAGATTTGATTCGAAAAAGGAGAAAAAACCAACCAACACTATTCATCAAACTATGCGTTGTGTCCAAACAACGTAACCTTTATATTTCAAAATTTTTCATAGATTCCTTTTTTCATCTCTCTTCTTTGAATCTAGATTTTTTCAGGAATTCTTTCGTTGTATTTAACTAATAGCGTAAATTATATAACAAGGATGACTACTCAGCCAGTGATCATTAGTGCATTCTGCTTGAGGTCAGTGATGTTGTCTCCCGACGTCCGTGCTCTCGGCTTTCTACAATTGGATGGAACATCGGAAGGATGTACGTCGAGAGGTTCATCGAGGTGCACACAGCAGGTGCCGCACTGCAGGGAGATTTGCAGGGACGGATGAACTGGCAGCTCAAGGCGTGGTGAAATCAACTATGAGCATCATTACGACTGCTTACAACGCACGTCAAGCCCCAGTGTACTGGTGGTCAACTGAAATCGCTGAAAAGCGAAGAGAGTTTCACAAGCTTCGACGTGAGGCTCAACGGGCGCGGAACCGTGATGAGGCATGCAACCGGGCCACAGCATATAAGTCGGCCGGGAAATGCCTTCGCAAAATGATTAACAACAGCAACGCTCGCTCCTGTCAAGATCTAGTGGACAATGTGAACAACGATCCGTGGGACCATGACTACAAGCTAGTCATTGCTTGGTGCCCTACGGAAACCTTTTTTTTTTGTGGTAGGGAGGTGAAGGCATTTACGCCCGCCGAGTCTGGCAGTGTGGGACTCCCATGGAGGATACCCTTGGACTACCCACTAAACACCTCCCCTGTCAATCTGAGAACCTAGCCTGGAACTGTTTGACACATTACTTCGGGCCAGGTCTCGTTTTGTTACGCCGTGGGGCGCCTTCAAGTTGGGGAGTCCCTTTCCTAGCGGGAGGGAAGAGGAAATGCCAGAAGAGCGATCCCCCAGCCCCAGTGCCTCCGGCTGCTGTGAGTCCCTTTTATATTTCAGGACTGCCCGAGCATAATGTGCCACCTGGTTCCATTTGTCAACCGATTCGAGCATCACCGCAACTATATTATCCGGGGTGAGCTCTCCCGTCTCCCTGTAGAGTTCCCTTCGCAGCCTGACCCATTTTGTATACGCAAAAAATGTGTGACAGGCATTGTCCTCCTCTCCTGGGCAAAACCGACAATCGGGAGAACGTGACTTACCGATCTTGTGCAGGTAAGACTGAAAACACCCGTGCCCGCTCAAAAGCTGGGTCAGATATAAGTCAGTCTCACCATGCCTTCGATTTGGCTACGGTCTCACGTCCGGGATGAGGCGCGCAGTCCACCTTCCCTTCGTGCAACTCCTCCAAGACTGCTGCCAATCATTGAGCGAGCGTTGTCTCTCCTCGCGGACAACCATCTCCCTCGCATCCTCGTTTCGGCGCAGGTAGATAGCGCGGCGCTCGCTAGCAAGGAGGGCGACAGGTATCACGCCTGCAATCACTCTCACCGCCGAGTCGGAGACTGTTGGATACGAAGATGTAATTCTCAGTGCTCCTCTTCTCTGTACCTGTGCCAATCGTTTTCGGTATACCTCCTTGCTGAGAGCGTCGCCCCATACCTCTGCTCCGTACAGTAGCACTGACCCTACAGCACTCATCAAGAGGCGTCTTCTTGATGGGCTGGGTCCTCCTACGTTGGCCATAAGTCGACTCAGAGCCGATATTCCCGAAGCAGCCTTCTCAGCCGTTGCCCTGATTTGCTCAGAGAAACTCGTCTTCGAGTCGATCAGTAGCCCCAGGTACTTCACCGCTGGCTTCGATTCGATTTGTATACCTCCAATACTGATCATCCTTACTCTAAGGTATTCTCTTTTTTGTCAAGATGACCACTTCGGTTTTCTCCAGTGCTAAACTGAGCCCGCGAGCAGTCATCCAGTCCCTCACTCGGCGCATTAGCATACCTAACCTAAGTTGCGCTTGTTCAACGGTGCGTCCAGCGACCAGAGCCGCAACATCATCCGCATAGCCGACCAAGCGCGACTCATCTGGCATCTCAAGTCTCAGTAGCCCGTCGTAAGACACGTTCCACAGGTCCGGACTAAGGATAGATCCCTGGGCAACACCCGATGTAATTTCCATCCTTCGTTGGCCCTGTGTCGTGTCGTAGAGCAGGCTTCTGTCCTTTAGGTAGTTCCTCAAAAGCCGCATTAGATATTCTGGAACTTGAAAAGAGTTTTCCAGCGTATCCAGAATATCCACCCATCTAGCGGAGTTGAAGGCATTCCTGACGTCAAGTGTCACCAACAGTACGATCCGTCGCTTGGTGCGACTATATGCCTCTGCCTTTTGGACCGCGTTCACCACCTCTGCAATCGCATCAATGGTAGAACGTCCTGCTCTAAAGCCGTACTGCCGAGGAGATAGGTCCCCAGCAGCACGAACTACGGAAACCTTGCATGTATGATGCGGGAAAGAAGGACGAGATATTGCGGGTACTCTTCCCCACCGTGTTGACGCTTTCCATAGTGGAACAGCAGTTGAGTGTCCACTCTTCACAGCTGAGGTGTCGCAACTTGTCTATCACCATTGTCCTGACTTTCCGCTCAGCACATTCAACGCTTGCCTACGGGACGGCGTTTTCCCGATACGATGGAAAGTGGCAAGGCTCGTGCTGATCAGCAAGGGGAAGGGAAATCCCGAATCGCCGTCTGCATACCGCCCGTTATGCATGGTAGACACTGCTGGGAAAGTGCTAGAGAAAATCATCAAGGGAGGACTCTCTGACGCGATTCGCGCTGCTGGGGACCTTCCTCCTCGGCAGTACGGCTTTAGAGCAGGACGTCCTACCATTGATGCAATCGCAGATGTGGTGAGGCAGAGAATCCCTAGAGTAAGGATAATCAGCATTTGAGATATAATAATCGAATCGAAGCAAGCAGTGAAGTATCTAGGGCTACTTTTCGACTCAAAGTTGAGTTTCTTTGAGCACATCAGGGCAATGGCTGAGAAAGCTGCTTCGGGAGTATCAGCTCTGAGTCAACTAATGGCCAACATAGGGGAAGCCAGCCCATCAAGAAGACGCCTCTTAATGAGTGCTGTAGGCTCAGTGTTACTGTACGGAGCAGAAGTATGGGGCGACGCTCTCCAGCAAGGAGGTATACCGAAAATGTTTGGCAAACGTACAGAGAAGAGGAGCACGGAGAATTACATCTTCGTATCCGACAGTCCCTGATTTGGCGGTGGGAGTTATTGTAGGCGTAATACCTGTTACCCACCTTGCTAGAGAGCACCGCGCTATTTACCTGCGTCAAAACGAGGACGCTGGAGAGATGGTTGTTCGCGAAGAGAGACAGTGCTCACTCAACGATTGGCAGCAGTTTTGAGTGAATCGCACGAAGGGATGGTGGACTGCGCGCCTCATCCTGGATGTGAGAACGTGGCTGAATCGAAGGCATGGTGAGCCTGGTTTCGTTCTAGAACGCTTTCTGCTAAATATAATTTTGTATCTGTTGGATTTTGATCGCCATCATACTCTTTTCGACGGGCTTTTCGTGCGCAAAAGAATATATTAAGAATATATTAATATTTTGTTAAAGCATCAAGTGTTCCACTGCGCTTTTCCGGTACTGTTGTAACTTGCTACAGGTGAGTGGTTGATGTCCCAAAAAGGCATTTAAATATATTTCAACTAGCTATATATTGCATTCACACAAATTTATAGATTGATGTTAGTGTTTTTTAATTATATCGATTTTAATAACATTAAAAATTACGGTAATTTGAAAAGTAGTTTTTAAATTATTTATTTTTGTGTTTTTTTTAATTCACTAGCACTAGGATTGATTTGCTTTAATCTTTGGTATAATTTTTTTTTTTATTTAGGTTGGTATGATGAAATCTTTTTGTTATTAAAGCATAGATATTCCACGGAAATAAATTTGCGGCGAATTTAGTTTCGAGTTGGTAATAATAATATTAATAAGTAGCGTATCACATTGTTCCGCACTTATTGCGTTGTTATTATTATGAAATGGTCTGTTTTTGTAAAGGTCCCTCGAGCAGTTTGCCTAGGCGGGCTGCTCGATTACTATACATATCGGATAGTAATAATTGTGGCCACCCGGCACTTCCGATAAGTCTCAATAATTTTATCAGCATTGAACGCGCCCGAAATGGTTGACGGAACACTTCCGATAAAACTGAATAATTTTGTAGGTGCTGTCAGCCGTCAAGAGAGACCCCGGGCAGAGCATATATACTAACTAGCACCTGCAATCGAGGAGCTGTCAAAATGAAAAGAGAGGCAAATAAACGTGTAAAAGATGGATTAAAGTTTACCTTGTATTGGTGAAATCGCAAGCTAATTCAAGTTTTTGTTTACCATACATACGCACTTTTAGTCTAATTCTCTCTACTCCATAAGTACCGTAAATTTGTTCTAATTGCAGCTGCTATTTAGTAGATATGCTCTGCCCCGGGGAAAGGAAAACTTCTCTACCCCATTGGTCGTCAATTGTTGATAAGGTTATTGAAACATATCGGAAGCAATTTTTCTTGCGGGTGAGAGACAAGACGTTGAATAAGTGTGACTACTTATTACATCAAATGCAACAAAAAGGAAAAGTACGCTAAAGAAAACATTTCGTGAAATGGTAATTCAAGTTGAATTTCTTAGCGGAAATGCCGATTTGCGTGAGGGGATCATTTGATGCTGGTGAAAGTAGCGATTGGCATTTCGGATGCATGACTCAGCAAAAAACTACGAATTCCCTGAGGAATGAGCGAAATCGGATAATTTTAGTGCGTGACATCAAAACCGTCATCGGTGATTGTGTTTTATACGTGATGGTGGAAGCCAAAGTGAGTAATTACATTATGAATATGTTCAGCAGATATAACCTGCTAATCAAGTAGTATGACTGAAGACAACATTCATAGTGAAACTTCATACAAATGACTAATTTGGAAAGGAATATGAACCTTTTCCGCCGCATGAAGCTTCGATTATTATCACGTACTCACCATTGCATTAAGCTTTATTTAAAATTGTCCTTCCATGCGTGTACTCCACTATATGGTTATTATCATTACGTGAGTAAATACAGGAGGATCGTCGAATAATTCGTACAACTCATAGTTATAACGCAGTCTCCATTCTGTTAATTGTTTCATCATTGTCGATGCATCTCAAAAAACAATGTGGTTGAGGGTGGTTCAACTATCCAGACTAACTTGCTTCATCTTTTATTAAGATGGCGTACTTACAAATACGTCATCATTGCCAACATAGAAAAATTGTAGCCATTCGCACTTTCTAACAACTGGCAATCGATGAACGTGCTAATCACCCAGAGGCTTCTGAGACGATACTTCGTGACTTTTATGTTGACAATCTGCTCACTGGCTCCGATGATCTAGTCTACCTACAGTACTTACAAAGTGAGCTCAGAGTAGCACTTTGAAAGGAAGGTTTCCATCTTAGAAAGTGGTCAGTCAATCGCGCACAAATCTTAAAGTCTCCCAGATTCCAACCAAGAGAACCAAAACTCATTAGAAATCGCTTTATCCGAAGAGATCAAGACACTATTCCAGAAGTCCACGAAGCGCTCTATCCTCTCAGAAGTGGCCAAGTTGTTTGATCCACATAGCTGGCTACAACCCTGCATAATCACTGGAAAAATCACGATCCAAAAGTTACGGCAACAGCAGCTAGGCTGGGATGCAGAGTTTCCTCCTTTTGAAGTGAAAAACTGGCTTGAAACACTTAGCTAGCTCTCAATACTCGAACAGCTCAAGATCCCGAGGTGTATTGGTTTCACAAGCAGCACAACCATAGGACTGCATGCGTTCTGTGGCGCATTAAAAATAGCTTTTGCATGCGCTATTTACCTACATATCTTGAAACCAGTTGGACGCGTATCTACCAGTTTACTGACCGCAAAAACTCGTTTTGCTCCAATAAAAGAATGTCCATTTCAAAACCCTCTTTTGCACAACTTGAACTGTGCAGAGCAGTCTTGTTGGCAAAAACAACGAGGCACTTGAACAGGTCTGAACATGGACTAGCGCAAAAACTTTCTTTTGGTCCGGCTCGAAAATTGTGTTGGCTTGGCTCCAAAAGCCAGCAGCAACATGGAAAGTTTTTATTGCAAATTGAATAAACATCATTCATATTGTTTCCACAGCGAACGAGTAACACCATATCACTACAGATAAAAATCCCGCTGACTTGGCTTTAAGGGGAATACGTCCGGAACAATTACTGATCTCTTCCCTTTGGTGGAAGGATTCAGAATGGCTAAGAAACACAGATATTCCTATAATGACTGAACTAGCACTATCAGCAACTGAGCAGGAAGCCGTACGAAACGAAGCACGCTAAGTATAGCAGCCACTGAGCCCAGTCCTGACCCAGAAATATTCAACGAATACTCATTGCTACCTAAGTTACTCACGGTGATGGCGTATATACAACGGTTTATTCACAACGCATCTCATCCAAACAACAAACGTCTAGGGCCGTTAACTCTCAAAGAGACACAATACGCTAACCTGAAATGCATACATCTTTCTCAACAGCACACCTTTGCACCAGAACTACGCACACTGCGCAAAAAGATCGAATTATCAAACAATATTTGTATAAAATCTTTAACTTCGCACATTGACACACTGGGAACGCTCAGGGTAAGTGGAAGGTTGCATTACGCTCCACTCAGCGAAAACGCAAAACATCCAGCAATACTACCACGAGTCTCTTTCACTAAATTCGTTGTTCGACAGCCTCATCTAACTACTCTGCATGGAGGAACACAATTAGTATTGGCAACCATTCGTCAACAGTACTGGATTACCAACGCACAGTCATTTGTAAAAAACGTACTGCATGAATGCTTCACATGCTTCAGATCCACCGCACGTCCCGAATATCATTAATGGGACAATTACCAGCTCCTAGATTCTAAATGGAAAAACCGCTCTCCCAGAATTCCACGGAAGAATAACAAGAGCCCCGTCACTAAGATTTGTCATCTACCATTTGCCAACTCAAAATCTGATGCACCAACAAAACCACAAAAACAACCTCCTCAAACCACTACGTTTTTAGCAACTAATAAGACAACAACACGGAAAAGAACCAAAATAGCTCTAATCGGAGGCACATGGTCAGAATACTCATCAACCTACCCAAAGAAACTGCAACTAGGACCAGCAACCGCCACTCCAAAGAAACCTCGAACTTCGACATCAGCAAACTGCTCTTCTGCTTGTTAGTGTTTCTCTGCACACTTCCATCATTAAGCTGTAATGTAATGATAACTGAGTTATCGACCGGAGTCTATATTGAACACATAGGAACTGCACCTGAAAATGCAGCTTCAGCTGCCATGGGACAATATAAAATATAATCAGGCCAATGTAGAAGCTATCGTAGCTAAATGCTGTATGTTTTACCAAGCCAGCTCAGGTACTTCAACCAAAATTGGTTGTTGGGAACTTGTATGTTACAACATCTAGAGGAATTCAGGGATGAGACCCTTCATAAAACGTCGACCTTAAGGTTGCTACATAGTAGGAGGTAACAAGGTGTATTTGGAAAACTATTGTCAGCAGTTTTTGGTTTGAACGACGAAGTAATTGAGGGCATTAAAGGACTATCTGACAACCAAAGGAAAATTATCCGTTCCATAGACAGCCAGACAAATCTAATGCTTAAAGCCACTAAAACTCTAAACAGTACGACAAGAAGGATCAATGCGTATCTGCACCGATTTCAAATCCACCTTCAAAGAGGTTTAGACCGTATAAACGAATTCAGCCATTGGTACAAGACAATTGACCATAACAAGATCAACATCCATCTATAAGCAATTTTCAAGGGAGCAGAGAACTATCTACATGAGGGGTACCATAAATACTTCAATTTTCTGATCAGCATATCCTCACGTTCTAGCGTCTAGAATTCTATCAGCACCAATGACGCCCTTCAAGACATTAACCACACTCAATCACACTCCCAGATCACTTATAGATTACATATCAAGCGATGGAACCAATTAAAATCAGCTATAACGAGGACAATCTGGTACTGACAACGTTCCCTCCCCTCCTTGATACGCATCCGTACGACTTGATAAAACCCACGCCAGTACCCTTAAACGTCGAGAATAATACTTTTCAAGCCTTCGATATACCGTCAACCATTTTAAGCGTAAACTACAACCTACAACAGTAATTTGAAGTTACTCGTAACGATCTTTCCAGAATAATGGCTGACCAATACTTAGTGGACATTAGCATGCTCCATGACGTTAACTCAAAACCAAACTGTGTAATCAACGAGATACACCAGGTATTTGGAAGATACTCTTGTGCAGTCCACGCCTTCAAACCACACGGAATAGTCTGAAAATAGCTGTGCTGCCTGGATGTTTGCAACACCATTGGCAACACCTGGGCAAACTGTTTGACATGCTGACCGAACAAACAGCATCCTCAACTTTCCCAAGATTACAGTTTAAAGATTAAAAACTCTCTATTCACTGCTACATGGGTGGCCCACACAAGAAATTTATCGGTCTATGTCCTCCCGCATTTACCAGTCTTTAATCAGACCATCAGGCTACAATCCATTCCCAAAGTCGCAGCCCCAGCTATCATCAAAGCAGAAGAATCATTCGGGACTTACGTTGAGCAAGAGCAAACGATTACTGACGACTTACAAACACCCTCTTGGACCACAATTCGACAACACGGAACGAGTGTCATCCATAAATGTTTTGCTACCCAACGTCTATATGAACTATGCCAACACCATCTATCTTCATTGTTATATGCATGTGTGTAAAAACTGTTAAGGGGTCGATATCAGTCCTTGAATAAAGTAAGACGTATAATCGAAGACCTTGGGGTTCGAGTTTTAGTTTAAACCCTGATTGTTCACAAAATTAGAAGTGGGATAATCCCTAATTTCACGAGTTGTTTTTTTTTTAAAAGTAATGTAGTAATGGCAACGGGCGAACTGACTGTGGCAGAGCTACACGAAAAACTTCGCGAAGCCAGTTCATCCGTGTCTAATACGAAGAAATATCTTATTATGCGGTTACGGAACCATAAAGCTGAAGTAGAGTTGTTCCACGAGGCCAACGAAGATGGCATGCAGGAAGTCGAGAAGCTGCGAGGTGATGTAGGGGAACTTCAAAAGCAATGGACGACCCTATTACAACAGCTAGCTTCCGCCATCGGCACCATAAATTCGTTGAAACCGGTGTTGAATATCCAGGGTGAAAAGTGTCTGAAGATCGCAACCAGCGTGGCGTCGGCATCTACGTCATACGTATACTAGCCAAACATACCAAAACACACCTACGTGTATGCATATAATGACGCAGCAGTTCCATTTTCGTCTGTGCCGCCTACAATATTTCAGCAAAATGGAACACAATCGTTCCTGGCACGAACGGGCATCATGTTTCTGACATAATGTCAATTGTTCCTGAATTTGACCTATGTCATGGTGACATGACGTCAACACATTCCATCGATCGAGTCAAGCGATTGCGACTGGGTAGATTGTTTGCTACTCCTAGCTGTAATGGCCAAATTTAAGTGCACGGCGAAGATGTGGGCTAACGCGAAACTAGTGTTTCGTACATGGATGGAATTCCGGGTTGTTTGCCAGATTTTTAGCTTCACATAAGTGCCGTCGATGTGGATATGAGATTAATGAAGGGGAAAAAGTTGAAGACTGAACCGAGTGAAGTAGAGGAATATGTTGGTAATGTCAACTTGTGGATGAAAGATTGGGTACGCACTCTACAGCGACAAGATTCAGACGTGAAAAACATCATGGACGTTCTCGAGATGAAGGTGGAGTCTGAGCAACGGGAGCGAATTTGCAAGGAATATGCTATAAATAAAAGCCTTCTCTGCAGAGTTGATAAAGAGGGGAAAAATGCTCGGTGTTCTGCAGGGCATACATTGGCGGGTGGCAAAGCTGTGTCACGATGACACCGGATATCCGGGAGTTGATGGTACACTGATCCAAATGAAACGAAATTTTTGGTTCCCTCGAATGTGTAACTTCATAAAGAACTACACGAAGGCATGCATTGACTGTAGCTATGTGCGGGAGCCGAGAATAAAGGAATGTCAATTACATGGTGTGGACATTCCCCGATCACCATTAGAAATAGTCCATATGGATCACTTAGGTCCGTTTATTAGAAATCGCTGCGGTAACAAGTATGTGCTGGTTATGGTAAATGCGTTAACTCGGTACACGGTCATCAATCCAACAAGGTCAATGAAACCGAAACCTGTCCTCGAAGCAGTCAATCAGCTGACGATGTATTTTGGTCTCCCGCGTGTGGTGGTCACCGATCGGAGAACAGCGTTTACTTCGCATATGTTTGAGGATTACTTTAATGTCAACGACATAGCCCACATCAGAACGACATCTCGAACACCTCGAGCGAATGGTATTGCCGAGCTAGTCAACCAGTCGATACTGGCTTACCTTAAAACGTCATGCGCTAAACGACAGTTTCAATGGGCGCTGAATACACGAGTCAGTGCAACGACGAAGTATTTTCCAATCGCGCTAATTTTCGACTACCCGGTGAAGGACATCAGCGGCAACAGGCTTCTAGCTGCCATGCAGGATACTAATTTGGACGAGAAAACGATCACAGACAAGAGAGAAGACGCGATCAAAAATACGAGGCTAGACTTGAGTGAAAAAAGCGATTCGACGAGAAACATCAGAAACCAAGGCAGTACATGGAAGGAGAGTTGGTCTTGGTGGAAAGGGCCATTCCAGCTATGGGTGAGTCCAAGAAGTTGGAGGCTACGTATCGTGGCCCCTGTATCATCAAGAGAGTTCTACGGCATGATCGATATGTCGTGGAAGACAGTGAAGCACATCAGAAACAGCGACCATTCAGTTCGGTGATGAGCAGCGACAAAATAAAGCCCTGGTGCGAATTATGTCCGGAGATCGATGACGATTACGATGATCTTGCAAATGAGGAATTCGACACATCCATTTAACTCGAGGCGAGTTATTGTCAGTAGAGGCCGACTGTCATCCATAAATGTTTTGCTACCCAATGTCTTTTTGAACTATGGCAACACCATCCATCTTGATTGGTATACTCGTATGCATGTGTCTAAAAACTGTTAGGGAGTCGATGTCGGTCCTTGAATAAAGTAAGACGTATAATCGAAGACCTTGGTGTTCGCGTTTTAGTTTAAACCCTGACTGTTGACACGAGTATTACTCTCTACGTCATTATCACTTTGGCAATAGTTTCCGCAAGTCTTCTTCTCATCCGAAGTTACAGTACAACGCTAATTCCAAGACCAAAGCAATCACGGGCAACATGGTACGACTTATCGACGTTAGCTACAACCTAATCTAACTAAGAACCTCATAAGGTTCTTGGCGGGCGGCAATGTTAGGAATATTCCCGAAGAAGCCTCATACGCGTCCTTATGTGATACCACCCAACGTTAACACCAATCAGTCAGCAAAGCCAATCGATCAACGACCGCATTGATCAGCAGATTCCAGGTAAGAACATTGGCCACAAAGTCAGCACTTGGGTGAATGACTGGAACTTGCAACATAATTAAATCAATGCATTTGCACAGTGCCTCTAAAATCAGCATTTGGGTGAATGGGCGAAATCTGCAGATCAGCAACATAACTAAATCAAAAGAATATTGCTGAGTTTACCACACACCATGTATAAATTAAAATACCAAAGAACAATAAAGGTTTCAATTATTATTCCACAGCCGTTTTTTTAAACACCATTGTATTTCATTCCAGAACAGGTAGCAGTGAGCAGGATATAAGATACAGGTCTTTATTGGTCGCTGTTCAAAGTAATCAGTTTATGATCTAGAATTCAGTAGTAGTTTAAGTAGATAACAAATATAATTGCATTCAATAGACGACGAATATTGCAAGCATGAAGTTCTGTTAATCAACTATTCCCAATAACTTGTTACTATTCTTCCCTCCTCGAGTGTGTAAACCATAAATTAGGGAAGGGATATGTTTTAGATTGTTATTTATATTAAAAATTTGTTACATCAGATATTTAACCTGTTTCACGCGACCTTCATAATTTTAAACGGATTGGACTTTAATCTGCTCCTGGAACCCGACAAAACATTCGCGTGTCCATTTCCACGGAATATAAGTATATGCACAATTGACTTTCTAACTTTTCAAATTTACCTTAAAACTTTTAAATTCTTTCTCTTCGATATTTTAACACCAAGCTTCGCTCAGTACAACAAAAATCCCCAGACACAATTTCCGCAGCAAATTCACTATCAAAGTGCTGCATCAAAAACATGGCCTGAATAGAGATGTCAATCACATTGGGTTTTCAACGAATTTATTATCGCACTCTTGCATCTAGATGAAAAAAATACGGCACTGTTGTTATTACTTTCACTGGAATACAGGAACTACGCATTCAGGATCCGGTAATGATAAGCTGTTTATATTTTTGAAAGCATTTTTATTTGTTTGTTCCTTATTTCAGTAATTCGAATTGCAGATCCATCCATCTTCGAAGACTAGAGACTTTTGTATACACTTCAGGAACATCGGGACGCGCACATCCTAGTCCCCATGAAACAATGCCTGCCATCACATTCCCTATGACCAACGCTCCCCCTGAATCTCCTTGACACGTTCCCTGTCTTCCAGTTCTAACCCAAGCACACATCATATTCTTAGTCACCGGGTGAATACCCTGATACGCTTTGTAGCACTCTTGGAAGCTGATCACTTTCATAGTAGTAAACTGGAGCTCGTCCGGGTCGTGATCCTCTTCGCCAAGCGCCCCCCAGCCACTCACAATCCCAATAGAGCCCGGCTTAAACTCCTGGCGGAAATTCGCCAGCTTTATGGGTTGAATTGTTGATCCAAAGACGAGTCTCTTACTAAGTTTAAGAATGGCAATATCATAGTCCAAGGTTTTCGGCGAGAACCAAGGGTGCACCACTAATCTTTTCACACCGCGCTCAACACCACCGTGACCCCAATCTGTGGTACCGGCAACGACAGCTATTTCGCGAAGTTTGATATCAGATAGACAATGGGCTGCTGTTATAACTATATCGGCTTTGTAGATCGCTCCACCGCACACATGGGCCCGCAAATGCAGCAGCGACACTTGATAAGGGAAGTCTTCGATCGTAGTCTGGCGACCTCCTACGATTCTTGCGCGCAAATTCGGTACGGGGTTGTGATCGGTTATCACAGAGGAAACATTCAAACTTTCCGCGGATGCAAGTATCCAAACAAGAACCAACGACTGCAGCATTTCCGATCAAAACGGGGGCAGTGGAAGCGACGCTGCCTTTTATACTCGTGTTCAATTTCTGATAAGGTGCGAATCCGCTGAGACCGATTTTTTATCTGGTTGTTTACTTGCTTAACATGCAATTAGGTCTTAATTTCATGTACTTCTTATCCTAACCACTTGACAATAGTGAGACAAGAAGAGGAGATTAAAATGCTTCGCAGCTTCTTGTGGGTTCAATATTATTCAAATCCAACACGCTTAATGTCTACAAGATTGTGACATTTAATTATCTTCTTGTAAATTACTGCAAAATAGAAACTGACAGTAGCCACTTCCCAATTGTAACATAGGTAATTAAAAATCCTTGTCTATTGATACAAGTATTACTGATAACGAGGGTACTGTGAAAGATTGCTTGTTGTACGCAATATCACATGGTACATATCAAAATAATCAATAATCACTTCATTTGTACGCTCAGTTGTTAATCAACGATTCCACGAACGATTCAACTAAAATTTAGGGAATCAGTACGCACCATAATTTCTTTCCTGATTTTTTACTAAAATTCAATTCTTAAATAGATATTTAAGGCGTTCTGATCTTGAACATCAAAATCTGAAGTAAATTATGAATTATGATGTACGAAAAATACCTTAAACAAGTTGAGTAAGCAGGAGAGTGCTCCTACCGGACGGTCTTTGTAGCCATCATAGAATCAGAAAAAAGTTTTCTAATAGCGTGAATCGATAACTTGAATTATTCATCCAATACTTGGATATGAAATCGTTCAAATTTATGCAAAAGATGCACAGTTTCTTTCATAAGAACAGTGCAGCCGCCATTTTGATCTAGCTTAAATGATTTTTCTGAATGCTCGGCCGATTGAACATATTCAAGTTAAACACTATTCCTTAAATTTTCAAGAAAATTGAACGAAAATAAAAGTGCCCAGGTCAATTTGAAATATGTATCAACCATAAACACATGTTATTGTTGTTGTAATTCCATACAATTGAAATGGCTATAACTCACATGATTATGATTCGATCTCGATTAAATTTTATGAGCTTATATATCTTACATCAGTTTATATAATTGGTAAATTTCAAGAAGTTTAAAGGTACCGTTTTGATTTTACGAGCGAAAATGTAAAATCTATAAATCATACTATGATTAACAAGGTTGAGTGAATTTCGATTTCTGAGGTATTTGTTGCCCTTGTATTCATAAAGACCCACATTTGTGATAATTTTCAGATTTTTCGACTCAAAGGTGTCCAATTGCAAGGGGGGACACAAATGTTTGGTGCATTTTGCCTTCCCCTGGACCCCCTAATTCATAAAATAACTTTTTTATTTATTTATTTTGGTTTAAAAAAAATTTTAAGGGCTAATTCGTTATTAGGGGGGACCCCCCTTAAAAAAACTTTTTTATTTATTTATTTTGGTTTAAAAAAAATTTTAAGGGCTAATTCGTTATTAGGGGGGACCCCCCTTAAAAAAATTTAAATTTATAGTAAGACCTTATATTTTGAGAAACCATCACTTTTGACCTTTTTACAAAGTTTGAGCATTCTAGCTTCTATAGTTTCTGAGGAAATTAGCTGCGACGCACGGACAGACGGGCAGACGGACGGACAGACAGGTCGCGAAACTAGTAGGCCTTTGTAAAAAGTTTTTTTTACAAAGACCTAAAAATTAAAACTTGGATCCGATTTAATAATCTGCCAAATAATATTGTTTCGGTCGATAGCCTATTTACATATGCATAAGTAGTGAAACATTCGGATGTTTTTTATGGCAAAAGACCGTTGGGAACACTATTTTTCTTAGAGTGGACTCAGCGATCTGTAATGATTTTTCTGTCTAAACTCACGAACGAAGTCGGAACCGACCTCTCATCGGTTCTAGACGTTAAGTCTGAGTCGTGCCAACGAATGGTACCAACCGGTCAACCAATCCGTGCACCGTAATCCATTTTCGCGGTGGCCAGCTAGATCGGAGAGGATTTCGGTCGCGGGTCTTAAAATGGATTACGCTCAATTACATATTTCAGCCACCATTGAACGCCCATTTCAAACGCGTCGAAAACACAATCATACGGAGAAGAAACCTACTTTACGTTACTTTGTATTTCTTCATTAATCCAGTCAAGTACAAAAATCTAATTTCCATTTCGCGTTCCCGAATTTTACCGACGTGGTACCGAAAAATACACTAGGTTAACTTGAGCCCGACGAAAGCTACGCTAATAAAAAAAACAAAGCCAACAAAGGTACCGCGTACCGCACGCGACGCTAAACCGACCTCAGCGGATTTTTTCAAACCATACCCTCTCCCCGGCATTCTTACCCCCCACCTCTCACTGCTTCTGGAAAAGAAGGACCACTGGAAAGGAAAGCCTGTTGTTATTTTAGCAATTCATGTTATTCATAAAATTCCTTTAATTCATATTATTCACCACATAAAAATTGTAGTTGTAGTTTCTTTACACTTATATCGATATTCGTTAGATTTTTTTTAACTCTATCTTCTAGAAAATATACAACTGTTACTATTCAAACATTAGGATTTCTTGATTTTTAATGATTTTGTGCGTATGCGTGTGTGTGTATATACGAGTATATTTATATGTTTGTACTAAAATTTTTTTTATCATAATCACAATTTGTACTAAATTTTCTCTTCATTGTGTTTCTACTTAATTTTATCTTCCAATTACAAATATGCATTCAAGATCTTTCTCTCTTCTGCATGCATCTCACGTGCGTATGTTGTGTGTGTGCGTATGAATATATCTTTTATCGTCATCAAAAAAAATTTAATTGACACATACGAAGATGAAAATGTATTATAATTGAAACAGGTGTTTGTAAGTATGTAGGTAAGAGATTTATTCAATTAATAACATATACGCTGTTTTACTAAAGAGAGAGTGTTATGCAGTATGAGAAGGAGAGATAACTTAAATAACACATTGTATAGTAAAAAAATATTAATCAACATAAGGAAAAGCGTAAATGTACAAATCCATTTATCGTATCGTTTTTGTTTATTTTTTTCATTTAAATCTCTAAACCATGAATTATGGTGCATTGTGTATAATATAATATATATCTATTTGTAAATTTTTTTTATAACTCTAAATGTGAATTTATTTCAATATATGTTTTCAATTTCCCACATATATATATATATATATATATATATATATATATATATATATATATATATATATATATATATATATATATAAACAAAAACGCAAAAAGTAAGGAAGTAACTACATTTATGGAGTAGCCAATTCTGTGGCATGAGTAGAATAAATTTGTTGCGGTTTAAAAATAACCAAAACAAAAACTAAATACCAATACGTGTTTTTCATTTCAATCAAACCGAGTGTAGTTTTAAAATACAAGAAGCTAGAAATTGATAAGATATTTTAACCGTTGATCATATTATTAATATTAATGACTAATTAATGTATATTTAAGAATATAAAGTTAAATGTTTGCAAACATTTTTTTGTTTTTTAACCCACAAGATATAAGCGCAATAGCTATTGTATTTGAAAAACTTCGTATTCAATGCGATAATACAAAGAGATATACTATAAAGTAATAAAACGAGTGATAGGAAATAGAGAAAAAAAACATACTAGTCCCTAATTATGGTCGAACTCTGCAAGATGAAAGTCATACGTCACATTTCATCTTCTACTTAGTTTTCGTGTTTTTCAAGATTAAGGTAATACGAAATAATATAATATCCAACTATGAGAAAACACAATACGAAATAGAAAGCAGACAATGCTTATCTAAACAGAAAAAAAAACATGCTCTTCATCTTAAAATATGATAATTGAGTTTGTATCGAAGTCCGAATTTACCACATCATTATTTTCATTTCAAGATTTAGTAGTAGAATAATTAATCTCAATAATCATTGGATTGAAAAACTTATTTTAAATTAATTTTAAGCAAGAGAACGCTAGAAATGAACTTTTGACCGCAAGACATTTTCGAACATTGACTAAAGTTAAAGCAAGACAACAGTTGATCTTTGAATTGACCTACAAGGACCCTTCGTAGGCGTCGAGTATCAGATTGACAACTAAATGAACTGCTTTCCTGCACGTTAACAATGTCTGCTTTTATTACACTATTAGAAAGACAAATGCGTCTCATTTGGGTCAAATTTAATTGATGCCACTACTATTTCTAGCGTGAATAGTTCATATCCCGCCCTTCATCATCGCTTGCATCGCATGCATTTACACTAGCTGCATCTTCTGGCTGCTTCGCTGTTTGTGGTGCAGCAACAACAACACTAGCTGCTCCCGCAGGAGGTGCTGCTGTGGCGGGGGTATTACTACTGTTAGCATCGGTTGTAGGGAGTTTGATGGGGCCAGCGGAAGACTCATAGATGATGAGACTGGATTTATTTCTCCAGCATACTTATTTGCAGCTTCGTTTACACTGCCTGAGTTAGCAGGATTGGGTTTATTACTGCTGCTAGATCCGCTTGGGAGGTACTAGTTGAAATATTACCTGTTGTAGGACTGGATCCTAGAGGCTGCCGTTCACTGGTGACACCGATGGACTGGTCGCTTTTATAAATTTGCCGCGTTGCTGGTGCTTCGTGTAAGTGAAACCGAATGGTGGAGATCTGAGAATCTGAATCTTGGCTGTTCCGTCAGTTTTTTTTTTTTAGGTTCGAGCGTAGAAGACGTCGTTGGGCTTAGCGATGGTTTGCTGTTGTGTCTCGTTGATGACTTTCTGTATGAATTTAATATACTAAATCCGCTCGCGTTCCAAATAAATTATCAACTTACATAAGACATAAACAGCGTGGTTTCATTGAAACTAAGTTTGTCTTCCTTTATTTGTCAAACATCGACAGGGTCCCATTCGACGGCTGATACTGGTTGTGAGATAAAGCGCGCTGCGGTTGCTATTGATGATAAAGCATGTTTTTGCAGGGCTACCACTTCTCATAGACAGGTTTTTAATGCATTGGATTTAGTTCCCAATAAGAGAAACGGTAAAATTTACTCTTGTAATTGCCTAGTAGGTAAGAAAATTTTTGTTTCCGTTATTTTATCAACTTGGAATTGCTCTACATTGATGACTGTCGAGCATGGATAGTTTAACATACTTTACTCACTTTTGAATATGTTTCCTCATGAAACTACTATAATTCGGGCCGAAGTGTCGTCCGATGTTAACATGGCGCACCTTTTGGCGTGTTTAATGCGATTGTTACTCGTATAACCTTCACTACACCACAAATTGACAGCACGCAACTCAGATGGCAACGATCACGACACCTGACGATCGCAACATCTCGCGGCGGTCCTTCTCGATGGCACTCACTAATCCCACACACCCGCCATGTGACTGTCACTTGTCTTTGACATCCCACGACAAAACTGACGTGGGATGGGAAGCCGTCACAACGAACATGAGATGGAAAGCCACATGGCGGCAAGGTGTATTAGTAGTGGTCGCCAGCGGCGTTGAATGGTTCATTACAGATCTGACATATGAAAAACATTGAATCGCAATATTACGGCATAAAAGATAACGCAGATTTGCTATTGAGTACGAGATGGCTTAAAATGTGTAAATTCACAGAATAAGTTTAACACAAGCAGAAGATCTAGAACGCGTTCTGGACCTCCGTTCTGTTTCACATCAGAAAGTTGCCTGGGAAAGGCCTATAAAAAGCGATGTCTTTCTGTTAAAATGTGTGGTTTGTGAGGGGAGACGTAATCTCGAGATATAATCAAGACACAAAATGAAAACACAAACCATTTACTTTTCTACAATCTCTATTTATAGAGAAAGACTATCCGAGTGTGGTACCCGACCACCTATTGGATATTCAAACGTTTCCGCGAAAAATACATACAGGGGCTCACATTCTGTTGTAGTAATTGAGCAGTTATACTAGCAAACTGCGCCTCCTATCTCCTATCCAAATTGTAATGGCAGATTTAAAATAAAAATATGTAATTTTTTTCCCCTGTAATTGTAATTTGTAGAATAGTTTTTCTTCTTATTATTAGTAAATGTGACTTGATATTAATTTTCCTCTTTATTAAAATTTAAATGTTCTCATTAATTATCTTTTCTAAAAAATTTAATTTTTCATTACTATTTAAAAATTTTATTTCCTTCCTTCATGTAAATTTGTTCACTGCATGTAAATTTTCTTCAATTATATAAATTTCTTTACTTCATTTTTAATTTCTTAAGTTTAGTTAAAATTTCCCTACTACGTTTAAATTTTGGTTGGATCTGCCCATTACAATTTAGGATGTGGAACCCCTGACTTCGTGCAGGGCAACGGTGCATTACCTAAAATGCATTCGAATACATTCCTGACGTTAGCGTAAACTGTAACTCTTATCTGAGATTTTCTTGGCAACGAAAAATAAATCGCAACGGTCCGGAATGGGTGTATCAGCTGGTAATAGGAATAGTTTGTGTGCGTGTGTTTACGGAGAATCAAGAAAAAACCTGTAACGAACAACATTATACAGGCAAAGGCGAGACGCAACACAAACATGTAAATGTGTAAATGTAATATTATATAAACGAAATGTACGGGTGTCAGCTGATGAAGTTGGGAGAAAGTTGAAATGATGAGAATGCATGGGGGATTTGTGATTGTGAAGTGTGGGTGGCTTATCTGCTGGGAGTGGGTTGTTTGGATCATAGTATACTCAACTAGTAACCACACTCCATCAACCCTCCGGAAAAATTCGAACACACGCCGAACAGAGAGCCATAAATCTTCGGTAGCAGATAGGTAGGTAAATGCTGGTGCGAGGATTGGCGCGAATATAAACAAATGCTTCGATGAGAGATTTCAGGATTACCATATATCAAAAAATCAATAACTTTGCAGAAAAACTAATTCGTTCCATGCAATCTTTTAGTTTTTTATTAGAATGTGGCAGCACTCCCATGTTCTGAAATGCGTGAAAGAACACGTGCGTCGGAAATTTTATTTGCATTTTGCTTTGTTTCTTTAGCGCGCCAAACAGGGGATCAGCTCTCATGCCCCGGATCAGCTGACGTGCTCCTGAGAAAATTCAAAAAGTGTGCAACACAGGGTAAATGAAAGGTGTGGGTACTAGTTGAGTATACTATGGTTTGGATTGGTATGGTGCGGAGAAGAGATTTGGCGAGATCGATGCGGGATCGGAGACAGTTAAGAATTTGATAGAAATTGATGGTTTTGATTTGATTTTGCGGATTTTCGTACGGTAAATTGTCGAGAAACGGATCGAAATTAATCGCGTGGACAGAATAGAAAAAGAGTTCTGCACCGAGCCCCACGCGGTTTAGAAATAAAATTGTCAACATAATGAACGGCTCGGGACGCCTCAAGTGGTGATGACAAGTGAACTTTCATTCGTCGTTCCGCCAGCTCGAGAAGAGATTTCGTTTGTGTGGTCAACGAAATTTGCGTGGAAAACTGCAATTAAGGATTAATTATACACTTTTTAGATTTCTCTTATTGGATTATTATCTACGCGCGCAATATCTGTGAAATTTTTCTGATTGAAAAAGGATGTTTGGAAAACGAATCGATAAAGATAAATATTTGACAATAGCTGCCCCAGACTGAGCATTTCAATAATATCCAGTGGCGGGAAGAAGAGAAAGCACAGCTCGGTGGGGCTATTACAGCACCTGGTGTGAAAAACAATAACAACAACAGTGGTAGTAAAGCTGTCGTTTCATCAACGTCGACGTCACCTCCGACGAATTTCCCATTGAAAGATAATTCGAATATTCAGTCCGTGCGAGTCTCGACTTCTGGCACGCAGGGTGAGGTGTTGTACGAGACAACAACAGCAGGGAATTCTTTTATAACTTCTCAAGCATCGTCAGGATGCCAACTGACGAACTCTTCGCACTCCCATTCGCAGCCACATTTAACGAATAGTCACCAACACAACTCGAGAGTGATGCAATTTGCTGAAAATTCTCAAAAGTGAACTATCTCAATTGTATTTAAATCTTCAAGTGATCGTGAAGAAACTCTTGCTCTGATGAAGTTCTATAGTAAAACCGGCTGTCTTGGATTCTTCTGTGGTAGCGCTAAGAAAATCAGAAAATTGGACTGAACTGCCGGCGAAATACTTAGCTGAAAAAATTCAGTCAAAAAACTGTTGGTCCTCGTATCGCCTTACAACTAATTATGTGTACGTTACCAAGCAATATATCGTAAATTGCTGTCCCGGGATAGTTTTATGTTGCAAGTGAATACAACATACATCTAGCTGTGCCGATTTGTATAATCTACTGGAATTAATATATCGTGTCTGTGAGACCATCCAGACGGAATTTCAATACGTTCTGCTTGATTGTCACTCTGTGTAACATAACAGCAATTTGAATAAGCAATTTTTTACGAAGTTTAAGGAAACTATCTAAGGAAATCGTCTGATAAAAATTTAAAAATCATTAATTATTATAAATTTGCATTAGCTGCCAGGACTTACTCACCCCATCAACGAAGATGGGTAAATACCACGTTTGTTTCTATTTTTTTTACATTTTTTATATTGCAAAATGATTTTTTTTTTAATTAATTAATTTATTTATTTTTCTATTACTTAATTACAATTTGTGTTTGAGTTAAAATTTTAGAAGTGATGAAATTTTTTATATATCGCGTATTCAATTTAAATTTGCGCAAGGCAGGCGCGGCAAAAGTAATTGCTGTAGATTGTTAGGATTTCGTGAAATTTTAATTGAATAAAAATAGATTGCTAAATTGAACCGTCGGTCTTTTCATTCCGTCGGATCTGACCAGGTATAGGGCCCGGCACGATGTAAGTCTTTCCCCACCAAAAATAAGCTAGCCATCGGGCACGCTCAAACCTTCTTTTTGTTTCAGTGGCCTCGAGCAAGGTGCCTTTTTATGGCATAGGGTTATGTGATTCGCTCACATAACTCTATGCTGTAAATTGGTCATCGGTAGTTTTCTTTTCTGATGGGAAGGCTCTTACAAGTTATGTTGTATGAGTTTTCCACTCAGAAAGGAAATATATGGCCACTGCAACATTTATGGATTTTGATCCGGTTGGGCGGGTGCGAGGGGGCACCACCACCATCCGGTTGTCCCATTCTTATTTGTGGGCCATGAGAATCGTCGGGTAACAACGAGGTTTCCCTAAGTCCGTCTGTTTTCACTCGTTCAACTTGTTCTCTGAGCAAGTCATTTTCCCTTTTGGTAGTTACCTACAATTTTTCGACTTTGGTCACCCGTTCTTTTGAGACCCAAGAATTTGTGAATGCGAAATTCTTTTGTAGTCGGTCCTTGTGCTGGGGCAATGAACCCGCCCCACGACACCGCAATGCTAGCCTGCCAGCGCATTCACGCGTCCCCAGACAAGGGCATTCCCGGCGGATATCAACATCTTCTTTCGCCGAGGCAGCAGACCATCGCTGCAGTCCTTCACGGACATTTTTATACCTACCTATTCACTACACTGTCTCGCTCACAGACATATGTACATTACACGCACTCGCTCAAGTCTGCAGGTCTGTGCAAATCAGCTGTTCCGATTATTTCCAGTTATTGTTATTAAAAGGTACCCTAATCAAACATTTAGACAAGTCAAGAAACGAGTCCACGGAAAGTATCAAATTAAGACAGATCAATCAAGTTGATGGTATCGGCCTTTAAATGATGAAGACCGATATACATTTTTTTAAACACAGTGAAAAATACAACACTGTATTATTTCAATTTTCACTTTTATTGAAATATGTAACAATGCCAATTTCCGTTACAGCTGTTTCGGTAATATCGAACCATCCTCAGGCGGATTGAAACTAATTATAAAAACGTATACACCATACATATGTACAGTGCAGTGTTAATTTAAAACATAAATATCTACATCAATATATAGATCAATTAAGTATTTGAAACAAGTTTAATAGTGGTGATGAATCTATATCTAGTTGACAATTTAGTAGCCTATTAACATCCATTGCTTTTATTCTATTAATTTCTAATGTTTCTAATAAGTCTAATTTCAAACCTTTATTACAGTGGTGTAAAATTTGAAAGTCGTCATTATCAATATGATCACAGCTGGAAATATGGTTCGAGTGATTTGATTGGTCCATTTTATTAATGTAGCACGCTCTATGCTTTTTCCTTCTTACTTTGAGAGATCTCCCAGTTTGGCCACCAGACTGCAAAACGTATAAACATACATTTTGCAATCTGGTGTACGACATGTAATTTTACCATTTTTATTATCTTCATGTGTTTTTGAATTGTTGTTCTTAATAATTTTTTTTGTAAGCTATTATTAACATAGTTTTATATGCAACTCTAAACACTTATTTTTTCAAATGTTTTTCTATTCTGTGGGTAATATTGCCTATATACGAGTACATATATATGAATGAAAGGTTTTTGATTTCTCAATTTGTAGTGGATACACCATCTTCAAAGGATTCTTCATCTTTACTTTATTAACTAAGGAATGAATCAATTCTGGATTGTATTCATTATTATAAGCAATCTGCTTTATTATATTATATAAGTTCCATCTTATAATCGTTTACCGAAAGAGAGATCGAAAGGAACCTATGTACATAAGAATGAAAGGTGGAAATAATGGTGATTTGGTGAAATATGTTAATGTGTGGGTGTGGGCGAGAAAATCCTGCCATTTGACATCTGTCAGAATTAAATGTCATCCAAAGCGTGTTTTTTTTTTAGTTGAAGGTTTGCCATTTAGAAATATGAATCGTTTAACAGTCGACGAATGCGTTAAAATTATTGAATTTTATTATAAAAATGGTGATTACGGTCGACATAATCGACCTACACAGCAAACAATTTCGAACACAGTGAGAAAATTTGAAGAGACTGGATCGGTTATTGATATTGCAAGGCCTGTGCATCATCGCAACATTCGTTCTGCTGAAAATATCGCTGTCGTTGCTCAAAATGTGGAGGAAGATCCGAATTTGTCGATTCCTCGACGTGCTCAACATTTGGGCTTGTCTTACGGCTCATAGTGGCGGATTTTGCATTTGGATTTGCATCTCCATCCGTACAAAATCCAACTCACTCAAGAACTTAAGCCTCAAGACCACACACAACGCAGAATGTATGCGAATTGGGTTATTGAACAACGAGCCATTGATAACGATTTTTCGAACAAAATTTTCTTCAGTGATGAGGCTCATTTTTCGCTCAGTGGTTACGTAAATAAACAGAATTGCCGCATATGGGGCTCTCAAAATCCTCAGGTGATCGCAGAATGGCCTTTGCATCCGGAAAAAGTGACCGTTTGGTGTGCATTATGGTCTGGTGGTGTTATTGGCCCGTATTTTTTGAAAACGATCAAGGAAGAGCCATTACAGTCAATTCTGACCGCTATGGACGGATGTTAACTGATTATGTTTGGAGAGAATTGAAGATTATGATCTGGAGAACATGTGGTTTCAACAGAATGGAGCCACACAACACAGGCTAATCGAGCACTTTTGCAAGAAAAATTTCCAGGACGCGTAATTTCGAGATTGAGTGATGTCAATTGGCCCGCAAGATCCTGCGACTTTACAACTTTGAATTTCTTTTTATGGGGCTATGCAAAAGATCGTGTTTACGAGAACAATCCTCGAAATCTTGAGCAATTGAAAACCAATGTTCGTGAAGTTATGGCCGAGATATTGCCGGAAATGTGCCGAAAAGTCATTGAAAATTACCTCAAAAGGATTGCGGCCTGTAGACGTCCGGTGGAAGACATTTGAATGATGTTGTGTTTCACGTATAATGGCAAAGTTCAATCTTTATATTGAATAAAAAATTTTGTTTCCATCTGAATATTTTTGTGTTGTCTTTAGCTTTACTTTCCCAAGCGGAAAATGGATAACCCTATATTTACCGTGGGTACGTTTGGATATCCAATATTTCTTCCCCTTTTTAGAGTTTATAAAATAATTTTACAAAATCATACTAAAATCCTAACCTGTCTGTTCGTCTGTCCGTTCGTGTTTCACAGCAATTTTTCTCGCAAGCTTCTCTTCAAAGTATCACAACAAAAATTTTTTTAAAAGGTATTTAAGAAAGGTCTCCCCATACCGAGGACTGATCCCCGAGGGGCGCACAGGGAGGGGAATTACACAAAAATTTGTGCTCCTCCTCACGATGTGTCCCATCGCGATCTGAAAAAATTATGAAGTTAGGTCTTTATGAGCGCAACAACAACAAAAAAACATTAGCAGTCAAATTTCGCTCAACTTTGTTAATCATAATATGATCTTCGAATTTCACATTTTCCACAATGAAATCGTATAGGTAGGTACCCTTAAACTCAACAAAATCGATATTTACGTAGTCTTATAAAAGTTCTTATATTCTGTTAGTTTGATAAAAATCAATTAATATACACGGAAGTTATAGCCATTTGAAATTGATCCAATTACAACAACAAAAACAAATGATTTTGGTATTTTGTGGGCTTTTCATTGAACCAGACACTGCAGTTTTGATTTGATTTTCTTAAAATTTTCAAATAAGATCAATTACACAAATTTTATTGGGAATTCGTGATTTGAGTGATTTTTATTATTTTACAACAAAATGACGACCGTTGAAAATAGAGAAACGATTAATTTTCTTTTAAACGTGCACATCTCTTGGCATGTTTCTTGACTTTATTCAGTGCTGGTGACTGCATTTCGGAGAAGTTGGGCACAAAACTCTTCTGACATGAGCATAGGTCTGTCTATCCAACTTGTTCTAATATGAAACCACTCAATTTTCCAAAACAGATAATAGCAATATAGAGGTGAGGAGATAGTTTTTGGTTTACGGAGCCTCGAAGATCTTCGTGGGGTTGTCTCATACGGGTTAACTGTGAAATTATAAACCTGCGGAGCCACTGCCAGTTGATCCTTTCGCGGGAATTCCCGAGCCGGGAAATTTTCACGGCTCAGCGCTAGTGGTACTGGGGAACCTATTGCTTCTTGCATTATAGCGCGCGGAGATACAAGAACTGGTGGTGATATTGCTGAGGCCACCCGGGTCATGCTGTCATCGGAAAGTTGGATTTTTCTTGGCCTCTCTTTTTTTTTTTTGTTCTGTGTTTGGTTCATGTTGTTGGCCTAACGTTTTCTTATTTGGTCGATGTGACGTTTGAATAATCTTCTTTTGTAATTGATTGTGTAATCTAAATCTTTCCCAACATGAAAGGCACTGGTTGTGTTGAGTGAAATTCACGAAATGTGGGGTTGAAAGTCACTTGTTATTTTTCGGCCATTTCGGATTTCAGGAGATCTAGGTGTGTGCGAAGAGAACAGCCGAGGAACATCTGTGCGGTAGATTGGCCGGTAGATGAGTGTGGTGCTTTTCTATACTGTCGCGGAAATTCATTCATGTTCGGCTGCAACAAACTTCACGTGATTGCCATAGTTTTCAGTTTGTCTTTGACGGCTTGTACGTAACGTGCTGCCTGCCCATTTCTGACGGAATGGTACGGGGTTGTTAGTTTGTGGAATTTGACGCTAACTATTTAGAGGAAGGTTTTGAATTCTACTCGTAATGACGTGAACTTTGTCCCATTCTCTGATACCAGGGTGACAAAAATCCCATAGGCAGCGAATAGTTCATCCAGTATTGAAATGGTGGCACTGGTTGTCATTGACTTGGTGACCTTGACTTTTACCCACTTACTGTACGCATCGACCACGATCAGCAACATCGCCCCAGTTTCGAGTTTTTATCCGTTGGGTCGACGAATTTCGGTCACAGATTTTACACGAGCAGACTAAGTCCGAAGTAAAAAAATCAGCCACGGGTTCAAATGGCCGATTTAAAAGCACATCGAACAACTTGCACTGACTCTACTACAAATTACGCTATTTTCGTTCCGAGGAACAGGAACCAAAAAAAGACGCGTATTTCGGCTTTCCGTGAGTTATCAACTAAGGCCATCCCCTGAGCTGACGACAATCCAATTATTTAACTGGAAACATTAAACAATATGTGCGAGAACACGAATTTCTGGGGGTGGATACGTAAAGGTAAAGTATAAGGTTTAGAATATTGAAAGTGAGACAAAATAACTCATCATACACCATCGATTATAAACACAAGTCAGCACAAATTAAAACAATAAATAATATAATCTTCGTAGTGCAGACTCTGAACATTCTATGTACAATGATCGAATAAATAAATTGCTCTGAGGATGTAAATATAAAGTCTTGGAAATTTAAGTTAGCCCCAACAAATTAAAGGGAAAAGATATTATTCAAAATAATAAAATAGAAAAAAATAGAATCGTTTTAAAAACAGGCAACTGTAATGAATCGGCCCTATGCCACTGCCGATTATTAGTCAGTCGTTATTGACGTCGACGAAATCGGAACGCACCCTCTAACCTCTCGCGTTCCTGAACCGCTTTTGGTCAGCTGAGAGGAAGGTGATCGTGTGTGTGAAAACTGACGTTGGATGAGAAGCCGTATGGCAGCAGAGTTCACTACCACACACATGAGCAGTAGTAGGCCGACTAATACATATGCAATGTGCCACCGTATGACTTCCCATCCTACGTCAGTTTTCTCAGGGAGTGAACGGCAGAAAGCGGAAGGTACGGGCCAGATGGCAAGATGGCGTGATGGTTTTGTAATAAAGTTTTTAATTTATTGAAATTCTAGTATTTTAAATCAATCAATAAAAATATTTTTGGATATTTTTCATTCATATTTCGTGAATGAAACGCTTTATTGCTCACCCGGACTTTGTGTGGAGACAGGTAATGAATTGTCCTCTGAATAAATTATGTGAAATTCTTTGAATAGTTTTGCGGTTTAGTTGTCGGAGATTGCAAGTGTTAATTTTTATTGCTTTCCACATAAGGGTATTGTATGAGGGCTCAGTTCCTCCACAGAATTCGACGTGAAAATCAAGTGAGTAAAATGTGAACACAAAGGGAACACCTAACCTCAAAATTTTTTTTTTTTGTCAGTGCAGATCGACTGGCGGTGGTCATGGGCATCGGACACCCAGGGACGCCTTGCGAGGAAGGTGACGTGGGTAATCCAAAACTAGGCAGCCACACGAAAATCATGACAGCGCGCAGGTTTATTTGCTACAACAGGTTGCAAGCGATAAAGAAAAATATTATACTTGCCGAGGCATACGGAAGACAATATTACCAGGATAAAAAGTAAAGTTGGTGAGGTTTCGGAGTGAGTGCGTGCATGCTTTGAATAATGTAGTTTCGATAGACTTGATGACAAAATAGACAACAAAAAAAACAACCTAAAACGCATTAAGGAAGGTATAGCTGAAACGGGTTTTAATGAATGTGAAAAAGGATTTCAATTTTTTTTCTTCTTTGGAGAATGTTAATCTGATCGGATAACATTATTTAATGTAGGAGCAAATGCTGGCTAACATGGGCTAATAGACGCATACTAACGACTATGTTTTATAGTGATACTATTTCGCTGGATATTCATTCTCGTAAAAAGTAGGAATCAGGTGAAATAGTCGCTGGTTAGGTTTTACGTTAATTTTTTTCGATAAAAGTATGCGTACATACAAGAAATAAATAATGTTTTGATTCATTAAGCATCAACTAAAATAAAAGAGCTAACTGAGATGCCAGATGATGCAACACAAGTAGTTAAAAATGATGAAATAAGCCCCAAGAGGCGAAACAAAAAACAAAATAAGAAAAGAAATTGGCAATGCATCAAATATACATGCTGTGCGTGTATGTTGAGCGTTAGTGTGTTTTGTATGCAATTACAATTGGAGATGATTCAAGGGTATAACAAGCTCATATTGGTCTCAAGTCTCTTTACTTTATTTTTGCTTTCCTTCTCAAGTATGAAAGGCCAAGAAAAGAAAATATTGTATATTATTTTAAGATGATGAGCATGTTTTTTTTCTGTTTAGATAAGCATTGTCTGGCTTTTATTTCGCATTGTGTTTTCTCATAGTGGATATTATATTATCCCATATTACCTTAATCTTGAAAAATACAAAAACTAAGTAGAAGATGAAATGTGACTTATGACTTTCATCGTGAAGTGTTCAACAATAATTAGGGACCTAGAGTGCTTCTTTTTCTCTATTTCCTATCACTCGATTTATTATTTTATATCTCTTTGTATTATCGCATTGAATACGAAGTTTTCCAAATCCAAAAGCTATTGCGCTTATATCTTGTGGGTGAAAAACAAAAAAATGTTTGCAAACATTTAACTTTATACCCTTAAATATGTTCATTAATTAGTCATTAATATTAATAATATGATGGTTAAAATATCTTATCTTTTTCTAGTTTCTTGTATTTTAAAACTACACTCGATTTGATTGAAATGAAAAAACACGTATTGGTATTTAGTTTTTGTTTTGTTTATTTTTAAACCACAATAAATTTATTGTAATCATGCCACAGAATTGGCCAATCTATAAATGTGTTTATATCCTTACTTTTTGCGTTTTTGTTTATATATATGGGAAATTGAAAACATATATTGAAATAAATTCACATTGAGAGTTATAAAAAAAATAAAAATTTACAAATAGATACATATTATATTATACACAATGCACGATAATTCATGGTCTAGAGATTTAAATGAAAAAATAAAAAAAAACACAAATTACGGGAAGAAGTACACCGTGATCAAAATGAAATAAAATGGCAGTAAAGTAGGCATCGATTTATATATAAATATATTATGTATGCCTATATTTTGGAATTATTTCTTCTAGAGATCATACGATAAATTGATTTGTTTATTTACGCTTTTCCTTATGTTGGGCAAAATTTTTTTTACTGTACAATGTGTTATTTAAGCTTGTCTCTCTCTCATACTGCATAACACTCTCTTAGCATAACACTAAGCGTGTATGTTACCTATTAATTGAATAATTCTCTTACCTACATACTTACAAACACCTGGTTCAATTATAATACATTTTTATATTTGTATGTGTCAATTAATTTTTTTTATGACGAATAAAATAATATTCATACGCACACACACAACATACACACATGAGATGCATGCAGAAGGGAGAAAGATCTTAAATGCATATTTGTAATTAGAAGATAAAATTAAGTAGAAACACAAGGAAGAGAAAATGTAATACAAATTATGATCTCGTGGAATGTGTGGGGTGTTTAGTTAGTGCGATTTAGCTCAGGAGCTCAGTAGAGTGTTTGGCTTTGAAGGCATATTGTTCTTCCTGTAGAATATCTTTATCAGGTATAGCCTCATAAAGTCGATGCAGAACTACCCTTTCCGCAATTTTCGACAGCGAAGAGAGGAGACTGATGGGTCTCCAGTTTTGTGGAAACTGTGGGTCCTTTTGAGGTTTCGGGAAGACAATAATAACCGCTGATTTCCATATTTTGGGATACCTTCGCGTACTAAAAATCACAATTTTACTATTTTTCCGAAAATATTTGGTCATTCTCCAGAAACTGCCACACCCAGGCTCGAGACTCTGCAAAAAGCTCTCCCATTGCTCGTTTCTGAATACCCTTATTTTATCACGGATTTCATTTGTCATCCGAGTAGCGTTTATACGTAGCGTAGGGTCACCTGTAAACCTAGCTCTCCTCCAAACTTGATTCCTTCTCCTGATCAGTCGTTTGATATTCTGAGGGAGTTCATAGGGATTCGTTTCCCTTCTCGGAGTTATGAACGTGTGGTCCTCTTTTGCCTGTATAATTTTCTGAGTTACGTTCTCAATGATGTTGTCGAGGTCGTCGGCCGTTTCAGGCGATCGAAAATTAGTTTCATTGGCCAATGCGACTTTAAACGCTTTCCAGTTTGTAGTTTTCTTTTCCTGCATAGGAATATCAATCAAGATGTTTTCTATGAGGAAAAGGACTGGTTTGTGGTCGGAAGACAGTTCGTCGAGGACATTTAACCGAACATTTGGTGTGAAATCTTGCGATAAAATTATGATTATGATTAAACTTTTAATATAAACATATGAATATATATATACACACACACGCATAGTCATTAAAAATCAAGAAATCCTTATGTTTGAATAGTAACAGTTGTATATTTTCTAGTAGATAGACGTTTAAAAAACTAACAAATATCGATATAAGTACAAAGAAACTACTACTACAACTTTTATGTGGTGAAAAATATGAATTAAAGGAATTTTATGAATAAATGAATTGCGAGGCTAACAACGCCTTTCTTTCCAGCAGGAATGGTAGCGACCGGTAAGTATGCCGTTACAAGGGTAGGTTTGTAGAAATCCGCGGATGGCCGGTTTCGCGTCGCGCTCGGTACGCGGTACCATAATTTGTTTTGCGTTTTTTTAGTAGAGAAGAGTTTTTCAGATTCGACTTAGCGTAGGATATTTTTCCGTACCGCGTCGGTGAAACTCGGCAACGCAGAATTATAAACATTTTTTTCTATTGTTGTCTGAATGTATGAAAGAAATACGGAATAAAGTATCGGAAATATAAGTGTGTTGGCTATGAACCAAGTTCTAAAGGACATGATTAAGGTGAGTGAATAAGACATTTCTTTATGCTTCAAAATTTTTATTCAATAATAATTTATATAATAATATGACTGAGATTATACATATAATTATTTATCGGAATTCATAGCTCTTTCATATGCAGTAGTCAAAATAACTTTGGGTTGGTTCTGTATCGGAGAAAACAATAATTCGCCAGATATTATTTGCACAGATTCCTGAGGTGCATGCGTTATATGACCTGGTGTTTGAGAGGACCTATAGACTGCTTCTTGTGTGTAGGAGGACTGTCTGGAAGCGGAAATTTGTGAAAGTGGAATAGGAGAAGGGCTTTGGATAGGGGAAGCAACTAAATATGATTGGGAATAAGGGGTTTGGCTTTGATCTTGAGAATTATGTGGAGAGGTTGGGAACAAAAAACAGCTGATCACATAAGGTGTAGTGGGTGATGGTGAAGAAGAAGTTTTTGTCGAAGAAGGTGCACGTTCACTAACAATAATATGCGAAGGTGAAGACTCACACTGAGGACTAATGTTGAGGCGCCATCTCAGCATTAATCCATCAATGTCGTACATGATTTCTTGCCTCTCACATTCTGAATATTTTCTAAATTTGGTTGCAAGAAGCCTCCCATACAATTCACAGTCGTCGTTATTTTTTTTTCTTCATTGAGCATAACTTGGCTCAATGTATTAAAGGTGACCTAACTGCACGTCTCCTCTATACAGGGATCTTAATATTTTTGTCGCTTTGTTCGATATTTCAGATTTCTGTTTCTTCTTCCATCTCTTCTCGCTTTTGCTCTTAGCACTCTTATTACGAAACCCTTTCCTGGACATCATATGTTAGGTACCCCAGAAAGAATACTTAATCAACAACTGTCACGTTCTCGTGCAGTTGGCATATTATCGTCGGTGTTTAGAGTATTTCAAAGACCGATCTCATTAAATATCATCAAAACTTCAATTATAACGTACAGTTGTATATTACTGCATCATTTTTTTACCAAAAAGTAAATCATCACGCAATGTTAATACTCCACCAGAATCTATTGACACTTTTGATGAGGATGGCATATTAACCCGTGTTGGTATGGGAGTGAGGCATGAAGAAAATTTTTTACCACTAGAAACTGTGCCTCGTAAGCCTTCTTTTAATGCGATACAAACAAGATTAGACTTTATGACTTACATTCACCAAAACCAAACTCAAAATGCTATCACTAGAGCCAATGATATATAATTCAATAAATTTGAAAAGGAAAAGTTATCAATTATTAAAATTATCAATGTATTTAAACAAAATATGTGGTACCTACTTATTGAAAAAAAATATTGTTATCTATTTGTTTTACTTACACCTGCTCTTTCTGTTGATATTATGCTATTGCATTCATATTTTCCTTTGAGAAATGCCTCCATTGCATCATAAAATATCCAATATGAGTATAGATTTCGTCTTCCCTATAAATAAAAATGCTCGATTCGAATTCAGCGCGGGCAAAGGGTTAAAGAAAATTCATGCATACTATAGACCAGATCTACTAATTCACTACACAACCAGCAAATCATTTCCATCTAGAAAATCCTACTATGACTTGAAAGTATTTCAAACAGACATTTTCTCACTCAGCTCGTCGTAATCCTAGACATACAAAATATACATTTACACTCATAAAATTGTTAGTAACAAATCTTATCAGTGAACTCAACGCAACTTCGTATTTCATGCATCCCATCAGTGGATGCACATTTACATTCAGGCGCGTCGCACAAATCATGTACACTCAAAACATGAAACCACAGCAACAATTCCAAAAACCTGATTTGCACTTACACCACAATAGGATAAGCGAATTAAGAGAGAATTGCAAAGGGTGAGTGCTCGAGATAGGGAGTTTTGTGAGGGATGTGAAAGAGTTTGGAGTCAAGATCTCGATCGGTTGTCGGTGAATCTCTGACAGTCGCGAGTTAAGTGAATATTGTTGTGGAATTTGTGGAGGCGGCAAATATGCCATTGTGTACATGCGGATATAATTCAAGTGTCAAACGAGGCGGAATTCATTGCTAGGCGGAATTTAGCAAGTGATTAGCCTCACAGACAACGGAACAATTGATTGAAAGTCCGGTGCTTGGCGTCGTCGGTGGTGAAAGCAACGACAGCGACAAGCAAGTCGGCAAAAACAAACGGAAATCGACCGTAAATTGGCTCAGATTTACGCTAAACCAAAAAAAAAACCCAATAAGAAAAGTGCGTGTGTTGCTGGTGGGGAGAAAAACGGCAAACGACTTGCAAAACTATTTTCGCGTCAACCTCCATAGTATCAGTGCCGGGCCCGAAACTGTACTCCCTTTCGTTTTTTTTTATACTCGAGTTGAATTGCTGTTGCCAAAGCGGCAAACGGGAATCTGTCCTCAGAACGACAAGTGAGTGGATTTACTGAATGTTCGCGGAGGAAACGTTTAAACGTGCGCCGAAGCGCGCTTTCCGCCAACCAGCATCTCTGATCGATAAGAAAATTTGTATCTTACTGAGCGTTGAGTGCAAGTTGTAAAGTTACGGTTAATTAATGTAGTTTCGAATTACATAAGCTATTTGTGCGCTGAATGCTCAATATGAAAGTACACTGAAATTTGAATTTTCTGCTTTGATTACGAGTTTAAATCATTAGCGAGGAAATATAGAAGATTCTTGTGATTTTTCCAATCAATTGCATCGGAAATTTGCATATTTTTTATTGAAGTTCCCTAAATTCAACCTTCGTGACAAGACCCTATAACCTGCAATTGTTTATTGCATTTTTCCAGCGAATGTATTATTCAAGGGTTGTCATATTTCGTGACTTGATTTTCAAATGCCTATTCAGCGGCAGTGACGACGACAGTAAATAGAAACGGTCGCGCTTTTCGAGGCTCCATTTTTGTTGAATTGAAAATTTTTCCGAATACCAGCATCCGGTGGAGTGAAAAGCTCGTGCAGCTGTTAAAATTTCGGAGTTCCCATTCACCGGCAGCATGGATTCTAAGTGGGATTTTGCGACGGAAAGTTTTCTTCTGACGACATTTTAAGAGTAAACCGTGATGAGAGGGAATCCAGTTTTTGAATGTAGAAAGGACGCGGTTTCTTGGTCCCTTGATGGAAAACGAGTAAAGAGGATTGTGAGCATAGCTAGGGGGTTACAATAAGTTTGATTAGATTTTGCATGTGACAGACCCTAACTCGAAATGTTGTGTGTATCGTTCACTGTCCGAGGAGAAAATCGTCGATGAGTGTGTGTCGCATCTTCAATGGCAACAAAACAAAAGTGGTTGATTAGGTTTGTGTTGATGCGCTTGGAAGTAACTACAATTATTTTCGATTTAGCTTCTAACTGCAATACGTAGTAGCTTACAATTTTTAAGAGTGCGATTTGCTGAAAATTCTCAAAAGTGAACTATCTCAAATTTATTCTGCGGTAGCGCTAAGGCAGAATATCAGAAAATTGGACTGAGCTGCTGGCAAAATACATAGCTAGACAAATTTGGGAAAAAAACTGTTCGTCCTCGTATCGCCTTACAACTAACTATGTGTACAGCGTTATCAAGCAATATATCGTAAATTGCTGTCCCGGGATAGCTTTATGTTGCAAGTGATTACAACATCCATCTAGCGGTGCCGATTTGTATAATCTATTGGAATTAATACATGTGTCTGTGACACTATCTGCATGATTGTCACTCTGTGTAACACAACAGCAATTTGAATAAGCTAATTTTTACGAAGTTTAAGTTGATAGGATACCTGCATTGTTCTCGAGCGCTCGACTGAACATGTGGGTAAGTAACCTTTTGGTATATTTTCATTCCAATAATTTTTTTTATGTAAATTCTATTTTTGTTTCTCTAAAAATCATTTTTTTACGTAAATTTTTTTTATAGTTTCTTTATGTATGAATTTTGTTTGTATATTCTCATTTGTGTTACCGATTCATAATATTGTTTTTAAATATCCATATTTATCTCCCTTAAACGATACCAATCGGCATGTTAGAAATATATAAAAATAAAGGAATGTTGAATTGAACTGATATCCCGGTCTTTCCTTTCCTTCTGCTCTGACCGGGTACAGGACCCGGTACGATGGTAGGCTCTCCACGCCGAAAATGAGCCAGCCATCGGGCACCAACTAACCTCCTTTTGTTTCAGGTGACTTCGCGGGTTGAGTGGCCCGAGCAAGGTGCCTCTTTATGACATAGGGTTATGTAATCGAATTGCATAATTCTATGGCATAAATTGGTCACCGGGGTACTTCTCCTCTGATGGGAAGGCTCATGCAAGTTAAGTTGTATGAGTTTTCCACTCAGAAGAGAAATACCTGGCCACTGCAACATTTATGGATTTTGATCCGGTTGGGCGGGTGCGCGGGGGCTTCATCACCACCCGGTTGCCCCTCTCTTATTTGTGGGCCATGAGCCTCTTCGGGTAAATACGAAGTTACCCTAGGTCCGCCCCTTTTTAGTTATTTCACTTGTTCTCTGAACAAGTCATTTTCTCTTGGTATGGTTGCCTACAATTTTTGCGACTTCGGTCGCCTTTCTTTTTGACCCCAGAAATTCGTGAATGCAAAAATTCTTTTGTCGTGGTTCCTTGTGCTGGAGGAATGAACCCACCCCACGACACCGCAATGCTAGCCTGCCAGCGCATTCACGCGTCCCCAGACAAGGGCATTCTCGGCGGATATCTTCACCTTCCTCTGCCGAGGCAGCAGACCATCGCTGCAGTCCTTCACGGACTTTGAATTTATCTATTCACTACAGCAGACTGCTCGATTACTATACTACTCTACGGTAGTTCCATTTTCTACTAGACTGCCAAGATAAGAAAAAAAACGCTCCAGGCCGGTCAAAATAGGGTAATAAGAAGAGCTTGGAACTCTATGATATGTTAGAAATACAGAATAGAGACAATCGATACAAACATACAAACTTTTTGATACAATTGACATCCACAACAACACTACCGTGATCTTTCTAAGAAACTTACAAGCCAGAGAAAGTACCAAATGTCTTAATATCTTAATATATGCAGGCTCGGCAGGACATATTCAGCCCGAGTGGGTAGTCAATTAGTGATAAGTGGAGACCTGGGGGAGGGGGTGCAAAACGTATGTGGACCAAGAAAAATGTTGGTGAGATAATTTTCATAGTTGTTCATTTTAATAAATCAAATTGACACAATTATTTTTGTTGAGATCTTTATTCATAAACATAAAAAAACATGAAAATCGTGTCATTTTTCTAAAACAAACTTATTTTCGCAAAAGCAAAAACATTAGAATGCTTCAAATTACACTAAATAAACCCATTTAGAAGTTTTTCCGGATCAAGCTCGTCGGTCATATTCGAAAAATATGTAGAAGAGCGACGTTGTTGAGCCGATTTTGTGACATTGTTGATCTTAGATATGTTTTCAGTTGACGAAGGGCCGAAATACTTCGTTCATTCGAACAGGATGACCCTGGAACTGCCATCAACCGACGAACAAAACGAACAAATTCTGGAATGAACCCTCTAGCACATTCGTATCTTTTCAAGAAATTCACAACTCCCTCCAAATTGTTTGCTTGCACATTTTACCTACACAAAAGTTGCAAAAACATGTCACGGTCGCTCAACAACCTCGCTCTCTCAAAATCGTCTTTATAAAAGTTGACAATCTTGCCAACATCAGCTGTCTGACGGATCGCGAATTGCTTCAATAACTCGAAAAATTTTGCTGCCTCTGTTTAGAATCGACTTATTAACGATCCAATCAACTGTCAAAAACTTCACAATAAGATTGTCTAAAATATTCCTTGGGTGTCTGAAACTTGATATTTTCTGTTAAACCGGGAACAAAACGTTAAGGAATTTTAAACTGAAGGGGAATTTGAGATTCTCTGAGTTCGAAATCAATTACAGCTTTAACACTTTTTCCCAAATTTCTTCTTCAAGTGTTTTCACTTTTTCATGTGATGCAATAACACAGAGGCTCGACTTCTGCAGTTCTTTGTTCAATATTTCAATGCCATCGAAAATTTCCACCATCATTGTTAAATGAATACACACTCAAAAGACTCCATGCAATCGTAAAATCCCCAAGTTCGGCAGAGGCCGCACTATCGTCTTGGTTGTCCACCGATCGATCATCGAGGAATTTCGCATCCCATCTGAAAAATATTAATAAGGTTTCAAAATTTGATACAATATTTGATGAAATTTTCGATAGTAGTTTTTACCTTGTCGGGTTGAAGGCTGCGATTAAAGGTAAATCTTCGTCATTCTTTTCCATCGCTTCAGTCTGCAATTCCTTGAACTGTACAACGCGTTTTGGCGAATCTCGGACAAAATTGATCAAATCCATGATTGATTCAATGAATTTTCGGGCTAGTAATACCTTTTCAATTGAATCTTGGACAACAAGATTCAGGTTATGGGCATTACAGTGCACAAACAAAGATCGAGGTTCTTTCTCACGAATACGCGCCTGCAATCAGGAGATTTTCCCAGAAACATTTGATGCTCCATCGTAGCACTTGCGTCTTAGTTTTAAGAGAAGCAACGAGTTTACCACAAAAATGTTGTCTACAAGATCGAATAAAGTTTCTGCTTGAGTGTTTGGCGTTGAAAAGAATCCGCTTAAATTCTCATTTGCAACTAAATCTTCGGAAACCGTTCTAAGGCAAACGGAGACTTGCTCTATTCGTGACGCATTTGCGGTTTCCTCTAGTAGAATCGAAAAATTCTCCCCTTTTCTTATCTCGTCCATGATTTTTGACAAGATTGTAGTCGCCATCAGATCGAGTATTTCATTTTGACTTTCATGGTGGAGCCATCTGTATTCATCTCTTTGCAACCAGAAATTCAGTTGTGGAACGTCTTCCGAGCGAGCCTTCTATAACGCCATGAAATTGGAATACTCGTCATTATTGTCTCCTCTTAAAGGCAAACCCTGTTTTGCCCATACTTTCAGGGTACTGAAAATTTTCAGTAACGCTGTTCTATTCTCCATCATCTGTTTCGAGTGAACCGACGATAACGTTTGTACAACGTTCACTTTTCCCAATAGGAAGTCCGTCGGTGCAATTGAAGTCTAGAATACTTAATGAATGGTTCTTCATCCGCTTTGACTCATACTTCCAGTTTGAAAATCCATCATCGACCCAGGCTTGTTTCGATTTCAGAGTATGCGAGTCGAAATTAGCGATCAATTGCCGTTCACACGCTTCATTACAGACGTTGCAAATTCCGCAATTGTTTTTGTTAAGTTCGAGCCATGGATAGTTTTTTACACCGTTTAAAACTTCTGTTGTTCCTGCTGCTGTCTTGATTTTGACTATCATTATCTGAGGCTCGAGGAGACTCGGTTTACGAGGATCCTGAGGCTTTTTCTCGATCCGCTGCTTGTCATCATCTAGGCAATCCTCTTTTTTCCTTTTCATCAATCGCACGACGAATCTATCCATCTGTCGTCTTTTTTTACATATAGCATACACACTCGTTTCGTTTTTTCTCTTGCAATTTCTCACTCAGGACTTATACACAAGCATACACGACTATATAGATACAGCCGTAGTTTGCATAATATTTGTTATATGTGCACGTACACCATGCGCATGCTCCGAGCGCGCTTATTTCCCGCGTGAAATTTAAAATGTATAAATCGATAAAATTGACGATATATGGTGTTTGATTATTTCGAGTAAATAATTTTCCTACTCGGGACTTCTCGACTGGGTCTAGCTACCCACTCATCTCACTACTCCTGCCAGGTCTATTCAAATGTCCGTAAAGGACTGCGGCGATGGGCTACTGCCGCAAAGAGCGAAGATTTTAGTGCTCGCTGGAATTGGCCTTGTCTGAGGACGCGTGAATGCGCTTGCAGGCTAGCGCCGCGGTGTTGTGGAATGGATTCTTTTTCCGCAGCACAAGGGCCTACTACAAAAAATTTTCGCATTCACGAATTGGTCGATAAAAATATACGGTTCGACGGTGTCGAGGCTGAGGTAACCTACCAAAGGAATTGTCAAGAGAAATCGACGCCAATGCTCAATTAACACGAGCGAGATGTGAGACGATTTTGTTCTTACTCCGAATACTCACGACCTCCAACTAAGAGTGGGGCATCCAGGTGGGAGCGGTGCCCCCTGATGGCGAGCTCAGAAGAGGAGTGTCCAGCCACCGTGGCGGGTCCCATACCCGGTCGAAAGATCGGAAATGAGAAGACCGAAGTTTATCGTTTAACACTTCATTTTTATTCCAGTGGTTTCATTTTTTTTTTGAAGCCTCTGCTACTGAATATAACTGTGCAACTTGATACTCTTCTACAGTCAATGGCAGAGTTACACGGAATTCTTTACTGATCACGTTGACTTATTATAACTTCTTGCGATCTTCGCTCAACGACTTCTCTAGGTTTTTCTTTTTTTTTCCTTCGACACTTCGATCGTCTCCTTGCTAATTGATGTAAATCCTTGATTACTGAATACGACTGGTAAACTCGAATGCCACGCGCGGCATTTGCTAGAATTGCATTTTTTTTAATTTAGGGCAAACGCGCGAGCACAACTTTTCTATCAACATAAGAGGTAATCTGTATTGCGTTCACCTCACTAGTACGCTTTCCCGGCAATAAATGCCCACATGTAATGGCGTACAAACTGAGTCGATACGGGCGTAAATGGCAAACAATTTTCATTTTTATGTAGATTGGTTTTAACGCCATGCATCGAAATTCATCGTAAACAATAGTTGTTTTGGATGCTGACCGCGCATTAACTTTTGTTCCGACTCTCCTGTTGGTGTTTCTCCTTCAATATTTTTGCTTTGAAGACGGAATTGGATTAAGAATTCTATAACGTAGAAACAACGCTCATTAACCAATGGCAAGTTATTGTCCATACGAATAACTTTGATATCATTAACTAAGCAACGACGATCTTCCGCAAATGGTGATCGACTAGTATTTTGACGACCCCAGTTAGACTGAATTTTCAATTGAACTTTGAAACCATTTGCTTGATTAGTAGTTATTATACATTTGAAATTCGGAAAATGACGCATCGTTCGGTGAAGTTGTGGGAAATTGATTGTTGCACTATTTTCCCTGCTTTCTTCTTTCCCTATAATTTTGAAGACAACAATAGCACATGTATGAATATGTGATTACATGCTCTGCTAGCGCTATTTTCGAGGGTTTAAATTCCAAATTAACATAGAAAGGAGCCTTACAAAAATTTAGATATTGCACTTTGGTAGCGTCTGTTTCACGGAAGCATGATTCAAATATATGAATTGGGCTATCACAAGATATAGCTATCGAACCTGAACCCTCTATATGATTGTTATGCAGAGCACTTGGTGTTGTCTTTGAGGCGATGCGAGCTCTTACTTCCAGTATTCTTACTTCTGCTCCAGGTTTTGAGCTGCCCACGTCGCAGGTTCGATTTCCTTTCCTGTGTATTGACAATTATATAAGAAATTAAAAAAATGAAATTTTGACACATGGACCCCTTATGGACCAAATTCCAAGTGCTTCCCACCAGATCCAGGCTCCTTCTTACCTCATGGCCGACATCAAAGTGGCAGCAATCAATTCATCACACTACCGACGTCAAGTGGTGGTTAAGTGGCAGAGAGCTGCCATCCAACACTTACGAGCTGATCGCAATTGTGTAGGGATGACAGAACTTTTTAAGGTTTCGCCCCGCGGGATCGCGTAGTTCACATAATTATTTCTCCATCTTACTAATATAATCAAGTTGTTCATGGCGGTGAACTTTTAAGTTACATTCACTTCTTTTAAAAAGAATTTGTTGATTTAGCATATTCATTTCGATCACCTTTTCCAAAGTAATTAAACTGCTAACAGTGAATTTTAACCATACATTCAGCTCTCTAAAAGAATTCGTCAATGTAGCATACTGATGGAAATTCATTAATACCGTTCGATTACCTTTCATAAAAAGTAATTTGCTAACGTATTCAATTCTTACGTTCATTTCTAAAATCTGAAAAGTCAATATCTTACCTTGTATTTCTCGTTCACTGAACTTTTACCTACATCCAAATTGATGTAGAGCATTTATTGATTATGATATTGTCGCGTGTTTTTGGTTCGCGGCCAATAATTTTAATGTTCCGGGAAAGTGAAAACGCAATGTCTCTTAATTTAAGTTAAAAGAGTTCATTTAATTAAAAATGCACAATAATCGGTTAACACTTTCACTAATTTTAATTTTCACTATTAAGATTCTAACACTTGTCCATAAATTTATTATCGCAATTGTCTTCTAAATCACTTCACTATTACGAAACACACTTTTCTTTCGCACTTCTTGTCGCGATTGAATGAATGATCATCCCCCCATTCATTCAGCTCGCCTTTATATAGGGTCTCTACCTATTCACCCATTTCTCGTTTATTGGCGAACGTTCTACCGAGAGGTACCTGGTAGATTCGAGCGAATTCATGAATGGAGTGACGTCACTTGCGGATGTTGATCATGCTTGTTGGGTTCTCGTGGTTTCGAGTGAATTCGTGTTCTTCATTGTTGTGAAAACAATTGCGACAGTAGCTCGCAGAATTATTTGTACATGTAACACTGCCCCCACCTCAGTTTTTTTCGCCCCGAAAAGATGTGTCGCCAGTTGTAGTCAATTCTCCCTGGGTGTAATATGGGGCAAGACGGTCCAGATGCACGATTTTCATTTTAGCTCTCGGCTTACGATGTTCCTGTATTCGGTATACGACGTCGTTGATTCGCTTTCTAACTCGGTATGGTCCCTCCCAATTATGTTGCAACTTTGGAGACCTACCCTTTCGCCGTTGCGGGTTATAAAGCCACACCAAGTCATCTTGCTGGAAGCCAGTAGAATTAGCCTTGAGATCATACCTGGTCTTCATGCGGTCAGTAGCCGATTCGAGGTGTTTTCGCACTGTCCGATGTATCTGGTTCAACCGTTGTCTTAGATCACTTGCGTACTCCGAGACCGTTTGGGGTTTCTCAGGGGGTGTTCCGAACTTTATATCGGCTGGCAAACGAATAGACTTTCCAAAAATGACTTTGGCTGGGGCTTGGCCCGTCGACGCATGTTCAGCGGCTCTATACGCCATCAAAAATAGGGGGATATGTCGGTCCCAGTCCCTTTGGTTCTCGTCAACCATTTTGGCAAGGTGTTTATTGAGCGTGCCGTTGAAACGTTCGACCATTCCATCGGATTGGGGATGCAGCGGTGTTGTCCTCGTTTTCCGTATTCCGAGCAGCTCGCACATTTCGCCAAAAACTAGTGACTCAAAGTTTCGGCCTTGATCCGAATGTAGTTCGCCAGGTACGCCGTACCTACTGACCCAATTTAACACTAGCTGTTCAGCTACAGTAGTTGCTTCCTGGTTGGGAATGGGGTAGACCTCGGGCCACTTGCTGAAATAATCGGCTACAACCAGCGTGTATCGATTTCCCCATTCAGATTCAGGAAAGGGTCCAGCGATGTCAACAGCAATCCTTTCAAACGGTACCCCTACGTTATAGGTTTGCATTTGTCCTCTCAGTCGTCGCTTTGGGCCGTTGACGGAAGCGCAAATTGTGCATCTGCGACACCAGTCCTCTACGTCTTCTCGAGCGTGGAGCCAGTAGAACCGTTCCCGCAATTTCGCTAAGGTCTTGTTAACAACAAGGTGGCCTCCCGAGGATCCTTCATGCATTTCCTTAACCACATCGTGGATTCGGCTTTTGGGTAGTATAGTTTGCATCCTATAGGAGCTGCCATCCGCCGTTTCCCATTTCCGCTTGAGTACACCACCCTCCACCTGAAGGGAGTTCCATTGTGCCCAATAGCTTTTCAGGGTTGCGCCATGCGTTGAAACGTCCTTCCACTCAGGTCGCCCAGTCGTCTCCTTCCATACGAGCAATAGTCCGATGTCTTCATCGGCTAGCTGGGCATTTCGAATCTCCTCCGATGACCAACCTTCATCGAATTCAGCCGTTATCAGTCGCAGATCAACGGGCGGCTCCTTTTCCTCAATCCGTCGGCAATGCTTGCAGTTAGCTGGACATGGGCGACGAGATAGGGCGTCAGCATTTCCATGAACTCCGCCCTTTCGATGAACGATTTCGTAGTCGTACGACTGCAATCTTTCGATCCATCTCGCAACTTGTCAGCACGGGTGATTCACACAGCTTTTCCTTCAGGGTCTCAAAGGCTGTCTGGCATTGTTCGTTCCAGACATACGGACGATTTTTCTCGGTTAGCTGATGGAGACACTTAGCTATTTTGGCAAAGTCTTTGACGAACCTTCGATAGTAGGTTGCCAGACCCAGGAAGCTTCGTAGTTGGCGCTTGTTGTTTGGTGTTGGCCAGCTTTTCACGGCTTCAATCTTCTCTGGGTCTGTTTTGACCCCGTCTGCTGATACGACGTGTCCCAGGTATTTTACTTCAGCTGCGAAAAGGGTACACTTGTCGGGACTTAGTTTCAAATTTGCCAGTCGTAATCGGGAGAAAACCTCTTCTAAGTTCCGCACATGCTCTTCGAACGTTCTCCCGATGACGATGATGTCATCTAGGTACACCAAGCAGGTTTTCCAGGTTAGACCACGTAGCACGTATTCCATCAAGCGTTCGAAAGTGGCTGGTGCATTGCAAAGCCCAAATGGCATCACTACAAACTGCCACAATCCGGTCCCAACTGAAAATGCGGTCTTCTCTCGGTCCTTCTTGTCGATTTCTACCTGCCAGTAGCCACTCTTGAGATCGAGTGTAGAAAACCATTTTGCGTCGGCTAAAGTATCCATGATGTCATCGATGCGTGGAAGCGGGTAACTATCTTTCTTAGTGACGTCGTTAAGCTGCCTATAGTCGACACAAAAGCGAGTGCTACCATCCTTTTTCTTTACTAGAACTACAGGCGCGGCCCATGGACTTACAGAAGGTTCAATAATGCCTTGTTTTTCCATGTCCGAAATCAGCGCGCTCACTTCTCCTTGTTTGGCTATAGGGAGACGTCTTGGTGCTTGTCGAATCGGCTTGGCTCCCTGTGTATTTATGACGTGAGATACCAAACTCGTTCGGCCTTGGTCATCCGGGCTTGTTGAGAAGATGTCACTGTACTTGGTGACCAGATCAGAGGCTCGTTTGAATAGCTGCACCGGCAATTTGACTTGCTTCAATATTGCAGACGTGGATTCCCGGGCTTTGTCTGTGTCTTGCCTCCTTTTCCAATGATGGTTGTGAGAAGCTTCCAAAGAGGTGATGGTGGAAACAGGCTGGCAGCTGCCGATGACTTCTCCCGCTTTGATGCTCGTGGTTGAGTCTGCGGTGTTAAGGACTCTAACCGGCACATATCCGTTCCTTAAAGATCTTACAAGGCTTCGTCCTACAATCAAACTGTGCAATGCGGATGTCTTCGTTGGCTCTATCAGATAAGATCGGTGGTCTCCAGAATCACCATCAAGCTTGGCCCATACAATGCTTTCGGAAGAATTCGGTACATCAGTGTCAGTACATACCACTACATTCATCTTGGGGTTTTGGACGCTGGGATCCTCCATCAGTACTTCGACATTCTGCCATTTCAATACACGTTTGCCCAAGTCCAACGTGATTCCATGTGGTCGCAGAAAATCCATTCCGAGAATGCAGTCATCCATAATGTTCGCGACCAGAAAATTATGTCGGAACACAAGGTCTCCCAACTGTATCTGGAGGTTGACCTCTCCATGAACAGGTGCAGTTTCTCCCGTAGCTGTCCGTAGTGAGAAAATTCTGCCCTTATGAAGTTGTTGCTGTCTAACTAGGTCTGGTCGGATAATCGATCGGGTTGCACCAGTGTCGATTGTTATGGTGCAGTTTTCTCCGTCAATTTGACCCGGAAGGCATAAGTCCGCTTCTCCACGATGTAGTCTTGATACGGTGATGGTGGTGCTGGGGACGTCGATCCTCATAGCCAACCTCTGCCCCACGAAGTTGGCTCTTACATGTTTCCCGACCCCTCTGTTTGAAGGGCTTCCATTCTGGGCTCCTGACTCGGTCTGGATCTCCTTCTAGCTGCACACCCTGGACAATAGCTCGGTTTTCTTCGCTTCTTGCAGTCTCTTTGCAGGTGCCCCTTCTCTCCGCAATTCCAGCATCTAGGCGCACCATTTACATGCGGGTCTCGCTCAATTTCCACGCGCTCACACCTGCACTCGTCTGCCACTACCTCACGGACCCGGGCAGTGGTACGAGTCACATTTTTCGCTGCCTCAAAGTTCAGACTGTAAGCCAATGCGTCCTTAACCGTTTGCTTTTGAGCTAAACGCACGGCTTGTTGCAATTCCGGGTCCTTTAGTGCGCTGATGAATGCCTCTGTCGCTGCATCATCTCGATGTTCTGGGTCGTAGGCTGGGTAAGCCAAAAGTGCTAGTCGCTCAATGTCTTGGGCTAACTGCTGTAGGGTTTCACCAGACTTCTGCACCCGATGCCTTAGCTGTGACCGATAAATCTGCTTTAGATGATCGTCTCCATAACGCATGTCCAGTGCATTCATTATAGCATTCGGGTTTGAGTGCAATTCATCGGGGATCGTCTGCAAAAGCTCGGCAGCTGGGCCTCTTAGAGCAAGAATCAGTGCAGTTGCTCGTTCCTGCTCATTCCAGTGATTTGCCCTTGCGGTAGCTTCAAACTGAGTCTTGTAAATACTCCAGACCGTTTGCCCATCGAATATTGGTGCTGGCACATTTCTGGATGTCCTTTGCGCTGCGGTTACAAGCGGGGCTGGTGAGGTGGTTACTACTGCCTTTGCTGCTTCCAATTCTTTTTTCACTTTTTCCACCTCATGTTCATTCTCTCTTCGACCTGGCTGATCTCATAGTTAATTTTCTCCTCAACCTGGCTGACCTTCTCCTCGACCTGGTAAACCTTTTCCTCGACGCATTTAATTTGATTGTTCAGGCTACCGAGCTCCACTTTTATTTCGGTTGACTGTTTTTGCACTTCCTTGATTACGATCGCTTGTTGGTCCAGCTTCACTGATTGTTCATTTAACTTCGCTGATTGTTCATCTAGCTTCGTCGTTAAATTGGATGACTGTTGTCGCTGCTCTTGCTGCATCAGCATCAACATTTGCATCAGCGCATTTTCTGGTTCCTTTGGTTTTGGTGTTTCTGCTTCACCACCTTCTGCGCCTTTTTCTGCATCTGAGGGCTCACCCGAATCCAGATACGCACCTTCCGATTCAATTGCGTCACGCAAGCGTGCAATCAGTGTGGCCTTTGTACCTTGCGTAGCCAGGTTTCGCTGTTCCAACTCTTCCTTAAGCTCCGACATGGTCAATTCATTAATTTTTTTAAGTTTAGGCTTCGTGGCATTTTCAATATTTCTTTAAATTTTACTATTGTGCACTATAAAAATGTTCAAATTTTCACTTTCAAAATTTTAATCTCACTTCTCGACACCACTGTCGCGTGTTTTTGGTTCGCGGCCAATAATTTTAATGTTCCGGGAAAGTGAAAACGCAATGTCTCTTAATTTAAGTTAAAAGAGTTTATTTAATTAAAAATGCACAATAATCGGTTAACACTTTCACTAATTTTAATTTTCACTATTAAGATTCTAACACTTGTCCATAAATTTATTATCGCAATTGTCTTCTAAATCACTTCACTATTACGAAACACACTTTTCTTTCGCACTTCTTGTCGCGATTGAATGAATGATCATCCCCCCATTCATTCAGCTCGCCTTTATATAGGGTCTCTACCTATTCACCCATTTCTCGTTTATTGGCGAACGTTCTACCGAGAGGTACCTGGTAGATTCGAGCGAATTCATGAATGGAGTGACGTCACTTGCGGATGTTGATCATGCTTGTTGGGTTCTCGTGGTTTCGAGTGAATTCGTGTTCTTCATTGTTGTGAAAACAATTGCGACAGTAGCTCGCAGAATTATTTGTACATGTAACAATATGTTAAATTGTCTTTTTGAATAGCTAGTAACTTTTTCATTATAAATTGTGAGTTCTTAATTGTAAACATATCATTGTTGTTTGTATCGTCACCATTGCTTGTGTTATTGTGATAATTTTGTTTCAACGTGGGAACATTTCTGCAGATACAAGGGTTGTTAAGATGAAAGAGCATTACAATGCTGAGGGGTAAGAGGGGGCAAGGTGCTAAACTGCACTAACTTTATGCACCCCACGCACACACACTCCACCTGGAACCAAATATACGATGTAACGGGGAGTATTGCCTCTACAAAATCCATTAATTGTTTTGTAGGTGAACCCTTATCTTTAGTTAGTGCCTTCCGATCAGATTGATTGTTTTATACTATTTCCAAAAAATCACACGACATAAATCCTATTTCCGTCAACGTCACTTCATTGGCATAACCGGTTAGCGCTCTCACCACTACACAAATTAGACTTCATACATAAAATATTAAAGAAATTAATTTCTGTTCAATACCTTCGACAAAACTTTGAAATTAGAATTGCGCTCGAGCAATGGAGATTTCATGCAGTTTGCTTGAATAAACTATAACACAAAATTTTACATTAATTAGTTGTTAACCCTGATATACACAACTGCAAGTATAGTAACGTAATTCTGATGTTCGGCGTAAATAAATCCAACCATATAAAATCAGTTTTCATATTTTATCTTTTAATATTTATTCAATAAATATTGTTGACACATAACAAATACACCTTTCTTGTAAATATGTACTTAGACACTAATCAAATAGTTGATATTCAACTTAAACAAGAGAAAAAATTTACATGAATAATAGAATTGTAGTTAGAATCTTGAAGAGAAAAATTTACAAAATAGATACTTATTAATAAACAATAGCTCATTATATCATCCTTCCGTTTAAGTAACGATTTTTTTTTGTTAAGTTCAGTTCTCCTATTTACAAGTCTTTAACAGTTAAAATAAATTCAGTATCAGTATATAATGCAATTGATTTGCTCAATAGTTAAAACACATACATCTCTAGTGAGAGTTTTAACGTGAAGAAAATGAGGTTGTAGGTTGGATTTACTCCAAAAGATTTTACAATTGATTTAGATTGTACAAGAAAAGCAGCTTAAATTATTTAATCACTTCTTTAAAAATGCTTTTGCTTAAAAAATTGACACAAAGAATGTCAACATGGGCTGGCTATAGCAATTCGTTTTTATTTTACAGAAAGTTTTGAGAAATTTGTAGAGATATTTTTCTTTAACAATCCGGAAGTTGGCTAACAATCAATAAAAACGTTTATACATGATTTTCAGGTTTTGTTTTAAGGAACTTGGGTTTCTACACAGCTACAGAAATTTGATGGATTTTCTTAAGATCTTTCTCTAGAAACATACATAGGTGTCAGTATGAAAATGAAAATATTCACAATAAATTAAAAAGAATGACAAAGGTACATTTGATTAAAGAAAATCAATTAGAGATTCTGTAGAGTTAAGCTATTTTTGTGTGTGTTAACTATTTACTAGATTCGTGAGTTAATCTTTGTTAATTTACTGTTTTAAATACATCAATGTACACTTAATGCTATCTGAATGTCTTGTAAGTGTGAAGCCTTAATAAGTTGATTAAAATTTTCCTTAAATATTGATGTCCTTTCAGTTGCCTTCGGGTTTTCGTAAGTTTGTATCGTATGCTCGTATGACGACCGACTGGGGCACTGCTCCGCCCTCCTCCTGTGAAAATGCGTACCCATCTAAAATGTGGTGGAAACAAAAATTGAATTAGTCGTTGATTTAATTAATTAAATTACAGAAATAATCGAAGGCTTGCAATGCGCATGTTGTGTTTGTGTTGAAATGATATTTAATAGGATTAGTTTAGTGATCATCTATTTAATGCGGAGTAATTTATGTCAACACATATTTCAATCTAGTTAAGCGTTCCGAATGATTTCCACCTATAGATTGTAATTTGATTCGCCTTATTTTTAGCATATTTCGGAAGATAACTAGTTTTAGCATATTTCGGAAGATAACAATGCAATGACATTTTGGGAGCACTGGAAACCTTTTTCTACGTTCGCAGATATTTTAAAACATTATTTAAATGACGAAATAATTTTTTTGGATATTTGCTTTATGTTTCTATAAAATTTAATGGATTGGTTGTATAAACCACCTATGATTTTGTATTTAAAAGACCTTAGTCTCCTGTATAATACCTAGGATGGCGAAATTACTTGGAAGTTACATCAAAAATAGCCGAAGCTGACCATCTTGGGCCTTATTTGTTGAACGTCTAATATGGCGAGCTATTGAGACAGCAGTTGCCAAAAGAATTGCACTTGACCTGCTATGCAGAGACTTAGCGGCTATGATTGCTGGACGCACAGTCGAACACGCAGAGCGCAGTCCAGAAATGCTCATTCGTTGAGTGAGTGGATGACGTATCCAGGGTTTATTCTAGCTCTGGAGAAAACCAAAGTAGTCTTCCTAATCAAGAAAACGATCCCAAAAGACATCCCAAGTCGGATCCGAGAACTAATGGTCAATTCAAAGCCACTAATCATGTATTGTGGCATCTTGTTTGACTCAATAAAAGGCATTATGAGAATCATTTTTACTTTCAGTTTTATCTGCAGTAAATTGGGATGATATGATCCCCAGACTGTTTTTTTGCCCCAGGTTTAATATACCTGGTCTGTTCGAAAAGTATCCGACGTTTACATCTCTGCATTTGGTGCTATTTTTCGTCATCCAACTTGTGACATCCTTCAAATTGTCCATATTTGATTGAGCATTACACTCTCATCGATGTTTCTACATCCTGAAACTCATATTTCGAAATAGCCTTTAGAGCACTTCTATTCATTTAAATTGTCTTGATGCCATTAACCGGTGACCCGTATCGACCTTGGCAAAAGCCAAAAAAGATCAGTTCTAAATTGCCCGTCGGAAAAGGTATTTCCGTTTAAGCAAATGTCATGAACGCACTCTGCGAATAAATACACGCTTTGCGCGGACCAAAGCATCCTGTCGGTAGTACATAGGGAGTTTGAGAGGGATAACTGGGTACAGTCATGCCCTAAAAAGGTTGAGCGGATGTTCTGGAGCGAATATTTATAAGCTTTAAAGCCCGTACGAAGACGCTCTAGGCCTAGTTGTACGATTTGAAGTATGAACTGTCTTTCTATTTGAAGTATGAACTATCTTTCGCGACGCTGCTATCCTTTCCTTGAGTGATTCGAACACTTTGGGGAGCAATTCGATATGTCAAGTACTAACTTCAATACTCATTTCGGTGTTAAGATAAGGTCACATTGTCACTTAAAGAAAACATCATCATCTTTTGCGCGGCAGCTCAAGCCGGGCTTTGGCCTCCAGGATTAATCTTTTCTAATCATCACGGTTCCGCGACCTTGTCCACCTGTTATTTACTCCCAACAAGGATCTGCTGTCAGCTTCATCTTGTCTTCCCATAGAGTCCTCGGTCTTCCCGCTGAACGTCTACCCTGTTCTTTTGGGTAGTCGGTTTTCTTCCACTCTTTCTACATGGCTCGCCCTTTGCAATTTGCGTAATTTTACGCTAGTAGATACAGGTGGTCGTCAACAATTCATACAAATTATCCTTGTAACCTAGTTTCTCCTCTGATCCTTTCTTTACTGGGCCGTCGATTTCCCAGAGCACTTTACGTTCAAATATGTCCACTACTTTTTCGAATGAGCTCGTCAGGGTCCATGTTTCACTTCCATTTAACAGGACTGGTTTGACTAGTGATTTGTTGATATGGAGCACAACTCTGGGCCTTAGAATAGGAAGTACGGAGGAATAGGCTTTATTTGGGGCATTTATGCGGCGTCCAATCTCGTCGTTTTCGGTACCTTTTCTACACAGGTTGGATCCAAGATAAACGAAGCTATCCACACTTTCAAAATTGTTGTCGTCTACGGTCAGGTTTTGTCGAACCGGTGTTTTCTTCCACGTTTGAGTCACGAATTTAGTTTCAGTTTCATTAGCTCACAGGCCAATTCGGTTTGCTTCAGATTCTGGACTCAGAAACGCTCCTTTGGCATCTGAGATTGATCGCGCCATAATATTGACATCATCAGCATACACGTACGCTACTAATTGTGTGGACTTGAACATTAGTGTACTCGAGGTTTCAGTTGTTGTAATCCTGAGGACGTGTTCCAACACAATATCAAAAAGAATTGAGGCAACTTCATCCCCGTGTTTTAAGCCTGATTCTATTTTGAAGTTGTCCGTTAGTTCACCGCTTATCTTGATCTAGAACTTTATGTTTAGATACGTGAATCTAACCATGCGGACTAGTTTTGTTTGGATACCAAAGTCAAGCATTATTTTGTATAGGACATACCTGTTGGCACTGTCGTATGCTTGCTTGAAGTCTACAAAGAGTTAGTGCACGTCGATGTTATACTATCGGCACCTTTCGAGCACCTGCTTTACTGGAAATATTTGGACAAGTGTAGACTAAGTGGACGGTCTACTCTGATACTTTCCTATGATACTTTCATAGTACGGCTTTAATTTCTATGATTTTGAAGAGCACTTTATATGACGTACACAGCTTAGCGCTGCCTCTATAATTTTCACACCATGACTTATCTCCTTATTTTTGTACAGGATATATTATACTTTTTCGCCAGTCCTCTGGTAATTCCTCCTCTTACCATATTCTGTATATGAGTCGGTGGAAGTTATTTAAATGGAGCTCTGCAGCAGTTCTGCTGATATTCCATCAATTCCAAGAGTCTTAATTTTTCTGAGGTTACATACTACTGCCTATACTTCGTCTCTGGTGGTGAAACTGGGACCTCTTGTTCTGCTTCTGGAATGTTCACACCTTCAGTAGTTGTGGGGGCGTTGTGAATAGCTTCTGAAATATTGCAGCCACCTGTTTTTGATTTCGACTGGTTTACTTACGACTAATCTTTGTTCACTTTTGGATAGACTTGTTTGCGGGTTTAATCCCTCTCACGGTTGTTTAAAGAGAGATACGGCAATCTGATTTGATGTAAAGTCATGTTTTCGTTTGTCTGTTGAATTTTAATGTTGATGGTCACTCGTTTCTTTCTTCGGCGCACTTTTTTAGCTTGTCGTTGGAGGGTGTTTTATTGTTGTTATTTGGGCTGAGTTGGTCGCTGGATGTATACGCCTGATTCCTTTTTTTAATTCCTATCTTGCATTCTTCGTCATTCCAGTCATTCTTACTTTTCTTTGGCCGATTCCCCAAGACCTTTTCGGCCACTTTTGTTACCACATCCCTTATCTTCCACATGGTTTTGCATTACATTATTCTGCCTGTGAGGATATGTTGATGCGATTTTCCAGCGCTGACATGTATGTTGACGTTAATAAGCTATCATTTACATGTGTATCTGGTAGCTGATTTTCTATAGCACTTGGAGAAGCGTCACAGTCACTTGACCCTTATAAGGTAGTTGTCTGAATCGCAAACAGCGCCGTGGAACGAGCATATGTCGAAAGCGGCGGTGGCCGCACGTTTTGGTATGAGAATGTGGTCAATTTGGTTGAATGTACGACCATTTGGGGATGCAGATGTTCTGTTGTGGATTTCTCGGTGCGGAAAGTGTGCGGAGCTTACTGTGAAGTCTCTGTTAGTAGCGAAGCCATCAGGTACTGTTCGATGTCGCTAATCTCTGCATGAAGGTTGTGCCTCCGAATGTTTCTCTATGCACCATTTCTCAGCCAATTTTTGCGTTGAAGTCACCTAGACCAATTTTAGCATAAGTTGTAGGCAATGCATCATCAGTGGATTTTAGGATGCTGTATAAAGAAATCATATTCGTCGACATTTTAAAACTCTTGGCGATTTCTGCGCGCCACAAACATCGAACGCTAATCACCATTTCTATTCAAGCACGGTTTAATTTTGCACCAACTAGCTTAACTTGTCAGACATGCATAAAATAGAAGCTTTCCCACTGCGTTCAGTCAACTATATCAACACAGCCTCTACGCTGTGTTAACTTATGAATGGAGAAAGAATTCCTAAAGTTTGGTTTGTAGCACAGGAGGAGCGATTACCCGTCACTATTTTAGCAATAGAAATTTTTAATAGCTCTGATCTTGTTGCAATGCGTTTTGATGATACAATTAACGATAAAAATTAAGGTTGGGTAACTAACCTGAATTATGACAAACTGAATTTTCTCAATATACTCGTCGTCGTAAATCGAGGGTCTAACCTTCCTTATGTGTGAAGCTATCTTTTATAAAATTAGAAGGTCATCAAAAAATGCAAATACCTAATGTCTTAGAATCAGTGGAATCACTTTCTTTATCAAGCGAAACATTATTTGTGGGGCTTTACTGTGCAATGGGCTTTCAGTAGACAACAGAGTGAGAAGGTATTCATATTGACAGATTTTATTTTATTTGATTTCACGATTAGTGTGACTAGAAGTAACTAGGAACTTTAGAGCTGATCTTGAACTTCTAACTAGAGCATGCGATCAAGCCCATAACCAATTTTTTATCGTGGGCGAAATCATCAGGTGATGCATTTTGATTGACTCGCAATCCCATGCATTAAGTGTAGGACGAAAGCGAGCCCCAGTGCTGGTGAATATTTAATATACGGTTGATTCTGGTGCGGTAATATGTACTGTAGACAGTTTTCAAAGATAGAAAGGGCGTCTGTTGTCAGGCTGAACACTTGCACGCAGTCTTTCCACGAAAAGTGACCTCAGTGGTTGTTCTGTTTTTTAGGGTAGGAAGGGGGAAGGCTTTTTATGCGCTGAGTGCGGAATTCCCAGCCTGGCACGGATTCTCGATTATCCTTTAACCTGGAACCGGTCGGCACATTATTTGGGACTTGACCTCGTTTCACTATGTCTTGCTGCACCATCTAGCTGCAGGAATGCTTTTTTAGTGGGAAAAGAAAAATTGTTAGAAAAAGAGACCACTCCAACCTCGATGTCTTCCGGCGCACAAATAGCCCTTTTTTTAACTGACTGCCCAAAAGTGATATGCGAATGCGCCACATGGTTCCATTTGTCAGTTGATACGCGCATCTCCATGTTTAGATTATCCGGAGAGTGCTCCTATTTTATTATAAACCTACAGTCGGGTTATCATAAGTTGCGAGCCAATCTTATGCAAGTAAGACTGAAAATATCCATGCCCCCTCAAGAGCTGAGTCCTATAAAGTCAGTTTTGCCATACCTTCGATTGAGCTACGTCCTCAGATCCGGGATAAGTCACGCGCGGTCTGTCTTCCCAATGTGTCGCTCACCCAGGATCCTTACCAATCGTTGCGTGAGCATTGCGTCTCCTTGTAAGCAACTGCTGCCTTATGACCTTTGTTTCAACGCAGATCGAGTTTACTGCACTCTATAGCAAGGAAGGAGACGGGTTTCACCACCGACTCAGAGAGTGTCCTATATACGGATGCAATACTTAATCGTAGGCTACATTGTTGTTCACTCTAGCATTTTGGCTAACATATCACTTTTAACGTAATGGACTTACCACCGTATTGCAGCATATATATACATATTTTATATATATATATATATATATATATATATATATATATATATATATATATATATATATTGGTAAGTCTAAAAAGCACTGAGCCTTCTTGTCATTTTTCGATTGAATATTTCTTTTATTTAAAATGGATTTTATTTAAGTACATATTTTCCATTATTATCTATGATCTTTTGCCATTTTTTGGGTACAGTCATTATTCTATCTGTTTAGAACTTCGGTGGTTTATCGGCGAGGCACATGACGCAGTCGAGAAAAAATACCGCAAATGCCCAAAATATCACACTTGGCGAATACACTATCGAAAATGTATGCGAATTTGTGTATTCAGGCGCGAAAATAACAAGAACCTGTAATGAAAGGGACGAAATATGCCGAAGAATACAGCTCGCAAATAACATATTTTATTCAATTTTGACGATCTTGAAGACCAGTTGCATACACAGGAAACAGCTCCAAGTATACAAATCTATGATAAGACCTGTTATGCTATGGGCGTGAAACACAGACCCTAACCAAAGCACTTACAAACATATTGAATGCTTTTAAGCGACGGGTCCTGAGGCGGATAATTGGAGCGAAACTAGATGCGGACCAACGGCGAATTCGATACCATGAGCTGTATGAAATTTTTGTCGAGCCGGAGATCGCAACGATTGTAAGACTGTGGAAGCTGCAATGGGCTGGCCATGTAAATTGTATGGACCAACAACGGATACCTAAAAAGGTATTCGTTGGGAGAACTGAAGGGGAAGTTAGGAAACCGAGGAAATGCTGGTCTGACTCGCTCGACGAACACAGTTCATTGCTGCTCGGATTTCAAAATTAGAGGACGCGGTCAATGGATCGAGACAGTTGGAGGCGATTGTTGCAGAAAGCAAGGGCCCGAAAGGGGCTGCAGTGCTACGAACAAGAAAAAGAAGATAGTTAGCATCGCCTGAAACGCCATACCTGAGGTAGTATCTCCAATTGTAGCCTGGTCCTCTCTTCTTCTTTTTTTCGGAACCTTTCGTTTGGGTTTAAGGCCAGCTTTTTCTTAGTAAAAGCGATGGTCACTGGCGCTTTGACAGGGGGCTTAGTCCTTTGTTCTTCTTCTGTCAACCCACCACACCTATAATGCCCAATCCGACCTAAGAGCTCTTCTTGCTCAAGAATAATATTTCTAACTTCCTTGCTTATATTTGTTACTTCAAATCAAAGTGACTTGTGACAGTCACGCAAGTCACTTTGATTCATTTTAGAATTACTGTAGCATTTCGGAATAGTTTCTCTTCGTGAAAACAACCCAGAGCGAGATGAAACAAAACGACGTACAGAACGACGTAGAACAGAACAACAGTACGACTTTATTCTCCTCCATTCATAGGTTTTCGCCAACCTTTCGCCTTTCTGGTACGGATAATTTCGTTCCTTCCACCTTCCGAGACTTTAGTACTTGTTTTCGAAAAGTCCGTAAATGTAAAGTTGACTGCGTCTTTGGAAAGAGACACTGGAATTTTCTTACAGCTCTTTTCGGTGTGGCGACGCATTTTTAACAGTTGGACTAGAAAAGTCCACTGCGAAAAAGTCCATCGTTGTTGGCCTGGCCTCTATAGTGATGGAAAATGCAAAGACTTTCAAAAAAGTGAAAATAAAGAGTGTTTTGCTCATCAGGCAGGTTCAGATTTTCATGTTCTGATAATGAATTAGAGCATAGAATAGATACACAGAGAAGGAAGTTTTGAAATAATTCATTCAACTTGCCTAGAGGCCTTGAAATACGCCAAGCAGCGTGGTTTCATATAAAAACTTGTTTTGAATGAAAACAACAAACAATAGATAGTACCCGAAGCAGCATGGTGGCTTTGGGATGCAAAATTTATATTCCGTATGTATATATTCCATGGGTTAGAATATTATTGTATCAGGAGGAAATTTAAAAGCATTTATTGATTCCTCGGAGTCTGAACTTACGTTATTCTTACAGTCAGAGCTGAAAGGCACCGTATTGTTTAGTTTTTATTGATTGAAATATTATAATCGTGTTAGAAAATATGGGGAGCCCGAAAGGCACAACAAAAGACTGATATGTTGAACAGCATTCTTGCTGTAGGCGACCCGATTCCTAACAGTTTCTGTAATTATCTTAACGTGTATATCCAATCGCATCTAGTTTGTAAGTGGGACTTTCTGCTACAGTAATTCTATACTATTTCACTTCTGTTTAGATAATGTGAGTATTCAATTAACTCCCTGAGTCCTTTATGAGACTGTCACTTATATTCGTACTGAGACTGATGCAACTCTCAAAGTCATACTGTAAACCATATACTTGGCAGCCGCAGCGCAATAAATATGCAATATAAGGAATATTTATGAGCACAAGGGATTTACAGATTTCTGGAAGTAAGTTCCGTTTTGAATACGAAGTAGTTTTAAATTGTTGCAGTTATTTATGTATACCTAAAAGGTACCGAAATAATTATCTCTCCACGCCTCTTATCACGTTATCAGGTTACAAAATCAGGAACTTATTTCGTAGCAATACCTGTAACTTATTACTCTGGTCTCAAAACTGATCTTCACAAGGGCGTATGTCTATATTTTATTTAGAGCCGAAGATCATCTTATTGTGTTTCACAACAAAGCGCATTACCCAAGAGATAAACGCTTCGACAAGCATAGTATCTGGTTTAACACTCAAATTAATCAGCATGCTCTGCTGGAAATCTTGGCCTACAATCCTAATGTAGGAAGTTTTCGAAAAAAGGCACTGCATCTGGTCTTTTTAACATCAGATTCCTTAATCAAAATATTAATTTATGAAGCAGTTGTGGATCAATCAAGCATCTACTCTTCCTTCGATTCCCCCAAACTTTAAGTGAATTAGTTGTTGAGCACGCTGCATATCGGTATTTCCAATACATCTTTTTTTTGTGCCCCTAGTGCCCGCTGCAATTTTATAATGAAGAGAGCAGACAGTCTTGAACCATTTCTCTTTTCAATATCATATAAAAATGACTTAAGTAATCACGTTATTCCACACAGATAATCTCTCAAGAATTAAATGTTATCTCCAAATCTTTCTATAAGGATCTTGAAGAAGTTCTTACTATTTTTTGTTATAATACATGCTTCATTTAATGTATATAGTAAAAATGCATTTCAATCAAAGTAATGCACATTACAAGCTGAAATCTTTTTCCATCTTCCTAACAGCATATCGATCTATGAATGTATGTATCTATGAATCGACTCATTATTTGGTTTCTTCATAAGAATGGAAGTGTGTCGTTGAACGGATTAGGTGATATCGGAAAGGACCATATCCAGCTAATATGGCTGGTGGGCAAAACTTTCCACTTAAGTATTTCCAAGCAGGTTTTTTTGCTCAAACGCATCGATTATAGTCGATAGTAATGTATCGTGATGCCTTCCTTCAATTTGACTAGCTCATAATAAAGTGCACCTTGCTGGTCCCACCAAAAGCAGAGCAGAAGCTTCAAACCACGGAAATTTGACTTTGCGGGCGATGCTCAGGCATGGCCAGGCCTAACGTACGATATTTAATGCTTTGGGTTATCGTATTGTATCTTTTTTATCACATGAAGCAGAAGTATGTGTGCCGTTCGATGCCTCTCCGCTTCAATTCATACCCAACCCAGTGTCCTTGCTTCTGGATCATTCCTAGTGGTTTCAAACGATTTGGAAAGGTTGCATAATCTACTCGTAATGATTTTACAAGTTCAGCTAACGTCTGAGACAGGTCTTTATTAAGTGATTCTTCTATTCTTCGTCTTCAAACTTTTTCGGTGCGCCAGTGCGTTCTATATCATAATCATTATTTTGAAGCGTTAAAATCACTCTCTGCATGTCGTTTCCGAAAAAGTATTGTTACATGTACAAATAATTACATGTACAAATAATTCTGCGAGCTGCTGTCGCAATTGTTTTCATAATCATTAAGAACGTCAACAAATGAATTTACTCGAACCCACGAGAACCCAACAAGCATGATCAACATCTGCAAGTGACGTCACTCCATTCATTAATTTGCTCGAATCTACCAGGTACCTCTCGGTAGAACATTCGCCAATGTACGAGAAATGGGTGAATAGGTAGAGACCCTATATAAAGGCGAGCTGAATGAATGGGGGGATCATTCATTACAACCGCGATAGAAAACTGCGATATAGTGGAACGCGAAGTAAAGACGATTGATTGTTTGAGTGCGAAGTGATTTTATGTGGACAGTTGAATGACAAATTTATAGACTTAGTGAAAATTAAAATTGTGAAACACTAAAATAAGTAATTGTGCATTTTTGTGATTAATTGAATAAACTCTTTTAAGTTAATTTAAAAGACATTGCGTTTTCACTTCCCCGGAACATTAAAATTATTGGCCGCGAACCAATAACACGCGACAATGGTGTCAAGAAGTGAGAAAGAAAAATTTTGGAAGTGAAAACGTTTAAACAACTTTAAAGTGCACAATTGTGAAAGTTAACGTGGAAAAATAGCCGAAACAATAAAAATGCCAGGAAATTTAAATCTAAAAATTAATCAATTGAGCATATCGGAGCTCAAAGAGGAGTTGGAACAACGAAATCTGGCTACACAAGGTACAAAGGCCATACTGATTGCACGCTTGTGGGATGCGATCGAGTCGGAAGGCGTGAATCTGGATTCGGGTGAGCTATCAGCTGCAGAAAGAGGCGCAGAAGGTGGTGAAGCCGAAACAGCAAAACCAAAGGAACCAGAAAATGCGCTGATGCAAATGTTGATGCTGATGCAGCAAGAGCAGCGACAACAGTCATCCAATTTAACTGCGAAGCTAAATGCACAATCAGCGAAGCTAAGTGAACGATCAGCGCAGCTAAATGAACAATCAGCGAAGCTAGACCAACAAGCGTTCGAAATCAAGGCAGACATCGCACAGAAGCTGGAAAAACAGTCAACCGAAATAAAAGCGGAGCTCAGTAGTCTCAACAGCCAAATTAAATGCGTCGAGGAGAAGGTATACCAGGTCGAGGAGAGAATCAACCTTGAGATCAGCCAGGTCAACCATGAGATGGAAAAAGTGAAAAGGGAATTGGAAGCAGCGAAGGCAGTAGTAACCGCCTCACCAGCCCCAATTATAACCGCAGCGCAAAGCTCATCTAGAAATGTGCAAGCACCAATATTCGATGGGCAAACGGTCTGGACTATTTACAAAATCCAGTTTGAAGCAGCCGCTAGGATAAATCACTGGAATGAGCAGGAACGAGCAACTGCGTTAATTCTTGCTCTAAGAGGCCCAGCTGCCGAGCTTTTGCAGACTATCCCCGTTGAGCTGCATTCAAACCCGGCTGCTATAATGAATGCGCTGGACATGCGTTATGGAGACGATCATCTGAAGCAGATTTACCGGGCACAGCTACGGCATCGGATGCAGAAGTCTGGCGAAACCTTGAAGCAGCTAGCACAAGACATTGAGCGACTGGCACTTTGGCTTACCCAGAACATCGAGATGACGTAGCAGCAGAAGCATTCATCAGCGCCTTAAAGGACAAGGAATTGCAACAAGCCGTGCGGTTAGCTCAAAAGCAAACAGTCAAGGATGCATTGGCTTATAGTTTAAATTTTGAGGCAGCCAAAAATGTGACCCGTACCACTGCCCGGGTTCGCGAGGTACTGGCAGATAATTGCAGGTGTGAGCGCGCGGTAATTGAGCGAGAGCTGCAGGTGAATGGTGCGCCTAGATGCTGGAATTGCGGGGAAAAAGGGCACCTGCAAAGAGACTGCAAGAAGGGAAGAAGACCGAGCTATTGTCCAGGGTGGTGGAGATCCAGACCGTGTCAGGAGCCTAGAATGGAGGCCCATCAAACTGCAAGGGCCAACTTCGTGGGGCGAACGTTGGCTAGGAGTATCGACATCCCCAGCACCGTGCCAAGGCAACATCGTGGAGAAGCAGACAGATGCCTTCCTGGTCAAGTTGATGAAGAACAATGCACCCAACAAACGACACTGGTGCAACCCGATCGACGATCCGACCAGACCTAGTGAGGCCCCAACTGCTTCACAAGGGCAGAGTTCATGAAATTGCTGACGCCCTATCTCGTCATCCATGTCCAGCTAACTGCAAACATTGCCAACGGATTGAGGAAAAGGAGCCGCCCGTTGATCTTCGAGCGATAACGGCCGAATTCGATGAAGGTTGGTCATCGGAGGAGATTCGAAATGCCCAGTTAGCCGATGAAGATATCGGACCATTGCTTGTATGGAAGGAGACAACTGGGCGACCGGAGTGGAAGGACGTTTCGATGCATGGCGCAACCCTGAAAAGCTATTGGGCACAATGAAACTCCCTTCAGGTGGAGGGTGGCGTACTCAAGCGGAAATGGGAAACGGCGGATGGCAGCTCCTATAGGATGCAAACTATACTACCCAAAAGCCGAATCCACGATGTGATTAAGGAAATGCATGAAGGATCCTCGGGAGGCCACCTTGGTGTTAACAAGACCTTAGCGAAATTGGGGGAACGGTTCTACTGGCTCCACACGCGAGAAGACGTAGAGGACTGGTGTCGCAGATGCACAATTTGCGCTTCCGTCAAAGGTCCAAAGCGACGACTGAGAGGACAAATGCAAACCTATAACGTAGGCGTGCCATTCGAAAGGATTGCTGTTGACATCGCAGGACCCTTTCCTGAATCCGATTGGGGAAATCGATATACGCTGGTTGTAGCCGATTATTTCAGCAAGTGGCCCGAGGTCTACCCCATTCCCAACCAGGAAGCAACTACCGTAGCTGAACAGCTAGTGTTAAATTGGGTCAGTAGGTACGGCGTACCTTGCGAATTACATTCGGATCAAGGCCGAAACTTTGAGTCACTAGTTTTTGGCGAAATGTGCGAGCTGGCGTACAGAGCTGCCGAACATGCATCGACGGGCCAAGCCCCAGCCAAAGTCATTTTTGGAAAGACTATTCGTTTGCCAGCCGATATAAAGTTCGGAACACCCCCTGAGAAACCCAAACGGTCTCGGAGTCCGCAAGTGATCTAAGACAACGGCTACTGACCGCATGAGGACCAGGTATGATCTAAAGGCTAATTCTACTGGCTTCCAGCAAGATGACTTGGTGTGGCTTTATAACCCGCAACGGCGAAAGGGTAGGTCTCCAAAGTTGCAACATAATTGGGAGGGACCATACCGAGTTACAAAGCGAATCAACGACGTCGTATACCGAATACAGGAACATCGTAAGCCGAGAGCTAAAATGAAAATCGTGCATCTGGACCGTCTTGCCCCATATTACACCCAGGGAGAACTGACTACAAATAGCGACACATCTTTTCGGGGCGAAAAGAACTGAGGTGGGGGCAGTGTTACATGTACAAATAATTACATGTACAAATAATTCTGCGAGCTGCTGTCGCAATTGTTTTCATAATCATTAAGAACGTCAACAAATGAATTTACTCGAACCCACGAGAAATGGGTGAATAGGTAGAGACCCTATATAAAGGCGAGCTGAATGAATGGGGGGATCATTCATTACAACCGCGATAGAAAACTGCGATATAGTGGAACGCGAAGTAAAGACGATTGATTGTTTGAGTGCGAAGTGATTTTAAGTGGACAGTTGAATGACAAATTTATAGACTTAGTGAAAATTAAAATTGTGAAATACTAAAATAAGTAATTGTGCATTTTTGTGATTAATTGAATAAACTCTTTTAAGTTAATTTAAAAGACATTGCGTTTTCACTTCCCCGGAACATTAAAATTATTGGCCACGAACCAATAACACGCGACAGTATGTTTGTTTTAAGTCTCAACAAGACTTGTGTGCACTTCAAGTATAGATTTCTTTTCAATAAAGAAAAATAATATTCGTGCACTAGTCCAATTAGAACCTTGACGTTGAGGTTTGTTATGGAATCTCATCTCTCACAGCATTTGAGAAGGGTATATGGTCAGTATCACGATTAACCGTGTCTTTATTACCTTATTTTTCAACCAGTAGCCATCACAGCTGAGTAGGCTGATAGTCTAAAAGTACCACATGCACGAACTCGTTGCCATCAACGCGCTTTGAACTTGGGAACTACTGTACAAGCGAATAGCACCCTAATCACTACACCACACGGACTACTTTTGAATAATGTAACGAAAACTCGATATTTTTAGTACTAAGGAAAAACGCGTAGCAAACTAACATACACTGAAGATCAAGGCTGCCAACAGTGCTTTCTTGTGGAGGCATTACCATTTGATATTACATGCACGTAGTTCTGGTTATGCCATTTGTTTAGAAACAACGAGAATTTACTTTTGTTTGGCTTCAAAAACCTGTTGGTTTGTGAGCTTAATCATGTAGTCTTCTAAAGAAAACTATACTTAGAATACAATGCATAACTAATCATAAACTAAATACAAAACAATCACTTGCAAGTTCCCCCTAGTTCATCATAGATCAAGGAAGTTAAAAGATAGCATGTGGCTGAATAATTTCATGCTTGAATCGAATCAAATGGTCAGCATGACAAACTAAGATGAACTGAATTTAAAGCCTTTTTAAGAGCTTCAAACGAATTGATTGTAATGCCGCATTAGCGATATCTAGTACTACTAGGATGCTTCAATTAATTGAAAAGCTGATCAAAAATTATCGAGTGCTAATGTATGATTTCGACGAGCATTGTTCTATTTTGTTACCGATTAAATTGTGCTATGCATGACAAAATCCTATTCTGAAAACAATCCGCTTTCCCACAACAACGGCTCTATTTATTCACGCTCCAAATTCAAATCTCTAAATTGTAGTCTTGCACTCAAGTACTTATGTTTAAATACAAACAGTTCCAATAAATAATAGTTGGTTAAAAGTTAGGAATCATTATAAAATCTAGTCTGAAACCTCTCAGCATTTGTTTGACGATATGTTTTTTTTTTCAATGCTAGTATTCAGTCCAATAAATTTTCATCTACATAATTAAATTTCATTTTTCGAATATAAAATACATACAAAACAAATGAAGAGATTAAAAGGAATTAAATTAATTTTAAAACAAAAATCAAATACTCACGCGACAATTCAAGCTCCGTATCTATTCTGGTGTTTGCTCGTCGACTAAATACACTACGGACATTTCTCAGAAGTCGCGCAGTTTCAGTTAATCTGTAATTTGGATTTGCAAAAAGCGGGGTTTTGTGTTTCTATAGCTCATTCGTGAATTTTGGATATTATTTCTATAATTTTATACTTTGTTTTTACCATTTACAAATATGTTATTAATATAATAAGGTTATTTTGGTGATTTTTGATTTTTGTTCAAACAATTCAAAAATATTAGGTAAAAAATTTAATTTCAAATCAATGCGATAAATAAGAAAATACAAAAGGAAAAAATATATACACTTTCAATGTAACTAGCAGTCATTTATTGAATTGAATGTGACTTATTAATTAAAAATTAAAATTTACAACAATATTTTAATTGAATTTCATATTTTTTGATACGTTCAATGTGACCACGCTTTGTATGTTAAACCAGATACTACACATTTGTTAATATCATTCATTAAGCAAAAACTTTCGATATCATGCATCACTATTCAATCAAACAAATCAAAAATAATTAGCCTGTTTACATGCAAAACTAAAGAAAAATTGCTAAGGATTGTTGAAAATGTTTATATACTCATATGTAATTACAAATTTAATTCCTAGATAGGCCAGCAGATATTCGTTGGGAAAACGGAAGGACGGAGACCAGTGGGGAAACCGAAGAAATACTGGTATGACTCAGTCGACGAAGACAGTGTATTGCTGCTCAGATTGCGGAATTGGAAAACGCGGTCGATGGACTACAATATAGTATATTCCTACCAACGTGCACTGCATCGAACATTATGAGCACGATTGGCTGCTTTGGTATCCATTCCATTAATCCGCAATAAAAAGTCAAAAAGCGTTGAAAGAAAATAATAAATTGACAACGATCAAATATTGCAATGATGAGCGAATTTTTAACTCAGAAAAGAGTTGAATGTAAAGCACTGACAGCGTTATACAAGTGTGGCGACACTCAAGCGATCGCAGCGCATCTGTTGGTGAAATGTAGCGACTTCAGTCGTTTAGTGGATATAATGAATTTCAAAACTCCTGTCAATCAAGCGATCATTTGAATTGTAACCTCCATGAAGTAAAACGCGTAATCATATAACTTTCGACATGTTAATTTCAGTTCATATTTTTTGTTTGCTAATAAAGTTATTAGTTATTTTTTAACTTGTTCTTTTTGTCTCGTATGGGGAATGCGCATCGCATTTAGCTAAACTCCACACAAGAAGAAAATCAGCGCCATCTAAGAAGAATTCACGAGACCCACTGCACCGCATTGCATCAAAAATTTCATTCTTATATGCGATGTAGAAGTTCGCGTACAGGAAGAGCGGATCTTCTGTTGGATTGGTTAACATTGTTATGTATAAATCAGAAATAAATGTCCATTTATCATACTGGCCCTTGAAAGACCGAGTTGATAATACAGGTATCAAAGTAGTTGTTGCGAAAAATAAGCAGTCTTGCTAAAAAAAAGTTAATAATATGGCAGACTGGAAGGTAGCCATATGCTTGCATTGACATTTGAAGAAATGTCTAACTCATCAAATACTGTAACATGTTTCGACCTAGAGTCAAAACATGATATTATAACTTTTTGAGGGATTCAGTAATAGTATCCACTAATACCGGATAAATTCATCTAAAAGATATTAGATAATTTTGGCAAATAAGAATAGTCTTACGAAGGTTAGGTCTATGCTCCAGGAATCACTCATGTTCACTTTCTCGCCATCGTCATCTGACGCCAGTTTCTCAGCACAGAAATTATGTAATCGGGTGTAATCTGGGCCGGCTCCACGCAGTGCACTTTCGATAATGCTAAATAGCCCAGCAAACTACAAATTGAACAATCAATTTAACGTTTTTAGCTGACGGCTATATTATAGACTAAGTTGCAGAGCACGGTAGTAGCCAGATGCAGCTTTCCCGTAAACAGTTTCGTATTATACCGTCTATGTTCCGGTAAAGCCTTGGCAGGCTTCAGAGTACACTCGAAGTCTGTATTATTTGTTAAAGATTCAGTTAGGGCGTGACTCCTCATTAGCGCTGGTCTGGCTCGAGCACCTGCTTCAAAAAGGGCTATATACGAGTAACCACTTTGCTTTGCAAAAATAAGAATGGGATTTTTCAATAGAAAAAGAACGTGATTCATTTCGAGAGGCTCATTCGTCACTAGTTTGTGTACGAAGTTTCATGACATTTCGTCAAGTCATTTACAAGCTACAGTCGTTAGAGTGACACTACTATTGCCTTCGTAAAAAATGGAAAAACAGGAATATCACATCTTGTTCAGAAATGTTATCCCACATTTTTCGAGAACGACAGCTTCTCGGTGGTTTAGTGAATTTCAAATGGGTCATATAAGCACCTAGCTTTGGAATTAAAAAAATGCGGAAATCGCAAAGTATGTGCATCGAATCGTTTTGAGTGATTATAAAATGAAGTTGCGCGAGTTAGCAGGGTCGTGGACATTTCAAAGGAACGGGCGAGATACAATATGCACGTTATTTTTGAGATAAAAACGAGCGGAGTCAATCAATTATATTCCTTATCCACAAAATAGGTGACAAAGTACAGGATGAAATTCGAGGCATATAACTACTTTGTACGGTGTAAAAAATATTTTCAAAGATCTTATAAAATAAAATCGGATCATTTTTTGCCTTAGCACTACATCCTCTTTCGGGCCTCCACTTATAGATAGTTATAATATCTCATTATCTTGATCGAATGTATCGGGACTCGGGAAGGTGGTATGATCAGTACCACGCTTTGGCCGTATGTCCGCCCACCCAGCTGTGATACGTTCTGATTTTAAACCAGTACGTACCATAACTGAACGGGCTTATAGTCCGTTCGTAGAATCACTCGAAATAAATCCAACCAACGAGATCCGAACCACGGCCCTTCAGCTTTCGTAACAAGCGCTCTAACCACTACACGACACGGACTGCTAAAAACGGATCATATGCCAACAGTTTTATTGGAGAGCATCGAGGTGGCTTTAGAGCAAACGGATCGACGATAGACCAATTGTTTACAGTCAAGCAAGGTAAATGCTAGGAGTTCAACATAGACATACACCAAATCTTGGTTGACTTTAAACAAGTAAAGGCAGTAGTGATCGTAACGTACTGTACCAAATAATACTTTGCTTTGGGATATCAGCCAAATTAGTTTGTCTTACCAAAATGACAATGACTTCGACATCCTCCCAAGTCCGCATCAATAACCAACACCAGTGCCTTTGGCACAAATATCGTACTAACCCAGTGAGATGAGCTAGCCTCATTGCTATTCAATTTGGCTTTGGAAGGCTACTTGTCGATACAAGAGGTACGTTACTATACAAAAAAAAAAGAGATAAAATACGCCGAAGAAAACAGCTCGCAAAGAAAATATTTTATTCAGTTTTGACAATCCTGAAGGCTAACTGCATACACAGGAAAACAAAGCTCCAAGTATACAAATCTGTGATAAGACCTGTGCTATGCCATGGGTGTGAATATGGACCCTAACACAAGCATTCGTAAAAATATTGAACGCCTTCGAAAAATTAGTCCAGAGGCGAATAATTGGAGCGAAATTAGAATTCGATGCAAATATGAGCTGTATGAAATATTTGAGGAGCCAGAGGTCACAACGATTGTAAAATTGCGGAAGCTGCAATAGGCTGGCCATGTCGTGAATCGTATGGTCGAACAGCGGATACCCGAAAAGGTATTCGTTGGGAGAGTTGAAGGCCGGAGACCAGCGAGGAAGCCGAGGGAACACTGGTCTGAGTCGGTCGACGAAGACAGTTCATCGCTGCTCGGATCTGGAAATTAGAGGACGTGGTCAGTGGACCCAGACAGTTGGAGGCACTTTTTGCAGGAGACGAAGGCCCAAGAGGGGATGTAGTGGAGAAGAAGAATAACGACGGAATAAAGAGAAAACAGCCCCATATGGCGAAGAAAAAAGTTCAGTATCATAACGAGAATGCACCGTTACAAACGTCCTTGAAAACGTTGGCAAAATTCGATCAATTACGATTCAAATTGGATGCTCTCCCACCGTATTCTCCAGGTTCTCTCCCCACCGACTATTGTCTGTTCCGAAGCAATGGCACCAGGGAATGAGATTCAGATCGAATGAGGAAGTCATCGATTTTGACGCTTCGTACTACGCAAAGGGCATCGAAAGGTTGGAAAATCGCTATACCAATTGTATCACCCTCGAAGGCAACTAAGGAGAAGGAGCGAACACTGTAACATCTTGAGTCGAAAATATAAATTATCACAAAAAAGTAACAGATTCAAGAGACGAAAGACGTGCTGTTGTCGATGCTGCTGTAATCCCCGCCAGGGCGCCTGGAGTACTAGATTCAGATTGAACAAGTTGGGTAGACAGGCCTATGCTCATGTCAGAAGGGTTTTGTACTCAACTTACAAAATGCAGTCACCAGCAACGAATAAAATCGAGAAACACGTCATGTTCGAGGATCATACTATTATTAACAAAGTCGAAAGAATTTTGACTTCTGAGGTATTTGTTAAAGTTATACCCAAAAATATCTCGCTTGATAATTTTTTCAGATTCCTTAGATCACGGGTGTCCATTCGCGAGGGAGGAAACACATTTTTCATGTATTTCCCTGTGTCCCCACAAAAGCAAAAACTGTCAGTTTAAGAACTGTTTTGAAAAGCTCTCATAGAGAACTTTCATTTGATACTCATATCGGCTACCTTTCATGAAATTTTTTTCAGGGGCCCTCTCCTCTGTACTGTAATCATCGATTCATGGCCTATTTTTTCGAATCCTAGAATGGTTACAAAGCCCTTTTGCTAGGAGCTCTCTCCTGCCTCTTCGACTTGTTTCAATTGTATGTACTCATTACCATGATACCTATCATTCCTGAAATTTTCATGCAAATCCTAGCAAAGTTGTAGTGTCTAAGTTAGTAAAAAGCGCATATGGCTCCATAGCCATATGTTTCCATAGTAATACAGGGCACATTGCTCCATAGTAATACAGGAAAATTCAAACCGCTATAACTTCGGTAAATACTATTCGATCTTTATGAAACTTTCAGAAAAAAATGAGTCTTATAAATGGTCATCTGTTTGCTAAATTTTATTGAATTTAAGGGTACCGTTTAGATTTCATTCAAGAAAACATAAAATCGATAAATCATACTATTACTAACAACGTTGAGTGAATTTTGACTTCTCATGTATTTGTTGTTGTTGTACTCATTAAGGCCTACATTCATGATTTTTTCAGATTTTTCGGATGGAAGGTGTCCAATCGCGAGGGGGGGTACGCGAAAAGTTCGTACATTTCCCCTTCCCCTGCCTTCCTCGGTACTCATAAGGCAATTTTAAGGTTTGTTTTGAAAAGATTTCATTGAGACCTTTCCAATGACACCCTACTCGACTACCAATGGCGAAAATTTTTTTTGAGGGGTCACCTCCCTGTATGGGGAGACCCCCCTTAAACCCCTTTTGAAAAATTTTTCCACCCTTGAACTTTCAAGAAGTCACCACTTCTGGCCTTTCCACAAAGTTTCATGGCTGTAGCCTCTTTAGTTTCGGAGAAAAAGTGCTTTGACATACAGACGGACGGACGGACGGACCGACAGACGGACACAGGTCGTGATTGCAATAGGGTTTTGTATTTTAGTACAAGGCAATAGGGTTTTGTATTTTAGTACAAAGTGTAAACCCTCTCCATGGAGGATACTAAACTGTGAAATTGCAGTCGATTATCACCAAGAAGAATGACAATTCGAAAAGTGGAAATTATCCTAAAGAGGGTTATAGTCACTTTTGATACCTAAACAAACATCAGTAAGGATTACTTTTTATGGAATTGTTTGCAGCTACATATAAATGAGTTGCATATTTTGAATAATAATATTCTGAAAAATTATTAGAGAAGAAAAATGTTAGAAGAAGCTATCGGAGCCATCCGAAAGAGTGATCGATATCCGCGCGACGTTAGATAAGCTTCAAATGTAGAGCGAATTTGTCGTATAGATTTACATTAAGTTGATGTGAAAAGGGTGAAATGATCCAATTAAAAAAAGTTTAGCTAATCAGTAAGGATGTTAGGAATAAATTGCTGGAGAAAGAGAACCTCATAGACCGTATCGTTTATTATGGCCGCAGCTGGTTGAACTCGGACTTTAACCAGACATAAGACAAATTTATTGGTGTTTTGCTTCCTGACAATGACAAAAACACCAACAGACTGATCTGTATCCTAATCAAAAGTAACAGAGAGAAAATAAACAGGATAAGATTCTAATGGACAGGCTACGTTAGATGAGAGATTTCAGGTAGTGTTAACAAAAGCAGTCACAACAGTGGCCAAAAACTTCTTCTTTCAAAGTCGTAAGATTATAAGCTTTCTCAAAGAGAAAACACCAGAAAAAATCCAATATGGCCAAAAATAACCCACGGCGTAGATCTTTCCAACGTGCTGCCAGAAATGAGAGAAGCAAAGACTAAAATTCTTTCGTGAAGTGGTAAAAAAAGTCCTTGTTGAAGAAGCAACTATACACTTACTACGTCATGGACTTGAAACGGGAATTTCCTATTTTGAGCGGGATTGAAGTAAGACTGACTCGCGAAAACAATTGTGGATAACACATTGCTATAGTTGACATTATTGAAAAGGAAGCCGAAAAATTTCTTAGTAAGGATTTCAAAGCCGGAGCAATTGAATGGGTCTTGCCTCAAACATATCCAAGAGGAAAAACGAAATCTGAAGTTGGCAGTTAGAACAAGACTTTTCATAATAGCAATGGCGTTACGCTGTTAGCGCTCTGTCGATACCATACACGATCTAACATTCGCTTCAGAGTTTCTAGTACATAGTGTAAAGTGTGGAGTATTCAAGAGGAATTCTCGGCCAGTGATCACCAGTGGTGTCTCTCAGTGTCCACATAGTCAATCTTCTGCTGGTGGAATATTGGGTTGATCGATGTTTTCACCGCAGACACATCGCTGCTAGGAGCTTCACTAGGAAGTGGTTACCTGACGGTTAAAAATCTAGAGCATCATTACATTTGCTTTTAGGTCTTCTATGTCCCGTTTGAGCGACTAGCAGAGGAAGCTTAGTTGTGGGCAACTAAAATTGCTGAATAGAGATGAGGACTGTACCAGGTTTGCAACATATAGTTTTGTCGAGAAAAGCATTTGCAGGCTTATCGTCAGCAGTAAGGCCCCTTGCAGACAATACTTCGTAGACGACGTAAGTAGGGTTCGTGGGGCCTGGATAACAAGCTAGTTATGAGGATGCATCAAATGCCATAATTACATAAAGTGGAAAAGGTGATCGAGAATGTGCGGGCGTTTTCCCTTACATACCCCATCCTTATTTACGCCAATTACGACAAAGCACCACTGAAATGTCCACTCTTTACACGGATGGAACTAGAAGAGCTAGTTCTATCTATGAAGCCAACACCATCAGACGGCGTCCCAGCTGAGGCTTTGTCCTTTACCTTGACTAGCTGATCAGTACGTTAAACACTTTCCTGGAATGCTCGCAAGGATTAAGGCTTACACTGGGGAAAACAAATTTTGCCGTCGACATACTGTCCATTATTTATAGTAGAAACAGCCGGAAGTATGCTCAGGAGGCACATAAAGAAAATCTCACTAATGCGATTCATACTGCTTAAGACTTATGTTCACAGCAGTATGGCCTTAGACTGAAGCGCTAAATTATGGAAGCGATTGTGGGGAGATTAAGTGCCTCAAAACGCACGGAAGGATGCAGCCTTGCGAATCGGTGAGTAGTCTTACGGGTATACTTGATCGAAGAATCTTTGGAGCAGCGATGCATGGAACTATGAATCGTATTGGATGACAATTGAAAACAATTGTGGAAGATTAGCTATTCTCTAGACGAAGTTTAAAGTGTAGAACACAAAAGAAGCATCAAATAGGAAACCAAGGAAACAATTTCAAGACCCAGTGAAAGTAGACAGCTATCCCTTACAAATGAACGATTACGAACAATTCCTTCTGGAGGACAAGTTCTACATACGAATTATCGCATCATCGATATTTATTATGATGAATGTTGTAAAATGGGATGAGAGGTATTTGTAGTCTTTGTACTCATAAAGAACTACTTGCGAGTGTGGTTTGTCCACAAATTCTTCGTATTTCTGGAGCCCTTTAAGCACAACCTGATTTTTTAATTTCATATTCATAAAGTGATTTGCCACTAACATAATAAAAGAATTCTAAAGGCCACTTTAATATATGGAAAGACCCCCATTAAAAACTTTTGAGAATTTTGATATGGCCAAATCTATCGTGATGATCATAATGAGTGCCGGGATGCGTTGAACAAAAAGAATGAGGCGTGCAAAGAATATTTAGGTAGGAAAACTAGGAAAACTGGAGAACATTATGAAAATTCCAGAAGAGTAGTGAATAAGATCATTCAAATTAAGAAAAGAAAATACTGTGGCGACCAAGTAAGAAGCATCGATGTAAGTCTAGCGAGTAACAACACAAGACAAGCATACAAAGTAGTGAAAAGCTTGGAACGTGGTTACCAGCACAAGACCATGCTCTACCGTGATGATATCAGCAACATCATCGCTGATGAAAACAGGATCAAGGAAAGATGGGCATCATCTTTCAAGAACCTCGTTAATCCCCCCTACAGCTCCAGAACATCGAACCCTATAGATATTCCCGGAGTGCTTCCATTGGCCTCACCTACTCTACATGAAGTTTGTCCCACCATCAAAGCCCAAATGAATAATAAAGTACCGGGCATCGATGAGATTTCAGTGTAGCTTATTAAATATGGTGGCAGCAGTGTTTGGAAAGCCATCCATAAAGTCATCTAGCAAATTTGGTAACAAGAGCAAATACCCAGCGAGTGGAACCAATGAATTATATTCCCTATCCACAAAAAAGGTGACAAGCTACAGTGCGAAAACTATAGAGGTATATACTACTTTGAACGGCGTACAAAATAATCAAAGATCTTGGATCATTCGCCAACAGCATTATTGGGGAATATCTAGGTGTATTTAGAGCAAGCAGATCAACGGTAGACCGATTATTTATTGTTAGGCAGGAGCTTAAGAAATGCTGGGAGTGTAATATTTATCTACACCAAATTTTCGTTGACTTTGAGCAAGCATACGACAATACTGATCATAACGTATTCTACTAAAGAATGCTTTACTTTGGTTTCGCAGCTGAACTGGTTCGTCTTACCAAAATGACAATGACGTCGACATTTCCCAAGTCTGCGTCAATAACCAACTCATCAATGCCGTTGACACAAATGGGCTAGCCTCACTGCTATTCAATTTGGCTCTGGAATAAGTCATAAGAAAGCCATCTGTCGCTACAAGAGTTATGCTATTATGCAAGTCGAGCCAAGTGGTAGCCCATACGATCGACATCAACATTTTGTCATGGTCGTTAACAACCGCCGAAGAACTTTTCCTGAAAATCAACAGCGAAGCAAAACTAGTAGGGCTACAAATCAATAAAAATTTAAAAAAATCATGAGGCCGTCGGGGGAAAATTCCTCAAATACCCAATATAGCACACTTGGCAACTATTGTAAAATATGAATTTGTGTATTTAGGCGCTAAAACAATGAGATCCGGTAATAAAATATGCCAAAAATATAGTTCGCAAATAAAATATATATTTTATTCAGTTTTGACGATCTTGAAAACCAGCTGCATACAAAGGAAAACAAAGCTACAAATATACAAATATGTGATAAGACCTGTGCTATACTATGGATGTGAAACATAGACCATAACCCAAGCATCCACAATGAACGCCGACGAGTCCTGAGACGAATAATCGGAGTGAAGCTAGACGGAGGGCAATAGCGAATTCGAATTCGACTTTTATTGGCTGTGAAGGAACCATACCGGACGTGACATTCGCCTCGGAGTCCTTAGTACGGAGGATACAAAACTGGAAAGTATTAAAGAACTACTCAGCCAGTGATCATCAGTGCATTCTGCTTGAGATAAGCGCTGTTATCTCCCGACGTCCGTGCTCTCGGCTTACTACAATTGGATGGAAAATCGGAAGGATGGACGTCGAGAGGTTCGTCGAGGTTCTCACAGTAGGTGCACCGCTGCAGGGAGATCCGGAGGGGATAGAAGAACTGGCAGCTCAAAACGTCGTGAACTCAGCTATGAGCATCATCATGACTGCTTGCAATGCTTCTATGCCCCGTCGAAGTGTACTGGTGGTCAACTGAAATCGCTGAAAAACGAAGGGAGTGTCACTAGCTTCGGCGTGAGGCTCAACGGGTACGGAACCGTGACGAGGCAAGCAACCACGCAGCAGCATATAAGTCGGCCAGGAAATGCCTTCGCAAATTGATCAACAACAGCAAGGCTCGCTGCTGGCAAGATCTAGTGGACAATGTGAACAAGGATCCGTGGGGCCTTGACTACAAGCTAGTTATGCGGAAGCTTGGTGCCCTACGGAAACCTTGAATACATGATGCGGAAAAGATGGACGAGTTAGTGCGGGCACTCTTTCCCGCCCATCCTGTCAATGTTGACGCTGTCCATGGTGAAACAGCAGTCGAGTGTCCACTCTTCACACAGCCGGAACTGGAAGAGGCAGTTCTTTCGTTGAAAGCGAGGAAGGCTCCAGGTCCAGATGGTGTTCCAGCTGAGGTGTTGCGGCTTGTCTATCACCATTGTCCTGACTTGCTGCTCAGCACATTGCACGCTTGCCTACGGGACGGGGTTTTCCCGGTACGATGGAAAGTGGCGAGGCTCGTGCTGATCAGCAAGGGGAAGGGAAATCCCGAATCGCCGTCTACATACCGCCCGTTATGCATGCTAGACACGGTCGGGAAAGTGCTAGAGAAATTCATCAAGGGCAGACTCACTGACGCGATTCGTGCTCCTGGGGACCTATGTCCTCGGCAGTTCGGCTTTAGATTAGGACGTTCTACCATTGATGCGATTGCAGAGGTAGTGAACGCAGACTAAAAGGCAGAGGCATATAGTCGCACCATGCGACGGATCGTCCTGTTGGTGACACTCGACGTCAGGAATGCCTTCAACTCCGCTAGATGGGTGGATATTCTGGATACGCTGGAAAACGTTCCAGAATATCTAATGCGGCTTTTGGTGAACTACCTAAAGGACCGAAGCTCGCTCTACGATACGGCACAGGGCCAACGAAGGATGGAAATTACATCGGGTGTTGCTCAGGGATTTATCCTTGGTCCAGACCTGTGGAACGTGTCTTACGATGGGCTACTGAGACTCGAGATGCCAGATGAGTCGCGCTTAGTCGGCTATGCGGATGATGTTGTGGCTCTGGTCGCTGGGCGCACCGTTGAACAGATGCAACTTAAGCTAGGTATGCTAATGCGCCGAGTGAGGGACTGGATGACTGCCCGCGGGTTCAGTTTAGCACTGGAGAAAACCGATGTGGTCATCTTGACAAAAAGGAGAATCCCTAGAGTAAGGATGATCAGTATTGGAGATATGTGAATAGAATCAAAGCCATTGGTGAAGTACCTGGGGCTACTGATAGACTCGAAGATGAGTTTCTCTGAGCAAATCAGGGCAACGGCTGAGAAGGCTGCTTCAGGAGTATCGGCTCTGAGTCGACTTATGGCCAACGTAGGGGAACCCAGCCCACCAAGAAGACGCCTCTTGATGAGTGCTGCAGGGGCAGTGCTACTGCATGGAGCAGAGGTATGGGGCGACGCTCTCAGCAAGGAGGTTTACCGAAAACGCTTGGCACAGGTACAGAGAAGAGGAGCGCTGAGGATTGCATCTTCGTATTCGACAGTCTCTGATTCGGCGGTGAGAGTTATTGCAGGCGTGGTACCTGTCGGCCTCCTTACTAGAGAGCGCCGCTCTATTTATCTGCGTTGAAACGAGGATGCGAGGGAGCTGGTTGTCCGTGAAGAGAGACAGCGCTCACTCAACGATTGGCAGCAGTCTTGGGTGAATTGCACGAAGGGAAGGTGGACTACCCGCCTCATCCCGGATGTGAGGCCGTGACAAGATCGAAGACATGGTGAGACTGACTTCTATCTGACCCAGGTTTTAAGCGGGCATGGGTGTTTTCAGTGTTACCTGCACAATATTGGTAATTCACGGTCCTCTGATTGCCGGTATTGCCTAGGAGAGGAAGAAAATGCCTGCCACACATTTTTTGCGTGCACAAAATGGGTCAGGCTGCGAAGAGGCCTCTACAGGGAGACGGGAGAGGTCACCCCGGATAATATAGTCGCGGTGATGCTCGAATCGGTTGACAAATGGAACCAGGAGGCACATTATGTTCGGGTAGTCCTAAAAGATAAAAGGGACTCACAGCAGCCGAGGGTGTTGGGCGTCCGGCACTTCCTCTTCCCCTCTCCCCTCCCGCTTGAAGGCGGCTCACGGCGTAACAAAATGAGACCTCGCCCGAAGTAATGCGTCAAACGGTTCCAGGCTAGGCCCTCAGGTTGACAGAGAAGGTGTTTAGTGGGTAATCCGGTCGCCTTTTTGCGAACATGTGAGTCCCACACTCCGTGCGTAAATGGGCGTTCACCTTCCTACCACAAAAAAAGCGAATTCGATACGAGCCGGAGGTCTCAAAGATTGTAAGACTGCGGAAACTGTAATGAGCTCTCCACCCGGATCGTATGGACAAAAATAGGATACCCAAAAAGGTACTCGTTGGAAGAACTGAAGGGCAGAGACTAGTGGAGAAACCGAGGTCTGATTCGGTCGACAAAGACAGTTCGAAATTGGAGGACGGGAGTACGCAGTCGGTGGACCGAGATAGCGGGAGCCGCTTTTTGCAGGAACCGGAGGCCCGAGAGAGGCTATAGTGCTGCGAAGAAGAAGAAATCTATCATTATATCTACCTTTTCTGACCTTTCCACAAAGTTCGATGATGGTTGCTTCTATAGCTCCTGAGAAAAGTTGCTAAGATGCACGAACAGACAGATCAAAAGGCAGATATGGGCAGAAACTAGTGGGTTTTTGCAAAATTTATTTTAACTAAATCCTGAAAATTGTAAAGCTAACCTATTTTAAGAAAATCTTAAATGTTTAGGCTAAGATGCTCATAATATCACCAAACATATCATGAAGGACATAAACGAGGCCTTTCTTGCGAACTCTACGGCCTACGTTCATATCGCCGCGGTGGATGAAATACTCGTAATTACATTATTGAGTTCGTGATTTTTTTTACTTTGTCGGGTGCAAATCCTATGAACATAAAAATTACTCTGCTGATAAATACACGCTACGCACGAACTATGGCGTCTATCAGTAAGTGCGGTATCTAGAGAAATTTATGATGGATTCCTGGTTACGCTCATGCCCTACATAAGTTCCTCGAAGGTTCTGGCGCGGAGATAAGAACAAGGGCGGATACTTATCAGACAGACCTCCTATTTGTTTGTAGGTTTTTAATTAGAAAGCCTAAATATGATTTTCCAAAAATAGATTAAAAGAATTTCCTAGATGAAAAAAAACAGATCTGGTATTCAGAAAGAGTGTACTGTGACCAAATAATGGTCTGTCGTTTTCGATTTTTCGAAGGTTGAATACACTGTGCGGCAAAAGCGGATTTCTCGACCAGAGTGAGCATAACAGGAATACAGTTGCATGAAAGATGTAGGTAATAAATCGCGAAAGTGTGAACGACATACTGTGATTCGTTTCCTAATCGCGGAACAAAGAACACAATCGAAACTTTTTTTTTCGAATTAAAACGCTTTGTGAAGAAGTAGTTATGAATGAAAACAGCATATTTAAGTTGTATATGGAGTTTAGCGAAGGCAGATTGATAATGGATGTAACTTCTTTGATATTTCCAAAACGCTCTTATACGAGTTGCACAAAAAAAACTTGGCTACCGGAAACACTGAGCAAGATATGTCCCAAAACATCTGACAGAGTAAGACAAGAAAAGTCAATTCAAAGTGCCCGCGAATTTCTGAGTGACTTGAATTAGTAGGTGAAATTTTCTAAGCTTTATAATGACGAGAATTAAAAATTAAACCGCTAATTATGCGCCTGAGAGAACATGACAGTCGTCACAGTAGCGCTATATCAGTCTCCCTCTGCCAAATTATTTAAAAGTTCGGGCAACAAAATCATGAATTCAGAAGGAGAATGCTGACAAGAGGAGTGTGCTTATTGCCCGACAACACCCGTCCTAACACAGGTCTAGTCTCTTAGATGTTGTTGTTACGCTGCAATCATAAGCTTAGAGACTATTCCGACATACAATAACTTTTGGAAGGAACGTTTCAGCATAAAGCTAATCGAGTCAAACACAGACGAACCAATTAGATACACGTATCTCCGCTCAGATGCTAACATAGCCTCTTATCATTGTCACAGACAACAAACTCGCAATAAAATACTTTAATACAGAAATATAAGCTTCAGAATAAGCAAGAACTTACTAGAGAAATGTTTTTCCAGCTTCAAATCTTTTGAATAAATCATATTGACCAAATCAATGTAATAAAAGTGATACCAAGAGGGGCTATGATTTTCTCGATTTAAATAAATGATGTAACTTGTAAATCTTCTATCCTTGTTAAGCTTGATTCCAAATAATTTCTTATCTATGTGAAATCTTACTACCTAATTCAAATCCTATATCAGAGAGGGAATTTATAACGACAAAGAAGTGGGATTACTAATTCGCATAAGGAGCACATTTCAAAAATGATAAAACTCTTTTCTTAGGCTTTACCCATGCATTTAGGGCATGGCCTACATCTCGGTCCAGCGGTTCTTCTTGGTAAATTGACATCGAATTTTCAACCCGAAAAGATTTCAATAGTTTTACGTTTTACCAATCTCACATATATAATAAAGCAAATAATAAGTATTGCATAAACTACATATACGAGTATGTGAACATTTACTACGGAACAAAGAAGCTCTGGTTTAGAGAAATTTTCCCTAGAAATTTTGTTAATCATGAATTTCCTTAATTTATCGAGAAAATAATATTTGATAGTGTGCATTTAAATTCATTTTTCTTGGTGTAGATAGGAAATTAAATCATATATATATAGAGTCATGGAAGTATATTCTTGTCAGAAATATAAAGACAAAGGGTGAAAAAAACACCAATTAGTATCTGAGGTGATTGATTGTGCACAAGCAGCGGAGGTGGTAATGCAAAATGATTGAGTTACTTACACCGAATTAGGGCTCCCAATGCATGCATCGTACTGATGAGGAAAATCGGTTTTTAATTTTCATTCATTTAAGGTCAGTTTTAAAATATTATATCGTTTTAAAATCATATAAACAACTTTATACATTTGTCTTTCTTTTTTGCTATTTAGAAACATTTCGTTATTTAATTCATATCATACAATTTTATCAAAATTTTGGCGGATTATTGAAATACTTATCAAAAATCAAAGTAGAACAACTTCAGACTACTGCAAGTTTTAACCAGCATAGTCAATGGAAAATAAGGTCGTGTGGTAATTTAGTAAGTTTACGTAGGCTCTTTATCATATCATGCAAAAAAGAAAAAAGAGGAAAGAAAGTTTTTGTTTTATCACACATTGGCATTAGTTAATATCAGCAAGATCGTGCAAAACATGGAATAGCCAAGACACTTAGATATACACTTAAAATCAGGTGCAATTTCGTAAAAAGCTTGAAAATGTTACATGGGCGTTTAAAAGAGGAATGTTTGTCTCTATTAAATTTTTATTTATGAACGAAGAGATATATCTGTAAATTTAAACTACTTTTCAATTGGTATTTATATTTTTACGTTAAACTAGCTAATATGTCTATTAATTATTTCCTTTTTTTTTTATCGAACGAACCTATTTCGATTATAAAAAATGTTTTAGATACGCCCGATGTTGAAAGTTAACAATCTAATTTACATCACCAATATAAAATCGCAACAAGGAATCCCGTCCTCTTTACTGGATGCTTTATACTTAGAAATAAAAAATCATTTAAAATAATCATGTATTCTGTCACATCATTTTAAGTCATCGTTATCTTTTATTGCATATTTTCATGTACTGCTAATGTCTACAACCGACACAACAAATCGTTCAGGCATTATACTTTAGAAAAGGACTGCAAAGTACCTAGTACTGATATTCTTTTACTACTAAATGATATGGAAAAAGAACATACGGGAGAACGACAAAGTTGTGTTGGTATTCCATTTACCAAATTAATACGCGGCCGAGCACTTCATGCATAGACGGAAATTTTACTACAACCTAAGAATTACTAACAATACCTGCTGGAAGGGTAAGAGTAGTGCATCCAAGCCTCCAATCGATATTTAACAAGACAGCCACATATAATAATGACCCATCAGAATGGACCGTGTGGGGCTTTCGATCCCCCATCGGGGGAGAGCGAGGGTGTCCCAACTAGCTAGCCGGTGAGTATGTGGGAAATAAAATACCACTCTCGAACCTAAAACCGACTAAGTGGACAATGCCCCACCTAGTATTTATTTGTCATGGAACCAGGACAGCAACCTCGGATCGGATTGGATGAACGGCGACTATCGCAACGTATAAAAGAATATTCTTTTGGAATGTGGAATGTTAGATTACTGAAGAGATCAGGTGAACTGCGACAACTGGATGAAATAAAGAAATATACAATCAACATCCTCGCAGTGCAAGAAACGAGATGGCGCGGTGAAGACACATCTTACATGCGAACGCGTTTAAAAGCGGAAAATCGCATTGTTAGCAGAGCATTTCAAGGTCAAATTCTTTAATATCTGGCTGGCCCACTGTCACGCAGCCACAGAAGAAAAAGAGGAAGCAATCAAGGCCGAATTATACAGCACCCCGGATACATTACCATCAAACAACATAAGCATTGAAACGGTGCATAGAGAAACAACCGCAGGGCACAGCCTTCATGCAGAGATTAGCAAAAACGCCTGATAGACTTCGCTACTAGCAGAGACTTTACAGTAAGCTCCATATACTGCTCGCATCGAGACATCCACAAGAACGGAGGCCTCCTCAGAAGGTCGCATATTCAACCAGATCGACCAGGTTCTCATACAAAAACGAGCTGCCACCATCATTCTTGACATGCGCTCGTTTCACGGCACTGTTTGTGATTCGGGCCACTACCTTCAAAGGGCCAAGTTCCAATGCGGCGTAAACAACTAACAAATGGCTTCAATTCACAAATATATCATTGCAAATGTGCACAAGGAGCAATCATAGGCAATCCAATAAAAATTAAAAACAGATTGCTGCAATATTTCCAGAATTCATTCACAGCATCCCCAACAACGATTGAAGCTGTGAACATTCCAGGAACAGAATAAGAGGTCTCAATTCCACCACCAACCAGAGACGAAGCAGTACCTAACCGCAGAAAAAATAAGGCTCCTGGAATAGATGAAACACCAGCAGAACTGCCTAAGAAAGGTCCCTATCTATGAAATCTTCTGCACCCACTAATATGCAGAATATGGTCAGAGGAGCAGTTACCAGAGGACTAGCGAAAAAGTACAATATGTCCTCTACACGAAAAGGGGGACAAGTTAATGTGTGATAGTGACAGAGGCATCGCTTTACTGTGTACGTCATATAAAGTGCACTCCAAAGTCAAAGAAAGGAAATTAAAGCCTTACTATGAAAGTGTTATAGGAGAGTATCAGGGAGGCTTTCGAAGTAGACGGTTTAAATAGACCAAATGCTCTCAGTAAAACAGGCGCTCGCAAAGCGCTGGCAATATAACATCGAATTGCACAAACTTTTTGTAGACTTCAAGCAAACATATGACAGAAATGTCCAGTACAAAATAATGCTTGACTTTGGCGTCCCAACAAAACTAGTCCGCATGGTCAAAGTCAGGATGCTAAACACAGCGTCTCGGGTCAAAGTAACGGCAAACTGACGGACAGCTTCATAATGGAATCAGGCTTAAAATATGGGGATGGACTTGCCCCCATGCTGTTTAATATTTCACTGGAACACTTCATCAGGAAGACAACGGCTGTAACCTCTGGTACACTAATTTTCAAGCTCACACGATTGGCAGCGTACTCTGATAACATCAATATTATCTCAATCTCAGATGCCAAAAAAGCATTTCTTAGCCTAGAATCTGAAGCAAACCGAGGTGGCTTACGATTTAATGAAGCGAAAACTAAATTCGTCACGCAAAACAAGGAAGAAAACTCCAGTTTGACAAAACCTTACTGTAGGATACTACTCGTGAACCTTGAAAGTGTGGATAACTTCTTATATCTTGGAGCCAAACTGAATTCAAGAGACGCCAAAAAGGATGAGAATGGACGCCGCAAATAAAACATACTACTTCGTACTTCCCATTCTAAGGTCCAGAGTTTTGCACAGGCAAAATAAGATCCGAATTTACAAAACACTAGTCAAACCTGTGCTGTTATATGGAACTGAAACATGGTCCTTGACAAGCGAATCCGAAAAGGCCGTAGATATATTTGAACGCAAAGTGCTCCGGAAAATCTACAGTCCAGTGAAATAAGGAACACATTATGTTGCAAAATGAATTATTTGACGAACCACCTACATTTACTTGCGGAAAGTTAGGCAAGTTACAATGGGCGGGCCGTGTAGAAAGAATGGAAGAAAACTGACTACCCAAAAGAATATTTAAGGGTAGAGCACAAGATAGACGTCCAGCGGGAATACCGAGGACTCGATAGAAGACAAGATAGAAGCTGAAAGCAGATACTTGCTAGGGCTGATTCTCTGGCAAACGAGGACGCAGAACCATGATGATTGGAGGAGATTAGTCCTGGAGGCCAAGACCTGGCTTGGGCTGTCGCGCCATAGATGATGATGATGGTCAGAATAGACCAAAAATGCTGACACGCACTGGTTTAAGGGAAATGTTATTCCGTTTAACTAAGTGCTGGATAAAATTTACTCCTTAATGTTTAAGAAGCTATCGTTTGTATGTATTTACTACTAGGCGAATATTTTCCTAAAAAGAAGGTAGATGGAGAATACACTAGGTAGTAAGGTCTATAGGCACACTATTATAATTGCCAATATAACATTCCGCCAAGAGCACAAGTTGCTATATTCCACAATGGCCAGTAAAAAATGTCACATAAAATAAGTTATTTTCGCAATTTAAAAAGAACCTGCAATGAAAGAGACGAAATACGTCGAGAAATACAGCTCGCACATAAAATATTTTATTCATTTTTGACGATCTTGAAGACACAGGAGAACAAAGTTCCAAGAATAAAAGTCTCTGATATGACCTGGATTATGCTATGGGTATGAAACATGGACCCTATCCCAAACATATTGAATGCCTTCGAAAGACCGATCATGAGGCAAATAATCGGAGCGAAGCTGGATGGGAGCCACTAGCGAATTCGGTACAACCATGAGCTGTATGAAATTTTAGACGAGCCGGAGATCTCAACGATTGTAAGACCGCGGAAGCTGCAATGGGATGGCCACATGAATCGTATGGATGAGCAACAGATACCCAAAAAGGAATTCGTTGGGTGAACTGAAAGCCGGAGACCAGTGGGGAAACCAAGGAAATGCTGGTCTGACTCGGTGGACGAAAACAGTTCATCTTTGCTCAGATTTCGAAATTGAAGGACTAAGTAAATTGACCGGGACATTGGAGGCACTTGTTGCAGGAAGCGAAGGCCCGAGGGGGGTTTTAGCGCTACGAAGAAGAAGAATAATTTGAAAAACAAGTTAGGCAACGCCGTCCGCCATGTTAGATTGTAAACGGGAAAATAGTCTCTAATCCCCCCTATAACAAGGGCCAATGGATCAACAATGGAACGCCTCGTAGTCCATGGTAGGATTTTTAAATTTGGATACGAACGCGTCAGTCGCCCCAATCTTTCGAGTTTCTAGGATGCCACAAGGTTGCACGTTCACCACCAATTACACACTCATGGACACATACAGGTTGAAACTTCACACTTCATCCATTCATCTTTGGGGTTGCTTCATTATAACATTTTGTACTTCAAATGTTTCTCACTCTTATGGGCTTCAACTTCATTGAGGAAAGTGGTCTTCTCATCGATTTAAAATAAAACACAAACTGAATCCAATATGGAACTATTGGTCAAAGTTTAGATTAAGTGCAATGGACACGGTTACCTTTTCAAACTAGTAAGCAATTCACTCTGCTCGGCGTAGCTAAAAGACCTCCTAACCTTACTAAACCCCGCATTAAGTTACACCACTCTCTTCAATAATACCTGTAATTACATTGCAACCGATTTTACGATGCAGGGTTTCGGATCTCCAATATCGGGGCTTTTTTAGGTGGGGGTCAAAACTACAAGATAAAATAAGGTCGTAGATCATTTCAATCGGGACAATCGGGACAACGTCGCGAGTTTACAAGAAAACAACACCGCAATCGCAATGCAAACTGAGAAAATATCACTCAACCAATAAAACTCTTCTACTGGGAAAACACAATAACGAGATACAGACTGTTATAGCGAGGCGACTTGAATGGAAGTTTAAAACTATACCACCTATTTCGGCGCTACAGAGACTATCTCTGAGAGGAATTACATCGCAAAGCTACTGCAGATTTGTTGAGCAATCGCAAATAACAGAGGGTACCAATGCCGCCTCTGTGGTAATTAAAGCAAATATAAAATACTTGAGATTCCTGGTAGGTAACATTCCAATTGATGACAAAGAAGATAAATTCAAACTGAATCACAGAGGACAAAAAAAAAACTATTACCGTTCGCGGCTGTAAATGTGAAGATTTGGGAAAACAACACCAATCCTAGCAGCACAGATATAATACTTCTACCTAATCGGTAAACTCATCGACCAAAAGTGCCAGAAAAATATAGAGGCAGTATGGTTTGAGGGCCTGTTGACACCAGAACCTGCAATGGAAATATTTAGCAAAAACCGCGTACAGTGGTAGCATAGAAGCAGTAAACACTGTCTAAACTGAAAGATACCTTCGCATTGGAAATGAAATATTCCGAGAAATTCAGATCAAAGATGTTGTTCGTTAGGTGTGGGGATGATCGCTCAGTATACTGGGTAAAAATATATATATATATATATATATATATATATATATATATATATATATATATATATATATATATATATATATATATATATATATGTATATATATATATATATATATATATATATATATATATATATATATATATATATATATATATAAATTATATATATACATGGAGAAAACCTAGACAGCATGAATCGCTAAACCGTGAACGAGCATATGCTTCCAACAGCTGTAATTGAGCATGAAGAAAACGAAGGAGGTAAACTGGCATAATGGAGAATTCACGACTTTAGAATGGAGGCCATACTGCCAGATGAACTGGCTCGTTTTGTTTTGAAGTCTAGCTCTGAAGTTCCTGAAGAAGTCCGCTTGCACAATTCAATTTTTTTTTCGCCGGTAGAGAGATGAAGGCTATTTACGCCCTGAATGTGGGATTCCCAGAAGTGCAAGACTTTTGAACTATCCACTAAATACTTCCCCTGCCAAACTGAGAACTTAGTCTCAACCGGTTTGACACATTACTTCGGACGATGTCTTGTTTTTGCTAGGTATTAGGTGCCATCGAGTTAAAGGGATCTCCTCTGAAATGTGAAGGGAGGGATTGCTAGAAATGAGATCCATCCACCCTTGGTGCCTTTTAACTGCCAGTACTGCCCGAACGTGATGTGCTGTATACGAGTAGTTCCATTTATCAAACGATCTAAGCATCCCTCAAAATACGCTACGAGTATCAGGAGAGAGCTCTCCTATTTCGTTGCCGCATTTCTTCAACTCTTCCGAAAAATGTGCAGTGAGGAGATCGTGACTTACCAATATTGTGTAGATGAGACTGAAAAAATCCATGCCCACTCGAGCTGGACCAGGAAGAATTCTGCCTCGCCATGCCTTCGATAGAGCTACGTTCTCAGGTCATGAGGTGCGCCGTTCATCTTCCCTTCGTATCGCTCACCCAAGATTCTTGTCAATTTCTAAGTGAGAGTTGTCTCTCCTCAAAAGCAACAACCTCCCTGTTGCCTTCATTTTTGCTTAAGAAACATAGATATATTTCTGCATCCTCTAACAAGGGAAACTATAGATATCATCCTTCGATAACCAGCACCGCCGCCTCAGAGACTGTCCGAAATACGGATGCAATCCTCATTGCTCTTTGCCCCTGTACCTGCGCCAGCTATTATCAGTACAGTTCCTTGCTGAGAGCGTCGCCTCAACTCTGATTCGTACAGTAGCACACTCTGCTCGCCACGCAGCAAGAGTCGTCTTCAGCAATGGTAGAGGAGTGGCGGTTTCTAACTAAAGTTGAATAAGCGGGAATTTAGCCAAACCAGTTCTTGGCAGAGTTAGACAAAATCCAAAACGAAAACTAGGGTTACCATTGATCCAAAAACCCTGGCCTATGGCATCCTTCAAACGAACTATAGAAGCTAGTAGAACATTTTGAAAAGAAAAACATATTTCTCTTGATTGGGTACGTCGTCGAATTGAAAGTGCGCCAACGCCAATCTGAGAGGAGTCCGTAATGAAATCAAATACACTTTCTTATCAAAAGAATAAGACGAGGTTGTAAATATTACGCTTTGGGGTGAGTCAATATACATCACAATGAAAAGATGACTTGTTTCTGACTAGCTCTCTATGCCGAATCACAGAAGAATCGTGATAATTCAGGAGATATCATTCGATACTTTCTTCTATTCCAAAGGTTTTTGTCCGACTATTTTCTCACTTCTAAAGAGTTGTCAGAACGCTGTAAACATTTGCTTAAAAAAATTAGAGATCACACTCTGACCGAATTGCTAGAGTGAACTATTCTTGTTGGGTAAGCATATGAGATTGAATGTATAAATTTTAATGATTTTCGAAATGACTGAAATAAATAAATGGCTGATTCTCCATCTATAAAGTTTAATCTTTAAAAATAATACTGATATCATTCACAAGTAGACGTTAAATTCACCGAATTCGACGCTACACATTTGAATGGAGCGGAAATCGAGTTCAAGAAAGAAATTAACTAACTTAAAGTACATTTCGACAACAAGAGGCGCTAACTGTGAGGGCCATTAAAGTTTTGATTTTATGCAATATCGTATAGTGGATGCCCAATATGATGATCAGACCAATCATCACCTCCGCAGTCATCGCCTGGATGCACATAGACCAGAAAAATAACACCTCAAAGAATAATAAACACACATACGATGATCTTCTACCAAGAAAGGAACGTTTCTTAAATCGTGCACAAAGACCAAAGAAAACTGCTGAAACCGTTTCTATTCATTTTTGCACCATCTGGTCACACAAGGATAGAGTAGAATCCTTAGGTCAAGCTCGCATTTCTCAGTCTAGAAGCTTAAGCAAATCAAATTGGCTTATGAGTTAATGAAACTAAAACTAAGTTCTTGACTCAAAAAAGGAAGAAAACTCCAGTCTGACCAAACTAACCGTAGGAGACTATAAACTTGCAAGCGTGGATAACTTTGCCTAGCTTCGAGCAGACCTGAATAAAGGATAAGATTGGCCCCGCCACAAATAAAGCACATCACTCCATACTTCTCATTCTAAGGTCCAGAGTGGTGTAGCGACAAAACAAGCTTGGTATTTACAAATCGCTAATCAAATCTGTGCTGTTATACGGAAGTGAAACATGGACCCTGACAAGCGAATCCGAAAAGGCCATGGACATATTTGCAAAGTGAATGCAAAGTGCTCTACGGTCCCAGAAAATAGCAGCAGAGTGGAGACTGCTTTTCAACGATGAGTTGTATGAACTGTTTGACGAAACACCTGTATCTGCTTGCGTAAAGTTACGCGAATTGCAGTGGGCGGGCCATGTAGAAAGATGGGAAGAGCACAAGGTAGACGTCCAGCGGGAAGACCGAGGACTCGATGGTAAGATACGGTAGAAGCTTACAGCAGATCTCTGCTAGAAGTGATTAACTGGCACACGAGGTCGCAGAACCGTAATGATTGGAGGAGATTGATTGGTGATCAGAAGTGGCTGGTCCTGAAAAGAGAAGGTGGTCACCCCATTGAAACTGCCTAGTTTGTTGTTTACTAGGTTAAAGTTAACTACATCCGTCAAGTTTCCATTCTTTAGGCAGAGATGAGTGGTTCACTTCAGCCACTTTAACATCTTTAGGTTTGACATTCCACTTGTAATGCAACGACCTTCTTTGGAGAAAGTAAGGGTTGCTGTTTGTACAATGTTTGCGTTCGTTGCAAGCCTCCGTGTCCGCTAACTTTAACGAAACAAAAAGAAATTTGAATTACTCTAGAGTATCTTCATTGACACATAATAGAACATTTCTAAAGATAATGAAAATTGATCGGTATATCTTGTAGAGTAGAGTACGCATGATAAATATTCGGTAGTGTAGCTTCCTGGCTCGACAAAAGCCCGCCTTATATGATCCCGCAAATAGCTAGTCGACACGCACACGTACGCAGTCGTTAATGGAAGCTAGTCAACTGAGCTTGGTCTTATTTATAGCTCGCGGACACTTGTGGTAGACAATCGGCACCCGTGTCTTACACGGATTTTTAGAAAAAAAAATTCATTACCAGATTAATCCTAGAGGCTTGGGCTGCCGCGCCATAGATGATGATAAGTATCTTTTTAACAGGTGACGATACTATTGTAGTAAATGCGGATACAAGGGCAAAACTATAGAAATTCTATACAATAGCCATTTGTGATAACATCGAAAATGGTTTTAGAGTCTTTTGAGAAACTTAACACCATGTGTGCGGACATTAGGTTTACCCATACTAATTACAGGATACGAAGGATCGAGGGTAGCAAGGAGGCCGATGCATGAGCGATAAAGGGAGCAGCAACAGCATTTGTTAGGTCTTGAAAATTTCCGTGCAATGGAGATGAGTTTCGTTCGAAGGGGCTAAAGATACTGGAGAAAATTAAACGCGACAGACTTTGGCGATGTTATCCAAGACTTCGACCATCTAAACTGTTTTTTGATGTCTGTAACAAGAAAATGTTTCAAGCTGGTATCCGATTTCCCAAAAATTATCTGAGAACCCTCACGGGGTTCTGCACGAGGAATTGTATACACAAAATGTAATACAAATACAAGTTCTACAAATTTATAGACAAGACAGTCGTGCATTTTTTGTCACACTTGGAAGATAACTCTTTTCAATGAGTAAAATTAAATATGGATATGAAACTGATAGAAAGAGCCCACCTAGCACGAAGCTCGTCTATTATTAACTTCTTCATTTTATTTGCCATATTTGGAGTAATTTCAAGTGTAGAGGCCTTGACACTGAGTTTGACCTTTTTTTGTAGGAGTTAGCTTAAGAGTATAAAAATTGCGATTGCAGATCCCCAGCTATTTACTCTATATGAATGAATCGAATGAAAAGTCATTGAATTTACTAGATAGAAAATTGGAAGAAATTTCGATCAGTACATGAAAGAATTCATTATCTGGTATTTATTCAGTCCTTTATAGTATAAAGGACCATAGAAAATATACACTTTTGAAATGTTATTCAAATTGAGCTACTTGGCTCAATTTTTATTTTGCTTGTTTTATTTTAAAACAAGTATTATATGATGCCACGTACCCTCGTGTATATCAAGGTCCACGAGCCAATTCATAGAATTCGCCCGAACCTTTCTTTTTGTATGTATATATCAGTGCTAAATTTGGTCTATTAATAGATCTTCAGAAAAAAATTCTCGACAAATTACCTTGATTGAGATATACCACTAGATATCTTGGACCGTCATTGTAGATAAACTCGAATCAGAACGCTACTGTAAAGAATATACCATCGCAATTTCAATATCGTAAAGTGGGGACATCAACCGATTCACCTTGTTATTATCTATCTCAATCGAGAAGAATCTCGCGCGATTTTTGCTAAGGAGAAATTTAAACAGATGTTGGAAAAATCAAACTTAATCTTTGTATTTCTCCTCAAATTCATAAAACAATAATAAAAGATTTGGTCGGAAACTACTGCTCTGCGTATGGATTGCAAATCTGCAAAGCATTTCTTTACAGTTCTCGGAGGGGAGAAGACAAGTGATGACTATTTCCGTTAGTAGACGATATCATTTTGTGAGCCCAGGCCAATAAGACATCAGCACTATTGTACTGTACAGAGACTCTAACCGGTTATTTGGGAGAGTCAATTTCGCACCACCAACCAGGGAGAATCTGGGCCAATGGGTACGAAATACCCTGTTTAAAATAACTTATGAAATTCTTTGTAGCTACATAATTGAGTTGCTTATTTTAATAATTTTTTCTGAAAAATTATTAGAGAAGAAAAATGTTAGTAGAAGGTGGTTTCGACGTGTGTATTAATTTTCATCGGGCCATCACTCTTATTAGATACACACCGGTGATGGTGACCACCATGCTTATAGGTGAGAGAGCTATTTTTAATTTTCCCATCTGAAAACGGGATTTTGCTATCCGAAAACGAGATCGATAACCGCACGAAGCAATAAAAGCTCACTGCAGAGCAAAAAATTCTCGTATAGATTTACATTAAATTGATGTAAACAGGATGAAATGATCAATTTAAAGTTTAGCAAAGACCCTTTTTAAAATTCAAATCAAATGTTGTACGCGGAAAACTTAATTTCTCGATGACCACCACGAAGCTCTGTTTTGAGTTAAGAAATCAAAGCGGAGAGGAGATGCTACCAAAAAAAAACAAATAGTTATTTCTTTGTGTGAATAGAGTTGGAAGTCTAGCATGATTGCCACGAGTGTACTCCAATTTATGATCGACTGGCTATAAAGTGATAAGGCGAAAATACTGCGTCGACGAAATCTGATGAAAGAAAATATTTTCTGGACAGGAATGTGACGGTTCAAAATTGAACCGTGAATTTATTCCGAGAAACTTGTTCCCTTCTATGGCATTTCAACCCAGAATGGGTGCAGTAGGAAATCCTCATTTTATTTTGCACGTGTATAATTTTCCTTGACGATAGATTAAACAGACGCACATAATCTTCATGTTATCTCGAGCTTTGCTCTCTAAATGAATTTTGAAGAGGACAAATAGTCGACCTATATGGTACAAATGTTTCGAAACCTGCAGATGGGCCTCGGAATGGATTGGAATCAAATACACCTGTAGCTCTGCTGCTAAATCCTACTTACACGTCCTTTGTGGTGACGTAAGAGGTTGAAGGCGAGCCTTTCGCGCCTGATAACGGAATTGAAAGTAATAACCCTAACACCAGAATAGAGGTTGGGCGATGGGCTAACTCCCCGTCCCTGGAAAACCCTACACTATTTCGAAACCTGCAAGAGAGCCTCGGAATGCATTGATCTACGGCAAAGACCTCGCAACCGAAAAAGGACTATGGTAGTTCATTGAACTACCCTGGAGCTGTTAAAGACTTCTTATAATAGGCCAGTCAATATAAACTAAACATACTGGCAATCCAGGAAAGGAACTGGACTGGAAGTGGTATTCAAGATATGAGATCGCACACAATATGCAAAAGTGGAAAGCCTACTGCAAAGCGAGAATTCGGGGTGGCATTTGTTGTGGATAGGGAGTTCAAATCAAACGTTATTGATTTTGAGGCAGTTAATGAACGCATATTTACAATCTGTATACAAGCGAAATTCTTCAAAATCTGGCTGATAAACGTACACGCCCCGACCAAAGAAACGAAGGAAATGTTCAACAATCATCTGAAAAGACTAGTTGACTCATTGCATACAAAAATAATTCTGGGTGATTTCAACAAATAATTCTGGGTGGAAATGAGGTATATAATTGGGGCACGACTGGAGGATATAGCCTCCACGATGAAAGAAATGACAACGGCCAGCGCCTATTGACTTTGCATGAAGCGGAAATGTAGTCATACGTTCGACTTGCTTCCCACATCGACGAATTTCACGGATACCCTCGACAACCAGTTGGCTCCCATCTTATCAGACGCATCGATAAAGACGAGCAACGAGCTCTGGATGGAAGTGAAGGCGGCTATTAGGACCGTGGCAGAACAGACGATCGAAAATCAAGCCCAGCGCAAGAAGAATGATTGGTTCGATGATGAGTGCCAGAATGCATTAGATAAAAAGAATCAGGCGTACAAAGAATACGTAGGTAGAAAAACCAGGACAAAGAGAAAACACTATGAAAATCTCAGAAGAGTAGCGAATAAGATAAGTAGGATTAAGAAGAAAAAATACTATGACGACCAATTATATTCCCTATCCACAAAAAAGGTGACAAGTTACAGTGCGAAAATTATAGAGGCATATCGCTACTTTGTACAGTGTACAAAATATTTTCTAAAATCTTATAAAATAAAATCGGATCATAAGCCAACAGTATTATTGGGGAGCTGGAGGTCTCATCGATTATAAGACTGCAGAAGCTGCAATGGGCTGGCCACATGAATCGTATGGACTAACAACGGATACCCAAAAAGGTATTCGTTGGGAGAACTGAAGTGCGGAAACCGAGGAAACGCTGGTCTGACGCGGTCTACGAAGACAGTTCATCGCTGCTCGGATTTCGAAATTGGAGGACTCGGTCAATGGACCGAGACAGTTGGAGGCGCTATTTGCAGGAAGTGAAGGCCCGAGAGGGCTGTAGTGCTAAGAAGAAGAGATATGGTAGAAGTTTGTTTGTCTCGTCTTCATCATAAAGTTGTAGCGAGGTCGACTAGATAGAAATGGATCGTACGAGTACAACAATGAGAATTTATTTGATTACAAATTTTTTATGTTGGTTTAATGTATTTTTTGCGAACAAAAATTAATTAGTTTATATTTTTATATGAAACAATAAAACAACGTATACCGTGGAAAAGGACAGCAGTAACCTATGCCGCATATTCGTAATGCGATATTTTAGCTGCTTGCAAGGCACAACATGGTTTTCCTAGCAGAAATATTTGCCGTGAATCTCTGTGCTAGAAAAATTAACGAATAAAAGATAGCATGGCAGAGATATCCTTTGGGACAGTAAAGCAGCCTTAAAGGTAATTGCAGGTATACCAAGGTTTCATTTCTTAAATTAGACCTTTTGAACAACAAAATAATTGTAGAGAAGATTCAAGCTTCAGAATTTAAAGCAAAATACCCAACGGTTCATATATTTTGAGTTTCTATTTAATTGTTTTCTCATATTTTGCTACTACCTTTCAGGAGAAACTAGGTAAACTGATAAATTCGCAAAGTAGAAAAACTTCGGAAGCCACAAGATTAAATATATCCTCAAGAAAAGTAAATGTAGTTTTTATATAAAAAGTGAATTTTAAACCTGACTAGTAATACTAATTTTTATATCACGATAATTTAACGGAAGTGATGGAATTCCACAGATTGAATTTAAGTTTCCTAACACAAATGAGAGTGGAGTGGCTTATCAGAAAATTATTTTTGGAGTACCGTCATTTGGACACCATTTGTATATTTACAAAATAAATTTGAGTTAATCTGTTAGGTTATGTACATGTTTGCAAATTACTATTCTCTGATCAATTATTTGTTCCATTAAAACTAGATACTTATTCTAAACCATAAATGAAAGTATCAAATCATTTGATTTGTTGCGTATTATTAAAAAATTTGTAGTTTTTTTCTCATAAAATTTATTGGAAACTCAACATCTAATAATTCTATAGAAGCATCTAAATTCACATGACAATCACGTAAACAACGCACAATTTTATACAACTAATTTGATTGTATCGTAGCAAATTGGAAGCAACGAATTATCTGGAAGTGCGTTCTAAATTCTAAATGCAAAACGACATGTTGAGGCTCTAATACTAAATGGTTGAAAATTTGTTCGATTTTTGTTTAACGCTATTAATTGACGATTCTATATGTATGTGAATGAATGAATTTTCGAGATCTTATAAAAACTTGAATCTGGGTTTTATGTGCAAAAATATTCATAAGGGACTCTAGTACTGCAATTATTTACTTCTTAGATCTTAAACTATTTTCTAATTGTATAAAACTATAAAAAAAATATTAGTTTTCTAAGCGTTAACTTGATCGTTTTATTAATACTTGAATGTTATTTGGAAATACCTTTCAAAATATGAATTGATTATCATTGATTTCTTTGTAAATAAATTGATTGTGACGTACTCATATAATGGAAAACGATTATTAGAAATATATTGGTATACACAACGTCCATCAACAAGTTTTATAGCTAAAATTGTAACATACATATTTATCATTTATATTTTTTCATAATATATTACTGTGGTTTCATCAAAATTTAATGTAAGATTTCTTTTCTGGAGTTTTATTATTGCAAACGTTTGTCCTTAATGTTATTAAATATTAAAATTCGAGTTACTCACGTTTAATAATAATATTTGTACGGATATAAAGATTCGAAACATTAGAGCAAATATATAGAGCGTTTGATATATTTTAACACAGATATCAAACTCTGTGTTTTCTCAACCATACATTCAATTAAATTTAGATTCGTAATAATATTCGTTTCAATGGAATGAAAAGATTCTATTCACAGCCAATGTAAATATACTTATCCTAATGGTACATCCATCATTTTGATTTTTTCTGTTTTCAATGATAACTGCAAATATTTTAGCTGCTGAAATTTAACAACAATTTTCAAAACGATGTGAATGATTAATTTCAAATTATTTAAAAAAATAAATTGATTTTTCTATTGTAAATTTTTAACAGGTAAATATATAAATATGCGCATACCGGTTCCCAGTGAACAACTTACATATGATGAGTAGCGATCGTTGTCACTGATGGCGGAGTCGTCCAAGCAGGAACTGGTGCAACGCTGTTTAATCCACGCCAGGATACGCCAACGGGTTCGCTTCTTCTGAAGAGATGAGCAAACGAAATTGAAAGTATAGTGGATCGCTTATTCCCATCTTTGGAAGCTAACATTTTTTGCTATTGGATTTGAAATCAGTTCTTGCAGAATATAGGGAGTGATTGCAAATTTATTTAAAATTTCTTTGAATTAAATCTTAGTATAGCCCCTTTCAACCTAGCTGCTTAAATTTATTATTTTAAAATATAAGTTAAAACATATTTTGCACTTGTGAAGGACTTGAAAAGATAACTTAATTAATAGGTCATTATTATCAAAAAGGATTTTGCTATAATTTAGACTCACTACTCAAAAAAAACTGTTAATCAGCAAATTTCTTTACAGGCAGTTGAAGATATGATTTAAAGTTATATAGTATATTCCATCGCTCGATACGGCAGTCATTTCAAAATCTGGTTGAATCCTAAAGACTGGCTGGATAAATTGTCACGACGGGCAGAGGATGGAGGTACTTTGCCTTGTGAAATTAAAACAAGATGGCTCATCGTCGAAATGGCCGCAGGGCTGAACACTTAAGTATCAAAGACCATGTTTTGATGAGTCAATTCTAGACTCCACCCTTCTTTTGTGATATGCTACAACATCATGAAATAGGATACCGCAAGTGATCATGACTTCAACACATTTAACATCAAAAGTAGATCAAATGCTCTTGATAGCAGACCACCGAATGTGTCTCAATTGGAAAGCAAGAAAGGTAAATACCGCCAAATTAATCGAATCCTAGACGGCTAGCTTATTACAGAGATTTCCAGTTGCATTTCATGCGGGAAGGAAAGTCGAGGCTTGTAGACTCTGCATCCGTTGAGCGCCGCATCCATGTCCCGACGGATACAATTTCACGAAAAAACGGACATACTAGTGGAAAAGTAAAAATTCCGCGCTCACACGAAATGCCCTCATACTTCAGCGCAGATCATAACGACAAACAAACAGCCTTGAAGTAGCAACACTTGCTGCTGAATACATTGTAACTAATAAATAACTCTCTAGGGCAAGTACAAAATCAAAACATATAAAGTCTTTGCTAAGAACTTGACGTTGACCAATCGTCGAGGGTTACAAAGTACTAACATGCACATTAAGTGCTATAAAGCCCAGCACTATGTTAGAAACAAATGTGGTGTCGCACCTTCAACAAACTATTCCCCACCCATGATCATAGCAGGGATGAACGACCTCTCCCACAGCAATGCAATCTCGCTGAAATCACAAAGGAATAACAGGAAAGCAACAGGTTAAATGGATTCAACAAAGCTTGCAATGAAAAGGTCTTGGGAGCTCTTGCTGGTTATGTACAATACAATGAATGCCTATTTACGGGGGCGTTCCCCTCTCGCTGAAAAGTTACTAGGCTAGTGCTTATCCATATAGACACATGGGACGGAAATACCCCGTCCGCACACGGATTGCTATGTATAGTATGTTGCAAACAACTTCGGCATAGACGGTCCCAAGCCCGATTGAAAAAGAGGGAGGGATCTCCTTGTTTCCCCCACCCAAAGCTTCCATGATTCTTCATCCTAAACCCTACGACCAAATGGTAGTAAATGATCTCGAGGTCGCAGATTGGATTCACTAGTTCCCCAAAGATAAGACACAAAATGCCGAGAAATGTGAATAACTGCAAATAAACCTGCAGCTCTGCTACTTAATCCTACTTACATGCCCTTTGTGGCAACGTAAGAGGTTGAATGCGAGTCTTTCGCGCCTGATAACGGAATAGAAAGTAATAACCATACCACCGGAATAGAGGTTGGGCGATGGGCTAGCTTCCCATCCCTCGAAAGCCCTACATTGTTTCGAAACCTGCAACAGAGCCTCGGAATGCATTGGATCTACGGCAAAGACCTCGCAACCGAAAAGGACGATGACATTGGCTCCTGGAATGTTAGATTTCTGAACTACCCTGGAGCTGTTAAAGACATTTTACAATAGGCCAGTCAATGTAAATTAAACATACTGATAATCCAGGAAAGAAACTGGACTGGAAGTGATATTCAAGACATGAGATCGCACACAATATTCAAAACTGGGAAGCCTACTGGAAAGCGAAAATTCGGTGTGGCATTTGTTGTGGGTAGGGAGTTCAAATCACACGTTATTAATTTTGAGGCATTCAATGAACGCATATTTGCAATCCGTGTAAAAGCGAAATTCTTCAAGAAACGAAGGAAACGTTCTACAATCACCTGGAAAGACTGGTCGACTCGTTGCCTACAAACGACACAAAAAATAATTCTGGGTGATTTCAACGCTAAGGTTGGAAATGAGCTATCTCAACGGGGAACGACTGGAAGATATAGCTTCCACGATGAAATTGACTTTGCATGTAGCAGAAATCTAGTCATACGTTCGACTTGCTTCCCACATCGACCCATTCATAAAATGGCCTAGGTATGGCAATACACACAACTAGATCGACTACATTCTGATCCAACAACGTTTGGCTTCGAGCATACTTGATGTCCGTACATATCGAGGAGCCAATTGCACCTCAGATCATTGCTTGATCAAATTAACCTATCGATGTCGTATGTCAGAGGCGTATTCGGCGAAGACTAGCCTGCTACAAAAATTTGACATCGAATGGCTCCAAACGGCGTCCGTAGCTAAAAATTTCACGGAGACCCTCGACAACCAGTTAGCTCCAATCCTATCAAATACATCGCTGGAAACAAGCAACGAGTTATGATTGAAATTGAAAGCGGCAATTAAGGCCGTAGCAGAACAGACGATCGGACATAAAGTTGATGATGAGTGCCAGAGTACGTTGGACTAAAACAATCCGGCGTACAAAGATTATAATCATATAGGTAGGAAACCCAGGACCAAGGGAGAACATTATGAAAATCTCAGAAGACTAGGGTATAAAATTATTAGAATTAAGAAAAGAAAAAAAGCATCGATGTAAGTCTAGGGAGCAACAACACAAGACAAGCATAGAAAGTAGTGAATAGCCTAAAACGAGGTTATCAGCCCAAGACCAGGCTCTGCCGTGATAATATTAGCAACATCATCGCTGATAAAAACAGGATCAAGGAAAGATGAGTACCATATTTCAAGAACCTCTTTAATCCTTCGCACAGCTCCAGAAAATCGGAGCCTATAGATATTCCCGGAGAGCTTGCATTGGCGCCACCAACTCTGGATGAAGTTTGTTCTACCATTAAGGCCGAAACGAATAATAAAACGCCGGGCATCGTTTCGATTCCAGTGGAGCACATTAAATATGGTACCAGTCAAAAAGTCATTCATAAAGTCATCCAGCACATTTGGCAACAGGAACATATGCCAAACGAGTGTAGCCAATAAATTATATTCCTTATCCACAAAAAAGGTGACAAGTTACAGTGCGAAAACGACACAGGCACATCACTACTTTGTACGGCGTATAAAATATTTTCAAAGATCTTAGAAAATCAAATCAGATCACACGCCAACAGTATTATTGGGAAGTATCAAGGTAACTTTAAAGCGGGTTGATCGACGATAGATCAATTCAGTCAAGCAAGTACTTAAAAAATGCTGGGGGCTCAACATATACGTATGCCAAATCTTCGTTGCCTGTAAGAAAGCATACGACAGTATTTATTGTAACGTACTGTACCAAATAAAGCTTTGCTTTGATATCAAAGCTAAATTAGTCTGTCTTACCAAAATGGCAATGACGTCGACAAACTCCCAAGTCCGCATCAATAACCAACCACCGACGCCTTTCGCACAAATATCGGACTAAAGTAGAGAGATAGGATGGCCCCATTGCTATTCAATTTGGCTCCGGAATATGTCATCAAAAAGCTACCTGTCGATAGAGAGGTATGTTACTATACAAGTCGAGCCAAGTGGTAGCCAACAACCGCCAAGAAAGTGAAGCAAAACTAGTAGAGCTACAAATCAATGAGAATAAAGCTAAGCTCATGACGCAGTCGAGGAAGAATACCTCAACAGCCCAAAATATCACATTTTGGGAATACAATATTGTAAATGTAGGCGAATTTTTATACTTAGGCGCAAAAATAACCAGAGCCGCTACTAAAAGGGACCAAATACGCCGAAGAATACAGCTCCAAGTATAAAAATCTGTGATAAAACCTATGCTATGCGTGTGAAACATGGACCCTAACCTAAGCATCGGTAAGCATACTGAACGGTTTCGAGAAATTGGTCCTGAGGCGAATAATCAGAGCGAAGCTAGACGGGGATCGATGGCGAATTCGATACAACCATGAGCTGTATGAAATTTTTGACGAGCCGGAGGCCTCAACGATTGTAAGACTGCGGATGCTGCAATGAGCTGGCCACAGGAATCGTATGAACGAGCAACCGATACCCAAAAAGGTAATCTTTGGGAGAACTGAAGGGCGGAGACGAGTGGGGAAGCCGAAGACAGTTCATCGTTGCTCGGATTTCGAAATCGGAGGACGCGGCCAATGGACCGAGACAGTTGGAAGCGCTTGTTGCAGGAAGCAACGAGGAGGAAGTCGCTGCACAAGGCTGGAAAATTTTTCCAAAGCATTTCCGGAGCTAGACTTTCGAACGCTTTCAAGATGCAGGAGAGATTTTGTCAATGCAGCAGTAGAGGAACACTCTACGATAAACGCACATTATGAGGCTGTGTAGGCAGTAAAAATGGCAGAAACAGCTTGTGATGAAACCAGGCCAACCGTCGTTTTTATAACGTGTGGTAGGAAAACATTTTGAATACATTGAATCGAATTTGGCAATCCAAATCCAAAACAAATCACGATCGGTGTAGCTCAAGGTTCTGTCCCGTGTTCCGATCAGTGAGCTTCCCCGATGAAAGCTGCCTTTTTAGTCGTCGTTACCAATGACGTAGCGATAATGATTACATCACGGACGACAGATTTGGCACAATTGAAAATAAACCAAGTTGTAAGAGGAGTTAACCAATGGCTAGGAAAACATAGGCTTGAATCGGTAGTGGCCAAGATGGAAATTATCCGGTTTATTTATTTCTTTCTATTTAACAGATTATGTCCTATTAAAAAATAGAGTAAACAAAAGCACAGCTAAGAGAAATAGGAGTAAATAACATGAAATAGCAAGGCAGAAACAATAAAAAGGAAAAAAATACTAAGAATTAAGAAGAAGAGAGTTGACATATCGTATTTTTTATAGACCATCCATATAAGAGAAGGGGAGAGACCCAAGCTGAAGGTCATCATGATTACGTGGGGTTTTAAGTATGGGTGAATGAAAATACACCAAGCTACAAGCGAATGGATATTCGATGATTTTTTTTTTTTTGAAAAGCCATCTTCCTTTTTTATGTGAGCAGACACGTTTCGACTACTTTGAGTAATCTTCAGTATCTAAAGGATGTCGAAACGCGTCTGTTCAAACAAGAAAACAAGGCCTGACAACTTTTCAAGAAAAAAAAAAGAGAATTGGCCTGTGGATATTAAATGAACAAAATATTTTACTATATTCGACGATAGCGTAGAATGGCTTACGTTCCTCACTGGAACCTAGTTGACTAAGTACTATCGAGCAAATTACGGCATAAGCGTGAGTCATAATAAATGTAGGGAATCCGGAACTTCAATAAGACGATTCGTATATTTTTCTGTACAGCTTATAGCGTGGACTTTAGACACTGCATGAGCTGATGAAACTGGCGAAAAGGGCTCGAGGATTGGACGAACCAAAGAGGAATATAATCTAACACTGAATTAAGGCTCGGAAAAATAAAGGAATTTATTAAAATCAAGCGGAAATGCGAGGGGATCTTGAAGTTATTTCTGAAATATGACCATCAAACTTCAACTTTGAGTCAAAGTCGAATGAGTCATAGTTCTTCATCATCATCTATATCATGACAGCCCAAGCCGGGCCTTGGCCTCAAGGGTTCTTCTTCTTCGTAGCACTACAGCCCTTTCGGGCCTCCGCTTCTTGCAACAAGTGCCTCCAACTGTCTCGGTTCATTGACCGCGTCCTACAATTTCAAAATCCGAGCAACGATGAAATGTCTTCGTCGACCGAGTCAGACCAGCGTTTCCTCGGTTTCCTTACTGGTCTCCGCATTTCAGTTCTCCCAACGAATACCTTTTTGGGTATCCGTTGGTTGTATCCAATTCACCATTGGTCCCCTTCTAGTTTCGCTACAATTATCCGTGTCAGGACCCGTCGAACAAAGGCGTTCAATATGTTTGCGGATGCTCGGCTCAGGGTTCATAATTCACACCCATAGCATAGCACCGGTCTTATCACAGATTTGTATACTTGGAGCTTTGTTTGGTCTTCAAAATCGTCAAAATTGAATAAAAACTTTTCTTTTGCGAGAAGTATTCTTCAGCGTATTTCTTCTCTTTCATTAGCATTTGTAGCTATTTTGACGCCTAAATATAGAAATTCACCCACATTTTCGATATTGTATTCGCCAAGTGTGATATTTTGAGTATTTGAGCTATTCTTCCTCGACTGCGTCATAAGCTTTGTTTTATTCTCATTGATTTGTAGCCCTACTGGTTTTGCTTCACTGTCGAGTTTCAGGAAAAGTTCTTTGGCGGTTGCTAACGGCCATGAAAAAATATCAACCAAAATTTGGCGTACGTCTATGTTGAACACCCAGCATTTTTCAAGTACCTGCTTGACTGTTAAAAATTGATCGATCGTCGATCTACTTGCTGTGCACCTGCAAGGTGCGTTCCAAAATAAACGAGACTGTCCTAAAATAGAAACGACAGGAGCTTTGTTCTGATAAATTCGAGTTCATTTATTCAAAATAGTCTCCTTCGGCCTCGATACTCGTACACTGTTTTGCGCGATCCAAAAGCTCTTCGAAAGAGTGTTTCAGGTCATTGACCAGAGTGTCCTTCAGGATGTCAGTACAAGCCTTCAGGATGTCGGTACAAGCCTACGGACGCAAAGCGTTTTCCTTTCATGGCCAAATGCGATTTTCCGAATAGGTAGAAGTCACCGGGAGCCATATCAGGCGAATACGGTGAGTGATTGATGGTTAAAATGCGATTTCTAGTAAAAAATCAGTTACAAGAGTGGATTTTTATAACAAAAGTCTTGTTTATTTTGGAACAAAAGGTACACAGACCTTTCGTAAGCCCAAATGATCGGTTAGCATACAATAAATCGATGTTTTGGAGATATTCAACTCCGATTCCAGGAATTTGAACGATGATTTCTGATCATTTTTGATGAATTCACGCACAATTTCGATGGAATTTCGGTATTCACTGATTTTGGGCGGCCCGTATGTTCATCGCGATTTATATCTTCATGACCATCTCTGAAACGTGTAAACCACTCATGAACTCTGGCACGAGATAGACAATCATAGCCATAAACTTTTTTGATCAATTCAAATGTTTCGGTAAACGTTGTACCGATTTTAAAACAAAATTTGATATTAGCTCTTTGTTCAAAACTCATTTTTGTACCGATGACACAAACATACTGTCACTTTAGACCCAATAACTTCGCTTCCACTGAATCGAATGTCACCAAACTTTCACTGGTAGTCAGGGAGAGATGTAACTTTCCAACGCACTATCTCATTAACGGATGGCACCAACAAAAAATTGTATGACAAAAGTCTCGTTTATTTTGGAACGCACCTTGTGGATAGTCTCCAATAATACTATTGGCGGATGATCTGATATTATACTATATTCTAAAATTTTCGAAAATATTTTGTACCCCGTGCGAAGAAGTGATATGCCTCCATAGTTTTCGCACTGTAGCTTTTCACTTTTTTTGTGGATAGGGAATATAATTGATTGGCTCCCTTTTTTGTGGATAGGGAATCTAATTGATTAGTTCCATTCGTTCGGCATATGTTCCTGTTGCCAAATGTGCTGGATGACTTAATGGATGGCTTTCTGAACACCGCTGCCACCATATTTTATAAGCTCCACTGAATTCTCATCGATGCCCGGCGCTTTATTATTCTTTTAGGCTTCCAGGCCTCCACGATTAATCTCCCCCAATCATCATAGTTCTGCGACCTCGTCCGCCAGTTGTTCTGCTGTCACCTTATATCGTGTCTTACGATCAAGTCTTCTGTCTTCTCGCTGGACGTCTACCTTGTGTTTTACCCTTTAATGTTCTTTTGGGTAGCCGGTTTTTTCCATTCTTCTAAATGGTCCGCCCATTGCTACTTGCAAGCAGATACATGTAGACCGTCAAATAGTTCATACAACTCTTCGTTGTAACGTAGTCTCTACTATGTTCCTTGTTTCACTGGGCCTTCGATTTTCCAGAGTACTTTGCGTTCAAATACGTCCACTGCCTTTTCGGATTTGCTCGTCAGGGTCCATGTTTCACTTCCATGTAACAATACAGGTTTGACTATTAATTTGTAAATACGAAACTTATTCTGCCTGTGCACAACTCTAGACGTTAGAATGGGAAGTACAAAGTAATATGCTTCATTTGCCTCTTCTATGCAGGTTGGCTCCAAGATAAACGTAGCTATCCATACTTTCAAGGTTATAATTGCCTCCTACTGGAGTTTTCTTCCTGGTTTGAGTCATGAATTTAGTTTCATTAACTCGTAGGCCAATTTGGTTTGCTTCAGATTCTAGGCTTAGAAAACCTCCTTTGGCATATGTATTAATCGCGCCATAAATTGACGTCATCAGCATAAGCTACCAACAGTGTGGACTTGAACATTAGTATATCCGAGGTTTCAACTAATATCTTCGTGATGAAGTGCTCCAGAGCAATATTAAAGAAACATTCGGGCAAGTCCATTCCCTTGTTTTAAGCCTGATTGAATTATGAAGCTGTTCGTTAGTCTACTGTTTACCTTGATCAAGAACTTTATGTTTAGCATCGTGACTTGACCATGCGGACTAGTTTTGTTGGGATACCAAAGTCAAGCATTATTTTATACAGCGCATTTCTATTGACACAGTCATATGCTTCCTTGAAGTCTACAAAGAGTGGTGCACTTTGATGTTATATTCCCAGCAGCAGAATATTTGGTCAAGTGTAGATCGCCTCCCGGATACCTATGATTGCTCGTGGAGCACTTTTGCAAAGACTTGTTTGTGGATTGAAATCATCTCTTAGTTGTTTAATAGAGGCATACGCCGATATGACTTGATGTTGGGTCATTTTTTTGTCTGCCTGTTGGATCTTGGTGTTGGTGGTCAGCCGTTTCTTTGTTCGGCACATTTTTATAGATTGCCGAGTTGGTCGCTGGATATATTCTTTGTACGCCTGGTTCTTTTTTAACCGCTTCCTTGTATTCTCCCTGGTAACAGTCGTTCCTACTTTTCTTTGGATGGTGCCCCAAGACCTCTTCAGCCGTCTCTATGACCGCATCCCTTACTGTCTTCCGCATAGTTTCATTATTACTTTCTGCTGCCTGAGGGGATATGTTGAGGTGATTTTTCAGTGCTGACATGTATGCGGACGTTACTGAACTATCATTTAGCTCGTGTATATGGTACCTTAGGCTAACTGATGTTCCTCGTTTACTGCTCTTGGAGATGCGGCATCAAAACTTGACCCTTATAAGGCAGTGCGCCGAAACACAGACAGCGCCGCGGAATGAGCGCGTATCGTTTTTGTATGAAGATATGGTCGATCTGGTGGAATGTGCGACCGTCTGGGGATCCCCACGTTCTCTTATGGATGTCTCGACGCGAGAAGTGTGTGTAGCTTATTGTGAAGCCTCTAGTAGTAGTGAAGCCTGGAAGGCGTTTTCCGTTGTCGCTGGTTTCTGCATGGAGGCTTTGACCTCCGGTGGTTCCTCTATGTACTGTTTCTCGGCCGATTCCTGCATTGAACTCACCCAGAAAAATTGTAATTTCATTTGACGGCAATGCATCGACAGTGCATTCCAGGGTGCTGTAAAATTCGTCTTTGATTGCTTCCTCCTTGCCTTCTGTGGGCGCGTGACAGTTGACTAGCTAGACATTAAAAAATTTGGTCTTGATACAAATCACACAGATTCTTTCGTTAACGAGATTGGAGTCGGTAATCATTTGTTTAAATGTGCTGTCAACAATGAAAGCCACTCGGAACCCATGGCTTCCTTGCAATTTTCCGCTTTTAAACACGGTGTGCGTTCGCGTGTCAAATATTTCTTCATCGTGCCATATGGATTCTTGCACTGCGAGGATGTTCATTCAGTATTTTTTTATTTCATCCAGAAGTTGTCGCAGTGCCCCTGGTCTGTTTAATGATTTAACATTCTAAGTTCCAAAAGAATAGTTCTTTATACGTTGCGATAGTCGTTGCCGTTTATCCAATCCGATCCGAGGTTGTTGTTCTGGTTCCATGACAAGTACGAGTGAATACTTAATGGAGCGTTGTTAGCGCTTTGATTTAGTCGGTTTTAGGTCCACGAGTGGTATTTTATTTCCCACATAACTGAGGTATACTCCATCTGCCGCCTGAGGACGCATCTGATGGGGGACGAGGAAGCCCTACGGAAGTCACAGTTCTTAGGAACGAGTTATTTAACTACAATTGAAAACTGAAGGGATTAGGATTATTGGAAAATGATAAATGGATGTACTTAGAAACATTTAATGGAAACCTGTTATAACAACTCCAAAGTAAAATGGCTTGCAAATTTTTCTGAAGCCGGGCACAGTCACCGTAAAATGGTGCCATGAGGAGTTGGTAACGACAGATCGCAAGTCATTTATAAACAGAGTGAACAGTAGTGGACCAAGAATGGAAAAGGCAGCCCTGAAAAGATATTTGACTAACACGGTTAGATAAGTAAGAGGACAAATAACGGGGCAATTCGCCAAGAATTCTAAGTTTGGTCAACATTATATTGTGATTTACTGAGCCGAAGGCTTTAGAGAAATCCAAATACGAAGTTTCCACTTGTAAGCAGCCCTCGAAGGCTTTTGAAGTAACACTTATGAATTCTAACAAATTGATCAAGGTTGACCGTCCTTTGATAAAACCACGTTGTTTAGGAATTAACACATCTTGAATAAGTGAAAAAAGGTTCATGTAGACGATTTTCTCCATTAGTTTGAAATAACAGGATAGCAAGGAGATTGGCCGATAATTAGCAAAACCCAAAGCGCTACCTTGTTTAAAAATAGATGGACCCTAACCCAAGCATCCGCAAACATATTGATCGCCTTCGAGAGACGAGTCCAGACGCGAATAATCGGAGCGAAGCTATACGGGTATCAACGGCGAATTCGATATAACCATGACTTGCACGAAATTTTTGACGAGCCATAAATCTCAACGATTGTAAGACTGCGGAAGCTGCAGTTGGCTGGCCACGTGAATCGTATTGACAAACAACGGATACCCAAAAAGGTAATCGTTGGGAGAAATGAAGGGCGGAGACCAGCAGCGGAACCGAGGAAGACAGTACATCGCTGCTCGGATTTCAAAATTAGAGGACGCGGTCGGTGGACTGAGACAGTTGGATGCGCTTTTCGCAGGAAGCGTAGGCCTGAGAGGGGCTGTATTGCTACGAAGAAGAAGTACTTGAAGCTATAATTAATCTGTATTGAAATTCGGATTGAAAAGTGGAGATGATGATTTCGGAAAAATGCTTATATTAGATAGAATGATTCGTAAACAAACAAAATGATCATGTTTCTTTAACGGTGATTCCATAGAATTATTTAGACATGTCGTTGTTTGGGCCGCGCGGACTCTGATAGCCTTTGATGTTGAAAAAAGACTTGCAACTCCAATTTTCAGTGTTGTAACCTTTAATAATTGATTTGCTAGTTATTCATTCACACAATTGGCCAACAAGGAAAAAGATTGAAAATGATTTCGAAAAGTATATGAAAAGCGGAAATGCACTTTTTTGAATATTTTTCTTACTGAAAAAGCTCATTACTGACTATAAAGGTAGACTAGTATCAACTATAAGTTTTATTCAGAATTTTTTTCCTCAATATTTAATTTAACTCATAAGTTTTTAAAACAACTTCGAAAAACGAGTGCTAAACGCTTTTTTTTTTGTTAGGAAGGGGGATTACACATAAAAAATAACACCTTCTAGAAATTGAATCTAGTAGAAGACTACCATTCCTGGATGTAATGCTATGGCATAACGGAAAATGTACTGATGCTTGAGATAAAACCATTATAAGCCAAATAGGCAAGTTTTGTTGGTATTCAGTGAACTTACATGGGGTTAAACATTAATATTTACAATTCATTGATATAAAAACTAATTGAAAACATTTTCTCTGACTTGCCATGGTCGTATCAGTCGATGCAAAAACTCATGAGCCGATACTTGATCACCTTTCAAATTTAATAAATTTTTCAAGTGAGAATTTCAAAAATGATAATTTCAAATTCTTTAATTTCATCCTGAATAAAACAAACTTTTCGATGTCATTCATGTCCACTACTAGAGTTAACCGAAATAGATCAAAACTTTCCCGCGTTAGATAAGTCTATGCACAAGCTCGCAGACTCGATATATAGTGTATATACGAGTAAATTGCATACAACAAGGGAAAAGTTGATCATCATTCATTGGGAGTTCGTTTTCGTGATTTAAGCTTATCAAAAATAAGATTTTTCAGTGCCCTTAAGAAGATAATGAAGAAATTTATGTAGCTGAACGGTTTTAACCACTTAATAAATCAAAATTTTTCATCCAAAGATAGAAAGTTCCAAGAGCTGTTTGTCATATTTCTGAAAGCAGTTTTATAGAGGTAGGTTATAAAGAATCGAAATATCTGGATCAGTCTAAGTTTATCTTCCTATTTTCTCGGCATAAGTTGCAAGCAAGTTCAACTTTGAAGAAAAAACAGACAACAGAAAATTTTATATTTCGCACCAACAGCTTCACAATACAAATAACTTATTAAACTCTACTACTGTAATTTTAATTAAACATAAACAACCTTTCCCTATAAGATTTTCTATTTTGCTAAAAATGCTATTCTGCTTACAAAATTAAATGCTTATCATCAAAAGACTTCAGGTTCTCTGCGCCATAAAGTAATCTTTATATACCTTGCAATCTTAAGCTCAAGAAAATTTAAGAAATGATACATGCGGAAAATTTATATCTTATTCAAACAAAGATTATACCTGTAGACATAAAAACTAGGCTTGGCACAATTTTATATCTATGATAGGCTAGTTATACTGTTTTCATTTTATTTAGTATAACAACAATTATAAAAAACTAAAATTAAGAAAAGACTTCCCTCCGCAGAAGATTCTATTTTTAAATAACTCAATTACTGCTAAGTAACATTTAAATTTAATAAAATCATGACTATTCGATAAAAGTGCAATCACACTCTATATTGTATCTAAAATGAACTTGATTCACAAATCAGGAAAAACCATTGCAATCTAAACTCGTTTTGCCAAATAATTTATGTTTGTATGATTGAAGTAGCACTCTCGCGTCAAACATGTGAAACAGAGTGTGTGAAAAGTATAAATAATTTATTCATTTCAATGCAAAAACACACACTTGTATGCAGCACGCCAATTTTCCATATTTTAGCCGCCTTGTATGGTGAAAATAAGCTGCTGGTTGGTGATGTGATGCTTCACTCAGTTTTTGCCAACTACTCAGATCAGTTTTTCAATGTTACATGAAATTCTCTATACTTTCAATCAAGTTTTCTAAGTTTATTTACATTTATCATCTGTTAAGTATAAAATGTCTTACAAACTAATTTAACAAAAATATTTGAACAAATGCGAGCTTTCTATTGTTTGTAAAGGCTAATATATCAACAATATCTACCTTCAAGATAATGTTCAAACATTCATCTTATAAAGAAGGAAGTTCGCAACTTTAGGACCGTCATATAACTTTAGTCTTTTCTTGAACTACAACAGTGCGAATTTTTATTTTCAATCTGGGCTTCGTATTGTAGCTGTTGAGCTCTCTGTAATAATTAGCGTACTTCTAACATGTTCTCTAAAAATAAAATAAAACACAATTTGTCCAATGAATAGTTGCAAATCGCTCTTTTTGTTGAAGAACCACGACACATAAATTATAACAATAAGAACTTATGAAGACCAGCGTACAAGTTCTGTGGAACATAAAAGATCCCCACTAAATTGTGTTAGCTTTTGTTGTCAAATGCAAGAGTAAATGTTATTGGGTTATCGTGTTTGTGAAAGCGTTAAACATCAATAAGGCTGTATGGCTGTGTTGATTAAAGGATGTAAACTATACAACTTATACTTGAAAATAATATGAACGTCACAAGCAATAATGACTTTTTGTATCATATTCCGCGAAGGGCAGAAAAAGTAATAGATTTTTTATACATTTTTAAATGCATGAAATTTCATAAGAATCTTTTGTAGCAAGTCTTGTCAAAAGGGTATACGACTTTGATTTGCAGATATTTCTTAGAATATATGGTCGAAACGGTAACGAGAAGCGCCAACGTATAGATCAGTCATTACAATTTTAGTCATCATACTTATCAGGTCATTTATCGAGAATAATAGATTTTATGAGACTATCCTACTGATTAATAATGCTGAATGATCTATGATTTTTTGTTTGAATAGATGAAAGATATTGATCCGAATAAGATTGCGGGCTAATTGCTAATTGGGAGCCGCTGTTCTAGACGGAAATAGTACCTTAATTCATCTATAATAAAATTGCCTATTATAGTATAACTGACTATTGATCAGTTGATCGCAGATCAGCAAAGGCGGTTTTATGCCATTGAGAATATTCGGAAGTCCCTGTGTAAGCTCAGAAAGGAAAAGCGCATAGAGGAAAAATTCATAGAGAACTGGAAGGAGATAAAAGCGCTAAGAAAGGAATTCTTCAACTGCCATGAAATACGGCTGGGAAAACATCAGGCGCAAGGTACACCACACTTGCAAGACGAAAAATATAAGTTATTAGAGAAAGTATCCCAGCGAGCAGATAAATTCACGGAAGGGGCTCATCCGAGATTGTCCAACAATCAGGATGAAGCTGATAGGAAAACTGCAAGTAAAGTAGAAAAAGAAGGTTTCTAAAACAAAAGCAAGGAAGAAGACGAATCAGCAGTAAAAAATGTGCCGAAAAAACAAAATGGTTCAATTGCTACCAGTGAGATGCCCGGAATTCAGAAGAACGCGGAAAGCATGACAGTAGGAGACGGATCTCTTCGGAAAATGATCCTTAAAGAGAATGAGAATTGTAGTAATCGAGCAGTCACACAAGCAAACTGCTCGAAAACCTTCCTATCTCATATTCAAAATTTTAATGGCAGATTTAGAAAAAAAAAGTAATTATTTCCATTGTAATCGCAATTTGTAGAATAATTTTTCTTTTCGTTATTATATTATATGTAACTTTATATCAATTTTCCTCTATATTAAATTTTAAACGTTTTCTTCAATTATATTCTTCATGAGATATAACTTTAAGAATTTTTTTCATTTTTCTTTACTTAAACAATTTTTCTTGGAAAAAATTTAAATCTGCCCATTAATATTTAGGCTAGGGGAACACTGATTTAATGCAGCCCAACGGTGTATTACATCTAGGAATGCATTCGAGTTCAGCTGAGTGGACAGCTGATGGGATTTCTACCAGTAGCGACACGGGAGAAAGGAAGAGAAAGAAAAGATTTGGACGGATGAGGAGTCTGCTTGAAATCGCCAACCAGCGCGGACGCCGTGAGAAATAGAGAGGCCACGATTGACATGCACGACGGTATAATTAGGCTAGAACGCGGTTCAAGATCGATTTTCGTTTGTAATAACTTGAAATTGTGCGCGATTGGCTTAACTACTGTATGTGGTGTTAGATCTAAAGAAAATCCGACAATCGATTTCTGACAAAATAATTGATCATGCGGCTGTTTTCGAATTACTCGAAATAAATTTTGATCGGTGCAGAAATATATCGATAAAAGCAATGTTGGTTTTAATTATCCGTTATACGCAACTGCAATCTTAAACGCCGTGCAAGAAACAGGCGGCGTCGGAAGCGCATGCGGTACAAGCTGCGGGTGTCACATTGAGTCCGAGTGCGCGAAGTTCTTTTCATGCACCTAAGAGTGGCGGACTGGTCTTCAACAATATCTTTTATTGTTGGTTGGTTGTTTTGGTGTCACCGTTCAAGCACATACTTTTGGCATGAAATGTTAAATGCGGACCAATTGGCTAACAAGTCGTAAATACTGTAAAAAGATCAGAGAGTCGCGCATTTCGCAATTGTGTTTTCTTTTTGTTCGTAGATAGGGGAATAAAGTTGTGCTGCAACCAAATCAGTTGTAAAGTGTTGACAAATGGCCACGTGGGAAGAGTGCTCGCGCTTGATCGGAAGAGATGGAAAAACTCCGCTTGTCGCATTCGAATTTGTGCGGTCAACAAATCAATAGCAGGAATTAAACTTTTGGAGTAAATCGTGTTCTGTCACGGGGTGAAATCTAGAAGGAATTGCGAAAGAAAACTTGTGGAAGAGGATTGAGTCGTTCGATTGTCATTTTTGGGGTCTCAAGTGCTGAGTGTGCACGGTGGAATAAAATTCAGTTCGTATTCCCTCAACGACAATTCTCCGGACTAACGAAATGCGTTTCATGAACTCGGCGCGATTCTGTAGTGCGGAAAACAATTTGAAACTGTTTCATTGCAAGCATATATTACTGTTTAATTGTGTCCATAATTGTGCGAAAATCATTCCGTTACGCCTGATCATTTGAAGAGCAAACGCGGAGTTGTGGTTACATGTGCCCATACATCGATCTTAGATTATTTCACGTTTACCCAGATCAATAAATGCCGATAAGGCCAATTGTACATTTGTCTCTTAAAAAGTGAAGAGCGCTAAGTGAAATTGCTCGTTGAGAATATTTTCAACTTTATTGTTAAAGTAGAAAGAAACCAATGGCAAAAGGTGAATGGCGGGAAACATTTTTTTGTTCTGTTGTCCTCCGTAGTTGTTGCTATAAATATTGGTTAGAAAATGAAAACAAAAGTAAATTTTAACAGAATGTGTGAAATAAGTGAATAAGGTGAAAATTGCGTCATTAGGAAACTTAGTTTCAATGAAATACCAGTATCTAAAGAGGCATCCTTCGAGTTGAAATTGTCAATTTTATCAGGCCTGCACGCACAATAAACTCCCACCGAGGTAGCGTTTGCATTATATAAAAATTTTTCAGCACGAACGAATTACATCCTTGTTTGGGGTGTAAATTGATACGCTACTGCGTTCGAGACCATCAAGGTCTGGATTGGAGCATTCACAAAGCTTTTTGTACAGTGGTGAGGTGGCCGCACATATAATGGACTTACATGGCTCTGTTACAACTGGGAGTCATTGCAAAACAAAAAGACGTTAATCCTTGCCTCATACGTGCCGTCCTGAGGCGGGAACTGGAGATGAACGAAGTTGAGCTATTGACATTGTTTATTTTGCATTGTCAAGTTTATTTTGCATGCGTGGAGGGCGAAGTATTTTTCAATTGCCCGAGTTGTGAGGCTGTTTGGTGCTGCAACCAGGAGCATCAAAAAGAAGACTCGAACAATCATTCAAAATGCTTTTTGTATTTCAAAGATTTTTATGAATTTTATGAGTTAGATGATAGAGACATTTAGTTTAATTTTGGAAGCAGCTCCAATTTTGGATTCCAATAGTTTGCCCAAAGATTGATTTAGTTTAATTGAAATGACCTCTAAGCGTCAAAAAGGCATGAAAATCTGTAAATTCCCGAAATCTTTAAATGAATTCCAGAGGTCCGTAGCTATTAGTGACTTTTCTTGTGTAGCAACAGTAATATATACAATACGCCGTACACGTGCATTGGTGGACGAAAATGATAGTTTAACGATATAACTTATTGGTGCACGCGATGAACATGCATTTTTACAAGATCCTCAGTGTGCATTTTTATCCTCCCAGCTCCCATCAATAAAAGTATTCAACTTTTACCTGATTGGGCCATAAGTAAAAAGAATTCCTAAATCATTAACTTATAAATTAACTAACTAAATATATAAAAACTGAAGTTGCTTTAGAGGAAATGCCATCTTTAATAGTGGCATTCAATTGTGGGTTTTATGAGTTTGCCGATACGCAAAAAGATACGTGGAAGAGTGGAATAGAAACCTTACTTGAATTTGAAAACATTTCGATTATTTTTATTTCATATACAAAATTAGAATTATGTTTCGACTTACGCAAATTTAGTGCATGCGGAATTTCGTTGGCATGACAATATCGGATAGTTGTTCACGGAGAAGAGAATTCGTTTAAGGATTTCAGACCATTCAGACCTATTGAGTTACATGATCAAAAAGATTTAGTTTTCTTCCGAAATGGCTATGTGAATAATTTAATTGTAAATGATTCGAGATAGAGGGTAGGGAGCTTTGTAGTCAAAAAGTGTGCAAAATAGTAAAACATTCTCATACTTCTATATTTATACTTACAATTAAACTTAGTTTTTTTTGTGGAAGACAAATTGCAATTCGTCGAAAAAAAAGGAACAAGAGAATCTTTTGTTTTGAGAAATTTCAATATCAAGCTTTGTTTGAAAACACACTTAAGTAATAGTTTGCCATCGGTATAAAAGAAATGAATAAAATGAATCTTTAAACTTAAAAAACTCGGTCTTTCCATTCGTTCTACCTGACCGGGTATAGGACACGCAACGATGGCAGGGTACTCCACTCATGTGGGCTAGCCATCGGGCGTGCTCCTCCATTCTTTGTTTAGCAGGGGCTCTTGTCGGGTAGAGTGGTCTTCCGCTCGCGTGCTCTTTTATGATATAGGGTTATGTAATTTCATTGCATAACTCTATAGCATTAATTGGTTACGTCTGTGCTTCTCATTTGAGGGAAAGAATCATACAAGGTGCTTTTGTATGAGTTTTTCACTCAAATGGGAAACACCTGGCCACGTCTACGTTTGGATCTTGATCCGGTTGGGAGGGTGCGAGGAGGCACCACCTCCATCTGGATGCCCCACTCTTATTTGTGGGCCATAAGGATTGTCGTTAATGACGAAGTCCCCGCCAGTCCGTCCGTTTTCGCTCGGCCCAATTTGCTCCTTCGATCAAACATTGCAACCCTTAGCAGGTTACCTCGGCCTCGACACCAGCCGATCGGCATGTTGACCTGTTGATTCGTGAATGCGAAATATTTTTGTAGTGGGTCCTTGGGTTAGGGGGAAAAATCCGCCCCACGACACCGCAACGCTAGCCTGCCAGCGCATTCACGCGCCTCCAGACAAGGCCAACCTCAGCGGATCCCAACATCCTCTTCCACTGAGGCAGCAGACCATCGCTGCAGTCCTGCACGGAAATTTTTTCAATCCATTTCACTCCAGAATGAAAATGACCATAATTTTGATGCTTTTGTAGTAAAAGCTGTTGCTAAGTAGAGCTCGCGGAAAGTATAGCTACAAGCTTTCACCTTACGTGGGTTGTGGCAATGGTAGCCAATCGTGCAGCTGTCAACTAGAAGAACATAAGTCAGTTGACAGTTGCTCAGAAAGTTTTTGGCGGGAGCAAGGGGGGGAATCGTGGTCGACGGAATTTTCGGTAATTCTAATAGAAGAAGTTAAGTTTTTCTACATCTTTCTTTTAAATTTTAAGGACGAACAACAAACTTACATCAGGACCGGAAGGACATCCATATTTCACATCTTTGCAGTAGGTGGGCGTCAAATTAGAAGGATGTTGGTTCCTGGGCGGATACACTACACCTTGCACAGATAATTTATTTACGAAAGATTCCGACGCTTGGTCGAGTAAGGAGCAGTTCGTTGTGTGTAATTAAGCCGCGAGTCGTGATGAGGGCCCAGAAACCTAAAACCAAGTCATTCACCAGCTAACCAGAGGAACTTTGCAAAGAAGTGATCCCAAACCGAAACAGACAGTCGGCGAAAGTGGAGTAGACAAGCGGGGCAGTTTAGAAGAAAAGTGTTGTATCCACGGGCTTCTTTCTTGCGAACCAAACACATACCCGCATCCCTTTTTAGGGTTTTGTAAAATAATTTTACAAAACCCTACTAGTTTCGCGACCTGCCTGTCCGTCTGTCCGTGTGTCACAGCACTTTTTCTCGCAAACTACTTAAGCTAGAAACATCAAATTTTGTATGCAGGTGTAAAGTGGTGCTCCCTTCAAAGTTCAACTACAATCAATTTTATAAGGTATTTAAGGGGGGGTCTCCCCATATAGGGGAGTGGCCCCCGAAAAAAAATTCATCAAAGGTAGCCTATATGCGTATCAAATGAAAGGTCTTGATGAGAACTTTTCAAAACAGGTCTTAATTTGATACTTTTTGCTTCGAGGGACGCGCAAGGAGGGGAAATACATGAAAAATTGGTGTCCCTCCCCTCGCGATTGGACACCTGTGATCCGAAAAATCTGAAAAAAATTATGGTGGTCGGTGTTTATGAGTACAACAACAACAAATACCTTAGAAGTCGAAATTCACTCAACTTTGTTAATAATAGTATGATCTTCGAATTTCGCATTTTCTCCAATTAAAACGCATCGGTACCCTTAAACTGAACGAAATTCGATATTTACGTAGTCCTACTAAGGGTTCTTAAACTTTATAAGTTTGATGAACATCGAATGATACACACGGAAGTTATAGCCATTTGAAATTTCTCCAATTACAACAACAATAACACATGATTTTGATATTTTATGGACTTTCCCTCTAATCAGTCACTGCAGTTTTGATTTGATCTTCTTGAAATTTTCCAATAAGGTCAATAACATTAATATTATTGAGAATTCATGATTTGAGTGATTTTTGTCGGTTTGCAACAAAATGGCGACCGTTGAAAATAGAAAAACAATGGATTTTCCTTTGAACGTGCACATCTCTTTGACATATTTCTTGACGTAATTCATTGCTGGGGACTGCATTTCTGCGAAGTTGGGTACAAAACCCTTCTGACATGAGCATAGGTCTGTTTACCCAACTTGTTTTCTTTCAAACCAAGTGTGCAGTGCGTTCAGCTCGGTACAATTGCAATTGGTATCGCCCATCACACATCTCTTCAGACTAAGAGAAAAGCAACAGTATCTATAGCCGTTGCTGCGTCCCGGTCGTGAATCTGTTAGTTGGTGGAGCTTGAGGGCGTTTGAAACTCACAAAAGCGCCCTGTACGCTGTAACGCAGTATGAACGCATTTCCCCGGTGTGCTTCCTCGAGTGCTTAGTAGAGGTTAGCGAAATCCATCGCCCGCAGCTCAAATAAAAATATATTTATATATACAACCGCTCTTGCTATTGCTTGCGCATTTCCTGCGGCGCAGCGATCCACAGATATTAGCGATGCATGCTGGGCAATATCGGATGTGACCGACAACGGAAGCAAGGAGAAAAAATTCAAGCCATCATTGATACGTGAGTTATGGAAAGATTGGTCAGCCTGTTGGACCTGAACGAGCTTTGGGACAACATTATTTTTAAGCCTTGCATTGGACGATATTGGAAACCTGAAGACCTACTTATTCGAAATAACCACGAGTTGTATGAAATATTTGACAAACCGGTGGTCTCAATGATTATCAAACTACGGAAGCTGGAATGAGCTGGCCACGTAAATCGTATGGCTGAACAACAAGTACGTAAAAGGTATTTGGGGCGAGGACCAGTAGAAAAACCGAGCAAGCGCTGGTTCAACTCTGTCCATGATGGCAGCGCATCACTTCTCGGATTTTAATCTGGAGGCGCTGTTTGTAGAAAGCAAAGACTCGAGGTCAGCTGTAAAACTGCGAAGAAGTTTGCATGTTTAATGTGTTTAGTGTTCACCTCTTGCACAGCGGCTCCCTGTTTCAAGGCTCGTTTATGGCAACAAATATTTTCCATTATATTTGGACTATGAAGTCACTACACTCTATTGGGAATTTTTTCAGAATCAGGTTGTCATAATAAAGTCAATTGTGATACTGTCCATATTACCTCTAAGAGAACCGTTGACTTACGAAATTACATTCTCTAATAAATTTCAACGCCAACTGTTGCACAATGATAAACTAAATTAAAACTCATGATAGGTATAACGCTTCAACTGTGAAGAGGATTTACTAAATGCTAGACGTATTTGCTGCAACCACTGAGGTATTCTATTTCAAGATTCATCGAAAATAAGTGAATCAACCGTCCCATTTATTTAGTCACTTTAGCGTAGTCTATTATATCGTCCGTTTTAATCTCGAATTTACGCTCTACTATGGATATTTTCTTGAAAGATGTTTTGGCGTCGATGCTAAAATATTCGAAGGGATGTTTCCAGTCTTTGGAAGCAATCAAACTAACCGACGATAAAGAAAGCTCTGAAGAGAGCTCCATAGATTTGTTGTACTTCTTTATTGAACTTTTTGTTGTTGTAGCACTACACCCCCTTTCGAACCTTCGCTTAGAGATAGTTAGAGTATCTCATTATCATAATCGAATGTGTCGGCACTCCACAAGGTAATATGGTCATTATTACGCTTTGGCCGTTTGTCCGTTCACCCAGCTGCGATACGTTCTGATTTTAAACCAGCACGTATCATAACTGAACGGGCTTATAGTCCGTCCGAAGAATCACTTGAACTTAATCTCGTTGCTGTCGACGAGTCGAACCAGGGACCTCGGGTTTACGGGATGAGTACTCTAACCACTACACCACGTGTACAACTTCTTTATTGAAGTGCTCAGGGCGATTTCAAAATTGTTCAAGCAGTTGATGACGTTTCTTGTATGATTCTTCAATGATGGATATCAATTCAGTTCAGCTGCTAGGGATAACACTTTGCATAACCTAGACCCCTGCTTTACTAGAAGCTGACTCCGATTACTTGCACGGGGAGTAAATTCCTGGTGGGTCACTTTTAAAAAACGATATTGTTCTTATTTTATCCCTGGATTGTTGTTTCCTTCGTTGGGATTTTGCTGCAGGAGGCTTTGAAGATTTACTTCAAAAACTACTAAACTACACATAGCGTAAAAGCTTTACATGTTGCAAATTCCAATAAGCACGGGAAACTGGCAAGCAGGGGGAAAACGAAATTCCACACGGACCTAAACACGACCGTGCCGAATATTGAAAATGCTCCCTCAATATTGACTGTCTCGGAACAAAGACAATGGTCTCGAATTGGATAAATGGCAACGACTCTTGCAACGAATAATGGACTAATCATTCGACTCCTACACCGAGAACGAGTACACAGAGGAACAAGGCAATATGGACATCCCCAGATGGCCACACATTCAAAAAAATTGACCATTTACTCATAAAAAACGAGCTGCCACAAGCGACACCCGATTAAAGGAGAGATCGAATCGAGCAGTTGATGAGGACGAATGTGCAGGAGATAGGAAGCGATCAAAGCAAAGTCAAGGCAGAAGTCCAGAAATCGAGGAGGACAGGAGTCTCTGACAGAGCGATTGTGTGGTATCGAACGGCCCGACGTGCTTGGTCGAGCTAGCTAGCGAGGTGGAAAAAGTTGGAGTATATTTGAAGGCCAAAAGTGCTTGTTTGAGTGTGAAGGTGCCCAGGCGTGCTTGGTCTTGAATAGAGGTGCTCAGACGTGCTTGGTCATATGTGGAGGCGCCAAGAAGAGCTTGGCAAGCGGATGACATACTGGCGGAAAAATAGCTTTTGTTTTTACATTTATTTTGAATTTTGCTTTTTATCTTTTTCTGATTTTTTAATAAATTGTTATCTTTTCGGTTTTGTTCAATTAAACAATTAGAAGGGTGGCTGTTGCACTCGTTTTCCCGTGAAGGTATTTCATGTTCTTGCTTGGAATCTTTTAGCATGAGAAAAATGACTAAATAGGGGAGCTTTCTTCAGCGAAATTGAGCTTTACACAGAAAGCTAAAAAAATTTGCAGTGTTTGGTTTGGGGAAAATATCAAGGAGGAAATCATTTTGGACTTGCTTGGTAGTAGCAAGAAGCAAACGCAAGTTCCAGAAAAATGTAGCGATATGGAGATGGATGAGGGTGCCACAGACAGTAGTGATGACGATGAGATTATTGTCAAACCGGAGAAAGAAAGAGGCCAACAGTGTTTCCAATGCGAGAGCCTACATCAAAGGCATCGAAGATCTATGAAGTAAGCGAGAGGGGGTTTCCCTTAACCAAAAAAGGTTGCAACAATAGCTGCAAGTTTTACTGGGGCCATACACAAGCGGAGCGTTAGACCAAATATACAGAAAAAAAGAAAAAAATACAAAACAGACTTCTTGTTTACATCGGAAACAAAACTCAAAGAAAGGCACAGGGTATGTAGCCAAGCTTCCAGCATTCAGCTGAGTGGTTCTCTTCAGCCACTTTATCGTCTTCAGGTATGATATTCCCCTTGTAATCCAACGACCTTCTTCAAGGAAAGTAACAGTTGCTTTTTGTACGATGTTCGCATCCGTCTCAAGACTCCGAGTCTGCTAACTTTAATGAGATAAAAATTGTAAATTACTGTAGAGTAGCTTAATGTCTTGTAGAATACGTGTGATAAATGTTTTGTAGTGTAGCTCATTGGCGCGACAAGCACCCGCCGCATATTACTATGAAAATTCTTTGTGTTTAGCTACATAATTGAGTTGCTTTAATAATTTTTCTGAAACATGTTAGAAGAAGGTGGTTTCAACGTGTGTACTTATTCTCCTTAGGCCATCACTCTTATTAGATACACACCGGTGATGACGACCACCATGCTTAGAGGTAAGGCAATTATTTTTAATTTTTCTACTTATGCGAACTCAATATGTTTTTGTAACTACGAGTTATGTTGAGGTTAATTTTTTCCTGTAAGTACTTATCTTTTCTAAACTTTAAATTGATCTACTTACAGGAGATAATTAACCTGAACATAACCATAGATTTAGTCTTCATCAAATCTCTTCTCATAAATTTGTTTTCAAACTGAATGAGGATTCAATACACTGAAGCTAGGTGACTGAACAACCAACCGAGTGAGGATTCCATACACTGAAGATAGGTGACTGAACAATCAACCGATGAGTCTGCAATTTGACTATATAACCTGAATATTAAGAACCTGCACAACAACTGGTGATAGAAACGATCGTGCAACACAATTTCGATACTCAATCAACTCAAATCAACAACATCAGTGACCTCGATAAGGAACACCGAATTTCGATTTATCGACCGATTTAACTAATACAGTCAACAATAACATAATATTTAAAGTAAGTTATTTATTGTTAAGTTATCTTGGAGTTGCATTAAAACTAGTATTGTTAAATTTTAAGTATTACATAACAATATTTTTTCAATTTTAAATATTACATAATATTTATTCAATTTTACCACGTAAGACTATTTAGTAGTGAAAAGCCTGAAACGTGGTTATCAGCCCAAAACCACGCTCTGTCATGATGACATCGGTAATATAAGATTAAGGAAAGATGGGCATCATATTTCAAGAACATCGGAGCCTATAAATGCCTGCGGAGAGCTTCCATTGGCCCCACCAACTCTGCATGAAGTTTGTTTCATCATTAAAGCCCAAAAGAATAATAAAGCGCCGGGCATCAATGAGATTCCAGTGGGGCTCATCAAATATGGTGGCAGTAGTGTTCATAAAGCTATTCACAAAGTCATCCAGCACATTTGGAAACAAGAACATATGCCGAAAGAGTGAAACCAATCAATTATATTCTATCCAGGAAAAAGGTGAAAAGCTATAGTTCGAAAGTTATAGAGGCATGTCACTACTTTGTACGGCGTACAAAATATTTTCAAAGATCTTAGAAAATAAGATCGGTTCATACACCATCAGTATTATTGGGAAGTATCAAGGTGACTTTAAAGCGGGTAGATCGACAATAGACCAATTGTTCATTGTCAAGCAGGTTTTTGAAATGTGCTGAAAGTTCAACATAGACGTACAACAATTTTTTTTAAGCAAGCATACGACAGTATTGATCGTAACGTGCTGTACGAAATAATGCTTTGCTTTGACATCCCAGCCAAATAAGTTCGTCTTACCAAAATGACAATGACGTCTACAACCTCCCAAGTCCGCATCAATAAACAACTCATCAATGCCTTTGACACAAATATCGGACTAAAGCAGGGAGATGGGCTGGCCCCATTGCTATTCAATTTGGGTCCGGAGGAAGTCATAAGGAAGCTACCTGTCGATACACGAGGTACATTACTATACAAGTCGAGCCAATTTTGTCACGGTCATTAACAACCGCCAAAGAACACTTGGCGAAACAGTATCTAAAATGTGACCGAATTTTTGTATTCAGGTGCCAAAATAACGAGAACCGGTAATGAAAGAGACGAAATACGGCGAGGAATACAGCTTGCAAATAAAATATTTTTTTCAGTTTTGACGATTTTGAAGTATACAGATCTGTAATAAGACCTGTGTTATGCTATGGGTGTGAAACATGGACCCTAACCCAAGTATCCGCAAATATATTGAACGCCTTTGGGGGACGGTACCCGAGGCGAATAATCGGAGCGAAGCTAGACGGAGACCAATGGCGCATTCGATAAAATCATGAGCTGTATGAAATTTTTAATGAACCAGAGGGTTCAACCATTGTAATACAGCGGAAGTTGCAATGGGCTGGCCATGTGAATCGTTTGGATGAACAACGGACACCCAAAAAGGTATTCGTTGGGAGAACTGGAGGCCGGAGACCAGTGGGGAAACCGAGGAAGGAAGCCGAAGACATTTAATCGTTGCTCGGATTTCAAAATTGGGGGACGCGGTCAATGGACCGAGACAGTTGGAGGCGCTATTTGCAGGAAGCGAAGGCCCGAGAGGGGCTATAATCCTACGAAGAAGAAAAGGAATACTATTTATTAAATAATATTAAAATGCCTGACTCCGACCCACAATTTTCTTTTCGGTCTGATTCTTCCTCTCACCCTTCTCTCGACTCTGCCCCTTCTAGGAATGTTAACAACGTTAGCGTTCAATGCAGTTGCGATTAAGCTTCCTCTTTTTTGGAAGAAGCTTCCCGAAATTTGGTTTCGGAGAATTGAAGCTTAATTCCCAATTGCCAGCATATTTTAGCCTCTCTTGTCGCAGAAGTAGTAAAGGTGGTTGTGACATCGTTCGTGATCCTTCAAATGGTACACCATATACAGGGTTAAAAAATCCTTTGATTTCTCGACTCTCAATCAGTGAGTCGGCAAAAGTAAAACAACTTTTAACAAATGTTTCACTCGGGGAGAAAACTCCATCTCTTAAAATTTTTATGGTTACAACGACTGCCTGATAATATGCAGGCCATTTTAATCTGCAATTCAGTCTCGGAAATTACGGAGTTGTTAAATAGTGCGGGTAAAATCAATGATGTTTTTATGCGTCCTAATGTTTTTGCTATCGAATCTAAAGATTCCTCAATTCGAAACGAATTGAACGAATTAAAAGCACAGATTGCAGCACTTACGAAAAATTTGACTAAATCAACATTTTCTGGATTTCGTAATTGCCATATGTCTAGCAGTAACTCTCGCGTAAAAAAATACTCAAAATAATTATTGTTGGTATCATAGTAAATTTGCTTCAAGAGCACTGAAATGCATTCCCCCTTGCAATTTTCAAGCATTTCAAGGGAAGCAGGAAGTTTTTCCCAATCATCCAAAAAACTAGACTGTGTGAAATCTTCGACGACGGGTTTCACTGCTTTCAACTCTTGTCTTATATTTGATACATGTTCTAAAAAGAAATTCCTTATTGATATGGGTGCTGATATTTCAGTTATTTAGCCTCTAGTTTTAACAAACGTTATCCAGACTCTCTGAAATTATCTTCGACAAATGCATCAACAAAAAATACTCATGGAAAGATGCCAATCATAAACTTTTCATTTTTAAGGATCTTGCTACTTGTTCACACGTTTTTGTAAGAGCATATGCTGCTAAACCATTCTTTCAACCTCCGCTTGAAGGCCCATTTAAAGTAATAAAACGCGATAAACTTTATTTTACATTGCTAATAAAGAATCGGTAGTCCGGGTGGCTTAGTGGTTAGAGCACTAAGCCTGTAAGCCGAAGGTCTCTGGTTCAAGTTTCGTTGGCGTCAACGAGATTTAGTTCGAGTGGTTCTTTGGGCGGACTTATAAGCCTGTTCAGTTATGATACGTGCTGGTAAAATCAGAACGTAACGCAGCTGGGTGGACGGACACACGGCCAAAGCGTGATAAAAATCATATCACCTTGTGGAGTGCCGAAAAATTAGATCATGACAATGAGATACTCTAACTATCTCTAAGCGAAGGCCCGAAAGGGGCTGGTAGAGCTACGAAGAAGAAGAATAAAGAATCGAGAAATCAATATAAACTTTTTTAATGAACTGTCAATGTCAAAACGTTAGTTAAAGTCAACATTTGCATCATGGTAAAGTTCACGAACCAGCAATTGGTCCCTGGCAAAGCTTGAAGAATCGCATCGAAAAATCATCTTCAGCGATGGAGCTCATTTCTGAATCAATGGCTTTGTTAATAATCAAAATATGCGTTATTAGTCAACATCAAACCCATATTCGCTTCTTGAGACACCGTTGCATCCGCAAAAATGACTGTTTCGGTCGATTTTCATGCCGGAGGTGTGATTGGGTCGTATTTTTTCGTGGATGAAAACCGGATGTTACCGTCAATGGAGAGCGCTATCGTGTTATGTTGGAAGATTATTTGTGGCTAGAATTGGATGAACTTGATATCAAACATATGTGGTTTCAACAAGACGGTGTCACTACCGACACAGCACGCATCACAATCGATTTATTGAAATTTGAACGAAGGTGCTCTATTTGAACGAAAAGTACTCTGAAACAAGGTACAGAGTGGAGACTACGTTACAACGATAAGTTCTATGAACTATTTTACGATCCACCTGTTTCCTCTTGCGTAAAGTTACGTAAATTGCAATCGGCGGGCCATGTAAAAAGAATGGAAGAAAACCGGCTACCCAAAAGAACATTTAAGGGTAGAGCACAAGGTAGATGTCCAGCGGGAAGGCCGAGGACAGGATGGGACGACACGATAGAAGCTGACAGCATATCGTTGTTGGGGGTGAACAACTGGTGGAAAAGGTTACGGAACCGTGATGATTTGAGGAGATTAATCCTGGAGGCCAAGGCCCGCCTTGGACTGTCGCGCCTTCGATGATGATGATCTTGCGTATAAGAACGAAACCAAGATTTCTGCATGTACCGGTGTTATTATTAGCTCGGTACCCTATGCAGGGCACAGGGTTGTATACATAAAGAGGTGTAATTTGAAGTGCTACATGATTCGTATATCGATTTGAAGGGAAGCTCAAGACAAGTTAATCGATTAAAGAACATTTCAAGGTTTGATGCCAAAAAAAAAACTAAAATTGACACCCAGTTTGAAAACAGCTCGTTTGGAATGGGCGGATTAGGAAAAGGTAAAATATTAAAAAATAGGAGGAAATATTTTTTTAATTTATTTTTTCCAATCCAACCTGTGAACTGTTTTTTTTACTCACGATTTCCTTTCTTTAACATACTCTTTAGTAACAAGTTTCGTTTAGACCCTGTAATAGAAGAGGCCCACTTTTTAACAAGGCCATACGAACGATTTAGCCAAGATTGCGCCAAAAAAACTTTGAAAAGTCCATCAACACAAATAATTTGGTCGTGCATTTCAAGCGAAGGGCCGGGCCCCTATAGTTTGTCAATCGGACCATGGACGCAAAACAGTATGCGGATGTCCTTAAAACTGTTTTGATTCCATATATTCTAAATCCCGAAATTCCCCGAAGTACAAATCTTTTTGCATGCAGGATAAAGCAACATGCTACATGGTCAAAAACGTCATTAGTTTGGTATCTTCAGCAAAGGTCAAAGTACTGCCATGGTCTGGCAAATCCCCGGAATTGAACCCTATCGAAATGTATGGGGCATGCTCAAAACGATTGTTTATTCATCGGCAAATAATATCGTGGCTGATCTGAAATCGAGGATACTGCAGGTTTGCCAAATCAATGACAGCATCAAAACTGTGATACGATCAGGTATTTGAAGTATGCCTGAAAGATTTCGCGCTGTCATTGCACTAAAGGGTGGAAACACTACCTATTGGTTGATAATAATATAGAACATTAATATACATATAATAAAAATATAATATTACTGTGTAATATTAATATTAATTAATATATAATAAATTTTTATATTGAAATTGTTCGATTCTTGTTGTACGTTATAAAATTTAAGAAAATGTCGAAGAATTGAAGTGGTCCTAATTTGATGTCCAGGACCTGTACAATAATTAATCTTAATCGTCTAGCGTACGCAGACTGTAGCAGGACTGGATGAATGCTTGCGGCTTCAGGCTTTTGCTGGAGAAAATCAGCAGGGCTTCAAATCAATGAAAATAAAACAAAGCTCATGCCGCAGTCGAGGAAAAATACCTCAAATACACAAAATATCACACTTGGCGAATACATTATCGAAAATGCGGCGAATTTGTGTATTTAGGCGCCAAAATAACGAAAATCGGTAATGAAAGAGACGAAATATGCCGAGGAATATAGCTCGCAAATAAAATACTTTTTTTCAGTTTTGACGATCTTGAAGACCAGCTGCATACAAAGAAAAACAAAGCTCCAAGTACACAAATCTGTAATAAGACCTGTGCTATACTATGAGTGTGGAACATGGACCATAAACCAAGCATCCGCCAATATATTGAATAACTTCGAGAGATGAGTTCAGAGGCGAATAAACGGAGCCAAGTTAGACGGGGACCAATGTCAAATGTCCGCGTGGTGTAGTGATTACAGCACTATGCCCGCAATCCGAAGGTCGCTCGTTCGAATTTCGTTGGTGTCAACGAGATTTAGTTCGAGTGATTCTTCGGATGGACTATAAGTCTGTTTAGTTATGATACGTGCTGGTTTACTTATCGGAATTTGCAACATGTAAAGGTCTTACGCTATGTGTGGTCCAGTAGTTTTTTATGTAAAACTTCAAGGCCTCCTGCAGTAAAATCCCAACGAAGGAAACACCGATTCAGGAATAAAATAAGAACGATATCGTTTTCTAAAAACAATGACCCACCAGGAATTTGTATAACAAGTCATAGAATACACCCAGTGCAAGAAATCGGAGTCAGCTTCTAGTAAAGCAGGGGTCTAGGTTATGCAAAGTTTTAAACCCTAGGAGCTGAATTTAAACCACAAAATTGACGTCCATCACTGAAGAATCGTACAAGAAACGTCACAAACTGCCTGAATAATTTTGAAATCGCCCTAAGCACTTCAATAAAGAAGTTGTACACGTGGTGTAGTGGTTAGAGCACTCATCCCGTAAGCCGAACTTCTCTGGTTCGACTCTCGTCGGCGGCAACGAGATTTAGTTCGAATGATTCTTCGGACGGACTATAAGCCCGTTCAGTTATGATACGTGCTGGTTTAAAATCAGGACGTATCGCAGCTGGGTGGACGGACACACGGCCAAAGCGTGATAATGATCATATCACCTTGTGGAGTGCCAATACATTCGATAATGATATTGAGATACTCTAACTATCTCTAAGCGAAGCCCCGAAAGGGGCTGTAGTGCTACGAAAAAAAATGTCGAATTCGATACAACCATGAGTTGTATGAAATTTACCACGGGCCAGAGGTCTCAAAGATCGTAAAACTACGGAAACTGCAATGGGCTGGCCACGTGAATCGTATTGGCATACAATGGATACCCAAAAAGGTAATCGTTGGGAGAAATGAAGGACGGAAACCAGTGGGGAAACCGAAGAAACGCTGGTCTGACTCGCTCGACGAAGACAGTTCATCGCTGCTCAAATCTCGTAATATGAGGATACGATTAATGGACCGAGATAGTTGGAGGCGCTTGTTGCAGGAAACGAAGGCCCGAGAGGGGCTATAGTGCTACGAAGAAGAAGAATGTGTACCGGCACTCAGTCGACTGATGGCCAACATATGGGGACCCACCTAATCGTGAAGTTGAATCTTGATGAGCGGCCGTCCAGTGTGTACTACTCTACAGACCAGAGCTATTAGACGACGCTCTCAGCAAGGAGTTGCACCAAAAGCGGTGGGTACAGTTGTAGAGACGAGGAGCACTTCAAAATGCCCTCGGATAATCACGGCCTCAATAGCTTTTACCTCCTTGCGACAACAAAAAAACGGCAGATATCGAAAACGTATATCCGTTAAGCAGATAATGAAAGATGATTTGAAACAAAAAAATCACACAATACAAATACAGAAATATCTTATTGGTCTGGGTATATTAGTGTTTCTTCTTGTTTACCTAATAATTTCATTAACTATACGCGCTTAGTAAAGGGGGAAAAATCGGTATAAATTTATGTGAAATATTAACTGAACTCTTTTCTCTCTAGATAGGAGAAATAACTCAATACCTACTGATTGTTTAAAACGAGAGTTTACGATAACCGAGGACCAATCTTCATTGATTTACGCACGAAATAGAGAGCACACTATATTTTCTAGCTCGATAATCTGGTAACACAAATAATATTCAACGAAGATCGTATTGGATATAAAATTTCAGAAAATAAATATAAATGAAATTTAGCGAAATAATGAGCTTTAGTCGAACTTCATCCGCAAACTGTTTTCCCTTACCTTACTTTTATAAATCATCGCTTTTAATTTTTTTTACCGCCTAACTTTCGCATAAAAAAATAAATTTATAAGGAGTAATTATTTCACAGCGTATTAACGTCATCCAGTAAATCAGATCATAATATGTATATTCGTTCATTGAAGTAAGCGGCTGCTAGGAACTTTTAACCCAAAATAATTTCAACTGTTATTCGGTCTTGTCACCAATGATTTGTAGACTTTGTAACTATTTATTGCACGTACGAGTATAAACCGAATATCATTTTGTCAATAACAATAATGTTTTCATTGGCATCCAAGAAGTAACATATCAATTCATTACAAATAAACTCTAAAACAATTTCTTAAATGTTTTAATATCAAATTAAAATATCACATTTGTTCAAACATTTTTAGATGGAAGTCACAATGTTCGATTTACTAATTTTAAGTATTTCTATTCTTACAATTTCACAATAAATATTCTAGCAACAATTAATTTTTATTCAATAACATTTTCTATTCATTTTACTTTTCTTAACTTTTTTCAGTTTTAAAAAATACTCTACTGTTCTTATTAATATTTGTTTAAAGACAACCGAAACCCACTCTAGTAGTTTAGTCAATTAAACTAAGGAATTATGAAACTACTGATCAAATTCATGCAAAAAGCAAGCAACTCGTTCATAAGGCAGTATTTGTGAATATTCAAAATAAGTTAAGTTAAAGGATTAATCAGCGTATTATGACTACGCTATACATTTGTGTCTAATGCAATAACCAACAAATAAAAATCCAGTGTTAAATACTATAGTTTGTCGTCAATTATAAATTAGCATTTTACGTATTCATTTCGTATCTATTACGTTTTTAAATTTTCATGTTCCATTTCTTTAAAAAAAATTTCGATCAATTAAAATATTGCACCATTGTTCTGGTTAGAATAAACACAAAAAACATATTATTTTATATTTTACAAAACTTAGACGTCAGCGTGGATTGGTAAAAATGGTTTCTAATTCAAATATACAAAATTTCGCGATAAGGTGAAAAATAAATGTAAATATAATAACAAATCACTAACAAATGTGGATATAAATTGCAAATTATAAATATTTTAGATTGGATTTCTTAAAAAATAAAAACTTTGATACGTGTTTTTTGTGTACTTGCTAAATTCTAAGGAGTGCTACAAAAATACAATCAAACTAATGGCAAACTTTTATATTATGTTGAAAAAGACAAAACGAATTTATCAACAAAAACAATAGCAAAAAAAGAATTCAACAAATTCGAAGGAAACAAGGACAAAGAACAGTACAATTTCAACATAGCAGAGGTAGATGAATAAAACTGCAAGACAAATACTTACGAAGATCTTGATTCTCGCATCACTTGATCTGGATCCTGTTTTTTCACTTCCGTTTCGCGTACAGCTTCTGTTAATGATTTGAACACTGTGTTTTGCACTCTGTAATGATTTTTTTATATATTAATAGGTTTATCAATAAATTTTTATTGCTATAGTGATAATTCAACGGTGAAGAATTGATTTCGTAAAATCCTTGCGAATTATGCTCCCTTAATAATTAAATATGAATGAGTATATTGATAATTTATGAGGGGAACATACTAAAAGCGAATTTTAAATTTCAATGCCTTTAATACGTCAACTAAACTTATTCAAAGGATATGATTGCAACCAGTTGGGGCAGCTAATAAAACGCCAAATAGACAGAGTTACCACCACTTTAAATAAGTTTCGTTATGACAATAGATAATAAATTAACTTACATTTTCACCAGCATATCTAGTAATAATGTTGCTACAGGAATTATTATTAGTCCCAACCAAAACAGCGGCGATGAAAACAATATTTTATCCATTCCCGAAAATACAGCAGCAAATGGTAATGTTGGCCAAATGTTACTGTACACGGCAATAAATAGGAACCATAAGGCGATTGACCCCCAAATGGAGCAATGTGTTAACCATGTCCATGAATTTGTGATAAGACCAGCTTTCAAACACACTGTTATAACTACATACTGAAAAATGAAAAAGAATAAAAAGCGCAAATTTAAAAAGAATTCATAAACGATTACTCTCAAAATGTCTTACAGTGTAAACAAGATTTCCTAAAACTAAGTATCCTCCTGTTCGACCACTGCCCCATACAACTTCATTTTCGTATGCCAGCATCGGGAGCCAGAACAACAGAATGGAGTGTATCAGAGCGTTGATTATCCATACCCAAAACACCTTAACATTAAACAGTTTCGCACTTTGCGATGGCTTATAAAGCGCTGGGTATTTTAGCATTGTTTCCGCCGAACAAACCTTGTCAAATAAACCCATTGCAAAAGGTGGTAAAGCTGTGAACACTACATTATAGAGACCAATAGTCCATCGTTCGAATAAGATTTGCCCCGACCTTAAATTAGAGTAATTTATGTAACACTCTACACATGAAGAAATTTTAATTTTAAAATTCCCTGCAATTTGAATTCATACTTACCAACCGGAATAAATTGCAAACCATAATTCTATCACATAGAGACACACATTTTTATAAAAGCTATAAAGTATCAATTTGCACATTCGGCTGTAGTTCCATGCGCCGTGAACTAATAAAAGGCGCAATAAGAAACGGAATTGTGCAATAGAATAGTCCGAAGCACATGCAGCTTGAAGTCCTTCGGCCCCGGAAATGCCTACTCCTACATGTGCTTTTTGAATCATAGCTACATCATTAGCACCATCTCCAATGGCTAATGTTACAGCATTAGTATTAGTTGTAACTAAATCTACAACCTGAAAAGTAAATTTCAACTATAAGATGCAAACTAAGAGTTTTTGAAAGAGTTTATGATTACCTCAGCTTTTTGCATGGGTGACACCCGACAACATACCACTACACGACATACCGTACATAATTCCAAAAAGTCTCTCCGCAGGTCACAACTTAAAGCGTACTTGAGTGTTTTGCCGTCAATAACGAGCGCAACGTTACTCTCCTTCGCATACTGGTCCCGGAAATCTCCGCAGTGCTTATGTATACTTTCGCGGGTATTCTAAGGATTAACATAAACAATTTTTTTTAACTAGTTCAAATTTCTTATGTTTTCTAATACTCACATCTAAACTATCTTCATTTAATACAAGCAAGTCCATGTTCTGTGTTATAAGTTTACATGAATAGCCAATATTTATAGCAGTCTCTTGTTTGTCGCCGGTCAAAACCCAAATATTAATATCGGCTTTGAGTAAGGCAGCTATTGTGTCAGGTACACCTTCTTGTAATTTATCTTCGATGGCCGTGGCACCGAGAAGCATAAGATTATTTTCAATAAGATTTGCTGCATCTTCAACTTTACGCTCGCGATACTGCAACGCCGTCGACGCTTTGTGGTACGTTTCTTTCCACTCGTTATAAACATCTTCTGGAATTGTAGCAACTGCCAAACATAACGTTCGCAACCCTTCCGTAGCGAACTCTTCCAAATGCCGAAGCGTTGCTTCGCGATAAGCTTGTCCATCTGGCGCCAGTCTTTCGTAGATTACTGTATCTGCTCCTTTGCAATATAATTTTATTTCACCCGTCGGTGTTCGAACTATCACGGACATGCGTTTTCGAGCTGATGTGAACTCTAGGACGTTAAGAATTTCATATCGCTCTCGCGTACCCAGAGCGTCAATTTCAACGTAAGCAGGAGTTCGTATATCGAAGACAAAACCAAATCTTTTTGCGCCATCAACAAGCGCACGTTCGTCAGGACTTGCAGCATGATATGCTATCGAACCGTCGTCAAGTCGTTCTGGGATTACTGTGTGGCAAACTGCTAATAAGGTCATGAATTCGACTATGACTGGAGCTGTTTGATGTTTGCTGAGTATATTCTGAAAAGGACAGTAAAAGTGTATAATATTTATATATTTAGAAGAATGGCCTTAGATTAAATTATACCTGAACTAACAATGATTGTTCTGGAGTATCTTCAGTCACATACGTTATTCGGGCTATTGAACATTTCTTAAACTCCATTATGTTTCGTGTAAGCGTTCCTGTTTTGTCCGTAAATATATATTTTACCATGCCTAGTTCTTCGTTAAGGTTTGATGTTCGTGCCATTGCTGGAGTATCAGACTCAGCATGATACATTTCAACATCGAAGTTTATGAAAATAGCCTGTAATAGATGGAGGTTTCAGAATACGACATTTGATTGTGACTAATTAGAAATGCACTCAAAGTGGATATTATTGTAACCAGTGTGTAATTCAAAAATACCGTACAAGCTTTGTGAGATGTCTTGCCAAAGACTCTCTAAAGTAAAAGGGACATTATGTACACACTAACTATTGAGTACAAGAGTACCTTAATGAGAGTTTGCTTCACTCTCGATCGTACTGTGCAATAAAGTGGTTGTGTCGCATTTAATCTCGCGCTTAATGTAAGAAAGCAAACTCGGACAACAGAACTTAACAGTGGTGACGAATATGAATGCGAACGACATGAAGGAGTTATTCACGTCTTTAATGGCGGCGCAGGAACAAAATTATTGAAAGCATGCGGTCAACACAATGACAGCCAGCTTCAACCCCCCAAACCTCCCCCCATAAGCAGTAACAATTCCACATTCACATGTTAACGGGATTCAAAGCGGATGACGTGGACCCTTCAAAGTTCGGAGAATAGGTATGTAGATTTGACTTTGCCGTCGATTGCTCTGTTCCAGGCATTGGGGATGCAGAAAAAGTAAAACTCATCATCATGAAGCTATCACCGTCACCATTCGGTGGGTACAGCAAATATTGCCTACCGAAAGGGATTACTTAGTTTGACTATAAACTAACAAATGAGAGACTCTCGAACTTATTTCGCATGCAACTATCTACTTTTGCCGATAGATATGAAAGTTTGAAAATATAACGAGAAAACGGTGAAGATTTCCAAAATTATACCAATCGAGTTCATGCAGCGATGATGAAATACAGTGAACATGTAGTGAAAATGAGGTAGATATAACTGTCCATAAAGGACCGCAGCGATGGTCTGCTGTCTCGCGAGAGAGGATGGCGGGATTCGCCGAGATTGGCCTTGTCTGAGGACGCGTGAATGCGCTGGCAGGCTAGCATTGCAGTGTCGTGGGGCGGATTCTTTGCCCCAGCACAAGGACCCTCTGCAAAAAAAATATCGCATCCACGAATTTAAAAGATAAAAAAAGTATCGACCGGAGTTGAGGCCGAAGTAACCTACTAAAGGTTGAAATTGCTAAAGTAAATGACAAACTGGGCCTGGCGAAAACAGACGGGACTTGGGAGAACTTCGTCTTTACCGACTATACTTATGGCCCTCAAATAAGACTAGGGCATCCAGGTGGAACCGGTACCACCTGTGGGCGATGCGATATTTTACTGAAATTCTTAATACGTTTTAAATTCAAGAAAGATTCTACTCTATTAGAAAGATAACTCCCAACTGTTTTTCTTTTTGTGATTCTTAAAAATGTATGTATCCGTCGTTGTGTTTGGTTCCGTTTAGGGTTTTGATATCGAGCTCCAAGTTTCGCGATCTGTTGTATCTATTAGGGAGGTCCGACACGGTATAGTGACAAGTTCCAGTTCAATCTAGTCAAGATCGCAACAACTGAAATTCTCAAACGTTTCGTTTCGGAGTCGGTGCCGTGCGGCGAAGCCGAGTCCAACAATAATAAATTAAACATTCACGAGATTATCACGTAGGTACACTCGCTTCACACTCTGCTATGCAAAGTTCAGCCAGCAAGCTTGTGAACATGTATCGCGACTAAAAGTCCAAGCCGGCGATCGGGCTCATATATTACTGGTATCTTCGAATCCGCTCAGCAACTCGAAATGCCGCTACTTCAACCGAAGATAATTTTTCGCTTTTCGCTAGACTGCTGAGTACGAGCTTTGTCGATTTACTGTTTTCCCCAAGGCTGTGACTTGCTGGGTCAGCGTATTGAAAAGTGAGAGTGGTTGCAGCAGTTGCAGCAAAATTGATGACTTCAATCGCAGTTATGCGATTTCAATGCGTTTTGACCGGAACTGGCGCCCACTTCCGCAAAATAATCGGTGATTTTCGCCCTTCGGCTGCTATCCGCGAGACAGAGTCACTACACCTCTAACAGGTTGCATCCAAAAGATTTATCTCTTCATCTTCTTCACAACGCCTTCAACAACCACCACTAAAAAATGTATTCCAGAATATATTTTATTGAGGGGGGTCTTAACCAGTAACTGTTTACAAATCTCAATTTCCCGGATGCACTGTATGTCGAAATTTCATTGAGGTTTGTTCTACCACGAACGACTCGAACTATGGGGTCGCCAATATCAACGGTCTTTTTCACGTGAGCATAATCTTGGCCGAGGTCTCACCGGAGCGCCGTACTATAGAGACCTACGCAAGCGCAGCGGAGCCGATGGAGTCTGTCGCACGGGTTTGGTGTAAATGAAGATTTCTGTGAACCTCGTTATCTCGCACATAGGGAGATACCAGCATATCATTTGCATCTACTACCCGCGTCGTCCGTTACCTTCCTCCCCTCAAAATTACTACTAAAACTCTTCCATTTTCGATTAGTGCACTAAACTATCTTAAAGATTGTTCTATTTTTATCTCTAGTACTATTCAGCTGATAAAAATATCGCGACGAAACGATGTTTTTTTGGGGTATTGGGTTAGACGGGAACTTTTTTTTTGGATGAGAATAGATAGCGCACTTAAGTGATAGACAAGTTTTCTATCAATCAGAAATCGATTCCAATCTGTTGGATCCGCTAGAAGTCGATGCGTGAGATGCTACCGCGAATCGCGAGACCGTTAGCTATTTCGTACGACCTGATTGAATCAGCGACGTAAAACCTGCCAAACGATTTCAAAATTCCCACTTTTCTTTTAAATCACCGCTTGCCGGCGCGGTTCTCGCGCGTGCTTGCTGCTTGGCGATCCGTATCAGACTCCCGTGCACAATACAAAATGAAATCTTCTCGCGACTTGCACAATTTTCCACGACGACGGATGGCGGATTTCGCGTTAAAGTTCCCGGCTGTCGACCTGATGGCGGAGAGGACGCGCATGATAATTTTATATTGCTCGATACGGCAATTTGAATTAGAACGTGCTTCTATTAGAGAAGTTCGATTAAAATATCCGAGCAAAGACGGATCGAATTCTAATTTTAATGGAGCGCGGTTCTACCAATGTGCGCAATGCGTGGCGATCAAAAGCGGACTCCCCCTTGTTACCAAGAGTCACCTTACAGAACCTGTCGCAACGGCAGCTGACCAGCCAGCTCATCCGTCCCTGTAGATTGTATTCGGCAATGCAATTCGTGGATGAGCTGCGTTAAAAAGGTGTTGCCGTGTCCTAATTTTAATTGTAGAATGAAACAATTAATTTTCTTAAATTTACAATTAAAATTGGATTAGGGTTGTAATGGTTTTCGAGCAGTTTGCTCAGGCGGCTTCTCGCTTATTACAAACAAACCGAAGTACCGTTTGCTAGTCTCGTCACTCTTAGGGGACTTTGATCAAGCTTGGCTAAATTTTTGCTAATTAGAATTCGCCAGATGTTAAGGGTAGATGCAGCCGATATTGTGTTTGATGTAGTAATGAAAGATTGGAAAGCGTTCATAGCTATGAGGCAGGAGGCGAAGTCATACGAATAGCCACTAAAATCAGTCAACAGTACAAGTACACGTCGACGCATCAAACGAAAACATAGCCGACGCTTGGAGTCAGCTAATTCCAACCATCATGCGGATACTCATCGGCATGATAGACAACAGCAGCCGCCCGGTCCGTGTTAGCGGTGGGGTGGAATGCAATGGCACAAGAACTGACAACATAAGATGACTCATGATTCATGTGTCCAGCCCATTGCAGCTTCCTTTGTCTTACAATCGTTGAAACCTCCGGTTCGTCAAAAATTTAATACAGCTCATGGTTGTATCGTATTCGCCATTGGTCCCCGTCTAGCTTCGCTCCGATTTTTCACCTCAGGACCCATCGCTCAAAGGCGTTCAATATATTTGCGGATGCTTGGGTTAGGGTCCATGTTTCACACTCATAGCATAACACAGGTCTTATCACAGGTTATATGCTTTGGCAAATGGCGTCGTACGTAAATCATATTTGACATTTATGAACTGGACAGTTGAAGAATATAAACCGACAAGCAATGGAGCGCTATACTCTGCAAGAGCGTGGCAAATTTGCGTCGATTTAATTGTGACAATTTTGTATCGAAAATTATCATGAGCGACGAGGTCAATAAGCAAAACCTTAGATTCTGGGGCTTTGGAAATCCGCGTGTGATGCCGAACTGCCATTACATACACTCAAAGCCACTGTGTGATGCGACGTTCATGAGGGATGAGTAATCGGGCCGTATTCTTTGAGGACGCCATCGGCAATACGGTCATTGTTACTAGCGAACACTACAGGACCATGGCTTCTTACATCCGGAATTGCATAGACGGGGCTTGGTGAACATGTGGTTTCAACAAGACCGCACACACAGCACGAGCCACAATGGATATTGTGAAGTTTCCTTACAATGGATATTGTGCGTTTCCTAGCCGCGTAATCTCCGGTTTTGGCGATTTGGCATGGTCAGCAAGAACGCCCGATTTAACTATCCCAGACTTGTTTCTTTGGGGCTACTTGAAGTCGCGAGCTTATGCCAACAAGCCTCACACAACCGCAAACCTTAAGGAGAATATTCGACAGGAATGCGAAAAGTTATCACCAGAAATCTTGCGGAAAGTCATGGAAAATGTAATAAAACAGGCACAAATGTGTATCAACACTGGCGGCAGCCACTTTATGGATATAATATTTTCCACTTAGTTATAAAGGTCGTCCAAATAAAGATTTGCATCACTCAAAACGATTTCTTTTATTTAGTAAAAAAGTTATTCAAAATCAAAATTGGATTATTAATTTTGCGCCAACTGGTATAAGACAAAAAAAATCGCGAATCTGACAGTTGGCATAGTAAACAATTCAAAATGTGAATTGCTTCTATTGTCAATACGAATTAACGGCGATTTGAAATGTGTCTAGATAGTGGGTCAGAGGGAAGTGTTCTGGACGATGGAATTTACGCAGCGATTGGAAAACCTCCTATAGAAAAATCGAATGAAAGATCGAAGCTAGAAACTCAAACTTTGTGAAAAGGTCAGAAGTGTTGGTCTCTCAAAAGTTTAGGTCTTATCAAACATTTCGAATTTTTTTTATTTAATAACGAAAAAGCCTTAACAAAATTTTTTCAATCAAAGGTAATCGTCGACTTGTTCGAAAAGTAGACTAGAATATTGTTTTAACAAATGTGCGTGAGTTGTTTTGCCTAGCCTATAGAAAAATTCAGTATTTTCCATAGATATAGAAGCTATATTCGGAGTATTAAATTAAATTTGTATATCTCACAGGCTCTAATAAAATTGGCTAAATATGCTGCCATTTGCTGCAAATAAAAGTACTGTCTCAAGTGACTAAGTTTCGGGAAACATCTTCATTAGCCAACAAAAGATTGGTTGTGTGGCATTTCTATCAATATCCAATGGTATCCTCGTTTCCACATATGGTAATCGTTTACCTATAGATTAGGGAGTTGATTAGCATGAATGTTAATTTGGTTACTTATATCTAGATACGGGACTCGAAATGTGTGATAAATTCATGTACAGCACTGTTACATGCGTTACGAAAATTCCTTACAAGACAGAACGCATCTAGCGCTACATGATATATACCCTTTCGTTATTCGGCGACGTAGTCGTAAGCCTATAATTTTAGGGTCTAACCTTTCATTCAATTCTTTATTATTTATACACCCTTTTGAGTGTGTGATCAGTTGGATGCTAAAGATGAAACTGTTACTTAATAATTTACATTTGCTGACAAAGACCACTGCAACCAAGCATTCTAACTCAGTAATACGTTATATGTATGAACCTTCGAAAGATATATGCTTTGTGTTCTCCCTCGTCGTCATTTTCTGTGTGTGATACCTCATTCTTTAGTCTGATTTGAGATACTAAATGAGTTCGCGTATTTTTGAAAAGAAATTTTCACTTTGAAATCCACTAAACAAAAAATCGTATTTCTCTCAAATCGCGTAACTAATCAACATACGAGTATGCAGATGTCTGTAATTGGGAAACGGCATATGATAAGCTGACTTGTGCAAATCTAGCGACACAAAGCGGATTCCCCCGGAACCAATCGAGGGCTTTCGGGTTGGAGTTATTTGAAAAATGCCATTTCAAGCGAGGTGCTGCTCAAGAAAGACAACAAGACGCATCAATATTCAATGGTTAAAGCGCTTAAATAGTCAATGGTTAAAGCTCCGGAAAATTTACGGCCCAATGAAACAAGGAACATAGTGGAGACTTCGTTACAACGATGAGTTGTATGAATTATTTGACGATTCGCCTATATCCGCTTGCGTAAAGTTACGCAAATTGTAATGGGCGGGCCATGTGGAAAGAATCGTAGGAAACCGGCTACCCTAAAGAACATTAACGGGTAGAGCACAAGCTAGGGAACCAGCGGGAAGACCGAGAACTCGATGGGAACTGACAGCAGATCCTTGTTGGGAGTGATTAATTGGCAGACGAGGTCGTAAAGCCGTGATGATTGGGGTTGATTAATCCTAGAGGCCAACGACGTTCCATACACGATGACTAACGGTTGGAGGATAATGAAAGTTAATGCCCACTAAGTTGGAAAATGCTAAAGTCAGGGATTTTAGTTTTCATAGTGAATAACATCATTTCCGTGTTTTCTGAGTTTGTGCTAAGGCCACAAATTATAGCTCACACGATCACATTCTCCAGGACGTATTCCGCGATATCGCGGATAACGGAAACGTACCGACGCCACGTTTATCATGTCATTAGCATACGTTAACACCTCTATTCTCTCCCTATCTATTACGGCAGAATATTGTTCATCATAAGTATCCGAGCAGGGAAGAGAGTACACTCCCCTGAGATTTACCCTTACTTGCAGATTTCGTTATGTGGTACTAGCTAAATCGGACTGGACTCTTGTTCGCAGTATTGAAGCTAACCAATTACTTAGACAACTCTCCAAACATACATGGACGAGAAATTCTTGGGCTTCAGTACGGACGTTATTGAAAACTCCCTCTATTTCTAGAAAAGTAGCAAGCGTGTATTGTTTGTATTAGATCGAGTGCTAAACAGTACGTACCAGCTCATGAAGGGCAATATCCGTAGACTTGCCGTTTAGATACGCATGTTGGCATATAGATAACGGTGTTCTCTCTAGAATTATGCGTAAGTGAATGTTTAGAACGCGCTCATTTGTTTTAAGGATTATTGAGGGGTCTGAAGTTATATTATTATAGCCAAGTCTGCCCACCTTTAGGATGAATACTATTCGAACTTGTTTTCAGGAGTTGGGGACGTGATTCTTTAGTAAACAACCCTTGGAAATTCTTACCAGCCAAGAACCTAAGTCACGCAGCTTCAGCAGCATGACCGGCTCTATTGCGTAAAGTTATAGATCACACATAGGCACTCTCCAGTAAAAATTTGGTCTAGTTCATGCGTTGAGCTACCTTCCACAAGATTATACACCACGGGGCTGACATTATATGCCGGATAATGGGTGTTCATTAGCAGCTCCAAGATTCTGTCTAAGCCCTGACCGCATTTAAAAAAAGGGATTGGAATGACCTTTGGGCGGAATCTTGCTAAAGCTTACTGCATCCTTAAGGGTCTCTATAGATTGGCAGTAAATTGCCCAAGTTTGTTTCTTGACTGATTTGGTAGTTTGCACAATTTTTGTATGGTATGAATGAGATGATAGTACGCAAATAAAAGCCAATTCATATGCCAATGCATATACTTTTACGCCAATGCATATACTGCAAAATTCAATAGGATCAGAAAAATATGAAAAAGATCTCAGCATAGATGCCCGTATACACAAAGATCTGTCATTTATTTCTCCAGGTACTAGCTATATTTTTGTACATAATTTACAGTTTCTATTTTTAAATATCTAAATCTAATATAAATTCGCGAGTACTTTAAGGAACTATTCAGCAACACAAATTATGTAGATTTCAGAACTTGGCTGATGTCACTAAACACTCTCATAAATTTAAAGCCAAATTTAATTCCAGAGTTTTAAAAATTGAAGCAGTTAATTAAAAAATGAGAAGATATTCAATGTTGCATAGCTATTAATACAAATATTTTGTATCAAAAGCGGTTCTATTAAAAAACCCTTGAAAAATCATTGGAAAACTTGGCTCATTGTAAAGATAAATAATAACAATAAAAGAAATATAGTGTACTCGATCCGCAAAATTTCACGTATAAGCTTAAATCAATAAATATATTTGGCCATTATGGAAAGCTGTGATTATCAATTTCAAGCTTATTGATTTATAGAAACTAGATTTTGTAATGAATAACTCAAAATCACTTACCTGTAGAAATCTCACCAACTCCAATGTAACTTGTAGTGAAATTGGAATTAAATTATTATACAAAATGATAAATGTTAGAAGATTGTATCCGAAATTTTTGCTCAGCACATCATCAATACCCAAATACCAATCACTTCGGAAGTGCGATTGAATCCATATTTCATTGAAAATGGCACTAACAAGGCATAAAACAATTAGTATTAAAAATAACATCAAAATTTGCGTGTTTGTCAGTCTGTCAACGGTTGAACGCTTCAGGGGCGCTGAGGTAGAATTTCTCATAAGTTTTGTATCGTGTCCGGTATAGACAACAATACCAAATACCCATGAAGTGTTTCGTAAAATCGCACCGCGTAGAAGTAATTGGTCAGGTCCAAGAGCTACAGCCCTAGAAGGAAAAAAATTAAATAAACATAATTGTATATGACTCAGATGCTGCAAAGTACATACAGTTTGCCATCTTCTTTGAGAACTCCATTGAATTCGTACAAATGCCTGTTTGGCAGTTCGCATTCAAGTATACCGGTCAATAAACTTACATCCTTCGTTTCAAGTAATTTGGCGGTAGAGGGAACACCTTGACGGATTTTTAAATTTGTTTCTCCATCTAAATTAGCAGTCTCAATAAATGACATTCCTTGCGGCTCACTGAAATTGAAAATCAATGGAATTATTAGAGAAAACTACATGGGACATCGTAATGTTCTAAATTTGTGAAATGAACCGACTTTCAAACACACACAAATGGTAGAAATTAGTTTTTACGAGTATATCACAAGAAAAATAACATTGAATTTCCCTGGTTACAGTCTTACTTTATACTTCTCTATTCATATTAAAATCAAAGTTCGGTTTTATTTAAGCTCTCAGAATAACAAAAGGTGGACACAGTATTTTCAAACGATTGGTAAACTAAGAAAATGCCAATTAAATATAACCACCTCTTGAGCTTTATATTGTAGTGGCTATGTAGAAGTATAAGTAACAAATTATTTCGTTTTTTCCGTAAGCCAATTTGATCAGATTTTTTATTCAACGAAACGAAACGAGAAGAAACATAACAGACGAACAATCAACCAAGCGCAAGACAAAGGACTTAATATCCCCCGACCCTACTTACAAATTTTGGGTACATTTTGCCTTCCCCTGGACACCCTAATTCTAAAAGTTCTAATCAAGACCTTTCATTTGATACCCGACTCGACTACCTTTGATTAAATAAAATTTTAAGGACTAATTCGTTATGAGGGGGGACTCCCCTTAACATTTTTTTAAATTTTTGGTAAGACCTTAACTTTTGAGAAACCATCACTTCTGACCTTTTCACAAAGTTTGAGCATTCTAGCTTCTATAGTTTCTGAGGAAACTTGCTGTGACGCACGGACAGACGGACGGACAGACAGGTCGCGAAACTAGTAGGTCTTTGTAAAAAAATTTTTTACAAAGACCTAAAAAAACTGGTGTCAGTAGTGGGATCATATAAATCGATTAGTAAAATTATTTAAGCTCAAGCAGATCAGCTGGAGCTCTCGCTATTTCAGGTGGACGAAAGTTGAGCTTTAATGACAGTTTCGGCCCACACAAGAGAGATGTAAGGGAACGGGAATTCGCAAGTGGAGCTGCTGAACCATGCAAATACTACAAATATACAGCTGAATTGAAAAATGGAGCATTTAATGCAAAATTGAGCGTGCTTCAAATTATGCTTGAACAGATGAATGACAAGAAGTCAGTTTCGGAATCCCCAGAAAAAATTTGACAGGAATATGGAAGCCCTTGAAGAAAAGCTACAAGAAGCACGAGTAAAAGTTTATGAAAACTTCTATAAAGACTGGACTAGATGAAAAGTAAACTGAAGATATAAGATACCAACTGGGTGCTTGGTTTAAATTCCAGTACATTGTTAGAAGCAAAGTTGATGTGAAATCGAAAAAAATATAAGTGAAGTTAAGAATTCAAAAACCGTAGGTGGTGATTGAACGAGAAAGCTCGAAAAAGGCTTTTAAGAAGTTAGGTTAATATCGGAGTAGTAATAGGGAATTATATAAAAGTTCAATATGCTCATTTATTACGGATCAATCCCATTAGGTGTCTTCAAATTTGAATTCCAGACAACACCAAGATAATGCTAATGAAACGAAAATGACAAAGTAAGATATAGCGGCCGAAATTCTGCATCGATGCCGATCAGCTTTCAGAATTTTTCAAAAAATAGGCTTTATCAATCACGAGAAACATCACAGTAATGTGGCATCAAAATAGATAATTTTAGTCACTTAGCGTATGCAGACTGTAGTCTACCTCATAAATGAAATTTGCGACACAGAAACTAAACCGCCTTTTCATGTGTGATAGGGAGGTGAAGCCCGTTTACGCTTTGTGTGTGGAGCTCCCAGACTGCCTGTCTGGACGTTAAACTAAACACTTCTTTTGTCAACCTGAGAACCTAACCTGGAGCCGTTTGACAAATTACTTCAGACCTTTCTATTCCCCAAGGCGCCATCGGCCTTAATGGGCTCGTTTTTAGCGATAAATATTGATGAACATAATCTACCAATCAAATGATCTGAGCATCTCTAAGATTAGATTATTTATAGAGATTACTCCTATTTCCTTAATGAGGCCATCACACTGCCTGTCTAATCTATTGCACGCGGAAAATGTGTGGCAGTTATCCTCTGAACTCTGCAGCGCAGAAAACGCAATCGAGGGGCCGTGACTTACCAAAATTGTGCTGGTAAGATTGAAAACATTCACGCTCGCTCGAGAGCTAGATTAAGTAGAAGTCAGTCTCATTAAGCCATCAACTGAGCCATGGTCTCAAATCAGCAATATGCTGTTCGGTTCATGTCCCTTTCGTGTCAATCACCCAGGATCGTTACCAACGCTGGATGCGCGTTGCATCTATTGTCGAAGACCACGTGCTCTCTATCGCACTCGCGTTTATTCAAGTACATTTCATGGAGCTCTCTAGCTCGCAGTGTGATCAGTATCAAGGCTGCAATGAGAATCGCCGCCGGCTCAGAGACTGTCCAATATGCAAATGCAATCCTCCAGGCTCCTCGTCACTGCACCTGTGCTAGGTACTTTCGGTAGGGCTCATATTTTCAATTCATAAAAGAGCACATACTGAACGACTCTTACCAGAAGTCGCCACCTTAATTAGTTGGGTTCCCCTACGTTGGCCAGCAGTCAACTGCTGCCGATACAACCACTGCGGCCTTATAAGCCGATACAACCACTGCAGCCTTATAAGCTGTTACTCGCGTTTGCTGAGAGAAACTCATCTTTCGAATCGCCACAGAATGCCCAGATATTTCACAGCTAGTTCCGATTCAACTTATACTACCCTGATTCTGATCGTCCCAACTCAGGGAATTCTTTCTGTGTAAACATAGCAACTTCAGTTTTCTCAGTGCTAGGACGAAACCGTGAGCAGTCATCTAGTCCCTCACTCGGTATATTAGCATATCTAACGTAATTTACACTTGTTCCAGCGACTAGCGATGCAACATCCTCTACATAGCCAGTCAAGCGCGACTCATCCGGAAGCTCCAATTTCAGCAACCCATCGTCCGAGATGTTTCATAGGTGTGGGCTAAGAATGGAGCCTTGGGTAACACCGAATGTAACTTTCACCCTTCGCCGATCCTCCTTTGTGAGTAGAACAGGCTTGGGTCCTTCAGGTAGTCTCTCACATTCGGCATCAGATATTATGGGGTTTGGAAACGAGTTTCTAACGCAACGGTACGTGTACAAGCAAAACTATACGTTGGGTTGCACGGCAGTGTGCTTTCGCCCGTTGGGCCGCGCTCATCGCCTTCGTAATAGCGTCAATTGAGGAGCAACCTGCTTTAACAACTAAACAGCCTTTAATTCTAGCATTAATTTATTCGCTGCATGCAGAAGGCATAATACGGACATCTTTAAGGGTAACTGCTACAGTTGCAGCAAGCAAGATTATATGTTAAAAGCTTATTCGAATCCACGCAAACGACCAAGGAGCCTGGGCCAAGCAGAAAAAAAATGAAAAATCGCCAGTAAACCAAAGGGAGCTAGTTTGGAGGATTTTAAATTACTTCATAATTTCTTTTTCATAAATGATACGCAAAGTATATTGCTCGAATGTCGATGGCGCACTTTGACGGCATCTCTTTACAATTAGAAATGACTTGGCTTAAAGGAATAGACACTCTTCGAAAATCGAACAGCCAAGGGTGTAAAGACGCGACCATGCATTGAAACATACATGGGAAGAACGATTGGCAGCAAAACAGTTAATTCATACTGTGGACATTGTTGCCGAAAATATATTGAGAATGGATTTTTTGATGGAGAACGAAGTTGCATAGTAACGCATGATGACTTAGAAATCGATCTCGAAAATTATGGTCAGATATTTGTGTCTGGTCAAAATGCAAGAACATGAAATATCAAACACCAAACCAAAAATGAAGAAGCATATCGGTTAGTGATGAATTATCAGCATTTACTCCTGAATTTTTAACCTTCAAATGAATGGCATTCAAAGTTTTACATCAATACTTACTTGGATGATTTGGATATTGTTCACCACATTAAAAAACCTAGATTATTTTTGAAATGCATGGATGAAGCTAATTTCAATTTAATCCAATAAATTGTTCATTGCTTCAAAAAGTCAATGATATCAGAGTGATGGGAGTCTCTACCGGTGAAGAAAACAGATTTATGATTGCTTAGTCTCAACTTGAATAAGTTATGTACAATAATATTAAAGTTTAATCATCCGGAAGAACTAACCGTTGTATTGAATGACTTCAGACGTACTTTTGTGATGGCAACTTATTATAGAATGCAAAATTGTACCAAATTTGATGATAATAATATAATTGACGTCGCGATATTCAACCCGATATATTGGCATTTGCAACGACTCGTTCTAGTATCGCTTTTTAATCATAAGTTGATATCAGTATTAGTAGTACCGATGATGAGTCGGTTTATCAGTACCGGTATTGCCTTACCGATTTATTATGAGCCGATGTTCCCAGTACCGGTATTAATACCGGATTTGTCGATACCGGTACTGGTTCCGGTACTAGTAACGGTTTTTTCGGTATCGATATTGGTGCTCGCTTTTCGAATTACCGGCTTTTTTCAGCATTGGTTTTTTGACCTTTGTTGGCGTTGTGAATATTGGCACTCGTAGGGACCGGTATCATTACAAAGTAAAAACCAGTATCAATCTGGTATAACGATATTATGAACAGGCCTATTGACAGGTTCAAGAAGACTAAAATTAAGAAATTTACCTCACGAACCCAATATAAGGCACTAGCTTGAGGAAAAATTGCCTGTGAAAGTGAACTAAAGAAAGCTGTTAGTCTCAATGGAAGGGTCTAGCGTTATTAGATGGTTATTTGTACTGTTTGCAAATGAACATCGGACAAATAGTAGTGGTAGTAGAGAACTGCTTGCCGCAAAAAAAAATCACAGAATAGATAAAATTAGACAGAATACCAAAAAAATGTAGTGATAAAGTCTTGGGCATCAACAATACATCGAGAAAATAAAAGGCGAATTTATTGAGACGGAAAACCAATGATGGATTGGATATCTAAATGCAGTCAAAATTTACAATGGCATCAAATACCCATTGATACAGGCAAAATGTAAAAACATAATATCGATGCAACATTTGAATGACTGATACTGGCTCGTTTCCTAAAAGTTAATCAGGGAACAGGTATATTATAGTTTTCATCGATAACTTTTGTAAGCGGCGAGATGTTTGTTAATCGAATTGGAGTTCCGTTAAAATCGTATTTTATCCTAGTAAGAAATATTGATACAGAAGACTTAAAATAAACTTTTCTACTTTTGAATTTCTCGAAATCTCGAGAAAGATTGCATTCAAAAAGAGAAGAAATAACTTAAAGTTCAACAAATATATGAGGAACATAGGGCGAAAATAAAAAAAATGGACAAGCAAATGGAAAAGATTCTAAAGACATATTGGTTGCAGTGTACGATTCAATTATTTGCAGCCAGATTTTTACCTTTTAGCATTCAAAGTATGTTAAGATGCTCCATTTAAAACGCTTAACTACCAAACTATATCTACTAAACTTTATTTGTAGCTCAAATGCCAAAATACGCATTCCGAAAAGTGCATGCAAGGTGCACACGTAAATGTGAATAATGTTGAAAACGTGACATCATGAGTCCTTCTGAAAAGGTCCTATGAAGGCGCGATCAGGAGTTCGATTCTATTTTAATGTAATTATTTTTGTATAATTTCATTTTACTTGTTAGTTTCATTAAATATAACTTAAACCTGGAATGTGGGGTTTAACTTTCTACCTATATACGAGTATGTGGGGTTTAAGTTTCTTAAAAATTTTTATGAAATAATAATAGCGTATTATGATAATACAAAAAATGTTATTAGGGATTACACAAACTACAATACGATAATAGTGAAGCTTATTCAGGATTCTCTAGAAAAACGATCACGACCTACAATTTGATAATAGCAGAATTTGATAATGGCCAAACATTGGAATCGTATGGTAATGAAATTAACATTACTTCACGATAAATTCTAAATGCCAATAAACTTTCTTGAAGTATGAATTTGAAGCGACCATAAAAGGATAAAGGGCGTATAGCGTTAAAAACCCCCATAAAATGTTAAAAGGAAATCAAATCAAAAAGAAGTTCAAGACTCGTCGTTTTGGATTATTCATGGAGCCGCTCAGGCAGCCTTTATAATTCTCATAATCTACTGACCGCATTTTGCGGCTGCAGGGTGCTTTATTTTTCTTCGTATATTGTTAATTCTTTTTTTTTTTCTTCAATTTTATGGCCAAATATGAAATAGCGGGTATTTTGATGTACATCTTTTGGGATACAATACAGACTGAATGTTGGTGCAAGCTTTTCACGATCAGTTGTAACAGCGAAAGAGGTTTTACTATTTAAAATTAATTCAATTCAATATCTTCTGGAGTTGTTTTGATCCTTTACATAGTCTTTTAAATGAAATGAAGTATTCTACCAAGTGCCGAGATAAAGTTTGCGAGCAACATACTATATTTGATCTTAAGAACAACAACTTTCTATTAAGTAGCATTATTATAATTATCAACTAACTGATAGAGCAAATGTATAAATCTACCGAAAGCTTCATTTACATTTTCGAGAAAAGAAAACTTATGCAAAGCCAGTTGAAAACAATTTGCCATGATAAAAATTAACAAATAGGTCCTGAAGAAAATGATTCTAGCATTGCATAACTATGGTGGCTTTCCACGCTAAAAACCTTTCTTGTCGATAATTCATCAATTCAATTAATGATATTTCGTGTAGGGCTTTCGGTCACTTATCGGATGGTGGATAGACGGTGCCCTAACCGGCTAGCCGGTGGGTACGTGATAAATAAAATATCACTCGTGTACTAAAAACCGACCAAGTCGAAGTGCTGACAACGCCCCACTTATTATTTACTTACCATGGAACCAGGAAAATATCCTCGGATCGGATTGGATAAACGGCAACGACTATCGCAACGTATGAAGGATTATTCTTTTGGAACTTGGAATATTAGAACATTGAACAGACCAGGTGAAGACATAATTGACATGCGAACGCACACTGTGTTTAAAAGCGGAAAATTGCAAAGAAGCCATGAGTTCGGAGTGGCTTTCTTGTTGACAGCACATTTAAACAAATTATCACCGACTTCGAGCCCGTTAACAGGGAGAATGCCAGTTGACAGGAGTACTCTTGGAGGTCAGCATTCTTTGGGGAGTACCGCCCCTACGGACCCGAGGATATGGAGGTCACCGTGAGGTTCCTCCTGGGATGACAGGTAACGACCCTGATTGGATCTGGACTACGCTTTGGACAAGAAACTAGAATTGATGCTTTGGGCTGGCGGATATGATGGTTTGGACCTAGTTGCTTTGCACGGTAACGCCGAGGTGACACTCGTGTGTGAACGGCTCCAATTCAACTATCATACCATCTCCGTTCCGGTAAAGCGAAGTTCGACGTTCGAAGTTCACATCATTGGGTTGGTAGTGTAGGTTCGGTTGAGACGGACTCCCGATTAGTGCTAGTCTAACTCTGAGCACTTCTCCCCAAAAGGGCTTGTGCCAAACCTCGCCTGGCCTCCCTGCTCTGCAAAGATAACCATGGGACCAAAAAGGCGACTAAACACACTAACGGAGATAGCGGCTCCGAAGGGGGGCCCATTAAAACTGGAGCAACTAAAAACCATAAAAAACATCAAAAAATCAAAAAAAAAAAAAAATAACAACAATGACGAAGTAATCAGCGGCTGCAGCCATGATATTAACAGCACATCGGGAGCGGTACTAAAGATGACAAAATCAACGGTAAATACAATAACAGTGAAGACGGACGAAAAACGGTGATTAATAGACAGTCTTATCCATACTGTGATTCCTGCGGCGTTTGGGTGCAGCAAAAATATGATGCGAACGCCAGAACGTTCTAAAAAGGAAGAGCGGGAAATTCTGCAGGGCGCGCCAGATGTTTGAGCGGTGGAGGAAAATACAAAGAACATCGAGAATTCGGTGGTCACTGCTACGAGCGCTACCGAAGCGACCGCAGCAAGGGTCTTAAGTTAAATAATAACGAACCATTCTGAAGTCCACAAAGTGGTCACGGCAGGAAAAGAAAGGAGTGACCAGACAAAAAAGCACCGTCGTGTGATTTCACAATTACCGTCGAAAGTGTGGCTGAAGTGCTGTACTCCAAAACGGAAGCCAATAACCTCTCCCAAGAAAGGTGGTCGCAAAGTACAATTGCCGTCCAGCGAAATGAAGAAGAAAGGCTAATCGAAAAAGCGGAAGATGTTCTAATAAGAATAAAATCTGCATGCGACTCGCCAAAAATCAGCAAAGGAGTAAAGAATGGGCTTCTTGAGCTAGAAGAGTTCCTAGACCGCATAGGGTGTTACCGAAGAAGCTGGTTAAAGGCCGAAGAAGAGCAGAAGACTAAAGAAGTGCTGAGCGGTAGGCCTAAAGGGCACGCGTAGATAGCTCCACCTTTAAAAATCAATTAAAGAATAGCATCTAGCCCAATCGGAGTAGATCGGGATAAAGAAGGAAGGAAGAGACACTTGATGGGGGTAAAACGCTACATCAGAGGTTCCAGAGAGCGCTGACGAAGGAAGCGAAGAAAACTGCAAAGAAACTTCTTCAAAAAGTGCCAAAAAGTAAAGTTCGCACGGACGCCTAGCAAAAAAAAAAACCTGATGCGAAATTGGAGAGCAAGGAGCCCCGACGAAGACCCCAGTAGCAGGCACTACTGGTAAAACCCCAAAATGGCCAATCCTACGCAGTGTTGCGAGATACTAAGGGAAATGTAAGGCCCGAAGACACCAAGACTGCCATTAAAGCAGTACGATCAACGCGGGCGGGCCACATACTGGTCGAATTCGAAACAGAAGCCGACAAGAAAGAAGCACTCTGAGACACAGTAAAGAAAGTCCTCGGCCAAAGCGCAACTATAGCCTCGCTCGAGCTGAAAGCAACGATCAAAATAAGAGACATTGACTGCATCACGGATCTGACCGAGGTAAAAGAGGCCATCAAAAAGGAGTTGCTCAGCGTGGGTAGGATCAAAGCGAGGCTGACACCAGAAAATCGTAGGGGACAACGCATGGCCATAATTGACTTGATCGAAAAGGTCGCCGAACAATTTCTGAATAAGGGCAAAGTAAGAATAGGGTGGATCGTTTGCAGGATACGGCAAAGAGCAGCGCCTTTTCAATGTTTTAAATGCTTTGGCTATGGTCACACCGCACAAGTATGCAAAGGACCCGATAGGACTTCCTTATGTTACGAATGCGGTGAAATGGGACATCAAAGAGAAGAGTATAAAAAGGAGGCACACTGTATCCTTTGGAAGGATGCTGATCTAAGCCTGGATCTTGGGCACGTCTTGGAATAAGGGAAATGTTGAGTTTTCCAGGAAGTCCTAGCCAAGGCAAAATCAGAACTTCAATGACTCGCATCCTGCAGCTAGAGACATGAAAGCCGACTTTTTGTTGCTGAGTGAAAAAAAATACGATAAAAGTTCTGCATCATCGTATCCTGATGGTACTGCCGCCATCTGGGTTCGGAACAGGGATTTCCAGGCGGAGAGCTGTGCCCGTGGAGATGGTTTTGTGTGGGTTCGGTGCTTAAAAACCATCTTCTTTAGTGTGTACCTGACGCCGAATGAACCGATATCGTCTTTCCAAGCCAAGCGCGCTCCAACGCTGTCTCGAACGGACGACAATGTGCTCGTTTGGGGAGACTTCAACGCTACAGCAATCGAATGGGGCATGCCTCAAACAAAAATGCGGGGAAAATGAATCCTAGAAATAGCGGCTAAAACGGCTAAAAAGTGATGACAGAATTGACAAAACTAATTGTTACCAAGATCGAGCCGCTATGTACGCGATTTTTCTATTATATTTTCCGATCAAAGACACCGTTCTATCGGTATGAAATAAGACGATTGGTCAAGTATGTGAAGTGTTGACATGAGTACGGTGTGGGACCTCGTGGCATACGGTTGTTTGTAGGATAGCGAGATCCGTTCAATTAAACTGAATTGGAAATTATTACGGAGACAACGGATAAGTGTGCGCGCAACCACGAGTACCTCGTCAAATTATCATCACATTCTAAAAATGTTACAGATACGTGTTTCTGCCTTGATTCTACTAATGCAATTAATCAAGTGTTTACGAGTAAATGAATTCAATTTCAGTGGATTAAATGTTGTCAATAAACAAATATGAATAGTAATTTGGAGTGTTGGTACGCAAGGAGTGAAACCCGTGATTATCAAGAAAGTAGTAGATAATACAAATAACAAAAGAAACCAATTCTAATTCCTAGTCACGGAAAACATTTTTTGTTCGAGTTCAGTCTGCTAAATTACAAGTGTCATAATTCACCCCGACTCTCGGGCAGTATTTTTCCGATCCAATTTTATTCTTCCTTTTCGTTTGGTTGAATTCTCATTTGGTTACCCTGCGTTACAGCTAAATTGAAATTTACAAGTGAAGGAATCGACTCGGTTTAATTTGAAAATTGTCGTCGTTTAGTCGATGTGAAAGGAAATGAAACCGACTGCAACCCACTGACCCTGTCGGCGGCGTACCCGTACCAATCATTCACGTACAACTTTAATAAAATCGCGTCACTTCAGTTCAATTTTCAAAACGCGACAATCCATTTTGGTGACGATAAATAGGAGAATACTTCTTTGCAGAAAATAATAGCTATTTTTGGAACAAGTTTCTTAAAGAAAATCTAGGAATCTTTGTTTTGGAAATAGTTCGACAATTCACTATTAGAGAAAGTGAAAAACAAACATTCCACGCAGCCTTAGTGTTAATCCAATAATAACATTTTTGTGCAAATTGTATCAAGGATCAAGATACAAATCAGTTCGAGAAGAAAAAGTTCTCAAGAGTTGTGCAATATAATTTGAAGGATTGCTGTGAGCGTATTTTGCTCTTTAATTTTCTTTGTTTAACTGATGAGAAGTTTTGTGTGTTGTGCAGGAATCTGTCTGCCAAAAGGATAAGTTTTGTTGGATTATAAAACAAATAAGTGTTGATAGGATCACTAAGATTATTTTGCAGCATACACCTACTCCCTCGAACACTCGCGAACTTATATATTGCATGCTTTTTTTCGTTTTTTATAAATGGTTATAGACATTTTTATATTCAATTGCTTGCATTTTTTATACATCCACTTGAAATATATATGTATGCATGTACTTACATTGTTATCCACAATTGTTTACATTTTTTCTACACATCCATTTAAATAATAATAATTCTCGTACATGCACTTACATTTTTATACACATTTCCTTACATTTTTTTTATACAGCCACTTAAATTACATAGACATTCACTTAGATTTTTATAAACATTTCCTTACATCTTTAAATACACCCCCTTAAACTTTACATACTTTCGCTTATATTTTTTAAAATACTTACTTCCATTTCCACTTAAATTTTGGATACGTTTATATAAATGTCACGTATTATTATGTGGGGTGTTCTAACAGAATACAATAGTAAAATGAATTGTTAAAGAGCCAAAACTGGGTCTTCTTTTTTTCCTGAAAGGGGTAAGAAACCGCAACGTGAGGGGATATATCTTCTGACGTAGACCTCACGGGGTCGCCCTCATTCTCCTTTTGATTTAGGGGCTTTCACGTTAAGGGATGACAGGCCCGTGAAGATGGGCCTAGTCATCTGGACTTCGTTCCGGTTGGGAGCGTGCGTGGGGGCACCAAATCCACCCGATTGCCCATTTTCTAATATAAGCTAGCTTTCCCGTTGATAACGGAAGGATAACTTGTGTCAAGGTTAGGCAGGTAAATAAAAAAACCTCCTTTGGTTTCTGTCAGGCCGCGTTACCTCTAAAATCATACCTGTAAAAATCAATTTTTAACCGATTTCCAAATGGAGATAGATAGAAGAGTCCTGTTTTTGGCAAATGATACGTCTTTTTTCCTGTTAGGTCCCATTTGAAGGATAAGGAATTCAAGTAACGTTAAAGGACTTTTACCGTTAACACAAAAAATTTCCGACTTTCACTCCGATTTCTTAGCATAACTGATCGTCGCGTGTAAGGATTCTGATTGTAGAGGTTTCAAATGAAGGACAACATTTTGATCTAAAATGTATCGGTACAGAATTCTCTGTAGATATTAACAGTTCAATATGATACATTGATGTCGAGAAATTGAATTTAAATGATCTTTCGTACGAAAAGTGCCAATTATTTGGCACTCTACGAGGATTTGATGGAGATACCGAATCCTTTGGTGACGAATAATGAAACTGATCAGTAGCCTTAATTTTCTGCATAAACAGTACATTTTAGTCAATCGTTTCTACCGGAAATAACCACTGAATTAATTCTAAATGCAGCATAAATACAATTCAACAATATTTAACAATAATATAATTGAGACAAACGCTGTAGATGGCGCGAATGTATGTTTTGAAGGTCGTGGCTGGGTCCCTTACGAACAGTGTGGCATCGTTATCGTCGGGAGTGCATGTTTCACGCGCGTGCAACGAGCATGAGTGAACGCTGACCGCCGTTGCGCACCGAGAATGAGCCGCATGATCGTCGACCGCGAGCCAGCATCACACCAGACATATGCCGCGTAGAACAACTCATTTTTGAGGAGCGTAGAATGAATGTTCGGGGCATTTCGGCTGAACTCGGCATCAGTATTGGTAGTGTAGAGTCTTTCATCCACGAACACTTTCAATATCGCAAAATAACGGCGCGATGGGTTCTTAAACTGAACTTCTCCAGGATAACGCGCGCCCTCATACCGCGCGGCTCACCCTCGATACAATATCGGAATTGTGGCGGGGGGTACTAGAACACCCCCCCTTCAGTCCCGATTATCACCCTGCGACTGCCTCATGTTTGGACCTCTGAAAGAAGTCCTCGGAGGTCAAATATTCAACACCGTTACCGGCACCAAAAAGCTTCCGGAAAGGTGGATAAAATGCGTAACTTGTAAGGGGAAGTACCTAGAAAAACTGTAAATTTTTTCGATAGTAGATAAACGTGTCAGAGCATTTGTCTCGATCATATTTAAACCACCTTCGTATACCCGTATATATGTGTGTGTGTATGTGTGTGGTTGTGTCTGTGTGTAAGTATACATAGGATATAACGAAATTTGTGCCTGGAGGTTGCAGTTTTGCTTCGATTTTCGCCAAATTTTCAGAAATATTTCGACTAGTGTTGTTAATTATTCAAATTGGTTAGGCAAAAACAAAGGAGAGGATGTTTTAGATGAGGACTCGTGAGTTTTGTTCTGACCAAAGTATAGCTCCAGTTTGTACCAAAACTGGTACAAAGATTCATTAAAGTGTGTGATAAAGCTCACAATAAAAAATCCAGAGTCGAACCATTTGAGAAAAAGTTGGCGGCCGCTTAAAGGTAAAAAATTGAACAATAACAATTTGAAGTAGAATGAGAGAGCTCCTACCAGAAGGGTTTTGTAAAACAATTAGCAAATCAAACAATATGTTCTGCATATCAAAACTTGACTAATATACAGATTCAATAAATTGAGTTCGGCAAATTATTATGGTTATTATGTTTTTTAATTCGCCGCCATTTTGTTTCAAGTGTTTTCACCCCGTCAGTTAATTAGTCATGATGACACATCAATATTACAAACCATTTCTAAAATTTTATCAAAGTTCCCAACATTTGTAGTGTCTAGCTCTGTTGGAAACGTGTATCTCCCAAGTATCACGTCTTAATGTTGTTGTAATTCTTAAATATTCAAGCGGCTGTAACTTAGCTTTTTATTGTTCAATTGTCGTGAAATTTTCAGAACACATATAATTGCTAACAAAAAACTTAAATTGTAGCTTTTGGAAAATTTGAGGGCCCATTTCGATTTTATAGGCAAAAATCTAAAATTTATAAAATGTACTATTAACAAATTTGATCAAATTTTGACTTCTGAGGTATTTGTTGCCCTTGTACTCCTAAAGTCTCACCTCTGTGACTTTTTCAGATTTGTCAGGTCAGGGTGTTCAATCGCGAGGGGGGGAGGGGAGACACAAAATTCTCGTACATTTCCCCTTCCCTCAAAGCAAAACTTGTCATTTTAAGACCTGTTTTGAAAAGTTCTCATCAAGACCTTTCATTTGATACCCATATTGCCTGCATGCGATGAAATTTTTTTTTTAGGAGTACTCCCCTATATGGAGAGATCCCCCTTTAACACCTTACAAATTTCTTTTTGTGGTGATCTTATGTTTCTAGCTTATGTACTTTGCGAGAAAAAATGGTGTAACAAACGGACGGACGGACAGGCGGGACGCGATTTTAGTAGGGTTAATTTTCCAAAACCCTAAAACAGCACTCAGGGTCAGGTCCGAATATCAAAATGGCGGCTAGGCAAACTTCGAAAATATCTCAAAGCTACAATTGATAATGTATTTTTAAGAAACCTAAAATATGAAATTTATCAGAACTAAATTCGATTCATATGAACGCTGCGGATTTTAGCCGTAGTAGCTTTTGCATCACAGTAAAAAATTATATTTTAATATAAATGGTACAATTTATTCAAGAAACTGAGTTTTGAAAGGTTTGAAATGGAAAATTTGCCACTAAAAGGGTGAAATAAAAAACTTAAAAAAAAAAGAAAACCGACTTCGAAATGCGCTAAAAAGGATAAAATAAATTTTATGGAAGCAGTGCCAGATCAATTTCTCCATTTCAACATAAATACTTACAACCGCTGCACCATCACAAAAGAATCAGGGAAAAAATGATGCGGCACCGCTTCTATAAAATTTATTTCAAATTTTTTAGGACATTTCGAAGTCAGTTTATTTATTTTTCTAAATGTTTTTTGTAGTGTGGACTTTGCGCTGGCTCCATTACACCGCAGAAAGCTAACTGCCAGCACGCGTACGCATCGTCAGGCAAGGTCATTTATTTATTTATTTCTATTTAACAGAAAAAAATCCAATAACAAAATAGATAAAATAATAGTACAGCAAAGTTAATTAAATAATGCAAAAACTAGGGGAAAATAAACAAGAAAAATTATAAGAGCTGAGAAGAAGACAGTTGACACATCTTTTATAAACTAAATATGAGAGGGGGAAGGGCCCAAGCTGAAGGTCATCGTGGTTACGAGGTAATCTGAGCGTGGGTGAATGAAAATACACCAAACTACGTGCAAATGGAACATCAAAGATATTCGACGATCTTGTAAACGATTCTGGTAAATCTTTTTTGTACAGCTTCTAGCGTGAAATTTTCAACACTTCAAATGAGGCGACCAAACTGGCGAACAGTACTCAAGGACGGGACGAACCAAACTAGAATATAATTTAACACACGACAAAGGATCGGAAAAAATATAGGAATTTCTTAAGATCAAGCGAGAAATGCGAGAGGCTTTAGAAGTAATTTCAGATATATGAACATCGAACTTTAATTTAGAGTCGAAAGTGACACTCAAGTCCCTGCAGTGTGTCACCGTACATAGGTACGAATTATTTAACGTAAATTGAAAGCTAATAGGGCGAGGGTTATTAGAAAATGATAGATAGACGTACTTAGAAACATTTAGTATAAGTTGGTTATAAGAACTCCAAGATAAAATGGCATTCAAATCTTCTTGAAGCAAAGTACAGTCATCGATTGACGACACTACTTTGAAAACCTTGACGTCATCTGCATAAAGAAGGCAGGAGGAGTTGATGATAGCGGATGGTAAGTCATTTATAAACAGAGTGAACAATAGTGGGCCCAGAATGGAACCTTGAGGAACACCAGAAGACGGATGGAAGGGAGTAGAAAGACCCGAATGACACGATTGGATAAGTAAGAGGATAACCAGTGGAGCAAATAATTTAAAAAATTTAAGTTTGCTAAATTACTGAATCGAAGGCTTTAGAGAAATCCAAATACAAGGTTTCGACTTGTAAATGGTCCTTCATGGCTTTTGAAGTAACAGTCATGAATTCTAACAAATTCGTTAAGGTTGATCGCCCTTTCATAAAACCATATTGTTTAGGAACGAATAACTCATGAGTAACTGAAAAAAGGTGCAAGTACACGATTTTCTCCAGTAGTTTGGAGGAACAGGGTAATAAAGAGATAGGCCGATAATTGGCAACGTCTGAGGTGCTACCTTTTTTAAAAATAGGAGTAACATAGGATCTTTTCCAACACGAAGGAAAAGAGCCTGAAGATAAGCTAGAATTGAAGAGAAAGGAAAGGGGGATAAAAATAGAAGTAGCTAATGATTTCACAAAATGATTAGGAATATCATCGGGACCTGAACTAACAGAGTCATCAAGTTCTAAAATAAGCTTCATAACATCTTCTGGATAGCAAGTAAAAGGGAATGAAGGTGGCGTGTATACGATTGGGAATGAAGGGCTATTGCTGGGAGTAGCATTAAAAGTAGAAGAAAACTGAGTTCTAAAAAGTTCACAAATCTCGAGAGGTGAAGTTGCTAAGCAGCCATTCAAATTGTTTCGGAAAGTTGCTCATAATTATTTTTATAGAAGTTAAAGCGCTGACGCTCTTTCCGACGATAACGGACAGAAGCAGTATAGAAAATTTCAAAGCGTAAGGGGGGATGATGAGGATCAGGAGAGATAAGGAAAAAGAACTGGAGGTGAGCATAGCAACGATTGCTCCATACTACAAAAGAATAATTCAAGAATATCATAATTAACGTTAAAAAAAATTATTAAATTGAGCCAGGGAACACATGGATGCAAAAGAAGAAATTAAACACCAAATTTGAGATGAGTCAGAATCAACCTGATTGTCTATCTATCATTTTCTAATAACCCTCGCCCTATTAGCTTTCAATTTACGTTAAATAATTCGTACCTATGTACGGTGACACACTGCAGGGACTTGAGTGTCACTTTCGACTCTAAATTAAAGTTCGATGTTCATATATCTGAAATTACTTCTAAAGCCTCTCGCATTTCTCGCTTGATCTTAAGAAATTCCTATATTTTTTCCGATCCTTTGTCGTGTGTTAAATTATATTCTAGTTTGGTTCGTCCCGTCCTTGAGTACTGTTCGCCAGTTTGGTCGCCTCATTTGAAGTGTTGAAAATTTCACGCTAGAAGCTGTACAAAAAAGATTTACCAGAATCGTTTACAAGATCGTCGAATATCTTTGATGTTCCATTTGCACGTAGTTTGGTGTTTAGGAAGGTTAAAATCTCCACATAAAACAAAGTGACAATTTGAAAAGCGCGATAAGAAAATACTATCACGATCCCGCCTAACAATTGTATAGTTAGGAAAAATTTCAGAGTCAAATATACTATCAGTCAACCAGGATTCAAAAATACAGATTATATCATTAGAGAGAGAGAGAGAGATAGAGAGAATAGGATAAAGCTAGGTCCTTCAGCTTGGATCTTAAACCCCGAACATTTTGATAATAACTAAAAAATTTACTGTTCGAAAATTGACTTTTAAGAGTGCTATTCTGAAAGTTTTTAGGAAGAACAGATGTTACAGCTTTGGTAGGGAGCTCGGTGGAGAACGAAATTTTTTTCCTTGAAGTTATTAAAGATTTAACAAGCACTCCAGGCGGCCAGCGATCAGGGTTCAAGATGTAGTCACACGATGCCGGAACAGTCAGCTTGAAAGAAGCTATAACTCTGTTGATCAAGTTGTCCTTCCTCCATGTACGCTATACGCAAGCCTTGATATGAAGCTTTGTTTCGGTGGCGCTACAACTTGGTGGGATGGCAATTCCTCAGGAACATGCCGCATTTTGAAATTTTTTGGAATGGCTCCCCGATGAGATGAAGATCTCTGCGCCATACTTCTTGTAGTGATAGACAAAGAAGGCTGAGAAGAACGCAAAGCGACTGCAACACCGCTAACCATTAGCGTTGCGTTACTTGATGACGATGAGGGTATACTCTGCGGTAGATATCCTGACGTGATGGGCAGATTCGCATCTCTTCCAGCGAAGCCCGAAATTTTAGCTCGCAGAGGCAGTAAACATCACTGCTGTCCTTCAGAGACCAATAACATTCGCTAAAAACATTACAATTAGACTCGGAAATTTAGTCATGCTATTATTGCCGAAATTAAAATCATTACAAGGTATAAAAATTATAGCATAAAAAGATCATGGTTCGATCAGTGATGAAAAAGCCACCGAAAGCTTGAAAAGATAAGTTGATGGAATTTTCTTTACAAGAATTTCAAGTTATAAAGCAAAATATTGTATAAGAGAAAACTGACAAGGGAAGTAATACTTTCCTTACTTCCGATCCCAGGTTTAGTCAACGAATACCTAGCTGAAAGCTTCCCAACAGAGTTTGGCCTAAAATATGGGAATGAGCTTGCCTAAATGCTGTTAAATATTGCTCTGCGAAACGTTGTCAGGAAAACGCCAATTGCCACCACGGATATGCTACTTTATACAAGTCCACATGGCTAGTAGCTGATGCCGATGACATCAACATTATATCAAGATCAATTCCAGATGGCAAAAGGCCTTCATACGCAGTCAGAAGCGAACGAGATTCGGGCTATCGGTCGATGAAACTAAAACTAAATATATGACCGAGAAAAGAAAGACATGCCTGTGAGAAAAGTCGTAACCTTATACATGAAAAGTGTGGCTAGCATTCCATATTCAAGAGTTGAGAGAACGAAATCTGGCATAGGATAAATTCATCAAATAAAGCCTACCTCGCAAAAGTTCCTATTTATTCAGAGATATGCTTAAATTCAAATAGGCTTCGCATATACAAATCCCTCATAAAACCTGCGCTGCGGTATGGATACAAAAATGTTTAGGAGGAAGGACATATGGCCCAGTAAAGCAAGGAACAGAATAGAGAATTCATTGCAACGTAGTATTGTATTGTTACATGTACAAATAATTCCATGTACAAATAATTCTGCGAGCTACTGTCGCAATTGTTTTCATCATCATTAAGAACGTCAACGAATGAACTTACTCGAACCCACGAGAACCCAACAAGCATGATCAACATCTGCAAGTGACGTCACTCCATTCATGAATTTGCTCGAACCTACCTCTCGGTAGAACATTCGCCAATGTACGAGAAATGGGTGAATAGGTAGAGACCCTATATAAAGGCGAGCTGAATGAATGGGGAGGATGATTTTCATTCGACCGCGATAAGAACTGCGATTGTATGTGGGACGCGATATTATTCGAATAGTAGCAAAGTGTGTTTCGTAATAGTGAAGTAATTTAGAAGACAATTGCGATAGTAAATTTATGGACAAGTGTTAGAGTTTTTTTTAATAGTGACAATTAAAATTAGTGAAAGTGTTAACTGATTATTGTGCATTTTGTTTACTTCAATAAACTCTTTTAACTTAAATTAAAAGACATTGCGTTTTCACTTTCCCGGAACATTAAAATTATTGGCCGCGAACCAATAACACGCGACAGTATGGTTCGTATGATGACACACCTGTATTCGTATGAATTAAACTACGCAAACTGGAATGGGCTGGGCTCTATAAGATAGAAATACATGGGGAGCGCCTAGCAGAGACACGGAGTAATTTATGGGAAACCTCAGCGGATGCTGAGCTGTGATTATTGGACGCAACTTATCCTGGAGGTGCAGGACCGATTTTGAGCTGTATTCTAGATGAGGATTTCTACAGTAAAGCCGGCCTAATTGCTAACTAGATTGTTATATTTTCATGGTATAGGGAGTGTACAGTTCTGTACGGAATTGCGTTCGATAATTAATCAGTTTATGGTCAATTCGAAGAGCCAACTGAGTAAACTTAGTATAACTATTGAAATCTGATTTACTATAATGAAAAAGACTTACGGGTTTAAATAATCAATCGTAAGTAATTGATTGTAAAAAAAAATTTTCCTATCAACATTGATTGATTGCTTAATTATATTGTGTGATGAAGATAATAAACGCTTTACCGAATGAAATCTAGAAAACAATATGTGAAAATTGTATTTCAGACGACCAAACAGGTCTGATTATCAACATCAGATAAATTTTTTGTGATGTTATTAGTTAAAATAAATTAACGAATTGAAAGGACTAAAAAGGAATATACTCGGACGTATGTACGTTCTATTTAACATAATCGAAAAATCACTTTACCTTGACGAAAGTTGTATGAGATCGGCCGGAAAAAATGTATTATTGTGTATTTTAACAATATCACCAACACTAAGATGTTGCCACTTGACCGACGACCAAATGCCATCTTTAAGAATATCTACTTCACGGTGATTGATTTCGTCGTCAGCACGATGCCGTTTCTGTAATGGAAATCCGTTAAAATTCGTTATTATCAACTAAATTGGGTTAATACCGCCAATAAAAACTTACAATATCTTCAACTATTTCCTTAATTGCGCTTACAGATAATATAAAAATTAATGGTACTAATGTTGTGTAACGTCCCGTCGGCGATACATCAGGAATTTGTTGTAATAATGCAATTAACAGGAAAAAACAATTGGAGTAACGTCGAAATTGTTCGAACAGAAATGATGGTAAAAAGCTTATTATACTGAAACGAGATGGATTATGGTAAACTTTAGTAAATCATTGTGAAAATAGTACGAGTATTAACGTTTATGAATGTTTTTGGTGATGAATTCATTAATGCTAAATTTTATGCTCAAAGGCGTGAGCACGTAAAGGTGTTTTCATAGAGTAGAAAATTATATGGCGTCACTAATGTTATCACAGGAAATTGTTATTATTAAACTCTGCATATCATTTCACATGCTAATAGCACAGCGATTTAGATAACATCTTACTAAAAATGTGAACCTTGTGACTCAACTTAGAACAATGCTTTAATGGATTCTTTGTTAACTGACGTCAACTGTTTTAGGGATTCCCCCCAAAGCCTAGAACGAGCTACTAAGAGATGACTTTATAAAATTGTTCGAATGTAAATGTGAAATGACCTTATGAAAAATCGAAATTGAAACGTATTTGGAGGGAGGAGTATTAATAAAGATTTAGAGTGTAAGGTTAAAGAAATATTGTTTTTAAAAACTCAAAATACCCCTCAAAGCAGTTAAACGGTTTTTAGAAACATGCGAATTCATCATTCAAACCCATTCAGACAGACTTTACTTATTTTAAATATGAGGTTAAACAAATTACGACATGGAAATCCTACGTAAGGTTAATACTCACCTATATTTCGCTGTTGATATGTGATTATTGCAAAACTTTTGTATTTGCGGCCTATTTAAAATTATCGTTCGTTTCTCGGCATCTTCTAGTGTGACCCCTGATGTGGTTGCATCATCGTCATCTGGAAATAATGAAAAGATTATAAATTAGTCAAGCTGCATTTCAAGTAATCGTAAATCGTAGGCTAAGGTCTTTACTCTTTCCCATTTTTTCGGAGAGCGGCGTCTCTCGGGATGCAGATGCAAAGCAATATTTATGTAGCTTTCATAGACAACCGGCTCACGATTAAGTTTTAATGATTCCAGCAACGGAATATAACCGCAGACGATTTTTTCTATATTGTGATAAAGTGTTGTTATCTTTTCACTGATACATTAGTCATATCTCGATGCATAACGAAATTTATTAAAGTAAATTTACTACAGCTTTGTTAGAATTTGTACAGTTTGTTGCCACCAATGAGCGAATATTTGGAAGAAATAACACTCTGCATGGGGCTTGCGTTAAAGTGAGAGGTATAATAAAAAGTGTAGTCGATGGTTGGGTGACTATGATGTAATTTGTTTTTGTAGCGTATTACCTATGTGTAGCATTAAAATTTGAGTTAAATTTGATACTCGTATGTTCATTTTTCAGTTCTCATTCTAATTGAAGTTCTAAAATGTTTTACAATGACTGAAGTATTAGCCCGTAGGTAATCTATTGATGCGGCGAACATCGGACTGTATTTTGACTTAAAATTATATAAAATAAAGTTTAGATAGTTTGTTAGTGCTGCACAGTGTCTTTTTGCCTTACGTACTCTAACGCAAATACAAAGTGTAGCCAAACTCTATAAATTTCCATGAAATATTCATTCATGACATGGAACAGTTCTTTCAAGTGTACGGGCTGTTTATCAAAGCGCGGCAAAATGATGCATTTTTTAACATCTGCTTTTGTTGGGATTCGTATATTCAGAAATAATATGGATAGATAATATTCTGGAATAGCATTCCAGTAACTTTAGTCAAGCCAGGGATGTGGCGATCATTCGCTTTTTTAGGTACTTCCTCCTCAGAGTTCTCTTTCAACGTTTTTGACAAGTGGTATACAACTCAGTATTTATAAAGAACCATGTTGCGATGATTTAACCTGTTTTTTGGGAAATCGCTGTAGTAGTAAATAGTAGATCGTTTTGTTTCGCAACACTTTTTAACCGTCTTCTGTAGGAAACGGCTATCAGTTTCATACGTATATTTTTGCTTTTTTATCGAGCTTACTTGTTTTGAGTCCCTATCGAGTAACGGTAAAGTACGAAATCCGTTAGGTAAAATTTTATTTTTCGACTTTGGTATCGATTTCTCTTTACTAGGAAATGATCTACGGACGGATTCCAATTATTGACGTTGCTTATGAAAGGCAACATATGGTAGTAATATATATCAGCTTTTGGTGGTAATTTAATTATGGGCTATGAATATATTCTAATAACTTATGGCGAAAATAGTCAAGAAATAGCAGTCTCGCAGTTTGCATTAAACCTACCATTACTTTATTACGAGGATAAGGAATCGAATGTTGTTTTCACTAAACTGTGGTATTTATTTTAAGTTAGGTTCCATGCAGAGGGCTTGTCAACTGAATAACGGCAAAGGAAAATTGCCGTTAGAAAAAGTGTATTTTGCGTAGATTTTCACCGCTGCTGTTAAACATATGTGTCAGTTTTAGATATTAAGATGCAGATTATAGGAAACATGAACTTGTCGATCATTGGATAATTTTATGGCAATCCAATCAGCGCATCCGCAAATATATTGAACGCTTTTAAGCGACGGGTCTTGAGGCGGATAATTGAAGCGAAACTAGACGGGGACCAATGGCGAATTCGATACAACTATGAGCTGTATGAAATTTTTGACGAGCCGAAGGTCTCACTGATTATAAGACTGCGGAAGCTGCAATGGGCTGGCCATGTGAATCGTATTGACGAACAACGGATACCCAAAAAGATATTCGTTGGGAGAATTGAAGGGCGGATACCAGTGGGAAAACCGAGAAAATACTGCTCTGACTCGGTCGACTAAGACAGTTCATCGCTGCTCGGATTTCGATATTGGAGGACGTGGTCAATGGACCGAGACAGTTGGAGGCGCTTGTTGCAGGAAACGACGGCCCGAGAGGGGTTGTAGTGCTATGAAGAATTGTTAAAATTTCATTAGAGTTTTTTTCCTTTGAAACATACTCAACCCTTTTGCCTCATTCAAGGATTTCATCGCCTAAAACTTTGTGGATAATGTAAAAGATGACCGTTGGAGCTTGTTAACACTACGGCACATTTCAAATAATATTTTGATGAGATCAAATAGATTAACACATGATTTGCATTAGAAAAAGAGTGTGACGACCACGTCACATTGGTCAATTTGCCAATATTAGATTTATTCTAGTAATTTTTAAGCACTAGAATTTATACCTTATTGTGAACAAAAAAGTACATCAAAGACGCTCGTGTTTTTGAAAATAAATAAATAATTGAATTTTATCACAAAAAAGAAAAACTTAAAAATGTTTTCGATATGTAGTGTTTTCGATATGTAGTCATTATGAGAGAGTAAATCAATTCATCAAAATAATTCATTGTTTTACATAATATGTTGCTTTAAAATTTCATAATTTTTATATAATATTTAATGTAAACTCATAAAAAAATATTATTACAAAAATGAAGGCGAACATGAAGAAATATAATCCTTGCAAATTAAATTATCGGTAAGATCACTTAAACAGAATAACCAGAGGCTGCAACAGTCGTAACCCCGAAATTTTAAAAAATAATTGAATCGAAAACTAGTATTCTTCGATTTTGATTACATAGATGTATTCACGATCAAGTATATTGCATCTTCAACATTACGACAATATTGAGGGAAAAATAATTGGCGTTATTGTGTTCTTGATAAGAGCCAACCATTACATTTATCGAACGGGAAAGATTCCTTAACGCGAGAATTATATCTTACGAGAAAAATCCTACAGCTCTGCTACTATATCCTACTTACACCTCCTTTGTGGGGTTGTAAGAGGACGAAGGCGAATCTTCCGCGCCTGATAACGGAATCGAAGTGATAGCTATGCCAGCGGCATGGAGGTTGGGCGACGGGCTAACTTCCCGTCCCTGGAAAACCTTAAAATATTCCGAAACCTTCAGACGGGCCTCGGAGTGGATTGGACTTACGGCAATATCCTCGCAAACGGAAAAAAGACTATGGCATTGGGTCCTGGAATGTTAGATACCTCTGGCATTGTTAAGGATTTTTTACAACAGGCCAGTCAATATAAATTAAAAATGCTGGCAATCCATTTATTCAAGACATGAGATATCATACAATATTCAAAAGTGGGAAGCCTATTGGAAAACGAGAATTCGGAGTCGTCTTTATTGTGGATAGGGAGTTCACGTCGCACGTAATTGATTTTAAGGCAGTCAATGAATGGTTGTGTGCAATCCGTATAGAAGTGGAATTCATCAAAATCTGGCTGATAAACGTTCACGCTCCGACCGAAAAAAAGGACGAAGAAACGAAGGAAACGTTCTACAATCATATGGAAAGACTAGTCGACTCATTGCCTACAAGCGACATCAAAATAATTTTGAGTGATTCCAACGCTAAGGTTGGCAAAGAGCTAACTCATCGGGGAATGACTGGAGGATATAGCCCCCACGATGAAACAAATAACAACGGCCAGCGCCTGATTGACTTTGCATGTAGCAGAAATCTAGTCATACGTTCGACCTGCTTCCCTCATCGACGCATACATAAAATGACCTGGGTATCACGGGATGGGAGCACACAAAATCAAATCGACCAAGTTCTGATCTAACAGTGTTGTGCCTCGAGCATACTTGACGTCCGTATATACCGAGAAGCCAATTGTAACTCAGATCATTACTTGAACAAATTAACCTATCGATGCCGTAGGCATATTCAGCAAAGACCAGCTCGTTACAAAAATTTGACATCCAAAGTCTCCAAACGGCGCCTGTGGCCACAAATTTCACGGAGACTCCCGCCAACCATCTGGTCCCATCTTATCGGCCGCATTGTTAAAGACAAGTAACGAGCTCTTGATGGAAGGGAAAGCGGCTTTTAAGACCGTAAGACCGTCGCAGAACAGACGATCAGAGATCAAGCCCGGCACAAGAGAAATGATTAGTTCGACGATGAGTGTCAGAATGCGTTAGACAAAAAGAATTAGGCGTACAAAGATTACGTAGGTAGGAAAACCAGGATGAAGAGAGAACACTATGAAAATCTCACATGAGTAGCGAATAAGATTTTAAGAATTAAGAAAAGAAAATACTATGACGGCTAATCGAGAAGTATCGATGTAAGTCTAGCGAGGAACAACACAAGACAAGCATGCAAAGTAGTGAAAAGCCTGAAACGTGGTTCTCAGCCCAAAAGGACGCTCTGTCGTGATGACATCGCCAATATCATCGCTGATGAAACCAAGATTAAGGAAAGAAGGGCATCATATTTCAAGAACCTCTTAAATCCTCCGCACAGCTCCAGAACATCGGACCCTATAGATGTCTGCGGAGAGCTTCCATTGTCCATCGTTGACTTTAAGCAAGCATACGACAGTATTGATCGTGACGTACTGTACCAAATAATGCTTTGCTTTTGCATTCCAGCCAAATTAGTCCGTCTTACTAAAATAACAATGACGTCGACGACCTCCCAAGTGCGCATCAATAACCACTTCATCGATGCCTTTGACACAAATATCGGACTAAAACAGGGAGATCGGCTTGCCCCATTGCTATTCAATTTGACTCTGAAGTACGTCATACGGAAGCTCCCTGTCGATACATGAGGTACATCACTATTCAAGTCGAGCCAAGTGGTAGCCTATGCGAACGACATCAACATACTGTCACGGTCATTAATAACTGCCAAAGAACTCTTCCGGAAACTCGACAGCGAAGCAAAACTAGTGGGGATACAAATCAATGAAAATAAAACAAAGCTCATTTATTTATTTTATTTATTCAAATCCATTTAATAGACAGAAATCCAATTACAAAATAGACTTAGACAATTAAATATAGTTAAATATAATTTAGAGTAAGACAAATCAATACAACAAATCAAGCAGAAAAAAGTTAATCTAAAACATGTAAGAAATGAAGATAGAGTCAAGATCAAAGTTTATAAAATTTCCTGCATTTTCGAAAATGAAGTTGAAAGGGACTCCACTGTAGCATTAGCTGACCGAAGCCGGTCTACAAATGATGAAATGGTATATTTGCGGCACCTATGAAATGGTATATTTGCGGCACCTGCAGTCAAGGAAAAATACCTCAGGTACACAAAATATCACACGGCGAATTCAGTATTGAAAATGTTAGCGACTTTGTGTATTTAGGCGCCAAAACAACGAGAACCAGTAATGAAAGAGATGGAATACGCCGAAGAATACAGCTCGCAAATAAAATATTTTTTTCAGTTTTGACGATCTTGAAGACCAGCTGCATACACAGGAAAACAAAGCTCAAAGTATGCAAATCTGTGATAAGACCTGTGTTGTGCTGTGGGTGTGAAACATGGACCCTAACGGGTCCTGAGGCGAATAATCAGAGCAGAGCTAGACGGGGATCAATGGTGAATTCGATACAACCATGAGCTGTGTGAAATTTTTCACGAGCCGGAGATCTCAACAATTGTAAGACTGCGGAAGCTTCAATGGGCTGGCCACATGAATCGTATGGACAAACAACGAACACCCGAAAAGGTATTAATTGGGTGAACTGAAGGTCGGAAACCAGTGGGAAGACCGAGAAAACGCTGGTCTGACTCGGTCGACGAAGACAGTTCATCGCTACTCGGATTTCGTAATTGGAGGACGCGGTCAATGGACCGAGACAGTTCGAGGCGCTATTTGCAGGAAGCGAAGGATCGAGAGGGGCTGTAGTACTACGAAGAAGAAGAAATGTTACCATATCGTTCATCATGACTGATGATTGAAATGCCGAATATATTTTTATTTCGTTAGTAACATCACGCGTCATTTTATCAAATCTGAAAATTATTCTCGCGTTGCTTACTATTTCTGTTTTCCTTTTGAAGATTTTTTTTCAGTCATTAGTTATATTCACTATAACTAAAATATTGGAATCATAGTTTATATTTTGGTGTCTTCGTAATTTAAGGTAAAAACCGATGAACATTCGTTATTTGTTATTTTTCGGAAATTTTGATAAGTCAACTCAAAATGTAAATAACTGAATACTTAATGTATATTCCAATTTATATTCAAATACTATTTTTTCGGAATTAAATATCGACGTAACTTTTTAAAATATCTCATTGGCTTGTAGTTCGCAGTAAATTTTTTTAGTTTTGACGACCATTATTATTCATACAAGAACAAGTACTTCCATTTTATTATTAATAACGGCTCAGCTTAACAGCGAAGCCATTACTTATCAGCGTAACAACGATGTATTAGGTTTTCACCCCTTTTTTTGGTAACAATCAGACAGTGACACAAAAGAATTCAAACTCATCAACATATCATGCATATACACGTAACTATAGAATTAAAATACACTTTGTACTAAAAGTTGACCCTAAATAATTATAATGAATTACTTCCTGTTATCTTGGAGAAAGCAAACTAAAATATAATTAGGTACGGAAAACTATTCACTGTCTAATTTGCTTGACAAGACGTTAAATAAATTTAAAATTTACTAAAATTCCGACATCAGAGGCTTAAATCTGGATGCATTGAAGTATCGTAGCCCATACTACCGTCGCGCGGTTGTTGCTCATCATGTTCACCTCATCCGAGAGAGTACTCCGTTGAATCTTGCGATGGGCTGGCGAAATCGTATGAGATGTCGTGCCATTTGGCGGGTCTGCCATTGGAAATGGTGGTTTTTTTAGCCGCATATAGATTTGCTTCCACCTGGGCTTTGGCAATATTTTACTTACAGCGAATACATTTGTTTCCAAACCAATTGAAACCTTGTGAGGTCGTGATTCTACACTCGGAAACTATTCCAACGATTAACGTTAGAACGAGCAGGTTTTAAAAGCCACCAATTTTGTTCCCTATCCCATGGTGACCTCTCTGATTTAACTTCTTGTATACCAAGTTCGATTGATGGTTTGCAATGCTATGCGCGGCACTTCTTCTCTCATCACAAGCGGTTCACCTGTCACTCGTACGCGTAAGGTAATTTGGAAAATTTTCTACCAAACTTTATAGTTTTTCCAGCAGTAACTGAACGTGCAATTGCGTACATACTCAAAGTTAATAAGGGCGCACGAGGATACACGGAGAACACTACCGGATTCAATAATACTCAGCGACCAAAATCCCAAACTCTCGTCCAGCTGGCTGACCTTCGATCTCCTGAAAACTCACACTGCAAATTCAATGATATTACTCAATTTTTTTACCGTTTTTTATTGATTTGCACCTAGCACAATACAGTCTGATTAAAATGTTTTACAAATTGGTGCAGCAGATTTCTTGACCGCACAAATTCGCGCTACAACAAGCGGAATTTTTGAATGTCTTCGCAATCGAGGGCGAGCACAGTTAAGGGCAGGCTGGCCAATATGCACGTGAAATTCGTAGCGTTCCTTGTCTCTGCATCTGTGCCAACCACTTTTGTTGCAGGTCCTTGCTGAGAGTGCCGCTTCATAATTATTGATTAATTTAGAGTCGTCTTCTTGATCATGAGGATCCCCCTATATTAGCCATTAAACTTGCAAGTGCCATTACCCTCTGCCGCTTTATCGGCTGTTCCCCGATTTACTTGGAAAAGCTCATTTTCGAGTCTATCAATATGCCCAAGTATTTTACTACTGGTTTTGATTCTACCAGCATTTTATCCATATTGATAGTCCCGGCTCTGGGAGTTCTTTTTTATCAGGATGATGGTTTTGGTTTTTTCCAATGCAAGGCTGACGCTTACTACGTAAATTAGCATATCAAGTGTGATAACCTCAATCTTAACACCCTTCGCCACTGACGTCGACCAGCAGATCCCTACACGCTACGCCACTGACGTCGACGGGTGGTATGCGTGTTCTCTTCTCTAGAAGTAATAACAGTAAACTATCACCTCTTGTCTCTAATCTAATCCTCTGCTAGTCAGTGAATAAATACTACCATTTAATTAAGACAATGTAGACCAAATTGTTGGGTGATCTTCCGTTCATTGCGGTCTTTTCTGGACTGTTTGTGTATGGTGCCATGGCTTCGTGAGCCTTTTCTTGTCTACAATGCTACACAAGAAAGTATTCGTGGCATCTTAAAGAGTTCTTTGTGCAGCGACCTACACGGGTATTTTGGTTTCCCGTTGTGTTTTATTTTTTGGTTATGTTTATCCTGTTAGCGACGCTTTAGATGGGCCGGAGTCGAAGTGATAGGGCGAGAGAAGTCACCGTCATTTGTCGGTGCGCCCCGCGCCATTTTGTTCATGCATATCGGTACAACGAGAATTGTTCCCTCGTTGTCGAAGCGCAACATCATTCGACCCGCCTTGAAAAATCTCCCCACCCGTAGAAAGTCAATGCACTCCGAAGAAAATTGAGATCTCAAGGGACTGCGTATCTGAGGGGGGTTATGGAACAAATTGTCTTTCCGGGAGGTGTACTTCGAGTTGCTTGGCGGAATTTGATGTGTAATTCCCACTCAACCAGAAAGGGGCTTGGCGCGTGCGAGTATTCGGAACATAGACTTTGGGGCGTTGATCAGGTGGTGTCGTCAAATGGAGCGATTGCAGACAATGGCTGTCAAGTTTACTGAAAAGTATGAATTTCCAATTTTTCATTCCGTATAAAAATGCAGATTTGCTCCATTCAGTTAGTTAGTCAGATAGTTATTTTTTTAAAAAGATTTTACGATCAATCTTAGATACCGCAAAAAAATAAAAAAACCGTTCAATACTAACTCACACCGAAAGAAGTATTGGATGATCTGATTCATGTTCGAGCTGTTATTAGTTGTTTAAATTCTTATTAGACATTGCTCAACGATTGTTTAGTGTATTTTTTCTTTCATTCTGCGTACAGAATTAAGACTTATATTTAAAACACATGCACGCCTATACATGCGCCAGATTAAGTAGTAAAAAAAATATAAGCAATAAAATCATTTGAATTCTCATCCGAGAAAGGAAAAAAAATTATTTATATTTTCCTTTCGAATTAGTTTATAATTCCATTTCGAATATGAACTCTTCCAATAAAACTGTGTTATAAGGCAATTTGTACTGTCTTTTGAGAATTTAGAAAACACAAAATAAAAAGCGCAAACAAAAGGTTTTAAAAAATTTCCTAAATTATACTTTTAATTTTTCTTCCGAAGCTAAAAAAAATGATCAATAAAATAAAACTACATTAATAACGCATTAATAAATCCCAGTACAACATTAAGAAATGAAACTAATAATTAACTAATAATTAACTTTAGGATAATTGGTAAATATGTATTTTCATACCTCTTCCAAATACAAAAATAATTTAAATGGAATGTTTAGTGATAACCGCCTGCCGAGGAGCATTCTTTTCAATTTTTCTTAAACGACAAACAACAAAACGATACAGAAAATGATTTATATTATGCTTCGTAAATAGTTTTTAAGTGAAGAGAAGGTTCTCCAATCAACAATTTTTACATTGTAACTTGAACAATAGTAAGAAAAAAGAATAAGAGAAAAATTTATCGAAGCTAAAAGGAATAAATGCGACCTTAAGAAAAAAAAAGAGAGACAAATATTGTGAGCCGGCACTATTACATTTATGTATATACAATACTTAGTTTTTTTATACTCAATACCTTGTATTTTTTTTGCTTATTCATTACATACTTTTACAAGTATATTTCGTAATTGTAATCACCATTTGCAACTTCGAAAGGAAGGCCCTGCATTGCTGAATTAATCCACGTCTTTCCTTTCCAGCAAAACCGTTCCCTTTCAGCAGGATAATGTCGGTGAAAGGTGAGTATCCCGCCGAGCGGGTAGGGTTTCAGTAATCCGCGGTTTTGCGTTGCGGTCGGTACGCAGTGCCATAGATTGAGTTTGCGTTTTTCCTTAGAGTAGATTTTTTCGGTTTGAATTCGAGTAGGTTATTTGGGGCACCGCGTCGGTAATATTTGGGAGCGCGCATTTTTTCAGCGCTTTTCTAGGTTCCTTTTCCGCGGAACGAAGTTGCGTAATTTAGAGTCGTTGTATGTTTTCCGACGCGTTTTAAATCGGGCATTTAACCGGTGGCTGAGTGTTGTAATTCGGACTTAGTCTGCTCGCGTAAGACCTGCGACCGAAACTCCTCTTCGAACTAGCTAGCTAGCCAGCAGCCACCTCGCAGTAGACTAAGCGTGTCCGGACTTGTTATCCTGATGGTTATAGTCTGTTGTCGTGTTCCAAGACTTCACGTATAGAACCGATGAGAGATCGGTTTAAATTTCCTTCGGGAAATCTCGTACGTCTCGTATATCCACACAGCTGATCAAGCGTGGCTCATCTGGCAGATCCGGCTTCAGAAGCCCATCATACGAGATGCTCTACAAGTCAGGGCTAAGAATAGAGACCTTAGCGACACCGGATGTAATTTCAATCCTCCGCCGAGCTTCCTTTGTGTCATAGAGCTGGCAACGATCCTTCAGATAGTCCTTCAAATCCGCATCAGATATGCCCGTACTTGCTGCCAGAATATGCGCCCATCTAGACCGTAAAGTGGAACTGCTATGTGCCTCTGTGCGTTGGACCGCGTTACCACTTCTCCAATAGTGTAAATGGTAGAGCGATCTGCTTTTAAGCCATGGAGATAGGTCCCCAGCAGCATGAATCGCGTCAGCGAGTCTTCCCCGATGAGTTTTTCGAACATTCGCCCGGTCGTGTTATGATATGATATTAACAAAACTTTTTAGTTTCCGGACCGTTTTCACCTCGGGGCAATATTAAAACAAAAAATTTTAGTTCCTTTTTGGGTGAACTATAGTTTTCTTTTCTCATACGCACATTTGTAGTGCAAATTGGGTAGATGACAAATGCCCGTAAAGGACTGCAGCGATGGTCTGCTGTCTCGGTGAAAGAAGATGGTGAGATCCGCCGAGATTGGCCTTGTCAGAGGAAGCGTGAATGCGCTGGCAGGCTAGCGTTGCGGTGTCGTGGGGCGGGTTCTTTTCTCCAGCGACCCACTACAAAAAATTTCGCATTCACGAATTGAAAAGTGTCTAATGCCGATCGACTGATGTCGAGGTCGAGGTAACCTACTAAGGGTTGAAATTGCTTATAGCCAGTAACAAACTAGGCCGAGAGAAAACAGACGGACTTGAGCGGAATTCGTTGTTACCGAAGATACTTATCGCCCCCAAATAAGGGTGGGCATCCAGGTGGAAGCGGTGCCCCCTCGCACGCTTCCAAACGGATCAAGAATGAAATGTAGATGTGGTCATATATTTCCCATTTAAGTGAAAAGCTCATACAAACATAATTTGTATGAATTTTTCCCTTAAATGGAAAATATAAACTCGGCCAATTTATGTTATAGTATTATGTGATGGAATCACATAACACTATACTATAAAGGAGCACGCGAGTGGAAGGCCACTCTTCTTTTTTATTGCAAATATCCATTCTTATTCGACTCAATTTTGACTACAGTAAATCAAAATAAATAATATTATATGCATCAAATATACAATTTCAACTTAAAACCTTTTAATTTAATAGAGCAATGTAATAAAAAAATGATTATGCTATTACAATGGTTTTAAATCTTTTATCGCCACTCACATTTTTTCTTCTGTGTTATGGATTTTGTATTGAATCAGCCATGTTTGTTTTTAAATTTTTACAGTTCTCTTTTACAAACTATCAACTACACATCAGTATAATCACATTTTACTTGAAATTGTGGTTTAGACGTGACAATTATCTCAGAATTTTACACTCAACTTCAAGAACGCCTTTTTTTTTCTTTGCAAAATAAATTAATAATGACAAATCAATCAATCATATATGATTACTTGATTTTTGTATCTATCCCAATTCTAAAGGGATTATTTTTAAATTAAGATTTGACTTTTATTACTAAAAAAACAAGGAAAATATAATTCTTAAACGAGAGTGGAAAACAACACTAAAGCATCGTATAATCCCATCTGACTCCTTAACATTTAAACTGATAATAGTTCGGTAATAGCCAGCAGATCATATGAAGCACCCAATCTTACGCGAAGTGTAAAAAGGAGCAGCCGCCATTCCGCTACAATGTCCATAATCTGACAGAAATTTCCGCAAGTTTATGGAGCTCCCCATACTCATTATACCGAAAGAGTCTGTGTCTTATTTTTCTGGCACTCTGCATTTGGACTGCAAGCTTTCTTATATAAGGCGCACTCCTAACTGTAAAGGAATTTTTCTTCCACTAGTACTTTCGAGTTTTACTTTCTCTACAGAGATTGCAGCATGATCTACTTTTAGATACGATTCAGACTGGCGTGCATGCGATTCGGAACTAATGGCGAGGATACTCTTAACGATCGACAATTGAATAGGACTTATTTTGGTTTGTGAAGGGCTTCAGAATTTTCAGTTTCGTTCGAATCCGGTGAACTTAGGTCATGCTGAGCGTACGATGAAAGTGGTAGCATGCAAGGAAATTAAGCAAAAAACCCACAGTTTCAATATTTAACCAACACTGCACCAGCCAGTGTATACATGGGTAGATTTTATTTAATAATCGGCTAAAATTTTCTATGTTACTGATTGAATTTAACGTTTTTGTGCCATCTTCGTTTGTCGTACAGAATTCGGTCATGGACGCGCGGATGGAGTCATGGTCTTATGCGTAATCACGTCCAGAGTTTCGTTTAAATGCACCTTAAACTCACGAACTTGATTTTTAAATTCTTCGGCATGCGATTTTCACGAATCGCTGATGTACACCAAGTTGGCGGAATTCTAGGGGATAAGACGAGTTTGCGGTAAAAAAACAGACCGATTGAGCACTTCACAGTTATTTCAGTAATAACCATGTTGAAGTCATTTTTATGAAATATGTGGTATAAAACTCGAACAGGACTGCAACTGATATGATGCTTGCCGGCGCGGTCTAGCGACGTGTTCGCGGTGCCGATCAATATCAGCTTCCTTTCTGTTACCAGCTGTCACCTTGCGGAACTACTTGCAACGGCAGTGGACGAGCCTTAGAACCAGTCTCAGTTGCATTGCGGAAGTACAATTCGTGAAAAAGCTCCGTTGTAAAGGGGTTGCCCTGCTCAAATTCCAATTGTAGATTTGGATTTTTAAATTAATAGAAGATAATAATGCAACAAAATTTAAATAATAATAAAAGATAAATATCATAAAGAACATAATTATAAGGAAAAATTTAAATTTCATATAGAGAGGAAAATTTTTTTTCAATAGCTAATTACGTTCATTACTTAATCAAGGTAATCCTAAGCCAATATTTGTTTTTGTTTCCACAAGTCCTTAAAGGCGACTTAATACATATAGAAGAGAGTAATTATGGCCCAGGTCGGTGTTCATCCTTTATTGTTTTTCTATCCAGCTGATGTGTAGGCTTTCGTAAGAGTCCAATTTCTGCTGATTTATAACCTCTTTGACGACTCTAACGTTGTCGTTGCTTATAGCGTGGTTCGTTTCGATCATATGCCTCGCCACTGTGGATTTAATATCGCATTGTCTCTTTTTGCCGATTTTGCAGTTTTCAGCTTCTCTGAAGTGCTCCTGCAGTTTTACGCCGATCAACCGTTTGGTTTGTCCGATATATACCGCTTCGCATTCCGGGCATGTTATTTTATAAATGACATTTTTCTCCCACATTTTTTTGTATCCTTTGAGCTTCCGAGAATGGTTTTCAGTTGTATACTCTTGTTGAACCAACTATGTCGATGTTCCTTTCCTTCCCTATTGTTTATGTTCTTTGAAACAATTGTGAGTATATTATCGCCGCCTTAACATTTTTGGTTCACTACTTTGCCCGATTGTGGTATGGTGGTTTATTGCGTCCTTCGATCTCTTTTTAAGTAATTATTTGGTCGATCATTGTTTTACGATAACCGCTACAAACTAATTTGTTCACTGATGAAGGAAGTACCTTCTGAAACGTACGTATAAGAAAATAAAAACTATAATTCACCCAAAGAGGAAATAATTTTTTTTGTTTTAACATAATATTCACCCTGTAGTCGAGCAAACTTAAAGCTGTTAACTTCGCACACCTGTGGAGCCAATATAGTAAAGTACTTCGCGTGGCGGGATTGGCTCAACGTACATCCAAATAGCTCAACCAATCCTTTTTCTCAGTGTATACGAGTAAATTACTGATTGCCAGTGGTTATTCAATTTGTCCAAAGTTTGCATTTAATTGACGTTATCTAAAAATTTGATACGATTGGAGCTGCGGATATTTTGTAAATATTAATACATATTGATTATTCTAAAAAAAAATCACCGCGATAAATATAATCTTTTATCGGGGGATTTCTCTAGGATTCGATTAGGAGATTATCATATCACTACCGTTGGTGCCATTGTAATCTATCGACATTTTTTAGATATTGCTTCTGATTCGTAAATAATCACTTCAACGTTAAAGGTATCATTGTTGGATTATAACAAAATAATTCATTAATCAGTAGAAACACATGACGCCATGATAGATTTTCAACGTATTAAAGTACAGATGATTCGAAAGTTTCACAAAACACAATACAAACAATTGTTCTTATCGGTTATTGCATGATCTTGAAACTATTTCTGAAGACAGAACACTTCCACCCATTTTTTAAGCGGCTGCGGGCTTTCACGTGCATTTCAACAGATGGGTACTTACCTTGCGAAGGAAAAGTTTTGTAGGAACGCATTCTCGCCTCAATTTCCCGAAGCATTTGGCAACATTACAATTTAGAAACACAACAAACACGACGGAAGATTGCACTAAATCATTTTATCACTACACTATGAAGAAATTTAAAGCCAAACTAATGATCGCACGAAAAATAGAGGTGAATAATGAATAACTCGTATGTTATCTTTCTCAGAGACAATTACGCATACGTCCGAGAGTATCTGCAAGTTTGAATAATAGGGTTGAGTCAGATGCGGTTAAACTACTGTTTTTCTTCTTTTTGAATCATCTGATCTCTATGGTAGTATGCTTGTTTCAAACAATATGAGACGATAAGTTCGCTAGTGCACTAATTACTTTTCACTAGTCGCGCTTTGAGTGCACTTGCAATAATTTCACAGTCAGGGACGTGTAATGTAATTCGCTGAGAAAGTTATTTTAAAAAGAAAGTTGAATTATTCAAATGAAAGATGTTTAATAATTGATAAGATATGATATGTTATCAAAAATTTGCGATTCGCTATGGAAAATGCTGCTCACCATGACATATGACTTTGGGAGAGTAATTAAACTGCTTTAATATACTGGTAGATGTGATTTGAAGCAATTTTAATAATGTAACAATAGACATAGAATAGGAATTGACTGTTTGCCTTTTTTTTAATTGAATGTGTATCAGGAAATAAAAACTATCATCAGCGCCACTGTCAGCTATAATTATAGGCATAAACCAAGATTGTTTATGAAATTAAGGGAAATCACATTTTCTTATTAATATCGAAATTTGATGAATTAAAAAATTTTCACGCGTTTTAATCTCAGCTTATTTAATGGCGGAAGGAGCATTAATCAATCAGGATTTTATTGCGATTTGTATTTATGTCAATTACGGATATAAGACCTGTCTTCGAGCAATTCCTTTTCCTCTCTTCCTTCGCGCTAGAGAAGGGATTCCCGTAAATTGAAAGCGTCTTTGAGCGTAGGAAAATGAGGCCTAGCCCGAAGTCATTGTAGTGAAAGTAGGCATAGTTAAAATTGTCCGTTAAGGACTGCAGCGATGGTCTGCTGCCCCGGCGGAAGAGGATATTAAGATCCACCGAGACTGGCTTTGTCTGGGGACGCGTGAATGCGCTGGCAGGCTAGCGTTGCGGTGTCGTGGGGCGGGTTCCTTTCCCCCAGCACAAGGACCCACTACAAAAAAAATTTCGCATCTACGAATTTCTGTGGTCAAATAAAATGTCGGCCGAAGTCTAAACGGAGGTAACCACATAAGGGTCGGAAATTGCTGACGCAAAGGACAAACTGGACCTAAAGATAGATGGACTTAGGAGGGCTTCGTCGGTACCCGACGATTCTTATGGCCCATAAATCAGGGTAGGGTATCCAGATGGAGGTGGTGCCCCCTCGCACCCTTCTAACCGGATCAAGATCCAAACGTAGACGTGGCCATATATTTCCCATTTGAGTGGAAAACTCATACAAACATAATTCGCATGAATTTTGCCATCAAATGAGAAATATAGACGTGGCCAATTGATGTTATAGAATTATGTGATGGAATCACAAAACTATACCATAAAAGGGCACGCGAGCGGAAGGCCACTCTACCCGGCAAGAGCCCCTGTTAGTTTATACCGGTTATCGTAAAACAATGATCGACCAAATGATTAATTAAAAAGAGATCGAAGGATGCAATAAACCACCATACCACATTAATCGTGCAAAGTAGCGAAATATTAATGCGGCGATAACATACTCACCATTGTTTCAAAGGACAAAAACTAAAGTGAAGAAAAGGAACATCGACATACTTGGTTCGGCAGGAGTATATGCAACTGAAAACCATTCTCGGCAGCCCAAAAGATCAAAAAAAAAAAATGTGGGAGAAGAATGTCGTTTATAAAATAACATGCCCGGAATGCTTAGCGGTATATATCGGACAAACCAAACGGTTGATCGGCGTAAGATTGCAGGAGCACTTACGGGCAGCTGAAAACTGCAAAGTTGGCAAAAAAAGACAATGCGATCTTAACTCCACAGTTGTAGTGAACAGCTGTAGATATATGTCCGTACAGGACTGCAGCTATGGTCTGCTGCCTCAGCGAAAGAGAATGTTAAGGTCCGCCGAGATTGGCCTTGTCTGGAGACGCGTGAATGTGCTGGCAGGCTAGTGTTACGGTGTCGTGGGGCGGGTTCTATCCCCCTAGCACAAGGACCCACTACAAAAAAATTTCGCATTCACGAATTAAAAGGGTCGAATGCCGATCGACTGGTGTCGAGGCCGAGGTAACCTACTATGGGTTGAAATGTTTGTTCCAGAAAAAAATTGGGCCGAGCAAAAACGGATGGACTGGTAGAGACTTACCGTCGTTACCGACGATCCTTATGGCCCACAAATAAGAGTGGAGCATCCAGATGGAAGCGGTGCCTCCTGCACCCTCCCAACCGGATCAAGATCCAAACGTAGATGTGGCCATATATTTCCCATTTGAGTGGAAAACCCATCCCATCAAATGAGAAATATAGGCGTGACCAATTTATGTTATAGAATTATGTGATCGAATCACATAACTCTATACCATAAAGTGGCGCGCGAGCGGAAGGCCACTCTACCCGGCAAGAGCCCCTGTTAAGCAACGAAAAACGGAGGAACGCGCCCGATGGCTAGCCAGTATTACAGGACGAGCCTTTCATCCTTGCGGGTCCTATACCCGGTCCGGTAAAACAAAATGGAAAGACCGAAGTTTATAATGTTAAATTCATTGTATTCATTACAAAGAAGAACTAGAAAAAGGCGATTTACAATAAAAAAAATGTATTCTCGTTAAAGGAAACTTACAAAATTCATTTTAAAAAAAGAAAACACAAAAACCATTCAAAAAAGAAGGAAACTTACAAAAATCATTAAAAAAAGGAAACTTACAAAAACATTAAAAAGGAAATATACAAGTGTTCAATGAGCGCTTCTTTTTGTTTATAACTTTTATGACTTCGGCGGTAAGGTAGGCAACGTGCTTCTATCTCTCAAATGAATTTATTCCTGTTTATCTGATATGGAAAGTATGAATCGGATGCGTAGCCTTCATTTTCTTCGCGCAAATTGTTTACAACGAGCCACCGTCAATTATTGTTTAATTTAAAAATTATCACCATGATGTGATTGTATGCAAACGTTCATTTAAAAAAAAGTACTATTAATTCACATTGCCTATTTCATATATTTGCAATTTATAAAATACTACGTAAGCTTTTTGGCCCAAAAAGAAAACGTTCGCCCACTACATCTATTAAATTCAGAATGAATTTTATCAATCAAACACTTGATTGCAATGCAGATCACTTGCACCATTTATTGCGTACACGTTTCATTCTATCAGCGCATTGCGAAGTTTTCTTCCATCCAATACGACGTTAAGTAGGGCAAGTATGCATGAACAATTATCAACTAAACCAAAAATTTAGCAACAAAAAGTAGGTAAATTATAACTCGATTCGCACTCGCCTTAATCCTAGAGGCTTGAGCACCTGTAATTTGTATTATCAAATCAAATCAGTTTTGTCGATAGACAAATCCGAAAAGGGTCAATAAACTCGTCTCGAAATATTACATTGAACAATAAGTTATGCGTGACTCATGTCAACTTGAAATGAAAAGGCCGAGTTGTTAGCTAGGGGAGACGTTACAACCCACGCGATGTTTGATTGTGCCAGAGTTCAGTAAAGGGTCCCTCATAAATGTTCGGAAAAACGATAAGTAAATTTGACTTACATTTAAAAGTAGAGTTTTGAGTGTTTGTGTTTCTTTGTTTAGATGCCTTCCAATAATCCGCAAGGCTGTTCAAGACTTTGGTGTGGGATTGGCGCTGATGATATATTCGACAGAGGCAATCACGTGGACCGGTAGCAGAGATACCTGTTGTATTGGTAAAACCTGTGCCTGTCGCTAACGCTGCCGCACTCGCTGGTGTTTGTGTTGACAGTTCTGGGTCTCACTAACTTCAACAGGACTGTTTTTAGATGTTATATCCACTATTGCGGCTGCTGCAGAACTCTTCCCGTCGGCAGCAAACGATTCTTCCCGTTTTCATTCAGGTGTTAACTAGGCACCGATATTTCGATCAGTGTGTAGTGAATAAGGATGTTCAATCAAGTCCGTAAAGGACTGCAGCGATGTTCTGCTGCCTCGGCAGAGGAAGGTGTCGGTATCTGCCGAGAATGCCCTCGTCTGGAGACGCGTGAATGCGCTGGCAGGATAGCATTGCGGTGTCGTGGGGCGGGTTCGTTTCCCCAGCACGAGGACCCACTCGAAATAGATTTGGACAGCCCACATTTCGAATCAGACAGCTACAAAGAGTTGAGGCAAACCATAGCGACCCAACAACCACAGCTGCCTGATTTGAAGGTAATAGACGGCTACGTGTATAGACGAAATGAATACGCCACTGGTGATCCATGGCAGGAAGAAGAGTCTTGGAAACTCTGGGTACCGGAGGAAATGACACCACATCTGATCCTCCGCGCACATGACCATCCTTTAAGTGCCCACGGAGGTTACGGTCGGACGTTACGGCGACTCAAGAAATACTTCTTTTGGCCTAAAATGGCATCGCAGGTCAAAGACTACGTGAGCGCCTGTGAGACCTGTAAAGGCACCAAAGCGCCCAACCAGCCTCTTCGACCTCCTATGGGTCAACTCAACGTCCCAGAACGCGTATTCCAACGTCTATACATCGATCTACTCGGTCCATATCCTCTATCGTCCATGGGACACATCGGAGCTATATTCGTTCTAGACCAGCTTTCAAAGTTCCCAATGGTGGAACCCATCCGTAAATTCACAACTCCATCGATCGTGAAATTCTTAGAGAACCGGGTATTCCATGTGTTCGGTGTTCCAGAGAGCGTGTACTCAGACAACGGAGTACAGTTCCGTTCTCGGCAGTTTAAGAGCCTACTTGAGCAGTATGGCGTTGAACACCAACTGACGCCCATATACTCTCCTCAGTCCAACGCATCAGAACGGTTGAACCGCACCCTATTGGCCGCGATCCGTTCCTACGTCCACCCATCTCAAAAGGATTGGGATCGGCGATTGTCTGCCATCACATGCGCCCTGCGATCCTCGTATCATTCCGTCACCGGTGTCGCCCCTTACTTTGCCGCCTTTGGACAGCACATGATTTGCCACGGTAAATCATACGGCAGTTAAAGTGTTTGGGAGACCCCGTCGTTGCGCTGGAGCCCCACGAACGTTTAGGAGACCTCCGCCAACAAATCGGACGGAAGATTAAGGCCGCAGGAAGTGCAAATGAAGCGCAGTACAATCTCCGGTCACGATCTGCTAATTTCAAGGAAGGAGATGAAGTTTTCCCGCGAAATTTCCGCCAAAGTGACACCGCGGGGCATTACAACGCCAAGCTGGACAGGCGATTCTTGAAAAGCCGCATAAAGAAGGTAATGGGACCTAACCGGTACCTGATAACGGATCCATCGGGAAAAGAAGTGGGGATATACCACGCGAAAGACCTGCGCCGATAGATAATTAGTCACGTCTGTTTGTCCGTCCGCATATATTTTCAAGAAACGCGCAAGGGTTGTATACTTCCGGGCAAACGTAGACATAAGTCAGTCCGTCCGTCTGTCAAGTGTGTTTTTCTTTTATTGTCCGTTATTTCTAGTCCCGACGCGAAGCCAACCCATGATACACAGAAAGATCCTTCAGCTCATTTTTCGCAATCCGCATTGCCTTGGGATCGCGAGAAAATTAGCTGCCCTGTAGTAATTGAGGAGTAGGGCTCTAAAAGCCAGCGCTGCCACAGGCACACAGCACAAACTCAATTTAACAATGAGTAACCATTCAGTCACCTTCCCCATCGCAACACTCGCTCTTTTTTCGCATGAAAAATAAGTCAAGAAAATGTCTTTTGTACTTAACTCCCGGGAAACAAAATTCTAAAACTGTTTAATATTTTTAATGTGTAGTGATTTTATTACAATATCTTTTGAATATAATTTAACGAATTGCGGTGTAACGCGGTATACAAATGCTTAGAACGAAACGGTTAACCCCTTAAATTATATGAACGATAAAATCATTGTATCATTTAAACCCCTTAAAATTTGTCAAATTTTACCGATTCCAACCATAATATTAATTAAAAATTGTTTTGTTTGTCGGTAATTAACGTGTGCCTGTCTAATTCTTCCGATTTTTTTTCCACTTAATTACGCCTAATCATTATAAACGAAAATTGCTTTCAATTGAAAACTTAATCGAATCTACAAAAGACGACGTAAATTTTAAAAACAACCGAAACGAGTGTGCATTATCACCATCGCGGATCCACCCTAGTACGCATCATCGATCGAAAATCGTCGAAGTGCATAGTCTAGTTCAGATCTATTACATTTCGTGTATGCATCTAGTTCAAGAAAAAGTACTGTTATTGGAGCCAACCGATGACGAAGCGCCTAATTTGCGAGCGATTTCGCGACTCGAGTGGGGTATCTGAGGCGTTTGCTGGGCCGGGTAATCGATCATCGGTTGAGTGATGGGTTAAAATAGTGAAGACATTAAATATAGCGCCAAGACTTGGTTGTGCTCATTAAGATCACCTCGGAGGTGGTCTCAGTTGGTCAGTCGGGAAGTGAACGATCGTGGACATCAGTGATAAAAGTGATCGATGCAAATTGTGCAAATAACGGGCAAAGAGTTTGGTAGAATGAGGTGGTTGCAGTAAAAACTTATTGAAAAACCGTTTTGATTTCCCGCTACTCAAATTTCGGCTCTTTCTACCTACAAGTAATTATACGTTCCCTAAAGTAGAGAAAAAGTGATCTAACCAACAATCCTGATAATAATCATAGCTCAACCGCAAAACTGAAACCCCAATTTAAACTGCTCAGATTGTCTCATGTCGTTGCAAATGTGTGTCACTATTTACATTCATTCAATACCCTCCATTGCAAATTATTTGGCTCGTATGCACTCCACTAGACCTGATCGTCTATCATGCACTTTGTTGATTGTCTTGTACGCGAGTTCGCGACGTCAATTAGCGATGCAACTATGTTTGGCGGGAAACAAAGTAACTGCCGCCGATCTGGCTCATTGGTGAATGAAGAATTGCATACTCACCAGCCAAAATCGAACAGGAAAACAGCTTGGGGGAATTTGACAATGATCATCGTAGTCAATATAGGCTGAAACAGGAGCTCGTACTATGAGAATGTGCTTTTGATGGAGAAATGGTGCTGTGAACTAAAGGATTGTTCTGGACGTAAGATGAGGATGGACTCTGCTCATTAGAAGTGCTGTACTGTGGTTCCTGCGATTAAGACAGGAATATCGAAGTTGAAGCGATCGAGTAGGCGTCACTTCAAGCTCTTCAAATTTGGGGTGCCTTGACGTAAATGGAGACACGAAGGAATGCATCGTAGTCACAGTCGCGCTTTCAACGATGAGTGGTGTGTGATCGCTGTTGATTCGATTTTGCTGTGCCATAGGATATCCTTGGAAAGTGGTTAAGTTATTATTACTTGTAGAATCTTAATTGCATGTCTCTATCAGTGCTCCTAAGACTTTGTTTTGTATTCATGATTGGATTACCTTCCGCTTACGGAGTACAGTTGATACCTTTGCGAATTTATTTGAACTAGCGACAAAGAACAGTCAAATAAATTTTCATTTTTTTTGCGTCTTGTAGAAGTCAGTCGATTTCGATTTTCCATAGCAATTTGAACTGAATCGAGGACCTATGACGAATTTGCGCGACTGGTTTTCTTTCGCTCGACACAAATTACAAGCCAGAGAATTTCCACCACAAAAAAAAAACGTACTCAGAGTTTAGTTCCGCGGAAGTTTTCGCCAGCCATTATTTCCAATTCATATTTCACAAGTGTCGGACCTCCTGGTTAGTGCTCGAGCCCCAGGCCGTGATTTAATCGAAGTTTTGTGAATTTAATGGTGGAAAATATTTTCCCACGCATCCACAAGAAAACGGTGTCCCGTCTCGTCTTGAAATGTGTATCGCACCCAAAAACGCCCAGTGACATTAAAAGTTAAAATTTCAAGAAAAGATTATTTGCAAGAGCCTCCTTTCTGAACTTGAACTAAATTGTGGAATACGTACGAGACCCTTTTTATGAGAAACCAATATTATTTCCTAATAACTCCTTTCCCGTATTTCGATTTCCTAAGGACTACTGTGGTAAATTCTTTTTGATGATTTCGGGGTTTAACTCAGAAATCTCCGGCAAACAATAGAATATACATTAACCCCTGTCATTGATGAATGTCAAATTTTTTTTGCGATAGATCCTTTTAAATTAGAACGCGTATAATTCTATTTCTTATCTTTTCGCTGGTGGTAGTGTTAGTTTTACGTATAGGGATGTAGGGAAATCACTAAATAATGTATAAAATGTGCATTAGGGTGAAATTTGGTCTTTCGGGTGATAGTCAGCGAAGTCCAAAGACTAATGATTTCTTTTTTTTGGAACAATCAAAAAAATGTAAAAGTAAAAAAAATAAAATTTAGAGTAAATGCTGCCGATCGTTCCTACTCTAGTAACGATAAAATCGATGGGTGAAATATACAATTTTGAACAATATTTGGTGCGCTTTTCACCGATATAGACTTAATATGGTACCATATTTTTGTTAATATGATATAAACTTCTCGATGAATGAAAACATAAAAATAGGTATATGCGTTAATTTCTTTTTAATTTTATTCAAAATTATCATTGGTAAATTTAATAGAATATGAGAAATTTTATTTAAAGCCAGAAATCGTGGTTGATCACAAAACCGCACACTTACTCTCTAGTATTTTTTCTACAGTATTCCTAACACGAGTCATCGAGTATAACTCACATGATGAATGTACTTGTAATTGAACCTCTCGATTAATTTAGTACAAGTTGCAAAATAATTATTAACTTGTGAAATATTTATTACCCAAAGCAACTGACATAACCCAAAGTTAAATTTTGCCCCGGAATCGTGCATACAATAATGATAAACAAACATAATCTTAGAATCAAAATAGTGAGGTCAAAAATAAATTTTTTTCGACACGTTCTTTATAGAGAAACATTTGTAGGCTAAAACGCTAAAATGGTAAATTTTGTTTATCTTTTGAAATGATTGTTTTCGGATATTTTCGGCTATTTGATTTTTTTTTTTATCAAACGATTTTATTATGTGTAGTACTAATGTTATTTTTTTCACAATCCTTTCATTATCACAGTATTAAGAAACGTACAAATGAAATATGTTTGAATCTCTTTGCTACTTACACACCTTTTTTTTGGTGTAAGTGTGTATAGTATTTAGAGAAATTTCAATAGAAATCAAGAGATAACCAAGTAAAAGAAATTATAAAAGTAATTCGAAAAGAAATGAAAAAGAATTGCTAGATTGTAAACTGGTCTTTCCTTTCTTCCGACTCTGACCAGGTATAGGACTCAGTACGGTGGCAGGCTGCCCCCCAAAACCATGAGCCAGCCACCGGGTACTTACTAATTCCTTTTTCTGTTTCAGGTGACGTTTTGGGTTGAGTGGCCCAAGCAGAGTGCCTTTTTATGGCATAGAGATATACAATCAAATTGTATAATTCTATGACATAAATTGGTCACCAATTCTATGACATAAATTGGTCACTTCTGATGGGAAAGTTCATACAATTCAAGTTGTATGAATCTTCCACTCAGAAGAGGAATACCTGGCCACTTCAACAAGCTATCTATGGATTTATTCCGGTTGGGTGGGTATGAAGGGGCTCCACCACCACCCGGTTGCCCCTCTTTCATTTGTGGGCCATGAACTTCGTTGGGTAATGACGAGGTCATCCCCAAGTTCGCCTTTATTTTCAGGTTCCACTTGTTCTCGTAACAAGTTACATCTCCCTCGGTGAGGTTATCTACCATTCTTGCGACTTCGGTCGCCTCTTGAGCTATCGACCAATTCGTGAATGCGAAATTTTTTGTAGTGGGTCCTCGTGCTGGGGAAACGAACCCGCCCCACGACACCGCAATGCTAGCCTGCCAGCACATTCACGCGTCTCCAGACGAGGGCATTCTCGGCAGATACCTCCATCTTCTTCTGCCGGGGCAGCAGACCATCGCTGCAGTCCTTTACGGACTTTATTGAACATCTTATTCACTACAAGTGCATCCCTTTACTTTTTCTTCGTCAAAAAACGTGCCTCAGACTTGGGCAAATCGATTCGAGACCAATCGATACAACCTCCACCCTGACTTCAATCTTATCTTTGCAATGATTTCCACCTTGGAAGCATTTTTGCCCCTATTAAAGAAGGCCACAACGTCCAACACTATTACCGACTATTCGATTATTTTGCATCTACTAGCAATTGAACCAAATTAGCTGATGCGTCGTGCAGGCGAATATTATTCACTGTCTGAATTCACTAGTAAATATCTTTTTCTTTCACCCCGGATACGTCAAATTGACGTACACGCCAATCCATCCGCTCAATTACATTCCATTCGCCAATCTAATATATCGTTGAGGTGTACTAGATCAGCGGTCTAATACTTTAAATTTTATGTGGCAGATTTGAAATTGTTTAAAAACTAAATTTGACCGAAGTGAAGAAAAATGAAGACGGTTTGAAATAGTAATAAAAGTTAAATCTCATAATATATAAAGGAATATTGATATAAAATTACATTTAATAATAATAATAGTAATAATAATAATAAGAAAAATTATTTTACAAATTACGATTACGAATGGAAATAATTAAATATTTTTTTCTAAATCTGCCATAAAATTTTGAGTAGGGGATAGGAAGGTTTTCAGCTTGTGTGACTGCTCGATTACTACAATCAGTCAAGGTATTGTGGGGAGTTATCCAAGGAGCCTGAGTCCCCTCCAAACTGAAGTAATTCAGCAAGAAATGAACTCAGAGTAGGTTCTCAGATTGATAGGAGAGGTGTTTAATGGGTACACTCAGAGCGTAACTAGTCCTTCCAACTAGAAAAACAGGTAAGAGTAGCAAGAGAGTGCTGCTACTAGAAGGGTATTGTAAAATAATTTGAAATTCAAACAACGTTTTCTGAATGTCAAAACTTGGCTCAGACCTTTATTCCATGAATTGACTATCGAAAACTAATATATGATTATTATGTATTTTAGTTTGCCGTCATCTTGATTTTCAGTGTGCTGGCCTCAATGTTTGAGTAGTCATGATAACATATCAATGTTACAACACATTTCTAAATTTCTCATCAAAATTCTTGCAGATCTGTAGTGTTTGGGTTATTTGCGAACGTGTATTTACATAGTATCACGTGTAATTCCTGTTGTAATTGATAAATTTTCAATCGTCAATAACTTAGCTGTTTTTGGCTTTAACTTTTATGAAACTTTCCGAAAACATGCGTTTTACATAAAAATAACTTCAGATACAAATTTTTGGCTAATTTAAGTGTGAGTTTATAGATGAAAACGTAAAGTTTGTAAAATGTACTATCATTAAAAAATTTGGTGGAGTTTTGGGTTATGAGGTATTTGTTACTCTTGTACTCATAAAGACGTATTTTTCGGACTTTTTTTTCAGATTTTTCTGTCCAAAGATGTCCAATCTTGAGGAGAAGGCACGAACTGCACACCTCCATGCCAATGGTTTCAGTTAAAGATCTGTTTTGAAAATCTTTTATCAAGATCTTTCATTTCATACCCATATCGGCTACCTTTAGTAAATAAGTTTTTTCAAGGATCACCCTCCTATATGGTTAGACCCCCTTAAAGAACTTAACATTTTTTTTGTGCTGCAACTTTTGAAAGGGCACTACTTTTGACATACGTATAAAATTTAATCAGTCTAGCTTATGTGTTTTGCAAGTAAAGTTGCGGTGACGGACGGACTGATAGGTCGCGATTTTAGTAGGGTATTGTAAACATTTTTTTACAATACCCTGAAAAGAGCAATGTGAACATTGCATGCAGTTAAAAGAGTATTTATCTAAAAGTTGCTTATGTTTGGTATATTGAACACTAATTTATTGGATTGGAGCCTTGAAATAAAGATGAAATACATCTTATTTGCATCCAAAAGTATCTTGCTCATCATTTGGATACTGCATTATTGTGCAATTCGATATGGAAGCTATTTATATATTGATAAGGCAAAAGTTATATTTCTATTTAAAAAAAAGCTACATTTTCAGTTTTATTTTAGTAAACTATTTATTCCCAAATTGAGTGATTTTTTTAATGGACTCCATAAAAAAAAATTCATCACGGAGCCGCGCAGGAAAGGGGTTAAACTATGTTTCAAAATCATATCCATATCTCACGGAATCACTGAAGTCCTTCTTTCGTGGATGTTTCCCTATCTGTCCTTAAGTCCATGCCGTGTATGTCTTCTTGGTAGTAGCTTCTTGCCATTCCTACCTTCATCTGATGTTCCGCAAGGCTCCATCCTTGGCCCCCTACTGTTTTTGTTCTTTACCAATGACCTTTCGTCTGTAATTAGGTCACCTTGATATCTTTTTGCAGACGATTTTAAAGTTTTCCGCGAGATCAAATCCCTACAGGACTGCTTCTATCTCCAAAAAGACGTTATTGCCTTCAGCAACTGATGTAAATCAAATCTCCTTTGCCTCAACATTGCCAAATGCTAAAAAATGACCTTTACACTTAAGCCATCTCCCGTTGTTTTTAATTTAACTTTGAGTGATGCTCTCCTCCTAGCAGTGAGTACGTTTGAAGACGTAGACGTCACATTTGATCCAGTACTCAAATTCGATGCGCATAATTTGAATGTAATAGTGAGGGCATCTAGAGTTTCCGGATTCGTGCTCGGACATTTAACAACATTTCTGTCGCTATCCGCTTTTTTCTTTGTCTACTTCTTGAATATTGTGCTGGCGTCTAGTCTCCTCGCTGTTCCTACCTTCATTCATCCTTGGAGTCTGTTCAGCAAAGGTTCACTCGGTCTTTATTCTACAAGTTTAATTTACTCTATCAATCCTATCAGCAACATTTAATTTTCCTCTGTCTTCCTAACCAGAAAGCTCGTAGAGTGTTCTTAGACCAGTGTTTTTTCTATCAACTCTGCCGCCTTCCCTTAGCTTTAAATTTACGTACGAAATTGCGTACCCAAAAGGGGGTAAATTCCTCTTGGAATAGAAATATTTTTGCGATGCCATTTTCTCGCACTGATTTCTTCCACTCTAACTCTCTTATCTTGCGCATGATAAGAAACCAGAATTCACTTGAGCTCGGTGCTTTTTTAGGGTTTTGTAAAATAATTTTGCAAAAACCTATTAAAATCGCAACCTGTCTGTCCACCCGTGTGTCGCAGCAGTTTTCCTCGCAGAAAATATGAGCAAGAAACATTAAATTTTATAGGAAGGCGTAAAGTGGTGCCCTCTTCAAAGTTCAATTACAAAAAAAAATTATCAGGTATCTAAGGGGAGTGGCCTAAAAAAAAATTCATCATGGGTATCCAATGAAAGGTCTTGATGAGAATTTTTAAAAAAGGTCTTTAACTGACATTTTTTGCTTCGAGGGGCGAACAGGAAGGGGAAATACACGAAAAATATGTGCCTCCCTCGCGACTGGACACCTGGGATCTGAAAAATCTGAAAAAATTATGGAGGCAGGTGTTTATGAGTACAATGACAACAAATACCTAAGAAGTCAAAATTCGCTCAACTTTGTTAATTATAGCATAATCTTAGAATTTTACAACTTCCCCAATAAAATCCTATGGATAACCTTCAACTCAACGAAACGAGACGAATAATTGAGGGAAGCTAGACGGGGACCAATTTATGAAATTTTTGACGAGCCGCAGGTTTCAACGATTGCAAGGCTGCGGAAGGAGCAATGGGCTGACCATGTGAATCTTATGGATGAACAACGGATACTCAAAAAGGTATTCTTTGGGAGAACTGAAGGGCGGAGATCGGTGCGGAGACCGAGGAAACGCTGGTCTGACTCGGTCGACGAAGACAGCTCATTACTGCTCGGATTTCAAATTTGGAGGACGCGGTTAATGGACCGAGACAGTTGAATGCGCTATTTGCAGGAAGCGAAAGCCCGAGATGGGCTATAGTGCTACGAAGAAAAAGGAGAAAATGCCAACTCGGATAACGTTTTTCCTTTCAGTAGATTAGATTTACCGCGAAAGCCAAAGCAGAAGGTGAGTATATCAAGTGGGTGGGATTTTCGCCAATCGGCGACTAATAGGTTCAGGCTTTCGATTTGGTACTCGGTGTCGTAGTTTGTATTTTGGAAATTTTATTTAGTGTGGAGTGTTTCGGTTGGGATTAAAGCAGAATATGTTTGAAACCGCGTGGGTATGTATATTGGGATAGTACGAGTTTGATGTTTGTTCTTCTCGAGTTATTGGAAGCCTCGGAAAAGCTGCAGTAGAGTAATGTCAGAATTTTTTTTGTGAATTTTTTTTAAAGAGGCACAATTCATTGATGCGCCTCAGAACTTCTCGTCTCTCACAGATGAGAGGTCGATTTAGATTTCCTTCGGGAAATCACGAACAAAGCGACGAAGTCAAAGTTATTACAACGCTTAAAAATGTTTACCGAAGATGGGCGATATGTTAGACACCATTGAGATGTGACACCTTTGATCCGAAAAATCTAACAAAAATCATGATACGAGGGTGGTTCAAATATGATGGAGACAAACGCTGTAGATGGCGCGCATGTATATTTTGAAGATCGTAGCTTGAATATGTGATAGCTGGGTCCCTTACGAACAGTGTATGGTTTTTGTAGGGGGTGCATGTTTCGCGCGCGTGCTACGACCATGAGTGAACGTCAAGTGCCGACTGCCGTTGCGCAACGTATTGTCATTCTTTTTTTAGTGTGGGAAGGCGTTAAAAACACGGAAATTTTTCTGCGTTTGCAAAACCGGTTCGGTAGTGAATGCCTGAGTAGGACTGCTGTGGTTAAATGGGCCAAAGCATTCAAGGATGGTCACGAAACCGTCGAGAATGAGCCGTATGATCGTCGGCCGCGAACCAGCATCACACCAGACAACGTTTACCGCGTAGCACAACTCATTTTGGAGGACCGTAGGATGAATGTTCGAGACATTTCGGCTGAACTCGGCAACAGTATTGGTAGTTTAGAGTCTATCATCTGCGAACACCTTCAATATCCCAAAATAACGCTCGGAACGGAGGAGCATTCCAGCACGAAGTGCGATTCTTCTCCAGGATAACGCGCGCCCTCATACCACGCGTCTCACGCTCGATACAATATCGGAATTGGGGTGGCAGGTACTGGAACACCCCTCTACAGTCTGGATTTATCACCCTGCGACTACCACATGTTTGGACCACTGAAAGAAGGTACGGACGAGGTAGAGGAGTTCGTGCGCACATGGTTGTCCGAGTTGATCAAGGAATTCTTTGATACCGGCATCAAAAAGCTTCCGGAAAGGTGGACAAAATGCGTAACTTGTAAGGGGGAGTACCTAGCAGAACTACAAATTTTTGTAAATTTTTCGGTAGTAAATAAATGTGTCAGAGCATTTGTCTCGATCATATTTGAACCTCCCTCGTAGTAGGACTGAAGTCGAAATTCAATTATTTTTGTTCATAACAGTCCATTTTATGAGTCTTTTAAGGTATCGATGTAATATCAGAACTTACCAAATCAGGAAACTACAATAGTAATTTCACCGACAGGAGAAGAATAAGACAATTTGAGGTGTAAAATTCATCGATTTATGTACACATCAAATATTATTAAAGTCAATTTTCAGATGTGGAACAAATATTGGTGTAAGGCATAATTATGTACAATATTCATCTGACAAAACCGATGTGATTCGTATAGGCACTGGTTTGTGTCAAAGGATTCGGATTTTCAAATACACCCACCGCCAAAAATTTCATCAAAGGTAGCCGAGATGGGTATCCAATGAAAGGTTTTGATGAGGATTTTTTAAAAACGGTCTTAAACTGACATTTTTTACATCGAGGGGCGCATAGGGAGGGGAAACACGAAAAATGTGTGCCTTCCTCGCGATTGGATACCTGTAATCTGACAAACCTGGAAAAAATTATCGAGACAGGTATTTAAGAGAACAATTACAACAAATACCTTTGAAGTCGAAATTCGCTCAACTTTGTTAATTACAGTATAATCTTCGAATTTTACATTTTTCTCAATAAAATCATATGGATAACCTTAAACTCAACGAAACGATATCTAAGTAGTTTTACAAAAGGTCCTAATATTCTGTAAATTTATTGAAAATCGAATCAATTTCCGGAAGTTATAGCCATCGAATCATATTCCCGAAAGTTATAGCCATTTGAAATTTCTCCCAACATCAAATACAACAACAACAGACGATTTTGGTATTTTATGGACTTTCCATCGAATCAGACATTGCAGTTTTGATTTGATCTCCTTAAAATTTTCAGATAAGATCAATAACATAAATATTTTTAGGAATTCATGATTTGAGTGATTTGTGTTAGCTTACAACATAATGGCGACCGTTGAAAATGGAGAAACAATTGATTTCTTTTTAAATGTGCATATCTCTTTGACATGTTTCTTGAATTTGTTTCTGGTGACTGCATTTCGTGAGTAAGTCTCACTATGCGTTCGATTGAGCGAGGGTCTTTGGTCCGGAATGAAGCGCACACCGCAGCTTCCCTTCGCACTGTTCACCCAGGACTTCTACCAATCATTGAGTGAGGGTTGCGTCTCCTCGCTTGCAACGATCTTCTCGCTTGCAACGATCTCCTTGTGTCTTCGTTTCGATATGGGTAGATAGTACGGCACTCTCTAGCAGCGAGGGCCATAGGTACCACTCCGGCGATCCACCAGAGACTGTCGGATATGAAGATGCAATCTTCAGTGTTCCTTTTTTCTGTACCTGTGCCAAGCGAAAACGCCATAAATTTTTGCTCCGTACAATAGCACCGACTCTACGAACCTCATCAAAAGTCCTTTCCAAAGAGGTTTACTTATTTATTTTGGCAAGCAAGGCGTAATTACAATCGAAATACATATACATGAAATACTAAAAAAAAAAAAAAACAAATTTAATTTAATCATTTATGAGGAAGGGACGTTGAGGGCATTTAAAATTTGTTTCTTAAAATTGGATTTGGAGCTGGTTGTGGAGTAATGTACGCTAAACTTGTTGAATGCTTTACAGCATCTGTTACGCAGCTCGTTGTGAGCATCTGTTAGTTGGTGTGGTGCATACGCATGGTTAGCGTTGGTGTGTCTTGTGGCTATCCTATAAGAGCCACAAAACACACACCAACGCTAACGCTTCAAGTGAATCTTGTCTCACAAGGATGAAGTTTGAATGCTACCTCTTAAAACATCAAAAGGCACGTAGGCGGGAAATGCAAAACTCCTGGAAGCCAGTGTAGTCCGGTTGATTAATTGAAGTCGAACCTCATAAGAAGGAAGATAGTGGAAAGAGGGAGGATCATACAAGGATCTAAGGGCGAAGAGCAAAAACTGTTTTTGCACTGACTCTAATCTACGGCTATGAATGTCGAATGTTGGGTCCCAGACTGTGCAGCCGTATTCAAGAAGTGGACGGACAAGTGAGGTATACAAAGATTCAGTAGTCCAGATATTTCCGAATTCTTTTGCTCTACGGTTAATGAAACCTAGTATTTTGTAAGCTTTGCTCAGGATTTCATCATAATGGAGGTTAAAGCGGAGTTTCGTGTCTAAGACTACGTCAAGGTCGACAACTCTCTCGACTCTTCTTAGTTGTGTTTTGTTAGTCATAATCATGTAAGATGATTGATGACTTAAACCCATAAAAGATCAGTTAAACAGCTGCCCTTATTCTGAAGAACAATAGTTTCATTCCCGTCTTTATACAAAAAGTAAACACTCAGAATGAGCTTCTTTCGAAAAAGAATCTCATGTGGAGCGACAAGAGCATACCTTTACCTAGGCATTTAATTGAGACATCTAGGATATACGGACAGATAGGTCATTATCAAATTCATCTCACAAAACCCTAAAAATTTGCCTCTCCTTACAAATATACGTCATGCTTTCAAAAAACATATGAAATAAAATTCATTTACAATCAAAAACATATTTATGACTTTTTAGGGATTTTTAAAAATTTATATTAAAATCGGTGGTTGTTCTGCCGTCCGACTGTTCGTCACTGCATCACAACAATTTTTCTCAGGAACTAGAGAAGCTACAGTCGTCAAACCTTATAAACAGCTCAGAAGTTTCTGGTTAATGAAAATTATATAGTCGTTAAGATTCAAAGGATTTTAAGGAGGGTCTCCCCATATAAGGAACATTTTTATTCACAGGAAATATTCGAATAGGATACCATATGAAAGGTCTTTCAACATCAATTGTTAAAGTTGCAATTTCGACAACGACGTAGGCAGGGGAAGCGGGATAGCACGAAAACATTTTTGTTTAAATTTTCTGATTGCAAAATAAAAAAACACTATGATTTTTCTGCCCTTTGGGCTTTTCATCGAATTGATTAGATCTTCATTAAATTTTGAGATAAGATGAATACCAAAAATGCCCTTAAAATTTCATCCAATAAATGGTTGCTCATTTGTAATAAAGCAAAAAAGTGGCGGCTAGTTAAAACGAAGTAGCAATGGTTTTCCTATTGAAGCATATACGTGTTTGGTATGGATGTCGTTAAAATTGTTCTTGAAGTTATTCATTATTCATTATATCGTAGGTTGAGTATGTCTACCCAACTCGTTTTATGATTGCATTTGCTGCCTTTAATATCCTGAAAATAAAAGACTCAATCAGGATTCGTCGCTCGTTTAAATGTCCTGCATGTCACTCCGCAACGAAGACTCACGGTTTTCCGATGCGATATGTGATAGAGCAGTTATTTTCGTATATGACGGACTCCGCTTAAACCTTTCTACCGAGCAGATATTGATTTCTGTCCTTTCAGTGACTTAAGGGAATCTACATTCAGAAGTGTTAAAAAAATCTGTGCATAATTTTTTTGTAATCAAAATTTTTTTGGTTTCTGTTATTTGTGTCAACATGTAATATTATCAACTGAACACATCAAACAACCGTCAACTGTAAATATGAAATGTAGGTCTCAATATATTACAACGAAAGCAAACATTATGATCAGTTTACACTTTCTTTCCAACAACACCTGATAATCAATACATGCATTCGACGAGAATACAAAACATGAACCAATTGCATATTAGCCACCTCTAGCAGATTAATGCTGAATGAAGAAAGCAGAACGTGCAGCACTACCCCAACTGTCTAGACACACCTGGTTTGTGGTGACTCGATATTTGCATTGAAGTAATATCTAAAGATATTGCCAATTACCTCAGAAAATAGCAGCATTTAAAACATGTTTGCTGGTCAAGTTTCCACCCATTCAGAAAATTATTTTTCATTTCACATTTGTGATTTCCAACAATATTTCTAGTGAATATTCAATTGTTATTCATGAGAATGAGTTAACGCATTTACTATTCTTAGAATTTTATCGTTTTCTGAGTTATTGACTAAATGTCAGCACACGCAACCATCCTCTTTGTTTTGGTAAACAAACAAGTAGTAAACCGCGAAGGTAAGTCAGCAACCCCAATTAACTCCACGTGCTCTAACTGCTCCATATTTCAGCATACAATTATGTACCAAGAGAGCTTTAATAAAACGAGGACGAAGTTGTTCTCCTATAACTTGACCTGTAATTAAATGAAAACTATAAGCCTATGAGTAACAGCTCCATCCCTATCTTGTCAATCAATAATTTTTTTGTAAGAGTGTAGTAAAGGCTCAGAAACTTTTTCTAACACTTTAATCTGTTAGATATGAACACTTTGAGGTCGTTTTCGATTAATGAAATAAAGTTACAACTCCCTTATGGACCAGAAATATTGATTTTGAAAAAAAAAAAAAATCAAGAGTTTGATGGTCAAAACGATTTTCTATTCTACAACACACATGGATGCATTTCGGTCGGTATTGCCGACCATCTTCTGAACTACTAATGAAACTACTGAATAAAGTTGAAGTGCATTAACAATTAACGGCTTATTGGTTCTATATAATTTAGTCGGATTAAATAAAAATGAAAAATTCTGTTATTAGACTAGCGTCAACATAAAATTACTGTTATGTGTTAACCCCATATAATATTGTCTCGTGTTATGGTTCGCGGCCAATAATTTTAATGTTCCGGGAAAGTGAAAACGCAATGTCTTTTAAATTAAATTAAAACAGTTTATTTAGTTACTTAAAAATGCACTATCACTTATTTAACTATTTCACAATTTTAATTTCACTATTAAAAGTCTAACTTCCATTGTCCATAAATTTCTATCGCAATTGTCTTCTAAAATCACTTCACAATCAACGAAAATCACTTTTCTATTACTCGAACAATATCGCTTTTCTATTCGGTTCACACTTTCGCAATTTTTTTTAGTATCGCGGTTCTAATGAATCCCCCGATTCATTCACCTCGCCTTTATATAGGGTCTCTAGTCATTCAACCCAGTTCTCGTACATTGGCGAATTAGCGGGAACATTCGAGCAGCGTAATGAATGGAGCAGTGACACTTTCAGATGTTGATGGTTGGTGGGTTTTCGAGTACGTTCGTTTTGTTGATCATGATTAATGGGTTTTCGAGTACGTTCGTTTTGTTGATCATGATCTTCTTAACGATTGTGAAAATGATTGCGACAGTAGCTCGCAAAATTATTCGTGCATGTAACAATATATAATAATCGATGCAAAATAAAAGTAACCGTTAACATATTATTTAGACAATTAAAATAAACTTGAGTTTATTGGGCTATCGTTGATATTAGTTAGATTATCCGTTATTTGCATGAATGACGATTCATACGCGTCGAGTTTTTGCGGATTAGTTACTGTTTTTAGCAATTTAAAATTATTTATAAGCGATCCCGTGTAGTGTCTTCCTGTGTTGTTTAAATCCAATGCATGTGCAGCAATCCCTTTGTTAATGTCTTTGTTTTTGATGTATTGTTCATGTTCCTTCATGCGAACTTCAACAGCACGTTTGGTTTGTTTATTGACATGAAAAGTATTATTGTATAGAATGCATTTTCTTTTAATGGACATCTCTTCAAGCTATGGCCGTCATCATCCAAATTTACCGCCTATAATGATACTCAAATTCAACGGTGACTACCAGCAGTGGATTATTTATTGAGCTTTACAAAAGCATTATCCACAATAATAACACTATCGGGGCTACGCAAATGTGCAGTACCTTCTCTCGTATCAGGAGGGAGACGCAAGAAGCGCGGTCTCGCATTTATAGCTGAGTGCAGCTAACTACGAAACTACTCTAACTAAACTGCAAGAGCGCATCTCGAACAACCGACAGATGGTCACATGCTACATAGATACTATTCTGGCCACCGAAAAAGTTGTGCATAGGTGTCCCACATCTCTTCTGGTTTTGCACGACACGCTTCGTAATTGTTTAGCGGCATTAAAAGGTCTAAATTATAACACAGAACATCGGGAGCCGATGATGGTTAGAATCGCTATGAGAAAGCTAGACGCATATTCGAAGAAAATGTTAACAAAACCTGACAGATGCCGAGCTTGAAGCAAGTTTATGACTCTCTTATGAGGAGGCACATGGTTCTAACGAGTTTGAAAAGCCCACATGTACAACGGCAAACGACACAAAAGAAAGCATTCGGATCATTGCAACACAAACCTTATAAATCAGACAAGAGAGCTGAAAGTTAAACATATACATACCAATGCAAGTTTTACAATAATAGCAATCATTTCATTCACCGTTGCAAGGGAATTAAAAAATTAAGCGTCGATGACCGATAGCTGATAACAGTCTGTGCAAGAACTGCCTAGCATAAGAATCGAATTTTAAATACAAGAGCAAAAATACGTGCTTTGAATGCAAGAAACCACACCATACCATATTGCATTACTCAACCACTGATCGTAAGACTGTCACTTCGAACATTGTCACCAGCAACACCAAGGCCACGATGAACACAAGTGCCTGGGGAATAACAAACACCGTTCTTCTTGCCACTGCAATAGTAAAAGCAGAATCATACTCCGGTCAACAAATTTCACTGCGAGCTTTAGTTGATCCTGGGTCTCAAACATCATTTATATCATCAAAAGCTGCAAAGCTGCTCGGCATTTTGGCAGGTTTTACAGGTATTGGATGAGTTCAAGCCAAAACTGTCCGCAAGAAGATATTCATCACAATAACACCCAGATTCCCCTCGGACTTTAGAGTTTCAGTCGAGGCTTTATTCATGCCCAGGCTAACAACGATGCTTCCTGATCGAAGGGTAACTTTGACTCTACCATGCACTCTGAAGGCATTAAATCTGGCAGATTCCTAATTTCATTTGCCAGGAGCCATCGACATGATAATTGGTGCAGACGTTTTTGAGGAAATAGTAGAGGATTACTTGATAAAAGGCAAACCGTTACTGGTCCAAAAAACAAAATTTGGCTGGATACTTTCAGGGAAGACTGGTAGAAATCCTACGGCTGAATTTCACAGAAAAATAGAAAAGCTTTTTGAGATTGATGGCGAACAAAAACAGAATCAGCAAAGTGATATTAACACGGAGTGTGAAAATCATTCAGAGCACTTACAGTCGAGACGATAATGGCAGATACAAAGTTCACCTTCCTTTTAAAGACACAAACTCCCTGGGTGAATCAAGGACCAGAGCTCTCTTAGGATACCGGCAAATCGAGAAAAAACTCTCTACAGATGAGAAGCTAGCTGTGGAGTACAACACCTTCCTCGAAGAGTATCTAAAACTCGGACATATGACATGCGTGACTCCATACATCGGCGACAGTAAGGATGTTTACTATTTACCACATCATCCGGTAATCAAGGAGAGCAGTACCGCGACGAAAATCAGAGTAGTATTCGACACGTTTGAAGAGACACTCCATGGCCCTAGTCTGAACGATAGGTTGCACATTGGAGCAAGCATTCAGCAAAACTTGGCCCAGATATTGCTAAGATGGCGAAAATACCTGTACGTTTATACCGCAGACATCGAAATATTTTTCGACAAATTCAAATACACCAAGATGACCGAAACTACCAAAGGATTCTCTGGATGAGGCATCCCCAAGGTACGATAGCAGAATATCGACTCAATACAGTTACGTATGGCATGGCATGTGCCATGTTTCTAGCAGTCAGAACATTAATGCAGCTAGCTCAGGATGACGGAAGGAATTATCCGATTGCTTCGTTGATATTGTTGACGATATGTTAACAGGGGCCCACACCAAACAAGAAGCGATTTCCCTTCAGCAGGAGATGACAGCTCTACTAAATAGAGGTAACTTCAACCTCAGAGCTATTAAGCTACATACCGGAAGACAGAAGAGAAGTTGGTCTATTAGAGTTCAAAGAAGACCCATCCTTGAAAACACTTGGTATACACTGGTTTCCAGCCCAAGATGCGTTTCACTTTAGAATTATCGCGTTTAATGAATCTAAAAGGTCTAGAAAAAGGCAGCTGCTGTCATACATTGCAAGCATATACGACCCATTACAATGGCTTGCACCCGACACAGTCAGGGCTAAGCTAATAATGCAGGCAATCTGGAAGCGCGGAACGGATTGGGATGAACAGACAACAGAAGAAATTCTTAAAAGCTGGAACGAGCTTGAATCTGAGCTGAAACTTCTAGACCACATTAGCATTCCTCGATGGAATCGCTACAGCATAGACTGTCAAATGGAGCTGCACGGACTCTGTGACGCATCAGAGTCCACCTACGCAGCGGTGGTTTATAGTAAAATCATAAACATGTACGAATCCATTAGCATAACTCTTCTCTGTGCGAAAACAAAGGTCACCCCAACCAAGACCAAAGTTACCCTCCCGAAGCTTGAGCTAAATGGAGCCGTACTATTGGCTACTCTATTGCACGATACGATAGAGTCGCTCTGCATACCTAATTTGGACGTGTATGCTTGGTGCAACTCAACCTTTATTTTGGGGTGGCTAAAAAAGAAACCAACTTCGCTGGAGATCTACATTGCCAGTAGGGTATCGATGATTCAGAAATTGGATACCGGCGCTTGGAAATGGCAGCATATCAGCTCCAAGGATAATCATGCCGATTGCGCTTCTAGAGGCATCAGTCCAAGGCAACTTCTCAAGCATCATTTGTGGTAGAATGGTCCAAGTTGGCTAACACATCCTTGCACCGATACTAACGTTTTTTCAACAGTAACAACAGCGGAAGACAAAAGCAACATTTTTGAACGTTACTCCGATTTTAACAGACTAGTAAGGATTAGTACGACACGTCTCAGGTTTTGTCGCAACTGCACGATACAAAAATCAAACCGCAAGACCAGACGGCTAGAAGCAGAGCAGCTCGAAACAGCACATAAAAAAATCATTATAATGATTCAGAAAACACAGTTTTCAGAAGAAATTGCTGAGCTAAGGAGTAGAAAGAAGTTGAAGAAAAGACTCAGGATTCTAAATCCCTTCCGAGATGCCCATGGTATTCTGCGAGTTGGCGGTAGGCTCCAAAATGCAATCATCAATGCATCATGTGACATATCTAATTTTGAGGCAAGCCCACTTGAAAACAATGCACGGAGGCACACAACTGGGGCGCAACTACTTGAGAATGGGTTAATGGATCATAAATGATCGGAAAGTAATTCGGTATGAAATTTATCGATGCATGATAGACCGCTAAAAATCATCAATTAATGAGCGATTTGCCTGCCATACGTGCAACACGAGAAAAAGCTTTCACTCATTGCGGAGTAGACTACGCAAGCTCTTTCACCATACGAATGTCCAAGGGAAGAGGAGCAGCGGTCGTAAAGGCCTACATTGCCTTCTTTGTATGCATGGTAACAAAAGCCATACATCTCGGGCTTGTGAGCGACATGTCAACAGAAGCATTCTTAGCAGCATTCAAACGGTTCACAAGCCGAAGAGGACTTTGCCGGGAGATCTTTAGCGACCACGGCACCAACTTTATCGGGGCGAGTAATCGACTAGACAAGGATCTAGAAGAAGCAATAGAGAGATCAAGCAGCGAGTTAGCACGAATAACTGCAAAAGACGGAATCACCTGGAGACCTCCTTACCACAGTTTTTGGTGTTAACGATAAGGTCTATACTGCTGTTGACGCCCTCGATAAAAACCAACACACAATATTACAAATCTTAAATGAACAAAGCGTAGAATTGAACGCACGTATAACAAGCGTCAACCATCGCACTGATGCCCAGCTTGCACAAGTTACGATGAAATTAAATCAAGTGGTTCGCAAAGATTGATAACAACAAAATTGGCTTACAAGTCATATGCACTTATCTCATGGCGATTAACTATTTTGAGGAGTTCCAGGTGAAGAACCAAAAATTAGTAAACACCATGCTATGGATCCAAGAGCTTTCCACAGTTCGTTTCAATTGAAACAATGACGAACACAATCGAAAAGGTATCATCAAAGATTAGCCCTTATTTTGAAATTCTACATACTTCAGTGAAAGCAACGACGATTACACGCACCGATGAAAATATCATCATCTATGGCTACTTCCATATAATCGAAAGGGACGGATACGAGCTAATTCATGACAATTCCTTTCGAATCAGGTGTGCATCAATATCTGGTTCCTATCGTAAAAACTCCAACCTTGGTGGTTAACTTCAATCAACTAACGTATTTCGAATTGGACGATGAACAGCTGGAGTCATGTACAATTAAAGACGAACGATACCTATGTACTCACAGCATGATCAACAACATGGATGCAAACTTGAATTGTATCATCAACGAACTATACAGTAGACACAAGAAGCAATCGTGCCCCAGTGTTGAGGTAATATTTCCTCAAACAACATGGAAGGAGCTTATGATGAAAAACGCATGCCTATTTGTTGCAAGCACACCAAGCACAGCCTTTGTTATCTGCAAAAATAAAAGAGAGGATATTTTACTAGAGAACATTGAAATCATCCGCACCAAAGAGAATTGTGCTATCCAAACCGGGCAATTCATTCTACGATCAGAAATGACCCAATAAAAGAGAGTACTGACAAGCTTCACGAAAGAAGTGGCCCCAGCTTAGTTCGGAGACAAAGAGTACCACGCAAAATCCATGGACCCAATAGCAAGAGGAACGGAGCAAATTTTCGATGGTGATTTTTTCAAGCCAGAGCCGATTGCGATTACAACTACCTTACAACAGTTACGCAAGCACGCGGTACCGCTGACATCAACAATGCTGATCATCATCGCGATCTGTACAGCCAGCGTGTACATCAGAAGCATACTGAAGAAGACAAGGATGCCGAAGAAATTGCAGGAGTCCACATCAACTGCATCAGAAGAAAACGTGTCGCTTAATGAAAGATTCAACATTGTTCTTTCTGGAGGTGCCCCAACATGTTCAACAATTGAACAGACTTCCCAACAGTAGTCAATGCCCATTCACCCGGTCATTCCTCCTACCAATATGATTGACCCACTTTCAGCCGCTGATTTGCCTACCTGAGCTTGTAAGCAAAAAATGTTTGCACTCTGAATGGACATTAACAGCAGCATAAAAAGTTTTTGTATAGTATGCATTTTCATTTATGTTTTATTGACTTCAGTTATTGGTATACGAAAAGTATTATTGTAAAGAATACAATTTTCTTTTAATGAACATTGACTTCGATTATTGTAAGCATTTTTAGTCATCAAATATTTTGTATTTAAGTTCATGTGCAAATAATAATAAATTCATTTCTTCGTACGCCAACAAAGTAAACGCGTTTTTAGGGTTTTGTACTAAAATACAAAACCGTATTGCATTCACGACCTGTGTCCATCTGTCGGTCCGCCCTTCCGTCTGTATGTCATAGCACAACTATAGAAGCTTTCAGCAATGAAACTTTGTGAAAAGATCAGAAGTGGTGTCTTCTTGAAAGTTTTGGGGTGGAAATATTTTTCAATGGGTTTCAAGGGGGGTCTCCCCATATAGGGACGTGACCTTTTAACAATTTTTGTTTCACCATTGGTAGTCGAGTTGGGTGTCATTGGAAAGGTCTTAATGAGATCTTTTCAAAACAAGTCTTATAATTGCCTTATCGGTACTGAGGGGGAGCGAGGAAGGGGAAATGTACGAACTTTTCGCGTATTCCCCCCCCCCCCCCGCGATTGGATTCATTGAAACCATGAATGTGGGCCTTGATGAGTACAACAACAACAAATGCATGAGAAGTCGAAGTTCACTCAACTTTGTTAGTAATAGTATGTTTTATTGATTTTATGTTTTCTTGAATAAAATCTCTCAACGGTACCGTTAAATTCAATAAAATTTAGTACACAGATGACTACTTATAAGATTGATCCATCCTGAAAGTTTCATAAAGATCGAATGGTATTTAGAGAAGTTCTAGTGGTTTGAATTTTCCTGTATTACTATGGAACAATATGCGCTGCATTTATTACTATGGATACATATGGTTTTAGAACATTATGCGCTTTTTACCGACTCAGACACTATAGCTTTGCTAGGATTTGCATGAAAGTTTCAGGAATGATAGGTATCATGAATATCTTTGAGAATTGGTTCAGCAATCGTAAAACAAAAAATTGGCTGTCTTAAATGCAAAGATTGAATAATTTTGAATTACTTTTCCTCAGCTTCAACGTTTTAAGCTGCATGCTTTTAACACTTGATTTAATTTAATGCATGCCTGAAGATGAGTACCTACAACTAATACTCATAGGTGAAGCGAGCCGAGGAGACAGGAGAGAGCTCTTAGCAAAAGGACTTTATAACCATTCTAGGGTTCGAAAAAATTGGCCATGAATCGATGATTACAGTACAGGGGAGTGGCCGCTGAAAAAAATTTCGTCAAAGGTAGCCGATATGAGTATCAAATGAGAGGCATTTATGAGAACTTTTCAAAACAGTTCTTAAACTGACAGTTTTTGGAGCACAGGGGGAAATGCATGAAAAATGTGTTTCCTCCTTCGCCAATGAACACCTGTGATCTTAAAAATCTGAAAAAAATATCAAGAGAGATATTTATGAGTATAACAATAACAAATACCTCAGAAGTCAAAATTCGTTCAACTTTGTTAATAATAGTATGATCTTCGAATTTCATATTTTCTCCAATAAAATCGTCTTTGACATATTTCTTGATTTTATTCGTTGCTGGTGACTGCATTTTGTAAGTTGAGCAGTACAAAACCCTTCAGATATGAGCGTAGGTCTGTCTACCCAACTTGTTTTTTATCTGTGTTAGTTCTGCACTAAGTAAAAGTAATTATCAACAACGGCTGGCGTGGCCGTTCTTGAGTATAATTACAATTTACAAGCACAGTTCATTCGTCTATACAGATTGCCTTCGGCAATGCAATTCGTGGATGAGCTTCATGAAAATGTGTGAAAATTATGGCGGTTTCCGAGCAGTTTGCTTAGGCGACTGCTCGATTACTACAAAGCTTTGTGAAAATAAAAATACACGCTGAGCTTGACTGTTTATAATCTCGTTGAACCAATCCATCGTCAGGTATGTTTTAAAGGGCCCCTTAATACACATTCACAACAAAGGGAAATAAAAAAGTTAATCTCCATAATGTACCGCAATCTCTTCCATTAGTTTTATCCTATAGGTCTTAGTATAATGACAAGTGATGACCAAAAAATACTGCAAAAGCAAATAAAAGGGGAAACCTAATGAGAGCATTAATCGAAGTTGAAAGTAATTACGCATAATCATTATTGGTTTCACAAAGAATGCATTTTATAAACATATATACTCTTCAGAGGAAATTTTCCCGATAAAACCAAACAAGAAACTTTTTCCCTCTACCAAATAAGTTTGGCGTTTATACTTTTACACTCAGTATCCTTGCAAGTTACAAACATTTCCAACAGACGACACTTGCTCACTTTGAAAATGAACGCTGAAAAAGATAATTTTATGTTTGCATGACTATTAGAGGGCTGATAAAAGACTTTTCTCATTCAAATTAAGCTCTCTACGATTACCCACTACAACAGTCTCTATTTATCGTCATTTCCTTAATCTCATGAGCCTATTTCAACAATGCTCGTATTATCCTTATGAATAGAACTACACGTTGTAAGCGATTTCCCACACGTGTTAAGCACCAAAGAATTGCTATCAACACAAAAACGTTTCGCGTGCAATGCCTTGAAACGAGTCATAAAAGATTAATTAAAATAAAAAATTCATCTTTCAATATACACTACAAGGCTTCCAGGTCTTTCATTTTCTAACTGCTAGGACACTGAGCTACGGAAACGGTTGCAAAAATCAATAGAATGAAATTTCAATTTTGCAAACAACTTAGGGACTATCAAACCATTATTGCGCCATGAAGTATTGAAGGAGGAAATTATTATGAGTTGGAGTCTATAAAATTGTATTTATTTATAACATCATTAAATTTGAATGTAAAGGAAGGGCCGACAATTTGCGAATGTTGTGAAGGATGTTTTTTGTTGAATTTGCATATTTGCTGATGCTGAGCTTGGTCTTAAAATTTCAATACAAAAGGATACAGACAGCTCAAGGCAAAAATTAATGAAGTTGGAACCAAGTGATTGATTAAATTTTCGTCCTTAAGCAAATTTTTAGGCGGTTGAGCGTTTAGCAATCTCAATTTTTAATGAAATCAAAAATTCAATTGTTTTACAAGCTCTTAAAACAACTGTACAAATTGTGAACAAATAAACAGAAAGCGAGTTCCAATGTAGAACTATAACCCAATTGCATTTCTTTTTTTAATGAAAATTAGTTCATTAAGGAAGACGAAAGATGATTGAGGAGTTTCAGGAAATTCATATTAATAGATTTGGACTTGTTTAACCTCATTCCGAAAATCCTTTACAGAATATTGTGGAACACCTGGTAAATAATTTCGTCTTGTAATCCCAAGAAAAATAAATACAAGTAGGAGTATTCTCCTGACGAAATTCGAAAAGGCGACGTAATAATATTGAGTTAATAAATATTAAGGCGATGGATTTTGTAGCTTTTTTTAGAAAGAGAAAGAGTTTATCAGGCATACTTGTATTAAGGTCTAGTGGGGAGGTTTGTGTTAAGTTTCATAAGTGTTGATGGGATTTTCGCTTATTTTCTACAAAGTTTTGAATTAGTTACTACGGCGATAAATGAAGAAGTATTTAGGAAATAATAAGCAACAAATTGAATTAGCACAAGATTGCTCTGGCCATAATATTCTTGGAACACATTAGTCTAAACTGAACTTTGGAATTGAGATTCGTTAAATAATCTTATTCTTTTACCGCCTCCGGATTCTACAAGGTGAAACAGTCAGTATTTTTCTTTACCGTATGGTTATTACCCGATTGTTCAATTAGTACACATCACAATTCGTAGGGCTTATCATCCCACAGAAGAACTGTGGCGGGAAAACCATCTATCCAACAGGCATGCTTGTGTGCCTCGGGTCATGCAAAGAAGCAAACACGCGCAACTATGTTGTGCCCGGATACCTCTGACGGCACACATACGTGAGTATCCAATATCTACACAACGACGTATCGAACGCGCGTCAGCATATCTTAACCCTTTGCGGCGCTGAGTAGCAGATCTGCATCATACTATTCGAACTAGCAAAATCGTTCAAAGCAACGAATAAAATACCTTCCAACGCAGCACTGCATATTCGCAGCAAAGCATTCTATTGAATCAGTTACCCCACGTTTGCGCTAGACGACGTTTTTTTTGCAATTTTTGACCACTACAATTGACGGATCCCTTAGAACCAGTTTGTGTTGTTCGCGCGTAATTTTCGTTGTTTTTTTGAGTGGTTATATTGAAAATTTTGATGTGAGATTGCTGCGGAGTAACAATTAGTTATTGGTTTTTGCTAAGAACATGCGATTCAAATGTTTTAGATTGCTTTTAGAGAGATAGTCTCGAATTTCGTTTTGGTGCAGTAATGCACCACTGCGCTAAACTGTTATACAGTCTTCCACAAAAGTCAAGGTACAGTGATATATATCATGAAAATTGTTTGATATTTTTATTTAAAAAACCTATAGTGATAAAATTTTTTTGGTATTACTTCAACTATAATCATTACACTTTAAATTCATGTAAAACAAACGAAAATTCTGTCGTATTAATATATTATTACATATGATGTGTTGAAAAGTCAATGAATGAAGTCCACAAAAGTCATGGTACACCTAAAGAAAAATGATACAAATTGTAATTATAGTCTTGCATAGTTATTTGAATTATACTTTTCTCAATATTTTGTCGGATATCCTTTCATCTGAATTACTGACTTCAGTCTTTTAGGCATAGAATATACCAATTTTTTAGTAAATTCGCTGCTGATTCTGGCCCACTCCTCCAATATAACATCCTTAAGCTGCGCCTTGCTTGATATCACTCTTTTTCGGATTTTTGTCTCAAGCTCATTCCAAAGATGCTCTATAGGGTTCAAATCAGGGCTTTGAGGCGGTGTAGCAAGCATGCGAGTATTGTACAATAGCCACATTCGAACTTTATGCGCAGTGTGCTTAGGGTCATTGTCCTGTTGAGACAAGAAATCTTCTCGCATACCTAATTTGGCTGCACTTTGTTTCATGTTGTTTCGTAGAATCTCTAAATAAGAGTTCTAATCCATAGTATTTTCGATGAATGTCAGATTTCCAACTCCAGCAGCAGCCATGCAACCCCAAACCATAACACCACCGCCTCCATGTTTTACTGTTTTAATAGTGTTCTTGGGATTAAATGCTTCTCCTACTTTTCTCCAGACCCTCTTATGCCCATTTACACCAAATATACAAAATTTAGACTCATCCGAAAATAAAACATTATCCCAAAACGTTATTGGTTTGTCAATATATGCTTTTGCAAATGTTATTCTTTTTTGTTGGTTTATGGAACTTACAAGAGGTTTTCTTCTAGGCGTACGAGATGAAAATCCAGCTTCTACGACAGCTCTACGCACAGTTTCTGCGCTAACCTCCTTCTTATCATTAATTCCAAGAACATCGCAGATTTTTCTACAGCTTAGAAATGGATCTTGTTTTACCATTCGCGAAATTTTTCTCTTGTCCTTTGCACTTACATAGTTTAGATGGACGACCTGTTCGGGGCACATTTTCCACCCTATTTTCCTTCTTAAATCGATTTATCACTTTTTGAATGGTTGACCGACTTCGCAACACTAGTTCAGCTATTTCAGAATATGATTTGCTCTGATTTGAATGCAGATTAATAATTATTTCACGTTCCTGAATACTCAACTCCTTTCGACTCATTTTTTAAAAATTTTATTAAATAAAAGATACACCACGAATACGGACGCGATATTAAAGACAGCGGCTTACGGTTGTTAACTCACTCTGATAATATGAACTTTGGGGATTCCCCTTTTTACAAATAACAGGGCATTTTCTGCAACTGTACCAAGACTTTTGTGGAGTAGAAAAGAGACATTGCCAACAAAAAATTATTGTCTTCAATGATCATTATTGCCGAATCCCTTTAAATTTATGAAAACTTAAATTCAAAAGAACACGTATTATTACCATTTCATAACTTTTGGTTTTCAAATAAAAATATTGATTCAGTAATACAATTTGCAGTTACCGATTCTCTGTACCTTGACTTTTGTGGAAGACTGTATTTTATTTCTTTTTATGTGTCCAATATGAGTTTGAGGTTTCCACGTTTAGGCTGTAGGCCTTTGCCAACTGTCGAATTGGAAAACATTCTAAACCAATGGCAAGATATTGAGGATGTCTTAGATTTTTCAGACAACGACGAAAAATATGGAAAATCAAAATTTACGCCAAGACTCGGATGAGGAACCCGAAATACCCTTCCTAGAAGATCAGGAAGATGGCATCTTGCTACGGAGCTCTGAGACCAGTACAAGCATTACAGTTCAACCATATGAGATACCGCCTACTGTTTCAGTACCCAGTACCAGCTTCAAAGTCAACACAACTTCACGAAGCACATGTGATCCCAAAACAAATATCATATAGAAAACTAAAAACTTAGAGCTGAATGAATCTTCTAAGTTATCAAATGAAATACTGGAACTGCAGACGCCTTATCAGGTACCTGTATTTTCTTACTTATTTACGAGTACTGACGACATTGTGGATCTCAGAAGAGATGAAACAAATCTGTACAGCGTGCAAAAAGATGCCAGTAAACCTATAAATGTCACAAGCCAGGAAATAAGATGGTATTGAAATTGTTTATTTCATTTCCATTATTGCCCTGCCCAATGTTCGAATGTACTGGTCACAGAAATATGGCTATGCCAACATATGCGAGATAATGACGCTAAAATGGTTCAAGTTTCTGAGGTAAGTACTACAGTTGAATGGTAACTCTAAAATGTTGCCGTATAATCAGCCAAATTCTGATCGACAATTAGATGCTTCATCTAATGTAATGGTCCGACTTGCCAGAGAGATTCCTTCCAACCATAACTATAGACTGTTTATTGACTATTACTATACATCGCTACCCTTGATTGAATTCTTGTGACACCGTGGTGTATTAGCTTTGGGCACCGTTCGGAGAAACCGTATCCCGAACTGTAAATTCCCAGAAGAAAAACAGCCGAAAAAACAGCCTAGAGGCACATTAGTTAAACAGGTTGCAAGTTATAACGGCATTGAAATATCAGTGGTGGCCTGGAGAAATAATAAAATTGTGAATCTAGCATCCAACTTTGCTGGCGTAAGTAGATTCGACAGTCTGCAAAAGAAATAAATCAATGTGGAACGGCCCTATATTGTGGCAGAATATAATCGGCACATGGGTGGTGTAGACCTCATGGACCCCGTAATGGATCATTATAAAATTAGACTTCAGGGCGAACATTGGTTTATAAGGCTCTTTTACCGTTTCCTGGACATGGCCATGACTAATTCTTGGCTATTGTATAAAAGAGTTCATGCTGACACAGATAATAATGTCAAAGTGCTAAGTCCTGCTGATTTCCGACTCGAAGCTGCTGAAACTTTAGCCAAATATAAAATTACGAACCGGCTGAAGCGCACTAGCGATGTAAAAGAACTCATCCAGGACAAAAAGAAAAAAGGGCCTTGTCAGCATATCCCGCCAAAAGATATCAGATTGGATCAGTTAGGGCACTGGCCTGCTTGTCCCGACAAAAGGCTTCGGCGCAAATATCCAGGATGTACTGGAGCAGCCCAAACGGAATGTGAAAAGTATGGCGTAACCTTATGTTTTAGTAAAAATAATAACTTTTTCCGTCCTTTCCACAGTTCGTGAATATTAAGATGTTTTTACACCATGATGCAAATCTGCATTTCAAGGTTTTTTTCAAAAGCAAATACCTTTTCTTACATATAATTTTATTTACTGTTTTTACCATTATTATATAGCTCATCTTAATATATTTTCAATTACAAAAAACAAAAACACGTTCTTGCGCCGTAAAGGGTTAAATCGAAACAACAGAAGTAGAGTTCATGATGGATTGAATGTGCTTGCGGATTTGTGACCAGGAGAAGTATTGTTTACGATGCGTCGTCAGCGTTATCAATGAATAAAAGTGGATAGCACAAGTATCAAACATTTATTTGTTCCTTCATTCATCCATTCTCTCAGTCAATCAGTCTTTCATCTACGTCCACGTAAATCTCAACTTCGAATCCGGGATGACGTTACCCATTTTATCTTTTATATTTCTTATCTCAATAAATTTATTTGTAGGAATTGTCATGTGTTCTTTGTTTCACACGGCTACCATCTATATTGGCGATATCGAACCACGCTTCATGACATTAGCGAATGGGCACCACGCTGGTGGTGAATTCAGAGCTGCAAATCCAGAGCTCTAAAATCGAGTTGCTGTTAGTGCTAGTGCTGACTATCAATCCCATCAGCCTCGCCTACTAATTGTACCGAACTCACGTTCGCGGAGTGAAACGTCACGCAGCCCCGACCAATGCCTAAAATGTTTTCACCAGCAAAGCAACGCCAACGCTCATTCCACAAGCCGGGCCCGCGCCGGAGGAAGAGGCCCACGACACAAAGGGATGGCACGTGTTGCGTTCAGAGTTCCACCCTTATGGCAGGAGGACGTGGAGCTTTGGTTTGCGCAGGTGGACGCAAACTTCGCCACCACACGAGTAACAGACAACACCACCAAATTCAACCTCGTTGTGGCGAACTTCGATGCGAAGCCAATGCAACAGGTTCGTAACATAATAATGAACTCCCCATCCGACTATAAGTACAGCGCGCTGAAAAAGGCCCTGTTGCCCGTCTACACTGACTCGGCCCAACAGCGGATTTAAAAGCTACTGTCTGAGATCGAGCTAGGAGATCAGCGCCCGTCAGAGGTTATCAACCAGATGCGCATGCTCGCCAACGGAAATGTGTCTGACACTCTGCTCTAACAGATGTGTCTCAACTGCCTCGCCGTCATATTGAGGAGCATCCTATCGGCTAACGACTCCTCACTTTCGGATCTCACCCGACAGTCAGTCGTGGCAGTCGCAAAGGAAGATGAGCCGCGGCACAGCATCCCACCAACGCTGCGAATCATAAGCGCCTTTTTTTTGTTTGTTTTTTTTTGTGTTTGGGAGGTGAATGTCTTTTAAGCACAGAGTGTGGGGCTCCCGTGCTCGCAAGAAGGCGACTCGACTACCCACTAAACACCTCCCCTGTCAACTTGAGAACCTAGCCTGGGACCGTTTGACATATTATTTTGGGCCACGTCTCGTTTTGTTACGCCGTGAGGCACCTTCAAGATGGGGATCCCTCTTCTAGTGGAAGGGGAGAGGGTAAGAGGAAGTGCCAGACAAGCGATCCCCCAGTCCCAACCCCCCGGCTGCTGTGAGTCCCTTTTATCTTTTAGGACTGCCCGAACATAATGTGCCACCTGGTTCCATTTGTCAACCGATTCGAGCATCACCGCAACTATATTATCCGGGGTGAGCTCTCTCGTTTGCCTGTAGAGGTCCCTTCGCAGCCTGACCCATTTTGTGCACGCAAAAAATGTGTGGCAGGCATTTTCTTCCTCTCCTGGGCAAAACCGACAATCGGGGGACTGTGACTTACCAATCTTGTGCAGGTAAGACTGAGAACATCCATGCCCGCTCAAAAGCTGGGTCAGATATATGTCAGTCTCACCATGCCTTCGACTGAGCCACGGTCTCATATCCGGGATGAGGCGCGCAGTCCATCTTCCCTTCGTGCAATTCACCCAAGACTGCTGCTAATCGATGAGCGAGCGCTGTCTCTCCTCGCGGACAACCATCTCCCTCGCATCCTCGTTTCGGCGTAGGTAAATATCGCGGCGCGCTCTAGCAAGGAGAACGACAGGTATCACGCCTGCAATAACTCTCACCGCCGAATCAGAGACTGTCGGATACGAAGATGCAATCTTCAGTCCTCCTCTTCTCTGTACCAGTGCCAAGTGTTTTCGGTATACCTCCTCACTGAGAGCTTCACCCCATACTTCTGCTCCGTACAGTAGCACTGACCCTACAGCACTCATCAAGAGGCGTCTTCTTGACGGGCTGGGTCCCCCTGCGTTGGCCATAAGTCGACTCAGAGCCGATATTCCCGAAGCAGCCTTCTCAGCCGTTGCCCTGATTTGTTCAGAGAAACTCATCTTCGAGTCGATCAGTAGCCCCAGGTTCTTCACCGATGGCTTCGATTCGATTCGTGTGTCTCCAACACTGATCATTCTTACTCTAGGGCTTCTCTTTTTTGTCAAGATGACTGACTTCAGTTTTCTCCAGTGCTAAACTCAGCCCGCGAGCAGCCATCCAGTCCCTTACTCGGCGCATTAGCATACCTAGCCTAAGTTGCGCTTGTTCAACGGTGCGTTCAGCGACCAGAGCCGCAACATCATCCACATAGCTGAGCAAGCACGACTCATCTGGCATCTCAAGTCTCAGTAGCCCGTCGTAAGACACGTTCCACAGGTCCCGACCGAGGATAGATCCCTGGGCAACACCCGATGTAATTTCCATCCTTCGTTGGCCCTGTGTCGTGTCGTAGAACAGGCTTCGGTCCTTTAGGTAGTTCCTCAAAAGCCGCATGAGATATACTGGAACTTGAAAAGGGGTTTCCAGCATATTTAGAATATCCACCCATCGAGCGTAGTTCAAGGCGTTTCTGAAGTCAAGTGTCACCAACAGGACGATTCGTCGCTTGGTGACTATATGCCTCTGCCTTTTGGACCACTTTCACCACCTCTGCAATCGCATCAATGGTAGAACGTCCTGCTCTAAGGCCGTACTCCCGAGGAGATAGGTCCCCAGTGGCACGAATCGCGTCAGTGAGTCTTTTCTTGATGAGTTTCTCTAGCACTTTCCCAGCCGTGTCTAGCATGCATAACGAACGGTATGCAGACGGCGATTCGCGATTTCCCTTTCCCTTCCTGATCAGCACGAGCCTCGCCACCTTTCATCGTACCGGGAAAACCCCGTCCCGTAGGCAAGCCTTGACTTGCAGAAATTTCATGCAGAGAATGATAATTATTTAACGATTATTACTTTATAAGCACTAAATGAATGATGATGAATTAAATGCGGATTAACGGAGACCAAAAAGTTTGCTTTTAAGGTTAATGGTACGATATGTTTAAATACTAACAACGCAAGATAAAAGGAAATGAATAGAAAAGGAATCAATAAAACAGTATGAATTTTTACTGCATAGAATTTGTTCATGTCAGTGGCCCATAAACCCCTTTCCAATTCATAATATAAGAAAATGTATTTTAATCAAACCATCATTCTAAGTTTCAATATAAAACAGTTTATTGCGCTTTTTCTACAAAATCTACTAATTCTTAACTGTCTACCAATGTAAAAACTATTCATTGGACTTTTCCTGCAAATTGTACATTCCATTCAAATCACAAATGGAATTGAACTCGAATATACATTGAAATAGGATAGTTCATGAATTATGTATCAATAACAATTTCCATTATGGAATAGCTATGCTCAAGAAATATCTATTAATCGATAGTCAAATTTTCCTTAATCATCAAAATTTATGCCAAAGAATTTGGTATTTAAGTAGAGTTAAGACAAATATGTATTCATAGCAGAAACGAGTAAGTCAAGCAATCTTGTTTAATTTGCGAGCATCCTCTGATACATTTTTGGTCCATCGAGCAAAAGTATTACTTTAATTAAATAGATATTTTTCAAAATAATCAAGACGATAGAAAAAAAAGACGAATTTCGCAGCAACAAAGAGGATTATTTTCAATTATAGAAAGACAGCGAGAAGAGGCATGATTTGGCGTACTTTGAGAAGAGAATGGAAAAGCTACAGGAACAGTGGAAGATATGCGAGGAAAAGCATGCTGAGGTACATCAACTATTGAAAAACTTGGTGGTAGTAATAACCTATTTTGGGCTAAGATCTACGAATATAAGGGATCCAAAGCATCAACCTCAGTAGATTTGGGAATCTAATCCCAACGTGCAACGAGCAATCTTCGTTATAGTTGCACGAGAATTCTCAACTGAACTGAGTGCAGGAGCTACAGTATCTCTGGAATGCTGTAAAAGATGATACGGAGAAGCTCATTGGCCACCTGAGTATCACCGAGGCCAGTTATGGCGTCGCATGGAGATTCATAATTGAGTCCTACGATAACCATAGAGCGATTGCGCAAGAGGTTTTGCGACGATTCTGGGATATTCTGTAACGAATTTTACCTTCGTCGTCGTCACTTCGCGAAATCGGAATCCAAACCGACCTGTCACCTGTTTAAGACGTGAAGTCTTGAGATGCATCAACGTACTGTGCCTTTTAAGGCCTGTCCGTTCGGATGCTCGCAGTCTACTCTGAGTTGGCTGTGCGTCCAAAATGCAAATCAATCCATTGACTTTTGAGTTGCGACTCTTTTAAGCAACTTGGAATTCAAGACGTAATTACTTTATGTCAAAGCAGCTGTATTTCAACTACGTTAGTGACAAGCACAAAGTCATTAAATATTCATCGAAACACAAATATAAGCCATGTGGAAAGTGTCATCATTCTCTGCTCTGCAGTCTGCTCTGAGGTGGCTGCTCGTTGGCCAGCGAGTTCGGTGAGGAATTTCGAACGTGGGTCTTGACACAAAAAGACTACGCTCAAACACATTCTTTTAGCTACAGATTCAAATTGCCTGTTTAAAGCGCAGTCGAACATTTTTCACTTTAGCCATTCCGAGGCTTCCATCAACTCAAGAAGAACAACTTTCAACTCACGCGTTCCCGATCTACGTATCGCCGCGGTGTCGAACATACTCTACGTTAATTCTAACTGAAACACTCTACGCACAAAATGCACACTATGACAACGCGTACGCGAACCGAAAGCCTGCATCAACTAGTCGCGGATTAACCAGAACCCCGACCGCTCGACGACATACTCTTCTATCGTTTCTGGTTCCGCTGAAAAGCTAAACTACTGAAAGGAAAGAGGTTATACAATATAGCAATTCATTTTAATTTCAAGTTTTTTTGCTTTTCTTTAATGTAATCTTATGTATTAATTTGACAGTAAAAAAAAATAATAAGAACTTCGACGTATATGTCAATATCTTGATTAAAAGCAAAATCATAATACGATAGAGTGCAAACAAAATCTTTGATAACAATATCGAGGCATACTTTACTTCTTATGTTCCACATGTCTTCCCAGTTGATAAATTAATACAAAGGTTTAAAAAACATAAACCACCTTAAGATGGTAATTAACTGTAAGTAAGACTGAAAACACTTACGCCCGATCAAGAGCTGGATCAGATAGAAATCAGTCTCATCATGCGTTTTATTGAGCCACGGTGTCAGATCAGAGTTGCGGTACTCAGTCCATCTTTTTTTTCGTGCTGTTTTCCCAGGACATCAACCAATCATTGAGTCGGCATTGTCTCTCCTCGCGGGCAACTGTCTCCTTCGTGTCCTCGGTTCAACACAGGTAGATAGTACGGCGCTCTCTAGTGAGGAGGGCAATGGATATAACGCATGCGATGACTAGCACTGCCGAGTCAGAGACTATCGGATATGAAGATGCAATCCTCAGTGCTCATCTTCTCTATATCTGTGCCAAGCGTTTTCGGGAGAGACGCTAAGAGCGTCGCCCTATATTTCTGTTCTGTAGTAGTATAAACTCTACGAGACTCATCAAAAGTCACATTCTTGATGGATCAGAGAGGGATTAACGCGATAAAAATATACGTGAAGATCAATGGTGACAATTGTGAGTTTGATAAGGTCGTTAGGAAGACCGAAGGAAAAAAATTTTCTCTGAACAACATCCTTCACTTTCTGTGTTTTGGCTACATCAGAAGTGAACAGCACGGCATTTTTGGCTTTCTTGAAGGAAAAGTAATGATAAATTAGGATATTAAGGAGAATAGAGAAATAGCTAAAACTTTTTAATACTAATGGCATTAAAGGTCGATTCCATGCTTTAAAGACTAGTTGCTAAAATAGGAAAGGTTAAAATTCAACACAGAAGAAGGGAAGCCAAAATAAAACTTTATAGAGCAAAGACAATGGCGACGACTGGTTTGAACAAAGGATGAAGACAGTAGATGAAAAAAGAAGTGTAGGCAGTAAGTTAGAAAGAGCAAGATCTAGAATCGTATTATTGGGACTAGTAATACTATTAAATTTCGTAAAAGATCTTAGGGACAGGCAAGAGGAAGCCGACACACTAATTGCGGACAACATGAAAAATATGGTACGCAGCATCATAAACAATAGAATGCATATTAAACTCAAGTTGATGGAAAGCTAGTTTTATCTTGAAAAGTGCATGTCTAGATGAGACGGAGGCGACGATTGGGTTCTTTTACTAATGGATCTTTTACTAAATCTGGACAGGGATTCTTGTTTCTTAGACCTTTTATACAAAATCGAATGTAGCACTTGCAGCGTTATGACCGAAAAAGATAGTATTTTTACGTGCCACTTTCGTTTCACTGTCTTCCAGAAATCATGTATCTTTGACCCCTGTGTGGTTTTTCTAAGAATCTCTAGTCTCGATCCGATGAATGCCATTAAAAAATCCCTAAAATTTCACGGACCAATGCCGTTAGGTCGGAGTACTGTGGCCTTTACGTTTGACATAAAAAAAATTTATTAGACTGTCAGCTTGAACGCTGATGCGTTTAGTGGATAGTTTAGAAGCCTTGCGTGTCTAGGAGTCGTACACTTAGGACAACAATAGCCTTCTTTTCTCTACTTCAAAATAGAGAGTTGGTGCGTTTTAATGTCCAATTTATTGTCTAGTATCGAGTCAAGATACTTTGCATGATTTGTATGTTTCAACTTTTTTCGGATACTTCATCTAAACCAACTTTTTTGGTGGTAGAGACGTGAAGGTCGTTTACTCCCTAAGCATGCGGCTCCCAGATACTTTCTGGACTATCCACTAAACATGAAACACCTCCCCTCAATCTAAGAGCCTGGCTTGGAACCGTTTGTCACATTGCTTTGTACTAGGCGCCGGTTTTCTATGCCTTAAGGCGCCATTATGTCGCAGGGATTACACGGAAGGGGAGGAAGTGAGAGGGAGTACTAGAAAGAGACCCTTGCACGCTGAACACCTACAGGCATTTCTGTTTTACGGTTTACTTGCTCGAACGTAATATACCACGTGGTTCAATTTGTCAACTGATCTGAGCACTTGTCCGATTAGACTAGCACTCTTATTGCCTTCGTGAAGTCACTGCGCTGCTTGTTAGACATCTTGTATGCAAAAAGTGTGTGGCAGGCGTCATCTACCCCTGCAATGCAGAATACGCAATCGGGGGACCGTGACTTACCAATCTGGGTCAGGTAGAAGTTAGTCTCACCATGCCTTCTACTGAGCCACGATTTCAAATAAGGGATGAGACATGTCGTCCACCTCTCATTCGTGCCATTCATCCAAGATTAACACCAATCGTTGAGTGAGTGATGCCTCCCCCCGAGAGCCACGTTCTTTATATGAACTTTGTGTCGGTGCATGTAGATTTTACGATGTTCTCAACAAGGAGAAAAATGGGTATCACGCCTGCAATGACTAGCAGCGCTAACTTGGCGACTGTCTGATATCAGTTGCAACCTTAGCGTTATTCGTCTCTGTAACTGCGCCAAGTGTTTTCGTACAGTTTCTTGCTGAGAGTATTGTCCCATATTTCCGAACCGTATAGCAGCCCAGAATGAACGCTGCTCATCAAAAGTCGTCTTCTTGATCAGGTGGGCCCTAAAAGTTGGCCATCAGTCGACTGAGTGCCGATATACCTGCTGCAACCTTATTAGCCGTTGTCCCCATTTGCTCAGAGAAATTCAGCATCGCTTCTCAGCATGAGCAATCATCCAGTCTCAGACTCGGCGCATAAGCATATCTAGTCTAAGTATCGACTGTACATCCAGCGACTACACTGCAAAACCTTAGAAAGTTTTCCGTGTAGAGTTAACGCGGGAAAAAATTTTCCGTATTTTTTTAACACGGGTAACGCGAACTTCCATGCAACCGCGTTTAAATGACACGGTTTCAAAATGAAGCGAATGGAAAAAACACGGATGAAAAATAACCAGTGTGCGAATAACACGGATGTACCGTGCTCAGCGTCGACACGGTATTTGCCGTTTCACACTAAACGCGTGTGAAAAACAAGGTTCCTACAGATTCATGCGGAAAAATATATTAACAGGCGAAAAGGTGAAATGGATGTGAAGGCAATACGGGAGCAGTCAAATACTGATTTAAAGAAATTCGTTAGTGCCCGCGTATGTTAGTTAAGGCTTCTGATTGTCCATTAATCCATTCGCGAATCTATTTATACAGGGTCGGTATAATAAGTAACCGGACTGAGCCTGCCCCGCGCCGTCAAAGCGTCTGCTAACCGGTATCTGGTGCTGCAGTGGTGGTGGGGGTCTAGCCGAAGGGAACCGGGCTGCAGCAGTTGCCTCCAAGCGCTTGGAGAGATAGCATCGAGCGAGAGCGGAGTGCGTGTTCAGTTACGTCGTCGGAGTGAAAGTGGAGCGTACGATTGAGCAACGTGTTAGCATCAAATTTTGTGTCAAACTCAAGAAAACGGCCACGGAAAATCTTCAAATGATTCAAGAGGCTTACGGTGAGGATGCTCTGTCCAGAACTCAAGTGTTTCAGTGGCACAGAAATTTCCGGGAGGGCCACGATGACGTCCATGACAAACAGCGCGTCGGTCCTCCATCAACGAGTCACACGGACACAAATGTGCAAAAAGTGCGTGATGTGTTGAACAGTGATCGTCGTCTGAGCAATCGGTGCCCCGTCGACTTACCGCCCGGGTCCGCCGAGTTTTTCCGTAGATTGCCGATTCGTGGATCCTCCATCACGACAATGCTCCGTCGCACACCTGCCTGCTCGTCACCGAGCAGTTGGCCAAACAGTCGAGGGCAACGTTGCCACAGCCTCCTTACAGCCCAAATATGGCACCAGCGGACTTCTTTCTGTTCCCCAAGATCAAGAGACACCTTAAGGGGACGCGGTTCGGGACTCTGGAAAACGTTCAACGTGCTACGACGAGGATTCTAGACAGCATCGAGGTTGCCGACTTCCAGGGAGCGTTTGGGGATTGGAAAATCCGGTATCAGCGTGTTTTCGACCCCAATGGGGACTACTTTGAAGATTCCTAAAGAAAAATTGTACATATTTTGCTAATAAAAAATTTCCTGAGGTCATTCCGGTTACTTATTATCCAGACCCTGCACATATTCTCGTGAAATATGTGTAACACTTATAATTAAAAATAGTGTTTTATTTGTGAAAGTGAGCAAATCAAATTCATCAATCATGTAAGTGTGGTAGCATGTGAAATGAAAGGAATAATTTATAAACTTCATTTAATAATGATAATCCATCGCACAACAGTCCATATAAGGATCTTGGCTTTGAGATTGATTGTTAGGGTATCTTATTCGATGGCTGTAATGGTATTCGAGGTGATATGGTCAATATCACGCTCAACCATGTGACCATGTGAATTAGTACCCATCACAGCTGGGTGGGTTGATAGTTCGTCAGCAGCATCAAAAGCTCAAACTCGATGCCGCCACCGAGGTTTGAACTTGGGAGCTGCTGCGCAAGTGGAGTGTGCCCTAATCCACTGCTCCACACGGGCTAAATTCATTTAAAGATACGCGGGGAAAATAAATCCTAGAAATGGCGGCCAGAACGGCACTCGTCTTTCGAAAAACCGGATATGCGCCCACTTTCCGCGGTATTGGCTGCGAAGGAACCATAGCGGGCGTGACATTCGCCTCAGAGTCCTTAATGCGCAGGATACACAATGGGAAAACATTAGAAGACTACTGCCATTGACAACCAGTATATTCTGCTTGAGATCAAAGATGTTGTCTCCCGGCGTCCGTGCTCTCGATCTTCTACAATTGGGTGGAACATCACAATGACGGACTTTGAGAGGTTCGTCCAGGTGCTCACAGTAAGTGCTCACAGCAAGCGCTCCGCTGCAGGGAGATTCGCAGAGGACGGAAGACCTGGGAGCTTACGGCGGGCGGTGTGTACTCAACTATCAGCATTATTACGACTGCTTGCAACGCTTGTATGCGCCGTCGAAAACCTCGGCACGGCAAGCCCTCTGGGTACTGGTGGTCAACTGAAATCGCTGAAAAGTGATGAAAGAGTCACAAGCTTCGGCGAGAGGCTCATCTGGCGCAGAACCGTGACGAGGTTTGTAACTGGGTAGCAGCATATAAGTCGGCCAGGAAATGCCTTCGCAAATTGATGAACACCAGAAGGCTCGCTGCTGGCAAGACCTAGTGGACAATGCAAACAAGGAACCGTGAGGCCTTGGTTACAAGCTAGTTATGCGGAAGCCTGGTGTCCTACACAAATCTTGCATACATGATGCGGAAAATATGGATGAGATGGTTTGGGCACTCTTCCCTGCCCAGCCTTTCCGTGTTGACGCTGTCCATGGTGAAACAGTGATCGAGTGTCCGCTCTCCACACAGCCGGAACTGGAAGAGGTTGTCCTTTCACTGAAAGCGACGAAAGCACCAGGTCCAGATGGTATTTTAGCAGAGGTGTCGCAATTTGTCTATCACCATTGTCCTGAGTTGCTGCTCAGCACATTCAACGCTTGCCTACAGGACGGGGTTTTCTCAGTACGATGGAAGGTGGCAAGACTAGTTCTGATCAGCAAGGGGAAGGGAAGTCCCGGATCGCCGTCTGTATACCGTTCGCTACGCATGCTAGACACTGCTGGGAAAGTGCTAGAGAAATTCATTAAGGGCAGACTCACTCACGCGATTTGTGCCGCTGGAAACCTATCTCCTCAGCAGTACGGTTTTAGAGCAGGACGTTCATCATTGATGCGGTTGCAGAGGAGATGAGCGCGGTCCAAAAGGCAGAGTCACATAGCCGCACCAAGCGACGAATCGTCCTGTTGGTGACACTCGACGTCAGGAACGCCTTCAGCTGCGCTAGATGGGTGGATATGCTGGATACGCTGGAAACATCTTTTCAAATTCCGCAATACCTCATGCGGCTTTTGAAGGACTACCTGAAGGACCGAAGCCTGCTTTATGACACGTTACATGGCCAACAAAGGATGACAGTTACATCAGGTGTTGCACAGGGATCTATCCTTGGTCATGTCTCACGACGGGCTACTGAGACTTGAGATACCAGATGAGTCACGCTTGATCGGTTATAAGGATGATGTTGCGGCTCTGGTCGCTGGACGCACCGTTGAATAATGCTCGCGGGTTCAGTATAGTACTGGATACTTGACAAAGAAGAGAATCTCTAGAGTAAGGACGATCAGTATTGAAGACACTTATCGAATTTAAGCCAGCGGTGAAGTACCCGGGGCTACTGATCGACTCGAAGATGAGTTTCTCTGAGCAAATCAGGGCAACGGCTGAGAAGGCTGTTTCAGGCCTATCGGCTCTGAGTCGACTTATGGCCAACGTAGCGAACCCAGCCAATCAAGAAGACGCCTCTTGATGAGTGCTGTAGGGCCAGAAATATGGGGCGACGCTCTCAGTAAGGAAGTGTTGCGAAAACGCTTGGCACAGGTACAGAGAAGAGGAGGACTGAGGATTGCATCTACATTTCCGACCGGTTGCAGGTGGGATACTTGTCGCTATCTTTGCTAGAGAGTTTGGCACTTCTTAGCTGCGTCGAAAAGAGGACTCGAGGGAGCCAATTGCCCGCGACGAGAAACAGCGCTCACTCAACGATTGGCAGCAGTCTTAGGTGAATTGCACGGCGAGAAGGTGGATTTCACGCCTCATCCCGGATCTGAGACTGTGGCTAAATCGAAGGCATGGTGAGACTGACTTCTACCTGACCCAGCTTTTGAGCGGGCATGGTGATAGGCATTGTAAGCCACGGTCCCCCCATTGTAGAGTTTGCCTAGGAGAGGAAGCCGATGCTTGCCACACATTTTTGTCAGGTATAAAATGGGACAGGGTGCGACAGGACCACTATAAGGAAACAAGAGAGCTCATACCCGATGGTATAGTAGCGGTGATGCTTGCATCGGTTGACAAATGGAACCATGTGGCAGATTATGTTTGGGCAGTCTTTAAAGATAACAAGATGGGTAGACAGAACTACGCTCATGTCAGAAAGGCTTTGTACCCTACTTCTTCTAAATGCAGTCACCAGCAACGAATAAAGTCAAGAAACATGTCAAAGAGATGTGCACGTTTAAAAGAAAATCCATTGTTTCTCTATTTTCAACGGTCGCTATTTTGTTGCAAAATAATAAAAATCACTCAAATCATGAATACCCGATAATATTTATGTTATTGGTCTTATTTAAAAACTTTAAGTAAGTCAGAGCAAAACTGCAGTGTCTGATTTGATGGAAAGTCCGTGAAATACCAATATCATGTCTTATTGTTGTTGTAATTGGAGAAATTTCAAATGGCTATTATTTCCGTGTATATCATTCGAGTTTCATCAAATTTACAGATTATAAGGATCGTTTAGAAGACTACTTAAAATTCGTTGAGTTTAAGAGTACCTATAGGATTTTATTGGCTAAAATGTGAAATTCAAAAATCATACTATTATTAACAAAGTTCAGCGAATTTTGACTTCTTAGGTATTTGTTGTTGTTGCAATCATAAACACCTACCTCAATAATTATTTTCAGAGGGAGGGAGGGGACACGCACAGATTTTTCGTGTACTTCCCTCCCTGTGCGCCCCTCGAAGCAGCAAGTTTTGAAAAGTTCTTATCAAGACCTTTCATTTGATACCCATATTGGCTACCTTTGATTTTTTTGGGGCCACTCTGCTATATCGGGAAACCCCCCTTAAAAACGTATAAAATTTTTCTGTAAATTAACTTTAAAGAGAGCCCCACTTTACACCCACATACAAATCTTGAGGTTTATAGCTTAAGTAGTCTGCGAGAAAAATTGCTGTGACACACGATCGGATGGACGAACGGACAGACGGACGGAGAGACGGGACGCGATTTTAGTAGGGTTTTGTAAAATTATTTTACAAAACCTTAAAAAGGACTAACAGCAGCCGGGGACGTCTGGGCTGAAGGATCACCTAATCAGCAATTCCTCTTCCTCCCTGCCCTCTTGCTGGAGGAGTCACCAGCTTGAAGGCGCCTCACGGCGTAGCCAAACTAGCGAGACCTGGCCCGAAGTAATGTGTCAAACGGTTCTAGGTTAGGTTGTCGGATTGACAGGGGAGTGCTCGCGAGCATAGCAGTCCCACACTGAGTACATAAATGGCATTCACCATTCAATTATGTTGCAATGTAGCGAATATCATTCAGTGCACAGGGTATCAAACATATTTAAGTAATCTTTTCTGAAATTTTAAAAAGATCCTATCAATAATTTAGCATCTGGTTTGACCAAGAGTAGAAAAACCGCGCATAGCTGTTGTTGTTGTGACATATACGGCTAGATTTTGATAAAACTTATACTACGACAATCTTTTAATGATCTATCTAGATACAATATTTCATTTGAGTGTACTTAATCGATTATATTGGCAAAAATGTGAAATTCATGGATCCAAGTTGTATTAACAAAGCTGAGCAAATTTTGATTTCTAAGGTATTTATCGTTGTTGCGGCAACAATTTTCATTGTTCTTTCTGTTGTTAAAATTGCAATATCGAAATCTCGCGATACTCGACTATCTTCGGTTTAAAAAAAGGTTAGGGGTCAAAATCTTATTTGGGGAGAACCCCCCTTAGAATTCTTTGAACTTTTGTTCGTCTATGAAATTACAATTAACTTCGTCAGAAGATTCGATGACTCTAACTTCTCAAGTTCCTGAGAAAACTTCTTGTAACGGATGGACAAACAGGTAACGATTTTGATAGTGGATTGCAGAAATATGTCTGTTAAAACTCATGTATGATGTCAGTGCAAATAGGACGAAAGATCACATATGCTTTACTCATTAGAGACTATCGTAGACTAGTAGTTAAAATTTCTTATCAGTCATCTAGATTATCATAGGCTTAAGAGCTGTTAAAAATTTAACTTACAGCTACAGATTTCAAAACTCTTATCATATTAATTACTCAAACGGGAAGCTCAATTTTCATTTGCAAGCAATTTCATGAGTCGCAGCAATATGCATAAATTACGATAACTGCCCAAACTTTGCTCAATTATTAGAAACTCCAACGAAGACTTTATCGCTAACGATTCAAACAAACTCTTGTTACCAATTTGCCTGAAACACTTTTATTACACGCGAAATGTTCTAGTACACAACAACGTTCTCGCACTCAAACGAGAAAATGTCAAGGTTTTGCAATTTTCCTCGGCTCAAGGCCGTCAATCCTCAAGTGTGCTTGCACTCGAACATGTAGAAAGCCTTGACCACCGAGCCCTCAGCCGATTCAAGGGGTCTTGCTGATTGGACATAGACAAGCTAAAAAGAGTTCTAGAACCAACATGCATAATGACTCTGAAAAATAAAAAGAACTGCATTCTCAAAGAAATATCCTTACGACTTAGACGCAAACGAAGAGCCTTGTACATGTTACGAAAAGCCATGTTCACGCCAACTCCAAGGTGCTTCTAGTTTTCTGCTTCCAATTGCTTCACCATGGACTTGAAATTTGCACAGTCGTCACTGATGTTAACTTCACTCGCGATTAATTATACATGTGTGAATCGACCGCGAAACCGACCTCAGCAATGCCTTTTGCATTCAAGCGGAAACGAAATGAAAAGCAACCGACATTCTCTTTTTCACTTGAGCCACGTTTCACCGTTCCTCACACAAAATTTTGCACTATTGACATTTTTGCACTGCAAGGATTACCCAACATATGGTTGGCAAGTGAGGAAAAAATTAGCACTACTGCGACGAAAGGATGGTGTACAACCTAAGACCAGGCTTTTGCACTCTTTTCCAGGGAAGCTGCTGGACGATTTTACAAGAATCGATTTGATTTTGTGCACTAGTTATTGTAAAGGAGTAAATTGCGTTTTTTGCACTACTTTTACACTAGTCTAATTTAAAGAATTCTCGATTTTCGCATTGAACTCAATATTCAGGCAAGGGAATTTCTACTACTAGCGCCCAACGTTCACTTGTCTTCAAGTAATTTCTTTACACCTCGGTCATGCTCATTGCAGCAGGATTACAGCTTGGGGAACTTTGACTTCTTGGCCAGGGGTAGCGCGCGAGGTGAATTCACGTGATGGAGTGCAAGGACAACTAGTGCGTCCAACCTGTTGCATTTTTGTATTTATTATACATTTGAGTATGATGGACGCTGTAATAAAGCAAATTTGTAAACGCTGGAAAAGTTGGGACTGCTTGTGTTTAAAGTGCCGGACGAGGGCTATTGTACGAGTATGAATTGTAGTTTTGTTAGACTTGTTAAAAAGGGAGACCAGAACGAGGGTGGATGATAAACAGGAAAATTATACTTTGTATTCTTTGGACGGAATTTTCTTAAGATGAAGAGATGCTTGCATAAGTGAAAGGATATATAACGATATAAGGCTTTTCGGAGAGCTCTTGAGGAATGGAAAGAATTTGGAATAAATACAAAGTTACATCATTGTAGATTCATAGAAATGGAAGAAAATTCTTTCACGACCAAACTAAAGCTCCAGCTTTTCTTCTGAGCCGGAAAATAAAGGGCTGGTGGGAGCTTCGATGTGTGAATTTGGTAATTTCAATGGCATTTTGATGACTTTGAACTTCTAAGGTATATTGCTTTTTGCTCAACACTACTGTCCCTTTTGGGTCTTCGTAGAGGTAGTTAAGAGTATTTCATTATTTTGATTAAATTTATCGGCACTCGAGAAGGTAATATGGTCGATATCCCGGTTTGGCTGTGTGTCCGTCCACATAACTGCGATAAGCTCTGATTTATACCTGTGGGTATTAAAACTGAATGAGCGCATAGTTCGTTCGAAGAATCACTCGAAACAAATCTCGCCACCAACGGGATTGAACCAGGGACCTTCGGCTTGGTGAGCACTCTAACCGTTACACCACGCGGTATATAGGAGGGCGGTCCGATAGGTACTTCGAATAGAAAAGAAAAACGAAAATTTTGGAAAAGTGGCATTTTATTTCTCAAAATAATCTCCGCTTGGCCTGGCAGCGATGTGTAGTAATTCGTGGCCTGGCAGCGATGTGTAGTAATCGAGCAGTCGCCTAAGCAAACTGCTCGGAAACCGGCATAGCACTGATCTAAATTTTAATTGCAGATTCCAAAAAGTTAATCATTCAAATCTACAATGAAAATTCGGACATGGCAACGCCTTTTCACCCAGCACATCCACGTATTGCATTGCCGACGACAATCTATGCAAACGAATGAACGGTTGCTCGTGAGCTCCTTGTGCGACATATACCGCAAGTGGACGACTAGCAACAAAACACGGGGAGTCTGCTTGGGATCGTCGCCGCGAGCATATCGGAAGGATAAGTTGATCCGTCGTGAAATATAGTGATATTTATCCATTATTTGTTGGAAGTTTAGAAAAATTTACTTTAAACTACCCAATAAGTGTGGACAGTTCAATTCAATTGTATCTATTACTTTTGTGTGATTTCATTACGTTTTTGTTTTATTGAATTGTGAAAATGAAGATTTCTCCTCCCGCTTACTCCAAATCGAATAATGTGCAACGACACGATAGTGAATACCGCTGTGATAACTACTCTCACATAATTAAGTGGCGAAAAGCTAAATCTTAAAGATTGCCCGCAGCTGCAGTGAAATGTACGCATTGTCTGGGCCTTCGCAACTTCGCAGACAAGTTCCAGTCTTCGGAGTTGCGTTACGACCCTGAACTTTGTCTTGCGACGAGCTTCAATTATTATTCCTTTCACCCTTATTCATATTCATTGAAAACCCATACTTGTGAAAATGTTGAATCGGTAAAATTATCTGCGTTTATTACTCAAATGAAAACTCCAATTGAAGAGTTATCGAGTAAGCCAGATCGGAGTGCAGTCTTTCTCACTATTGCTCGCGCAAATTGACGCTTCCAGTTCTAATCGTGAGTCCATCAAATGACATCAGATAATTATTAACACGCACTTTATGTCTGAGGCCATTTAAGTTTTAAAATATTGAACCATGAGAGACATGCAATACTTGGGAAATTAAAAATTTGTGTACGGTACCGGGGTAGTAAGAAAAGCAATTAAGCGATAATTATAAAAAGCTGAAAATTAACGATGGTTGCGAAAATAATCCAGCTTCGGTAATAAATCGCTGGAAATGAATTAGGGCTAAAGGGATCTTATGCGGACGATGAACAAATACAAAAATGCTGTAATGTGATTAGAATTTCGAGTGGAAAATTTGCATTCATACGAGGTGTGACAATTAAGTAATGAGACTAATTTTATTGCCGCGTTTGTGGTAAACCTGCGACCTTGAAATTCCCTTCCCCTCTCCATTGATATATTTACCATCACTCTAGCTTGTTTAGTTTACCTGCTGTGTCGTGTCAAGTGATGCTCGTCGCCAAAGTGGAGAAACGAAATCAAGAGCAACGCGTCGCGATAAAATTTTGCGTCAGATTGGGCGAAACAGCTTCAGAAACGTACGGTAAAATTGCATGGCGATAGTGCTCTTAGTCGTGCCCAGGTATTTCGATAGTATAAAGAGTTTAAGAAGGGGCGTGAAAGCGTGGGGCGCGGAGCGTGTGACCAGTCGAGGTGCGGACTGACGCGAATGCGCAGCGTGTGCGCGTCCTAATCCGTGAAGATCGGCGTTTAACAGTTTGAATGTTGGCCTCGGAACTGGGTATCAACCGTGAAAAAGTCAGACAAATTTTAACCGACGATTTTGGGATGAAAAAGTTGTGCGCGAAGATGGTTCCAAAGAACCACACCACACCGCCCTCAGCGTGTCCCAGTATTTTGCCTCTTAAGAGATCGTCGTGTTGCAACAGCCGCCTTTTTAGCTTGATATGTCACCCTGTTACTTTTTTTTGTTCGGTGGTCAAAGGAACCCATTTTGAGTCGATTACGGACAGCCAGGCGGCCGTGACGAGGGTACTCGCGGACATCCCAGTCGAAGTGTTCCAGGAATGTTACGAAGCATGAAAAACGCGCTGGAATCGTTGTATAGCTGCCCAAGGGGACTACTTTAAAGAGGATGGAAGAGTTGTAGAATAATTTTTAAATATACGGTTTTCATGGAATCAGTCTCATTACTTAATTGTGTCAGGCAATTGCCAGTATTTCGATTTTTAACTTTTTGGTGATCACTTTTAAGATGCGTTTTGTGGAAACGAAGTAGCCGAGTGTAGCGATGTTAAATTAGTCTTAGGAGAGAAAAATAGTTTTACATCTAAAACGTTTTGGAACTGATCTTTCTAATAGAGAAGGGGTTTTCCTGAAATTCAAACGTAATGATTTTGTTCCAGCACTCGTAACGTACTTTGACCCGAAAAATCTTAAAAAAATCACAGAGGTGAGACTTTAGGAGTACAAGGGCAAAAAATACCTCGGAAGTCAAAATTCGATTGACTTTGTTAATAGTACATTTTATAAATTTTAGATTTTTGCCTATAAAATCAAAATGGGACCCTTAAATTTCTAATTGTATTATGTATTGTATGTATTTTTGATAAACAGCTAAGTTGCAGCCGATTGAATATTTAACAATTATATCAACATTAACACGTGATACACGGGAGATACAGGTTCGCAACGGACCTAGACACTACAAATATGTAGCAATTTTGATAAAAAATTTTAGAAATGGTTTGTAATATTGATATCAGGACCAACCAAGCGACGGAGTCAAAATACTTGAAACGAAAATGGCGGCGAATTCGAAAACATAATAGCCATAATAATTTTTCGAACTCAATTTATGGAATCTGTATTTAAGTCAAGTTTGATATGCAGAATATATTGTTTGTTTTACTAATTGTTTTACAGAACCCTTCTGGTGGAACCACTCTCTTGCTACTCCAACTTGTTTTTACTTTATTTATCAAAATGTTCTTAAGTTATTTATTGTAGTGCATGAATGATTTCAATAATGCTTAGTTATTTTGGATTTAAAAAGAGAATACAATGAGAAGTAGTTTTTGTCCCACCACAAAAAAAAAAGTGGTTGTGTAAACATCGAACACAAAAATTTCGTGAGGAGGTAGTAGTTGGACGGATTGCCGTCGTTTATGCTTTCATAAGCGCATAATAGACGACATTTTCTTCCAGCTTAATTCATTTTTCTGAATTTTCGGCCACTTGAACATATTCAAATGAAACACTACTCAAATTTTCATGAAAATCCGAAGAAAATAAGAGTGCCAAATCGATTTGAAATACGAAATCGGTCCGATAAGTACTTAGCCCTATCACCCGATGTCGCCGCTATCGCAAGAGAGATTCACTACCGTGTAGTACATTCCCGTAGACGGCTACTATCAAAATTTCAGCCGAATCGTACTCATAGTTGTGTTTTGACCTTGTGTGGAAGCGGGCGTGTCCGCAATGAGCAATATTTGTCGGTGATTTGAATTTTGTTTTCGGAAAGTAAATCACCCAGCGAAATCAAAGAGCGCTTGGATACTGTGTACAGTGACTCTGCTCTTGCGATGTTGTCCGTAAAAAATTGGTTTAACGAGTTTCAACGTGGCCGCACGTCGGTTTTTGATTAGCCACGCCCAGGTGCCCCGAAAACAGCTACCACGGAGAATAACGTGACAAAAATCCACGAGCTCGTATTGGCAGACTGCTAGTTGAAGGCGCGCGAGATAGCTGAGACAGTAGGCATATATCAGAAGACCGCGTGGGCCATATCCTACATGCAATTTTGGGCATGAGAAAGGTGTCGGCGCGATGGGTACCGAGTTTGCTCTCTATGGGCAATAAATGCAACCGTGAAATCCCCTTGAAAAATCTTGAACAGTTTGATAAGGCCTAAACTTTTGGGAGACCGACCTTTCGACAATGTTTGAGCTTTTGGGTTTTATATTGTAGTTTCTGAAAAAACTTGCTTTCACGCACGGCCCGGACGGGAAATGTTCTTGATAATTCGGTATTTCGTAAATCCAGCTTGTGCGAGGACTGCCAACAAAGGCTGAAGTGGCTTAGTCTTGGTATCAGTCCTGAGGATAATTTTACATCATCAAGTACATGACGGACACTGCGGTTATCATTTTAGAACAAAAAAACATAGCTGAAGCGTTGCTCAGCCAGGAACTTTAAGCAGGACTCAAGCTCGAGAAAAACGGAAGAATATTTTTTCAAGCGGCTGAGGGAAGCCGAAAAACTCTGGCATGAGTTTTGAGATAATAATGAAAAGCTGATGAGCGCCTTACAAGATGATCATTCATACTTTGAACAAAAAATATTTGCTACAACGGAAAAGTTGTATAGAGAACTGAAGGATCTACCCATTGAAGGTCAACAAGTGGTAATGCAGCATCAAAATGTGGCTTCATCACCAAAGATCCAATTGGGGGATGTTCCTGCATCTACGATTACCACGACAGCAGCAAGTTATGCTGCACCTACTGTCACAGCGCCATTAAACTGGCCACCTTAAATGGACATCTCTACAAGCTATGGCCGTCATCATCCGAATTTACCACCTATAATTATACCCAAATTAAACGGTGACTACCTACCAGGATTATTTATTGAGCTTTACAAAAGCATTATCCACAATAATAACACTAAATGTGCAGTACCTTCTCTCGTATCTGGAGCGAGACGCAAGAAGCGCGGTCTCGCATTTATAGCTGAGTGCAGCTAATTACGAAACTACTCTAACTGAACTGCAAGAGCGCATCTCGAACAACCGACAGATGGTCACAACCTACATAGATACTATTCTGGACACCGAAAAAGTTGTGCATAGGTGTCCCACATCTCTGCTGGCTTTGCACGACACGCTTCGTAATTGTTTAGCGGCATTAAAAGGTCTAGATTATAACACAGAACATCGGGAGCCGATGATGGTTAGAATCGCTATGAGAAAGCTAGACGCAGAAAGTCTCCGCATATTCAAAGAAAATGTTAACAACACCCGAGAGATGCCGAGCTTGAAGCAAGTTTACGACTTTATGATGAGGAGTTTTGCAATCAAAGCAATCATGCCTTTCACCGTTGCGATGGTTTAAAAAATTAAGCGTCGATGACCGACATCGGCTTGTTGCTGATAACAATCTGTGCAAGAACTGCCTAGTACATGCATCGAGTTTTAAATGCAAGAGCAAAAATACGTGCTTTGAATGCAAGAAACCACACCATACTACATTGCATTATTCAACCACTGATCGTAAGACTGTCACTTTGAATATTGCCACCAGCAACACCAAGGCCACAATAGACACAAGTGCCTCGATCGTAACAAACACCGTTCTTCTTGCCACTGCAATAGTAAAAACAGAATCATACTCTGGTCAACAAATTCTACTGCGAGCTTTAGTTGACCCTGGGTCTCAAACATCTTTTATATCATCGAAAGCTGCAACGCTGCTTGGCCTGCTCTCAGATAGCATTTTGGCAGGTGTTACATGTATTGGAGGAGGTCAAGCCAAAACTGTCCGGAAGAGGATATTCGTTACAATAACACCTAGATTCCCCTCGGACTTTAGGGTTTCAGACATGATAATCGATGCAGACGTTTTTGAGGAAATAGCAGAGGATTCTTTGATAAAAGGCAAACCGTTACTGGCCCAAACAAAATTTAGCTGGATACTTTCAGGGAAGACTGGTAGAAATCCTTCAGAAACAACGAATATAACCTCCTTAGTGTCTATGGCTGAATTTTACAGAAAAATAGAACGTTTTTTGAGATTGATGGCGAACAAAAACAGAATCAACAAAGTGATATTAACACGGAGTGTGGAAATCATTTTCAGAGCACTTATAGTAGAGACAATAATGGTAGATACATAGTTCACCTTGCTTTTAAAGAAGATCAATCACAAAAGTCCATGAACGAATCAAGGACCAGAGCTCTCCTAAGATCGAGAAAAAACTCTCTACAGATGAGAAGCTAGCTGTGGAGTACAACACCTTCCTCGAAGAGTATCTAAAACTCGACATGCGTGACTCCATACATCGGCTATTTACCACATCATGCAGTAATCAAGGAGAGCAGTACCACGACGAAAATCAGAGTAGTATTCGACGCGTCTGCGAAGACACTTCATGGCCCTAGTCTGAACGATAAGCTGCACATTGGAGCAAGGCTTCAGCAAAACTTGGCCCAGATATTGCTAAGATGGAATACCCCGTACGTTTATACCGCAGACATCGAAAAAATGTTTCGACAAATTCAAATGCACTGAGATTACCGAAACTACAAAGGGTTCTCTGGAGGAGGCATCCTCAAGGTACGATCGCGGAATATCAACTCAATACAGTTACGTATGGCACGGCATGTGCCACGTTTTTAGCAGTTAGAACATTAATGCAGCTAGCTCAGGATGAAGAAAGGAATTATCCGATTGCTTCGTTGATATTAAAGAACGATTTTATTGTTGACGGTATGTTAACAGGCGCCCACACCAAACAAGCAGCGATTTCCCTTCAGCAGGAGATGACAAATAGAGGTAACTTCAACCTCAGAAAATGGGCTAGTTACAACCCAGGGCTATTAAGCCACATACCGGAAGACAGAAGAGAAGAGATATTGTCCCAACATTTGAGGAATTCACAAAGACACTGTGCCAAATTGAAGCATGCTTAAATTCCAGACCAATAACTTCTATATCAACCGTCCCAAACGATCTTGAAGCTCTAACTCCAGGGCACTTCCTCATCGGATGACCTCTCCTGGCTATTCCAGGACCTGATACCTCGTGTAGAACACTACACCAGCACTGGAAAATATTAAATAACATGTATCAAGTATTCTGGAAACGATGGGTGACAGAGTACCTGCAGCATCTGCAAAAACGTGCGAGGTGGACGAGCGTAAGCGAAAATCCCAGAATTGGTCAGTTCGTTCTCATTAAAGAAAGGGACACTAGCCCAGTCATATTAGGTAAAAAAAGGGGTAAACCTCGGAATGAAAGATAATAAGCTGCAAATTGGTATGAACCTTTGTTTTGTCATTCTAAATGTTGTCTCAAAAGTCACAATCGTTATCGTGTTCGCGTCTCAAGATATTCAAGGTCAAAGGTCACAAAAATCGGTTTTTCGCGAATATCTGGCTTCCTATCGGTTAAATGAGATTTGCATTTATTATAAAAGTTGTAGGCTATAAAATTCCCTACAACTTTTGTTTAAACTTTTTTTTCATACGACCAACCGTTTTGAAGGTAGAGCGCGAAGAGTGCACATCGTACAGTCATATACGGCCTAATGCAAGGTCAAGCGTGAGTTATGGTTATCAGTACGTTATAAAGTCAATTATTTACTTGGAGATTATAATTATTAAACAATGCCTATTATTTATGTACTAACTATTAATTATTTATATTTAATTAAAGTAAGTAACTTGATTTGCAACGGTACAATTTCAAACTAACGAATAATCTTGACTCATACAAAGTGGAGAGAGTGGCCTTGAATACTATAGAACATCTGTCCCGGCAATGAATAGAAAAGGGCATAGGGTAGGGACAAGTATTTCCAGGTATATAAGTATTGAGAAAATTACGCGTTTTAAAGAAAAGATATATAATGTCGTGTTAACTTAAAATAAAACTAAAATATATAATCCAGAATTAATAATATTTTATACTTAAATAGTTAAATATGAATAATTATATATAAATAATCAAGTTACTTACTTTAATTAAATATAAATAATTAATAGTTAGTACATAAATAATATATATAATTATTCATATTTAACTATTTAAGTATAAAATATTATTAATTCTGGATTATATATTTTAGTTTTATTTTAAGTTAACACGACATTATATATCTTTTCTTTAAAACGCGTAAATTTCTCAATACTTATATACCTGGAAATACTTGTCCCTACCCTATGCCCTTTTCAATTCATTGCCGGGACAGATGTTCTATAGTATTCAAGGCCACTCTCTCCACTTTGTATGAGTCAAGATTATTCGTTAGTTTGAAATTGTACCGTTGCAAATCAAGTTACTTACTTTAATTAAATATAAATAATTAATAGTTAGTACATAAATAATAGGCATTGTTTAATAATTATAATTTCCAAGTAAATAATTGACTTTATAACGTACTGATAACCATAACTCACGCTTGACCTTGCATTAGGCCGTATATGACTGTACGATGTGCACTCTTCGCGCTCTACCTTCAAAACGGTTGGTCGTATGAAAAAAAAGTTTAAACAAAAGTTGTAGGGAATTTTATAGCCTACAACTTTTATAATAAATGCAAATCTCATTTAACCGATAGGAAGCCAGATATTCGCGAAAAACCGATTTTTGTGACCTTTGACCTTGAATATCTTGAGACGCGAACACGATAACGATTGTGACTTTTGAGACAACATTTAGAATGACAAAACAAAGGTTCATACCAATTTGCAGCTTATTATCTTTCATTCCGAGGTGAAAGCCCTAATATGACTGGGCTACACGCCACCAACGAAGTGGCCACTGGCAAGAATACATAGCATGCAACCAGGCAGAGATGGAATCGTATGAACAGTTACAGTCAGGCACCACCGAAATATGCTGAAGCAAGTGGCGATCACCAATTTGTGTCAACTACCGGTAGAAATACCAGAGGTGTCGACCAGCAATCAAACAGTAATAACACCAGTAGAGGAAATCGCTGCAAATATCGAACTGATAAAACCAAAATCATCTCCTGACAAATGCGAAGAACACTCAACATCTGAAACCTGTATATCTAACTGTATGAAGCAGAAAATTACGGCAGGACGAAGACGGATTGCACCTATAGACAAACCTAACAAAGCAAAAAGACCAAGAATTGCACCATGTATGTGGGCGAGGGCTCTGCTGAATACAACAATACTCCTGTCTGTCATGATACCATCAGGAGCTTTTAACGCTAAAAACAGCTCCAACCAGCATAATTATAAGATCTTCAGGCCAAAATCAGGTTTTTATATCGAAAAACTGGGCATAGTGCATAGCATTCGTGGCGAACTAAGACTTGAGGCAAATTTTTCGATTGCAGAAGTGATTCAGGATAAGAAAAATATTCTATCCATAGGTAAACAGATAGAATATATGTGTCAACGCACGAAAGAATTTACCGACTACACCGACTGCAAGGGCCTTCTGAACCATCAACAGATTAAACAAATGGAGCTCTTTCAACAAACGGAAAAGTTACGAACGATAACAGGCTCCAGAAAAAGAGGGGCTTGGCTGGAGACCTCCTTACCACAGTTTTTGGTGTTAATGATAAGGTCTACACTGATGTTGACGCCCTCGATAAAAACCAACACACAATATTACAAGTCACAAGTTACGATGAAAGTGGTATATTCGATCAACGAAATGCAAAAATGGTTCGCAAAGATTGATAACAACAAAATTGGCTTACAAGTCATATGCACTTATCTCATAGCGATTAACAATTTTGTGGAGCTCCAGGTGAAGTACCAAAAACTAGTAAACACCATCTATGGATCCGAAAGGTTTCCGCAGTTCGTTTCAATTGAAACAATGACGAACACAATCGGAAAGATATCATCAAAGATTGGCCCTCATTTTGAGATTCTGCATACACCAGTGAAACCATCGACGATTGCACGCACCGATGAAAATATCATCATCTATGGCTACTTCCATATAATCGAAAGGGATAGATACGAGCTAATTCATGTAATTGCAATTCCTTTCGAATCAGGTATGCATCAATATGTGGTTCCGATCGTAAAAACTCCAACCTTGGCGGTTAACTTCAATCAACTAACGTATTTCGAATTGGACGATGCACAGCTGAAGTCATGCACAATTAAAGACGAACGATACCTATGTACTCACAGCATGAACAACACCATGGATGCGAACTGTATCATCAACGAACTATACAGTAGACACAAGAAGCAACCGCGCCCCAGTCTTGAGGTAACATCTCCTCAAACAACATGGAAGGAGCTTATGATGAAAAACGCATGGCTTTTTGTTGCAACCACAGCCTTTGTTATCTCCAAAGATAATAGAGAGAAGATTTTACTAGAGAACATTGGAATTATCCGCACCAAAGAAAATTTCGCTAGCCAAACTGAGCGATTCATTCTACGATCAGAAATGACCTAATAAAAGAGAGTACTGACGAGCTTCGCGAAAGATGTGGCCCCAGCTAAGGAGTACCACGCAAAATCTATGGACCCAATAGCAAGAGTAGAGGAGCAAATTTTCGATGGTGATTCTTTCAAGCCAGAGCTGATTACAACTACCTTACAACAGTTACGCAAGCACGTGGTACCGCTGACATCAATAATGCTGATCATCATCACGATCTGTATAGCCAGCGTGTACATCAGAAGCTTACTGAAAAAGACAAGGATGCCGAAGAACTTGCAGGAATTCATATCAACCGCATCAGAAGAAAATGTGTCGCTTAATGAAAGATTCAACATTGTTCTAACATGTTCAACAATTGAACAGAGTTCGCAACAGTAGTCAATATCCATTCACCCGGTCATTCCTCCTATCAATATATTTGACCCACTTCCAGCCGCGAATTTGCCTACCTAGCATAAATAGTTTTTGTATAGTATGCATTTTCATTTATGTTTTATTGACTTCAATTATTGGCATACGAAAAGTATTATTGTATAGAATGCAATTTTCTTTTAATGAAAATTGACTTCGATTATTGTAAGCATTTTTAGTCATCAAATATTTTGTATTTAAGTTCATGTGTAAATAACAATAAATTCATTGCTTCGTACGCCAACAAAGTGAACGCGTTTTTTATCTGTGTTAGTTTTGCACTAAGTGAAAGTAATTATCAACAACGGCTGGTGTAGCCCTTCTTGAGCATGATTACAATTTACAAGTAGACCTACGTAAAAATTTTTTTACAAATCCCTAAAAATTGATTACAATACGATTTTTACTAAACTTTATTTTACAACACCCAAAATACACTCACAGGTCAACGTAGCATCTACACGCAATATTGTAGCATCTGTAAAATAATATTATGTATCCCATAAACAAGATCGGTCTGACACTTTCTCTTCCCTTGAAAAAGACGTAATTATAAAAAAATTGAGGGTAACAATATCATTGTAACAAAGCAACAATTTGTTTTCAGCTCTTCCATAGCTCATTAAAAAATATCAAAGAACACTGTGAATACATACTTTCAAAACTGAAATTACTTCCGGTGTGTCATAACAAAGCTCCAAGTTTTTTTCTTACACACTCAGCAAACAAAGTGCGAAAACATATGAAGAAAATCAAAAAGTCGAAAACCAAATTAAGGAAAATAAAGCGCATGCTCACTGTTCATCCCTTGCGAAGTGCCCGGTGGTGAATTCCAACCGTTTCTATCCCTTCCAGCCTTACTTCCTGTACACCTTCGTCGTTCGTCCCTAGTGCCAGAATCCTCGTCGTCCTCAGCTTCCCTTGAACTGTGAGCAATCCGTCGGAAGCGTCGCCAATAGACCAAAGAGACTTTCCTGAATCGCACACCCCATCCACCACATCCTTGGCGAACTTGTTGCACATAACCCCGACATGTTGTCGATATTTCAAAGTGCTGCATGTTGGCGGCCACTTATGTTTCTTAACGGCACTGTTCCGTGGAACATGTGAATGTGCAATTGCATTCACAAATCTTCAGCGTTTGCCCTCAAGGATGCGAAAGGATATTGGCAAGCATGCAGTATAGGCACAGGTGAGTCTGTATGCTTTGTGAATAGGTTGTTTTATTGTTTATTGGATCTTGATTAAATGTTCAGGATTGAGCCTAGCGATTGCAGATTTTCCTTTTCATTGTGATTTATTCATTCAACTGTAAAGTAAGAATTAATATGTTTGTTATGTTTTCAATTTAAATTCGGGATACGAGTATTGTTGTACGAAGCAAGAAATTGTTGCATAAATAATCAAACTAACAGCCAAATTAATTCGATTTGCATATAATTTCATTAGCGTTTTGCAATACTCAGAACCGAATTATTCTTTCGATCAGTTCTAAACTGAAAATGATAACACTGAAAAGTAAATTTTGGCATGATTTCATCACTGAATAGTCAGAGAAAACTAACGATAGTTTACTTGAATGCAAATTAAAAAGCTTTTTTCGATGCATTAATTTATACCTGTATATTTTATCATCTGAATTTCAATATCCTATTTGATCCATCTTTTATACTTTATCATGCAAACAGAAGCAAATTTTCACTACCATCACATAATTGAGCATGTAGGAACAAAGAATATTCAACCGCAAGAATCTGAAAATCGTGAAATTTCTTGGTGCCGAGTAGCCAAATTTTTACCGCACTTAGTAAGTAACCAGAGTTGGAGTGTAATTAATTACTTTTTTATTTGATTTCCTCGTCAATTCTAAGTACCAGTAATTGTACTGTAAGAATTAAAAATTTAATTTCCAAGCAATAGGGATTTAAAAGTCTTTAATTACAGCTCCACTACTAGTACTGGGGAATTGATTTGTACCCAATACTTTAGGAATTCATAAAGTACTTGTTGGTAAGAAATTGAATGCGAAAGTATTCAATCGTTTTCACGAGCTTTAGGTAATATGCTTGGGATGGGAAGTTGGCTGGTCGGTTGGGCTTCGGGTTGCACATCATGCTGGCGGCGGACCTCAGATGTGCTATTGACGCAGCCGACATTGATAAGTAAAAAGGGTTAATATGAATATTAGAATTTCATACAATGACATTATGCATGTACAGGGTGCGGCAGCATAACTTCCTTTTTTCAAAATTCAACAAAACAAATTTTCAGCGGTACTTGTTTTTTATTTTTTTTTTTATACTGTTGTTTGATGATAGCGACTAACCAAGGGATGAGCAAAACTTTAAAATCACCCATCTCGAATGAGACTACTAGCGCCGCGCTATAACAGTTAGCACTTTAAGGGCGGGCATTTCAAAAAAGGAATTTATGCTGCCGCACCCTGTATATTGAATTTTGAAACTATTAGAATTTATTGACCACGTTTTGTTTTGTTGAATCCAAAGGCAATGTAATTTATGAGTATGTGTGGCTTGGATTCCACATAATAAAACTTGATTAATTAAATACAAACATTACGAAGATAGTATTATGTGGTAAATTTGTAAAATTCATGAAGGAGATAATATTTATTTCAATAAAAATTAAGGATTTCATTTCCATTTCACTAAATGTTCAAGAGTATAATTTCATGCCTATAATGGCCTCTACGAGATAATATAATGTAACTTTTGTAAAACGATCAAGTGTAACTTTAGCACATTGTTAAACAGGTAAAAGCAATCCAGCAGGTAAATCTACACCGCAGTTCAACCGCGCAAAACCTACCTGAGCAGTTTACGAGGGGCATCAAAGCCTATGTTTCGCTGTTGAGTGGAGAACACAACGATAAAAGTCCTGAATTATGGTATCCTGATGAAACTGGTAATGCTGCCATTTGGGTTCAGAACAGTGATTTTCATGCGGAGGGACGGTGGTATAGTTTCGTGTGGGTGCTTTGCTCAGGGACCACCTTCTTTGGTGTCTATTTAACGCGGAACGAGCCAATATCATCTTTCCAACCCAAGCTTAATGCTTTGAGGGCGTTGTATCGCTCGCAGATGGCAACGTGCTCCTGGGGAAGACTTCAACGCCAAAGTAATTGGATATTAAATACCGAAAATACGCTGACCTTCGACCGTATTGGCTACCAAGGAACCATACCGGCCGTGACATTCGCCTCGGAGTCCTTAGTACGGAGCATACACAATTGGAGAGTATTAGAGGACAATTCAGTCAGTGATCATCAGTACATTCTGCTTGAGATCCGTGATGTTGTCTACCGACGTCCATGCTCCTGATCTTTTACAATTGGGCGGAACATTCGAAAGATGAACGGCAAGAGGTCCGTCCAGGTGCTCATGGCAGGTGCTCCACTGCAGGGTGGTTCACAGGGGACAGAAGAGCTGGCAACTCAAGACGTGGTGAACTCAACAATGAGTATCATCATGAGTGCTTGTAGCGCTTCTATGCCCCGTCGAAAATCACGGTACGGCAAGCCCCCAGTGTACTGGTGGTCGACTAAAATGGCTGAAAAGCGAAGCGAGTGTCACAAGTTTCAGCGTGAGGCAAAACAGATCACGGTTACGGGGCATGCAACCGAGTAGCAGCATATAAGTCGGTCAGGAAATACCTTCGCAAACTGATTAACAACAGCAAGGCTCACTTCATAGGGCCTTGGCTACAAGCTAGTTATGCGGAAGCTTGGTGCGGCCTGCATACATAAAGTGGAAAAGATGAACGAGATAGTGTGGACAAAGATGAACCATCCGTGTTTACGCTGTCCACTGTAAAACAGAAATTGAGTTTGTTGCGGATTCCGGCGAACTGGCATTCTTCCATTCGCTACTTCAAACTGCTTTCGTAACATCTCCGCCTTTTTTGAGCACTTCTACCCTTTTCATTGTCTATTTCATTTTGTTATAGTAATTTCATTTAACTTTAATTTTTATTTCCCTATCATATTAATTCTACCTTCTTACTCTTTTTTACAAAAAAAATTATAATAATAATAATCTTACCTTCCCCACTATCAAGATTCCATTCATTACTTCCCATTAACAAAATTTCATTCGAGATCTTTTCACTAACAAAACCTAATTTCTTCCTTCATACTACCTAATTTTATTCAGTATCTCTCACTAACAAATTTTATTTGTTATACTGATAAAAACTCAGTCACGCTTCCCTACTAGCAAATTTCATTTCAATGCCCATTAAGAAAGGTTCACAGTTGAAGTTGCTAAATAAATGAATGGGAGATCAACAGAAGGTGGCTCCAGTGATAGCGTCGCAGACACTCGACCGTGGGGTCTGCCGGGACTCTGGGTTCAAGTTCTCCCGAGCGCAGGAAAACACTCTTTTTGAGTTATCGGCAAAAGCAATTATTTCCGTGTTTATGACGATTCGCATATAATCAAACGAATCGAAGTGTATTGAACTTCGAGGATTATAGAATTGTTACATGTACAAATAATTACATGTACAAATAATTCTGCGAGCTACTGTCGCAATTGTTTTCACGTGAACAAATGAATTTACTCGAACCCAACAAGCATGATCAACATCTGCAAGTGACGTCACTCCATTCATTAATTTGCTCGAATCTACCAGGTACCTCTCGGTAGAACATTCGCCAATGTACGAGAAATGGGTGAATAGGTAGAGACCCTATATAAAGGCGAGCTGAATGAATGGGGGGAATCATTCATTCGACCGCGATAAGAACTGCGATTGTGTGTGGGGAGCGATATTATTTGAGTAGTAGGAAAGTGATTTTCGTAATAGTGAAGTGATTTAGAAGACAATCGCGATAAGAAATTTATGGACAAGTGTTAGCTTTTTCATAGTGAAAATTAAAATTAGTGAAAGTGTTAAATCGAATATTGTGCATAATTGTAATTGAATAAACTCTTTTAACTTAAATTAAAAGACATTGCGTTTTCACTTTCCCGGAACATTAAATTATTGGCCGCGAACTGATAACACGCGACAGAATTGTTCTTTTGAGTTGGGGGGGTCAATCTGTATTTGGCTTTCAAATAAGAGAGAGTTTTTGCGGTGTCGAGGTGATTTTGGTGACTTTATAATTCGGGGAAAAAGTTTAAGTTTCAATTCGGGAAAAAAGGTATTGACTTCGAGGAAGAGATTGGAATTTTTTGCGATTTTTGTGTTGTGGGATTCGGAACCTATGTTAAGATTTGGAGAGTGTGATTCACGAAGTATCGGCGATTAATTTGAAAATTCGCTTGTGAATGATGATTAGTGGGACACACAAAAGGCAGAAGAACAACCAGAGAATTCGAGGGAAGTGTTGTAGTGCAGATTTTAATAATTTATCAATAGCTATTAGACGTGAAATTGCAGTGTGTTGGGAAGTGAGTTTTCCCTATCCGTGACGTCGATAATATAAGCTGCAGCAAAGTGCCGGTCTGTCGCGTTATTAATTTCTTGGGGAAGATGAAATTACTGCGAGTTTGGGTTTAACTTATTAAATGATATAAAAAAACAAAACAAGTGCAGAGATTAATTGCTCATTTATAAAACTGTTTGGTTTGTGGAGAGGGCAAGGTGCCGTAAATTGAATTTTTCTGCGATTACGCTAGAACGACAGATCGAAGAGTTGAAAGTGGCCGTGGCGTTTTTTTTTGTAATTTAATTTTCAGTGGCCCCACGCTTCTTTTTTTGTATTTCATCGGGCCCTCGAAGTTCTGCAAGGAGAGAAGTAAATATCAATCTGGTTTTTTCAATATTTTATATTCGGATTACAGTAGCTTGTTTTAATATATTTTTTATTATATTGGCTTAGTTTATGATGTTATATGTATATTAGTTTTTTTTTTTTTAATTCGAAGGGAGGTTTTGGTTTTTTTTTTATATTGTTATTTTGCAAATAATTTGGTTTGAATTCGAATTTGTGGTTAATAAAACGGCCATGATTTATTGAAATTAGTAATCTTTCATTTTTCGGATGAACTCCTCTTCTCCCGCCCGTTTTCTTTTGTGTTAGTTTTTATGTATAGGGTGGCTCAGCACAAGCAGAGGGAGTCCCGGAAGACCCGCGACACGACTGAGCGCTAGCCGGCCTCAGTATGCCCTCCCAGGCTACTCACCCTTCTACCAAAATTTAATGACTGCAACTGCGGTGACTTCCGTGGTTGCTGCAAGTTCCCACTCTTCACACAGTCCTACCATTGAAAGTAAGGCAGGCTCCAGGCCCAGACGGTGTTGCAACTTGTCTATCACTATTGGCCTGACATACCGCTCAGCACATTCAACGTTTGCCTACGGGACGGGGTTTTCTCAGTACGATGGAAGGTGATCAGCAACTGCTTCAACTCCGCTACATGGGTTGATATTCTGGATACGCTGGGAAACTCTTTTCAAGTTCCAGAATATCTACAGCGGCTTTTGCGGGACTACTTGAAGGACCGAAGCCTGCTTTATGACACGACACAGGGCCAACGAAGGATGGAAGTTACATCGGGTGCCCAGGGATCTTTTCTTGGTCCATACTTATGGAACGTATCTTACGACGGGGTACTGAAACTGGAGATGCCAGATGAGTTGCGCTTGATCGGCTATGCGGATGATGTTACGGCTCTAGTTGCTGGACGCACCACACTGTTGAGCGAGCGCAACTTAGGCTAGGTATGTTAATACGCCGAGTGAGAGACTGGATGACTGCTCGTGGGTTCAGTCTAGCACTGGAAAAAACGGTAGTGGTCATTTTTACAAAAAAAAAAAAGAATCTCTAGAATAGAAATGACCAGTATCGGACGCGTACTAATCGAATCGAAGCCAGCGGTGAAGTACCTGGGGCTACTGACGAATCGAAGATGAGCTTCTCTGACCAATCAGGGCAATGACTGAGAAGGCTGCTTCGAGAGTATCGGATCTGAGTTGACTTATGGTCAACGTAGGGGGACCCAACCCATCAAGAAGACGCCTCTTAATGAGTGCTGTAGGGTCAGTGCTACTGTACGCTCTAAGTGAGGAGGTATACCGAAAACGCTTTGTACATGAGCACTGAGGATTACAGCCTCTGATTCGGCGGTGAGAGTTATTGCAGGCGTTATACCTGCTGCCCTTCTAGCTAGAGAGCGCTGCGCTATTCGCTTGCGTCGAAACGAGAACGCGAGGAGAAACAGCGCTCACTCAACGATTGGCAGCGGCCTTGGGTGAATTTCACGAAGGGAAGGTGGACTGCGTGCCTCATCCCGGATCTAAGACCGTGGCTTCATCGAAGGCATGGTGAGACTGACATATATCTGATCCAGCTTTTGAGCGGGCATGGGTGTTTTCAGTCTAACCCGCACAAGTTTGGTAACTAACGGTCCTCCGACTGTCGATTTTGCCCAGGAGAGGAAGACGATGCCTGCCACACATTTTTCGCGTGCGGAAAAATGGGACAAGCTGCGATGGAACCTCTATAGGGAGACGGAAGGGCTCACCCAGGATAGTATAGTTGCGGTATGCTTAGATCGGTTGGTAAATGAAACCATGTGGCACATTATGTTCGGGCAGTCCTAAAAGATAAATGAGACTGACAGGAGTCGGGGCTGGGAGATCACTTGTCTGCAGTTCCTCTTCATCCCTCGCCTCCCACTAGAGCAAGGATCCTCCATTTTGAAGATGCCTCACGGCGTAGCAAAACGAAATCTGGCCTAAAATAATGTGTCAAACGGTTCTAGATTAGGTTCTTCGGTTGACAGTGGAGGTGTTAAGTGGATAGTACAGTCGTTTGCGAGCTTAGGAGTCCCACTTTCAGTGTGGAAATTACATTCATCTCCCAACCGCAGAAAAAAAGTAGGTTAAAAATAGTAAATATTCGTATGGACTCGAGTATTATGTATCATGAACACTAGATACTTCATCTGTTAATATTCTAATATAATATTGATTGATACTACCCTATCAGAATAATACTTTAAATATCTTCCAGAAACCATAAATAAAAATATGACTGCAAATTTTAGCTGTTTCAGAAATGCATAATTAATGGAAAAATTTGAAATAAAAAATTTTTACTTTTTTAACGATGCGCGTACGATGCAATGAAAAGCTCTGTGTAGAGCACATAAACGTATCGATTTACATTGAACTGACGCATAAAGGTCGAGTGATCAATAAAAAAGTTCACCACAAAAAATGCTTGATTAATCTTTGACTGAAAATTATGTAACTCATTAATATGGTACGAATGGTTCTGAAATACTACTGAAATTCTCGTAATTGCAATTCCAACCATTCGTTGCAGAACATGATTTCCTATTGGTTATTACAATTATGAAACCTACCTAGTCAGCTAAGATACAGGAGGCTCTGTGCATAATATCTCCCTCTATTTGCATGTTAATTTGCCACCAATATTATATAAACGTTGATTTATAACAAATGTACACATGTAAATGGGCCTTAACTCTTATTTATCACCAACTTCAGGTCCATATATTGACAGATTATGACAGTTTGGTCTTTTACAATTCTAACCATGGCGGCAAACACATCAGCCGAACGTTTTATTATTGTTAAAACTTTTATCAAAAATAATGAATCGCCAGTGCAAACATTTCGCGCTCTACGTGAAATCGAATCATTTCACGAAATGGACCCATAAATTGGCCGGCGAGATCGTGTGATTTGACTCCTTGTGACTTCTTCCTTTGGGGATTTCTGAAGGATCGTGTTTACGGTGATGCTCCCCAGACTACTGAAACATTAAAAAACAATATTCGACCCAACATACGCCTAATAACGGCCGGAAATGTGCGAAAATGTCATCAAAAATTACAATCATCGTTTTAGCAGCACGAGGTGCACATATGCCCGAAGTAATGTTTCATATTTAATTGTAAGGGACCAAATTTTCATAATAAATAAACATTACAGCTCAATCTTTACAAAAACTATGTTTTCTTTTCGACAAAAATGTGTACACTTGTTATGAATCACCCTTTAGAACGCAAACGCTCTAACATCTAGAAAATCCAAAATTCAACCGCTAACCCAAGTGAGCTTTCCAACCCAAGCATAATACTAATACATAAAGTAATTGAAAAAGAATACTTTTGCATTCAATTCTTTTCCAAAAAGTACTTGTTGGAAAAGAATTGGATGCAAAAGTATTCCTTTTCAATTACTTTATGTATTATTATATTATGTTTTGAGCGCAAATCAATTCCCCAATGTAAGCATTTGAGTTTTAACTAGCGAATTTTGAATTAAAATTTCTTGAGATTGTAGTTTTTTTAATTTCTCCATTTTCTTGTGCTTGGAATTGAAAAGTAATTGCACTTGGATTCGCCAATCTGATAACGTTTATTTAAATCGATGGCATCCGAATTTATATTGTAGCTCAGTTTCTTTAACGTAGGTCACCTAACATATTTTCAACAGTTGATAAGAAAAAAAAGGGAAACTTATATAAATCGGAACTATATTCTTTTAATGGACTAAAAGTCCCATTTTCGAAGTCAGGAAGTTCATTAAAAGAAATATTACATCAATAATTCAGTTGTAACGACTTCTATGAAACAGAGGATCCTCTTGCAACATAATGAATACTATTCTAACTCATGAAGGAATTTTCACTCTTTATTGTGAATCTGAAGTTAAAAGAATTTATACGGCTACCCACAGATGCAAAAAAATTTACTTTTACCATTTTCTCCTCATGGGAAATTAAATTAGCATTTTCAGTGATAAAATTAGCGAAACCGGTCATAAATGGATGCGTTACATATGGTTTGCTTGGCAGTGAGCAAATATGATATTGATTTCAGTCATGACGTGAGCAAAAATTTCTTTTTTTAATAATCGCAATGAAAAAAATAAGCAGCCTCTGTTGCTTTAAAATATATATTACAGGGTGCGTACGGTATTTCAGGACATGCATAAATGTGACTTTAGCTTCGCGAATTTTTTTTTTATTTTTTTTTCCTTTTCATATAAGAAATGGCCGACTACAACATCACTCAAGAAATTAAGAGATGTTGTCATCGTCGCTATATGTACGAACCATACAGATTTAGAGATCTCTAATTTTCTTAATTGCGCCCGTTCATTCGTGCATAAGGTTCGCCGTGAATTGGAAGGATCAGGAGGCGATACAGAATCGGTTGCAAAACGCAAAAAGCAACAACAACGTTCTGACACTGTCTGATCTGCAGAATTTTAAGAGCAAGTGCAAGCGATCATAGACGAGGACCCTTGAAAATCAATGAGGGTCCTTGTGAGTGAAGTTCATGTTTCTGAGCGCCTTATTCGTAGAGTTGTCCACGAAGACCTTCGGTATAAGTCTTACGTGATGCGCGGAGTTCATGTCGGAACGAACACGGGAACAGAGAGTTCTCCGATAAAAACGTCTTTTAAACAAAATCAAACACCCTGAGGCGCCCAAAATGTTATGGTTTTTTTCCGACGACAAAAATTTTTGACCAAGATCAAAAGACCAATCGCAGAAATGACAGATGGCTATGTTCAAATCGTACGGGGATTCTTGTTGTTATACACACAAAATTTCCAACCACAGTTATGGTTTTAGGTGTTGTCAGCAACGAAGGACATGTTATGTCACCACACTTTTTTACTCAAGGACTTCGAGTGAACTCTGCTGCATACATCGAGGTTTTAGAGACGGTAGTGAAACCCTGGATAGACAATGTAAGCGGAGGCATACCATACATTTTTCAACAAGAATCTGCTCCTTCACATAAAGCGATGGCGGCACAAGATCGGATGGCCGAAAATTCTAGAAGACTACTCGACTAGTGACCATCAGTACATATCACTTTGGATCAGCGACGATGCTTCTGGGCGCACTAATGCTGTCGTTGAAAAGATTGTTGATGTGTTCATGGAACAAACAACGCTGCCAGGACATTAGTAGAGGAGCGAAGGATTAGCTGGTACAAACGCGGCGAACTTATTACATTTGTCTGTAGGTTTTCCATACCCCGTCGGAGACCGCAGCACATTAAGCCTCCAGTCATCATGGTGGTCATTTGAAATCGCTGAACAGCGAAGTAGATGTCACAAGCTTCGATGAAAGGCCCAGCGTGCACGGACATGGTATAAGGCATGCACCGGTTGCATAAAACTCGGCCACAAAAGCCTTCGTAAACATATCAACAAAGCAAGGCCAGCTACTTTGAAAAGATCAAGTGAACGAAGTGAATAGGGATCCGTTGGGGCCTTGGGTTACGACAGTCATGCGGAAGTTTGGTCCCCAAAGGTTGCCCCACCCGAACACGACAAAGAAGACGGACGAGATTGTATGGGCTCTTTTCCCTTCATGCCCCGTCCATGTTACTGTTGTCCACGGTCAAACACCAGTGGAACACCCATTTTTACGAAGATGGAACTCAAGATGCAGTAAAAGGCTCTAGAACCAGATGGGATTCTAGCTGTGGAACTGGAACTTGTACCCGGCATGTTTAACGCTTGCCTCCTGTTGATCAGCAAGCGGAGGAAGAAACCCGAATCGCCGTCTGCATACCGCCTGTTATGTATACTAGACATAGCCGGAAAAGTGCTCGAAAAGCTCATCTGGAGAAGAATCACTGACGGGATCCATGTTGCTGGGAACCTATTTCTACGGCAGTATGACTCTTGAGTAGATCGCTCAACCATCGAGGAAGTCAGGAAAGTAGTGCGCGCGGTCTAGTGTGTGGAACCACACAGCAGTTTACGTCTATGACTTAGGAGCGGTCGTTGACCCTTTCGATGACTCCGGACGAATCGCTTTGAATAGGCGGCGTAAGTCTGCGACGAAATCCCGTTGGCAACTGTTTGGTGTTGTTAGATGTGCGACGGATTCGCCTGGGGTTCGTAGCGAAGTGCGGAAAACCATCTCTGCTGAGGAGGCTTGCAAGTCTCTTGAAGGTGGTGCGCAAACCCAACAGGATCGCAGGAATTGTTAGCAGCCAAAGAGTTTCGAGAACGCACTTCAAAGCGCTCTTGAGCGTTCGATGTATCCGTTCTACTATGCCATTGACTTGTGGATGATATGGTGTAGTATGGACGTGGTTGGCTCCCACCAGGCGACCGAGTTTATTGAGGGGGTCGGCTTCAAACTCATGGCCTTGGTCCGAGGTAATCTCGGGTGACGATCCAGTGGCCAAACAACGTTCCGGCGACGATGCTGGCCTTGATGTCGCGCACTGGCATTGCTTTAGGCCAGCGTGTATACCGGTCGATGATGGTAAGATAGTTCTCGTAGCTGTCACACTGTGGGAGTTTAATAAGGTCGACGTGGATGTGCTCGAAACGCCCATCCGGCGTCTTGAAGCTACCTAGCGCAGCGTAGTTGTGGCGATGGACCTTTGAACGCTGGCATGGTATACAATCTTGGCCCAGCGATAAATATCCTTTCGTAGACTCGGCCAGAAGAATTTCAGTGCTACGCGTTTTGCGGTGGTAGACGGTATCGAAGGCTTGGCGGCAGAGCACTGCTGACAAGTATGGCTTAATAGCATCGTTGAACTCGATGCAGTACGCAGAGTTGCCGTCAAAAATCAACTGGTGCAGCTTGAAGCGGGGGCTCGCCAGGACGTACGGCAACTGGTCATCTGTGGCTTGGGCCTCACTGATGGCTCGAGCAGTAAGTATGGTGAGTACCTCAACCGTCTCTACGCGAGAGAGCGCGTCGGCGACGATGTTGTCTTCTCCTGGTGTATACTCCAATTGTGTGTCGAGTTGGCCGGTGAAATCTAATTGTCTGCTTTGGCGGCTTTATCCGAGCCTTGTGTCAGAGCAAAGGTGAGTGGTCGATGTACACCGTGAAGTGCCTCCCCTTCAGAATGCGCTGGAAAAACTTGGTTGCGGCGAAGACTGCCAAAAGTTCGCGGTCGTAGGTGGAGTAGCGCTGCTCGGTCCCAGATAACTTCCTCGAGAGAAATCCCAGGGGTATCCAAGTGCCGTCGTCCCGTTGCTGGTCCAAGGCAGCCCCAGTCGCGGTGTTGGATGCGTCGGTGCGTAGTGCCAACTGGTGCGAGGGTGAAACGAAAGCTGCTGTAGTGGCTGTGGCGATGCTTTGCTTGCAGCTTCCAAAAGCGGCTTCAGCGTCGAGTGTCCAAGTGATTTGCGATCTCTTGGTGCTACAACCTTTCAGCAGCTCTGAAAGCGGTGCTTGTAACTCGGCGGCGTGTGGTATGCAACGGCGCTAGAAGTTGACCATCCCAAGGAAACGTCTTAACTGTGAGGAGTCAGCAGGTTTGGGAAAGTCTGCGATGGCTTTCGTCGTGGGAGCTGGTGGTCGGAAACCTGTCTCGCAGATGTGGTACCCGGCAAAGATGACCTCAGGGAGGCCGACCTGGCATTTATTCTAGTTGGGTAGGAGCTTTGCAACTTGCAATATGGAAAAAAGTTGCTCCAAGTGACCTGGTGATGGCCGTGGCTAGCCGAGAATACTAGGATGTCATCCTGGTAGATGCGTACGAAGTTGAGTTTCCTCAGAAGGTGGTAGGGTATCCGCTGGGTGGTTTGGGCTGTATTGCGTAGGCCGAGAGGCATTCCTATGAATTCAAACAGCCCGAAGGGCGTGGTGGCTGCTGTTTTGCAGATGTCTTTTGGTGCTACCGGGATTTTATAAAAGGCCCGCTGGAGGTCGATGACTGAGAATACTGAACCGCTAGCTTTCTGGATCAGAACCTCAATAATGGGCAATGGGTAGCGGTTCGGGCGGGTGTGTGCATTTAGTTGCCGGCAATCCCCAGTAGTTTGCCAACGGCCGCCGTTCTTGGGCACAATGTGCAGGGGACTGGCCCATTGGCTTGACGAAGGTCGAATTATGTCTCATTCCAACAGGAAGTCGAACTCTGTTTTCGCTGCAGAGAGGCGTTCTCCCGCGAGGCGACGTGGTCTTGCGAAAACGGGTAGACCGTGCGTGATTATCAGGTGGTGAACGGGAAGGTCAGCGATCGAAGCCAACTCACCGGGTCTTGGAAGTGTGTTTGCGTGCTTTGCGATGATCTGCTTGAAAATCTCTCCGGTAGTGCCATCCAAGGCACTGATGGGGCTGGGCCGAGGACGAAGAGTGTAGAGGCTGGTGCGGTCATCCAAGGAGCGTCGATTTCGTAGGCCGTGATAGTTGAGTGCGTCAGCTCCCAGGGTGGCTGTATATGCAATAACGAAAGACCATTCGAATGGGCGGCGTAACCCAAAGTCCAGCGTGAGTTGCTGGATACCGAGGTGACGATAGGCGTACTATTGGCTGCCTGTAACACGAGGCTCTGCTTGAAGCCTAGCAATGAGGTGCCTCGGAATGATGCAGAGGGAAAAACCAAAATCCACCAGTAAACGAGATTTCGTGGTGCGGTCCGAGACATTCATGCGCATTTTCGGGTTGCTACCGGACGTTCAGAAAACTAAGATTACTGGCACTGGACTCAGCGGACACCGCCGGCAATCTTAGTTTTCCGAACGTCCAGTAGCGGTTCCCTGAGCTGGAAATATGCAGGGCTGTTTGCACCGGATCGCTAGGGCTCCGTGTTTGCTGTGATACCAGCAATATCCCGTGTATGGTTCGGGACCCAGAGTGGTGCGCGGTGCCTTTCCTTGGCGGCCCCCTCGTGACGAGGAACGCCCACGCTGCATGTTGGCCCTGGCAGATGGTTCCTGGGGTGCCTCGCGGGTCAAACCTTTCAACTGTGCGATTCTCCAGCGCATGGCGGCCAGCTCGACTGCGACCTGGTCCGGGGTACTGCGTGTTGAGGAGAAACTAGATGAGAGTGTCGTGGAGCGCGTGGTTGTCTCTGTGGATGTGGCCATTGCTGCCAGGCCTATTTCGTGTGCCTCATCTGCAATCTCGGCGAGCTCCTTCAGCGTCTGGTTCCTGACCAACAACATCATGCACCGCGTCTTCTGCGACAGAAGGTCGAGCCATTTGACCCGCAGTACATCGTTACTTACTCGCATCCCAGCAAGGGAGCGCATGTGACGCAGCAGCTGTGTGGCCGCATGTCTCCGATCTCGACACCTGTGAGGAGTTTGTGTAGCTGGGCGTCGGGGGAATCTGTCAAGCAGCCGCCTTGAGGCTGCTGAATTTGTCGAGCTCTGGCGGGACGCAGATGGTGTCGGCCACCTCGGGGATTTTGTCGTGGTCCAATGATGAGACCGTTAGGTGGTACTAGTTGAATTTCTTGTGATCTGATGCACTTGGAATTGGTACTCAACCTGGAAGGACCACAGTTCCGCGCTAGCGCGCCAGAATGATGGAAGCTTGCAGTAGCCGACACCATTGACCTGTTAAGTTGGTGGCTGCTGCTGGTCAAATTGTCGGGCTTGGCTTGCCGATGCTGGCTGGCTGTCCGCCGGCGATGGTGGATGTTGCTTCTGGGAGAGCGAGCTCTGGGTTGCGCAGCGAGGCATAGCACGCAGCATTATTGGCGTCTCACCCAAGCACCATGTTGCTTCCGACGTCGGGGTCACCACTTTAAAGGTCGACTTTTACTCTTTAGAAGTCAACTTTTAACTCAGCCGTAGACGGTCCCAAGTCCGTTTGAGAAAGGAGGAGGGAACCTCTTGTTTCCCCAACCCACAGCTTCTATGATTCCTCATCCCAAACCCCTCAATTTAATGGTAGTAAATGCTCTTGGGGTCGCAAATTGCGTTTACTGGTTCCCCAATAATGCGATATAAAAGAGATGCTAATAACTGTAAAAACGTCTACAGCCCTGCTACTAAATCTTACTTACATCTCCTTTGTGGAGACGTAAGAGGGTGAAGGCGAATCTTCCGCGCCTGATAACGGAATCGACGTAATAACCATGTCGCCGGAATGGAGATTTGGCGACGGGCTAACTCCCCGTCCCTAAAAAACCTTAAAATTTTTCGAAACCTGCAAATGGGCCTCGGAATGGATTGGACTCACGGCAACGACCTCGCAAACGAAAAACGGGCTATGGTGTGGTCCTGGAATGTCAGATCATTCAATTACCCTGGCGCTGTTCAGGACTTTTTTCAACAGGCCAGTCAATATCAATTAAAAATACTGGCAGTCCAGGAAACGAATTGGACTGGAAACGACATTCAAGACATGAGATCGCAGACAATATTCAAAAGTTGGAAGCCTACTGGAAAACGAGAATTTTGAGTGGCCTTCATTGTGAGTTCAAATCGCACGTTATTGATTTTAAGGTAGTCAATGAACGGTTGTGTGCGATCAAAATCTGGCTAATTTCAAAATCTGGCCAATAAATGTTCACGCCCCGAATGAAGAAAAGTACGAAGAAACGAAGGAAACGTTCTACAATCACCTGGAAAGACTAGTCGACTCATTCCCCACAAACGACACAAAAATAATTCTGGGTGGTTTTAACCCTAAGGTTGGCAATGAGATATCTCATCGGGTAATGTCTGGAGGGTACAGCCTCCACAATGAAACAAATGACAACGGCCAGCGCTTGATTGACTTTGCATGTAGCAGAAATCACGTCATACGTTCGACTTGCTTCTCACATCGACGCATTCATATAATGACGTGGGCTTCGCCGGATGGCAACACAAAAAGCTGGATCGATCATGTTTTGATCCAAAAACGTTGGGCCTCGAGCATAGTTGACGTCCGTACATACCGAGGAGCCAATTGTAACTCAGATCATTACTTGATCAAACTTATCTATCGATGTCGTACGCCAAAGGCATATTCGGCGAAGACCAGCCCGCTACAAAAATTTGACATCGAAAGGCTCTAAACGGCGTCTGTGGCCAAAAATTTCACGAAGACTCTCGACAACCAGCTGGCTCCCATCTTATCAGACGCATCGATAAAGACGAGCAACGAGCTCAGGATGGAAGTGAAAGCAGCTATTAAGAACGTGGCAGAAAAGACGATCGGACATCAAGCCCGGTGCAAGAGGAACGATTGGTTCGATGATGAGTGCTAGAATGCGTTAGATATATTAAAAAGAATCAGGCGTACAAAGAATACGTAGGTGGGAAAACCAGGACGAAGAGAAAACACTATGAAAATCTCAGAAGAGTAGCGAATAAGATAATTAGGATTCAGAAAAGAAAGTACGATGAAGACCAATTGAGAAGTATAGTTGTAAGTTTAGCGAGCAAAAACAAAAAGACAAGCATACAAAGTAGTTAAAAGACTGAAACGTGGTTATCAGCCCAAAACCACGCTCTGTCGTGATGACATCGGCAATATCGCTGGTGAAGCCAAGATTAAGGAAAGGTGGGCATCATATTTTAAGAACCTCCTTAATCTTCCGTACAGCTCCAGAACATCGGAGCCTATAGATGTCTGCGGAGAGCCACCATTGGCCCCACCAAATCTGGATGAAGTTTGTTCCACCAACAAAGCCCAAAAGAATAATAAAGCGCCGGACATCAATGAGATTCCAGTGGAGCTCATCAAATATGGTGGCGACAATGTTCATAAAGCTATCCACAAAGTCATCCAGCACATTTGGCAACAAGAACATATGCCGAAAGAGTGGAGCCAATCAATTATATGACAAGTTACAGTGCGGACATTATAGAGGCATATCACTACTTTGTACGGCGTACAAAATATTTTCTAAAATCTTTCAAAATAAAATCGGATCATACACCAACAGTATTATTGGGGAGTATCAAGGTGGTTTTAGAGCAGGTAGATCGACGATAGACCAATTGTTCACAGTCAAGCAGATACTTGAAAAGTGCTGGGAGTTCAACATAGACGCACACCAAATAATTATTGACTTTAAGCAAGCATACGACAGTATTGATCGTAACGTACTGTATCAAATAATGCTTTGCTTTGGCATCCCAGCCAAATTAGTTCGTCTTACTAAAATGACAATTACGTCGACGACCTCCCAAGTCCGCATCAATAACCAACTCACCGATGCCTTTTACGCAAATATCGGACTAAAGAAGGGAGATGGGCTGCCCCCATTGCTATTCAAGTCATAACGAAGCTACCTGTCGATACACGAGGTACATTACTATACAAGTCGAGCTAAGTAGTAGCCTTTGCGGACGACATAAACACTTTGTCACTGCCACAGAACCAGGCTGGGTACTCAGGTTGACAGGGGAGGTGTTTATTGGTCGCTTTCTTGCGAGCATGGAAGTCCCACACTCTGTGCGTAAATGACATTCACCTCCCAAACACACAAAAAAAAGAGCTTTTCCTGAAACTCGACAGCGAAGCAAAACTAGTAGGGCTACAAATCAATGAAAATCGAACAAAGCTCATGACGCAGTCGAGGAAAAATACCTCAAGCACACAAAATATCACACTTGGCGAATACAGTATCGAAAATGTGAGCGAATTTGTGTATTCAGGCGCCAAAATAACGAAAACGGGTAATGAAAGAGACGAAATACGCCGAAGAATACAGCTCGCAAATAAAATATTTTATTCAGTATTGACGATCTTGAAGACCAGCTGCATACACAGGAAAACAAAGCTCCAAGTATACAAATCTGAGATAAGACCTGTGTTATGCTGTGGGTGTGAAACATGGACCCTAACCCAAGCATCCGCAAATATATTGAACGCGTTTGAGCGACGGGTTCTGTGGCGAATAATCGGAGCGAAGCTAGACGGGGACCAATGGCAAATTCGGTACAACCATGAGCTGTATGAAATGTTTGACGACCCGGAGGTCTCAACGATTATAAGACTGCGGAAGCTGCAATGGGCTAGCCACATAAATCGTATGGCTGAACAACGGATACGCAAAAAGATATTCGTTGGGAGAACTGAAGGCCGGAGACCAGTGGGAAAACCGAGGAAACGCTGGTCTGACTTGGTCGATGAAGACAGTTCATCGCTGCTCGGATTTCGAAATTGGAGGACGCGGTCAACGGACCAAGACAGTTGGAGGCGCTATTTGTAGGAAGCGAAGGCCTGAGAGGGGCTTTAGTGCTAAGAAGAAAAAGAAGAAGAAGATATATGTAGATCAAACAATAGACCGATTGGCCTCGGAAAAAGCCAGAAAAGTCAATTTTTAATTTATATAAATTGAAACATAATATATTAACAAAAAATTTGTGGTTGTGGTATTTTTGATCTGTATTTGTTAATTTCTTTTCTTATAAAATATTAAATAAAATTTCCAAAGTTTTATTGTCGTTTCTCTTCTCGTATTAGAAAATAAATATTGGAGGGAGGAAAATTCAAGTCTTGCCAGGGGCGCTCATGACACCAGCTACGACATTGACTACACTATATGAAATATACAGTATACATTTATGGGAAAAAATGACATGAATTATCGACCAACCCAATATATACATACATATATATATATATATATATATATATATATATATATATATATATATATATATATATATATATATACTATATATATATATATATATATATATATATATATATATATATATATATATATATATATATATATATATATATATATATATATATATATATATATATATATATATATATATATATATATATATATATATATATATAAAGTACTCTCCACAAAAGGTTTTACCTAAAATTGCATGATCCTGAAAGTCGATACAAATAGCAGGATGCCCTCTCATTTTAATTATGTACAAATATTTTGAAAAGCTACGAAAATATCAAAACAAGATTTCATGAGATTGGCCCGAAATTATTTATTATATCCCAGGATCCAAATGAATATTTCATGTTCAAGTCAGAAGTCAAAGCCGAAGGTGAATCAGTTGTTTGCATGACATTTTCGATGAAATGGAACCAACGACTGCCTTACAAACTGTTACCTGAACCCACCACAAAATGTAATGACTATCCTAAAAACCTAAATCTCACAGGATACCGACAGTGAAAACCGCACCAAGCATTACATCATAATATTCCCCCAACCACGCAGGCAACCATGTCCTTTACAACCGACCGCGGTTAAAAGTAATTTCCCTCAGATATTTGCATTAAAAAATCATGAACCGAGTTGTGCTTTTATACAATTCTCTCTAATTTTAACATTTCCAACCTTCATTTCATGCTAACTTGAGTTTACAGGTGTCTTCAGCCAGAAGAAATCAATTTTCACACGTGCTGCTGACGCACGAGAGTTATAGGGGGAGCAACGAATGTGGATCTGGTTTTTAAGCAACAAAGAGCATTTGCACTAATTAAAATTTCAAAGTGTAGCTGGTAAAAGTTCAAGTGGACGGAAAAATTGCAAAAATGAAGTGCATGTGTGATGCACAAGCAGCATTTTAGATGTTGAAGCTGATAATTGAGAAATGAATGGGAAAATGGCACTAGGACACATGTAGGTCGCTGGATATCTCGTTAATGATAAAACATGCAGCTTTTGAGGATCTCAGGGTCAGATAGATGTGCTTAGAAAATAAATATACACTGGTCTTAAATATTGAAGTCATTTGATAGTTTCCGGTGATTTCTGCATATTTTACAAGTAATCTGAGTAGGCAGGAGTATACTCTTATGAGTAGAGTTTTTCAGTCAAAATATAGGATGTAGATATATTCGTCCTTTTAGCAATTCACGAATACCAGAAGATTGAAAAAAGTAGGCGTCATAGTGCTAAAATATTGTCAATAGCTATTATATATTGGTATATTACGCCAATATTTCTTAAAGGGATACATCTTTACATAAATTAGGTTATAGGAATCGATATCAATTTTACTTGAATTGAGAATGTAATTTTCAATGGATATTACTTAGCGAATATACTTTTATCATAACAAAATGGTAAATAAATGGAAATCGATTTCAAAATGTTCTGAAAAGGGTGAATTTAATATCATGGAATCAGTGACGAATCAGTTTCCCCCAATTTACTCCTGGCTTTGAGAATAAAACAAAATTTCACCCAATTCAGGCCATTTTGAAGTCGGTTTTCATGGATATTCTGTTTAGTGTTCCTAGTGTTCAAACGTATAAATTCCGGGCGTGTCGCTAATTTTATAAATTAAATAATCAAATCAAGTTGATAATTTTTTTTGGAAGAAGTTTATTGTTTGTTACATGGTGGAAGTAAATTAATACTACGTTAAATATCACTATCGGATTGCTATGATTGGATCTTTGCAACAATTCCAGAAAAGGCGGATTGCTGGAAAGACATGATGGATGGGCTCGTCCATCCAACGAATAGAATGAAACCACAAACAAAATCAGATAAGATTTTGAAACGGCATGTTTCAGAAGGGTTCGAATCTGTAGTCAACCCAAAAAGAAAATCATTTACGACTAGTAAGCACGAGAAGATGAATGAAACTTGAAATAAGAAAACGCAAAACAAAGAATGGAAATCGTTTCCCTAAATGGATAAATAAAATAATTAAAAGAAGAATAGTGAACTTAAAATATCAGACAATGATTTATTGTGTTTAAACCAATGGTGCCTACACACCAAGTGAAAGAACATCTTGTTCTTCACCCAGGTCATCTTGGCTATTGCTGTCACCAGCCAAACACGTGCTATCATGTATCAACTGACCACCTTGGCTATCAAGCCAAGGTGGTCCGGGTGAAGAACAAATTGTTCTTTCGGCTATTGGTAGCCGAACATAAGATAGATCATTTCGAAGTTAAGAGATTGACCGCTGATAAACCCAGAATGAAAACAAAAACACTGACTGATTTCGAGCCAGCTAAAGATGCCCTAAATAGTGTGAAAGCTTCCCACTTCACATACACGCCAATGGCGGAGAAAAATCAGACCTTCCTGTTGAAGGGCTTGGACTGGGAGGAGAATGCAGTTGATCTCCTTGAACTGTTACAGAAAGCAGCAACAGCTGTCAAATTCATTAGTGTGACAAATTTTGCTACCAGGAGATCAACTGCTGAAAGCAAAATATTACCATTTTGTTTAGTACAAATTTCAAACGATAGTAGTCCAAGTGCCCTCCAAAACATAAGGCACTTTAACTTTAGAGCTGTGAGATGGGCGCGTTTTAAAAAACTGAAAGCAACCAGTGTTACAGGTGCCAAAGATTCGGTCATTCGGCTGCCAATTGTACCACGCAATATTGGTGCGTTAAATGTGAAGATATTCATGCCCTCCGTGAATGCAAATTAGCTCATATGGAGCCAAAAGAAAAATTATACTGTATTAACGGCGGTATATTTGGTCATCCAGCATCATATCGAGGATGCCCTCGATATCAAAATGCAAAAGTTAAATTTTCCCCAAAACAAACCCAAGTACATTGCAGTGTCTTACCATTCAACTTCGTCAAGCCCGGAGTATCATTTGCACTCATCGCTAGAGGACCAGCAGACAACAATGTAAATCAAATAAATAATGTAAGTGGCAATAATGAGCTGCTTCTCAAAATTTACCAGCAACTTGAATCTCTTTCAGGAAGAATAAACAAGCAAGATCAAAAAATCAATTTCGTTTTTCAACGTTTAAGCCAACATGCTTCAAAGTAGTTTGTCATCTTTCCATGGATAAGCTTCGTCTCATCTTGATCAACGTCAACTCCATTGTTACTATACTATACATCGACGTGACTATCTCCTTGAATTCATTGTGCCTGACATCATGCTTCTCACTGAGACCCAACTCAATTCATGGCACTCCATGACATTCAACCCCCACAGGGGGAATGCTGGTCGACGGGAGTACTCTTGGAGGCTAGTGTTCTTTGGGGAGTTCCGCCCACATGTGCCCGAGGAAATTCCCGCAGGGGGGAATGCCGGTCGACAAGAGCACTCTTGGAGGCTAGCATTCCTTGGGGAGCGCCTCACCCGCGGACCCGAGGATATGGGGGGCGCCGTGAGGTTCCCTCCTGGGAGGACAGGTAACGACCCTGATTGGATCTGGACGACGCTTTGGATAACGAACTTGAATTTATGCTTTGGGCTCGCGGATATGATGGTTTGGACCTAGTTGCTTTGCACGGTATCGCCGAGGTGACACTCGTGTGTGAACGGCTCAAATTCAACTATCGTACCGTCTCCGCCCCTGTAAAACCTTGGCAGGCCTCGGAGTACGTTCGAAGTTCACACTATTGGGTTGATGGTGTAGGTTCGGTTGAGACGGACTCCCGATTAGCGCTGGTCTGGCTCTGAGCTCTTGTCCCCATAAGGGCTTGTACCAACCCTCGCATGACCTCCCTGCTCTGCAAAGATAACCATGGGACCAAAAAGGCGACTACACACACGAACGGAGATAGCGGCTCCGAGGGGGGACCCAATAAAACTGGAGCAACCAAAAACATATAAAAACAATTAAAAACAAGTTGAGTAAGCAGGAGAGTGCTCCTACCAGAAGGTCTTTGTAAACATCCTAGGGTTAGAAGCAAGTTTTCTAATGGCGTGAATCGATAACTTGAATTATTTATCCAATACTTAGATATGAAATCGTTCAAATTTATACAAAAGATCACAGTTTCTTTCATAAGCACAGTGCAGCTGCCATTTTAATCTAGCTTAATTGATTTTTCTGAATGCTCGGCCGATGAACATGTTCAAGTTAAACACTATTCCTTAAATTTTCATGAAAATTGAAAGAAAATAAAAGTACCTACATAAGTCAATTTTAAATATATATAGGGTTTTCCAATATATAGGGTTTTCCAATATATAGGGTTTTCCAATAAGAGGTGTTATTTTGAATAGATCTTCTGATTTAACACCTTGCGACTTCTTCCTTTGGAGCCACGTGATTCGTGAGGCTATCGAGGACATAGGGCAGCCACTTTGCGATTTGGTTATGGAAAATTTCATGAAGAGGATATGGTCCTGTAAGCGTGTCGTAGTGGTTATTTGCCCAATGTTACTTATTGCTATTAACGGCATATCTTCTTCTTTATAATGAACTAAACATCCGATCATTTATTTTAAAAAATGGTATTTTTCTTTTAATATCAAAATAACACCTCTTATTGGAAAACCCTATATGAACCATAAACACGTGTTATCGTTGTTGTAATTCCATATAATTGAAATGGCTATAACTCACTTGATTATGATTCGATCTCAATTAAATTTTGTAAACATATATATCTTATGTCAGTCTATATAATCGCAAAATTTCAAGAAGTTTAAAGGTACCGTTTTGATTTTTCGGGCAAAAATGTAAAATCTTCAAATCATACTATTATTAACAAAGTTGAGCGAATTTCGATTTCTAAGGTATTTGTTGCCGTTGTACTCATAAAGGTCCACATTTGTGATAATTTTCAGATTTTTCGGCTGAAAGGTGTCCAATCGCGAGGGGGGGGGGGGGGGGGGGACACAAATTTTGGGTACATTTTGCCTTCCCGTGGACCCCCTAATTCATCAAATGATTTTTTTATTTCAGATTCTAAAAGTTCTAGTCAAGACCTTTCATTTGATACCCCACTCGACTACCTTAGATTAAAAAAAATTTTTAAGGGCCAATTCGTTATTAGGGGGGACCCCCCTCAAACATTTTTTAAATTTTTGTCAAGGCCTTAACTTTTGAGAGACCATCACTTCTGACCTTTTCACAAAGTTTGAGCATTCTAGCTTCTATAGTTTCTGAGGAAATCAGCTGTGACGCACGGACAGACGGACAGACGGACAGACGGACGGACGGACAGACGGACGGACAGACGGACAGACAGGTCGCGAAACTAGTAGGTCTTTGTAAAAAAAATTTTTACAAAGACCTAAAAACCAAAAAAAGAAATAAAAAATGATAACGACGACGCAACCAGCGGTTGCAGCCACAACGTTAACAGTACATCGACAGCGGTACTAATGATGACAAAAACGACGAATAATACAACGACAGTGAAGACGGACGAAAAACGGAGATTCGCAGACAGTCTGGTCCAGATTGAGATTCTTGCGGCGTTCGGGTGAAGCAAAAAAAATTATGCGAACGCCAGAGCGTCCTTTAAAGGAAAAGCGGGAAACCCTGCAGGACGCTTCAGGTGTTCGAGCGATGGAAGAAAATATAAAGAAACTCGAGAATTCGATAGTCACTGCTGCGATCGTTACCGAAGCGACCGATGCAAGGGTTGAAAATCCCGACGTAATAAAGAATCATCCCGAAACCAACGAGGAGATTACGGCAGGAAAAGAAAAGAGTGACCAGACAAATAAAGCGACGTTGTGTGATTGCATCGCCAACGTTGAAAATGTGGGGGAAGTACTGTATTCGGAAACGGAAAGCGATAACCTCTTCCATGGATGGTCGCAAAGTACAATTGCCGCCCAGCGACACGAAGGAGAAAGGCTATTTCGAAAAGCGGGAGATGTTCCGAAAAGAATTCAATCTGCATGCGACTCCCAAAAAATCAGCAAGGCAGTAAAGATTGGGCTCCTTGAACTAGAGGAGCTCGTAGACCACATAGGGCATTATCGGAGGAGCTGGTTAATGGCCGAAGGCGAGCAGAAGGCTAAAGAAGCGCTGGGGGCGAAATCTACAGGCCACATGCATATAGCCCCACTATTAAAAAACAATAAAAGAATGGCGTCTAGCCCAATCGACGGAGATCGGGATAAAAGAAGGAAGGAGGAGGCACTTGATGGGCGTGAAGCACTAGATCACGGGTTCCAGACAGTGCTTACAAAAGGAGCGAAGAAAGCCGTAACGAAACTCCTTCAAAAAGTGCCAGAAATTAAAGTTCGCACGGACGCCCAACCGGGAAAATGACCTGATACAAAACAGGAGAGGCAGAAGCCCCGATGAAGACCCTGGCAGCAGGCACTGCTCGTAAAACCCCAAGATGGTCGATCCCACGCGGAGGTGCTGTGGGACATCAGGGGAAACGTAAGGCCCGAAGACACTAACACAGCTGTTAAAGCAGTAGACCAACGCGGTCGGGCCACATACTGGTCGAATTTGGAGCGGAGGCCGAGAATAGGGAAGCATTCTGCGACGCAGTAAAGAAAGTCCTCGGCAATAGCGCAGCTATAGCCTCGCTTCAGCCGATGGCAACGATCGAAATAAGAGACATCGACTGCGTCACAGATCTGGCTGAGGTAGAAGAGGCCATCAAAAGGAAGTTCGCTAGCGTGGGCGGAACCAAGTCGAGGCTGACACCAGAAAACCATAGGGGACAAAGCATGGTCATAATTGACTTGACCGAAAAGGACGCCAAACAATCTCTGAACAAGGGCAAAGTACGAATAGGGTGGGTTGTCTGTAGGATACGGCGAAGAGCAACGCCTCTTCAATGTTTCAAATACCTTGGCTATGGTCACACCGCACAGGTTTACAAAGGACCCGATAGGAGTTCTCTATGTTACAAATGCGGTGACATGGGACATAAAAGAAGAGAGTGTACGAAGGAGGCACATTGTATTCTTTGCAACGATGCTAATCCAAGACCCGATTTGGGACACATCTTGGGATCAGGAAAATGCCGGGTTTTCCAGGAAGCCTTAGCCAAGGCAAAACTAGAGCTTCGATGACCCGCATCCTGCAGCTACACCGCAGTTCAACCGCCAAAAACCTGCTTAAACAGTTTGCGAGGGACATGAAAGCCGACTTCTTGCTGCTGAGAGAGCAACATGGTGATAAAAGTTCAGCATCATGTTATCCTGATGAAACTGAAATAGTGATTTCCAGGCGGAGAGCTGTGGACGTGGGGATGGTTTTGTGTGGGTTCGGCGCTCAGGGATCACCTTATTTAGTGTGTATCTGACGCCGAACGAAACGATATCGTCTTTCCAAGCCAAGCTTCAGGCTTTGGAGGGCACTTTTTCGAACACAGATGGGAACGTGTTCGTTGGGGGAGACTTCAACGCGAAAGCAATCGAGTGGGGCATGCCTCAAACAGATCCGCGGGGAAAATGTGTCCTAGAAATGGCGGCCAGGACGGCGCTCGTCGTATTAAACACCGGCAATACGCTGACCTTCCGCCGTATTGGCTGTGAAGGATCGATACCGGACGTGGCATTTACCTCGGAGTCCTTAGTGCGGAGGATACACAACTGGAAAGTATGAGAGGACTACTCAGCCAGTGATCATCAGTACATTCTGCTTGAGATAAGCGATGTTGTCTCCCAACGTCCGTGCTCTCGGCTTTCTACAATTGGGTGGAGCATCGCGAAGATGGACGTCGGGAGGATGGACGTCGAGAGGTTCGTCGAGGTTCTCAAGGCAGGTGCACCACTGCAGGGGGCTTCGGAGGGGAGGGAAGGACTGGCAGCTCAAGATGTGGTGAACTCAACTATGAGCATCATCACGACTGCTTGCAAAGCTTCTATGCCCTGTCGAAAACCCCGCCACGGCAAGCCCTCAGTGTACTGGTGGTCAACTGAAATCGCTGAAAAACGAAGGGAGTGTCACAAGCTTCGGCGTGAGGCTCAACGGGCACGGAGCCGGGACGAGGCAAGCAACCGCGCAGCAGTATATAAGTCGGCCAAGAAATGCCTTCCCGAATTGATCAGCAACAGGAAGACTCGCTGCTGGCAAGATCTAGTGGACAGCTTGTGGCCTCGGCTACAAGCTAGATATGCGGAAGCTTGGTGCCCTACGGAAACCTTGTATACATGGTGCGGAAAAGATGGACGAGTCAGTGCGGGGACTCTTCCCCGCCCACCCCGTCTGTGTTGACGCTGTCCATGGTGAAACAGCAGTCAAATGTCCAGTCTTCACACAGCCGGAACTGGAAGAGCCAGTCCTTTCGTTGAAACCGAGGAAGGCTCCAGGTCCAGATGGTGTTCCAGCTGAGGTGTTGCGGCTCATCTTTCACCATTGTCCTGACTTGCTGCTCAGCACATTCAACGCTTGCCTTCGGGACGGGGTTTTCTCAGTACGATGATAGGTGGCGAGGCTCGTGCTGATCAGCAAGGGGAAGGGAAATCCCGAATCGCCGTCTGCATACCGCCCGTTATGCATGCTAGACACGGCTGGGAAAGTGCTAAAGAAACTCATCAAGGGAAGACTCACTGACGCGATTCGTGCTGCTGTGGACCTATCTCCTCGGCAGTATGGCTTTAGAGCAGGACGTTCTACGCGGTCCGAAAGGCAGAGGCATATAGTCGCACCAAGCGACACTCGACGTCAGGAATGCCTTCAACTCCGCTGGGTGGGTGGATATTCTGGATACGCGGGAAGACCCTTTTCAAGTTCCAGAATATCTAATGCGGCTTTTGAGGAACTGCTTAAAGGACCGAAGCCTGCTCTACGACACGACACAGGGCCAACGAAGCATGGAAATTACATCGGGTGTTGCCCAGGGATCTATTCTTGGCCCGGACCTATGGAACGTGTCTTACGACGGGCTACTGAGACTTGAGATGCCAGATGAGTCACGCTTGGTCGGCTCTGGCCGCTGGACGCACCGTTGAACAGGCGCAACTTAGGTTAGGTATGCTAATGCGCCGAGTGAGGGACTGGATGACTGCTCGCGGGCTCAGTTTAGCACTGGAGAAAACCGAAGTGGTCATCTTGACAAAAAAGAGAATCCCTAGAGTAAGGATGATCAGGATTGGAGGCTTACGAATCGAATCGAAGCCATCGCTGAAGTACATGGGGCTACTGATCGACCCGAAGATGAGTTTCTCTGAGCAAATCAGGGCAACGGCTGAGAAGGCTGCTTCAGGAGTATCAGCTTTGAGTCGACTTATGGCCAACTTAGGGGGACCCAGCCCATCAAGAAGACGCCTCTTGATGAGTGCTGTAGGGTAAGTGCTACTGTACGGAGCAGAAGTATGGGGCGACGCTCTCAACAAGTATGTACACCGAAAACGTTTGGCACAGGTACAGAGAAGAGGAGCACTGAGGATCGCAACTTCGTATCCGGCAGTCTCTGATTCGGTGGTGAGAGTTATTGCAGGCGTGATACCTGTCGTTCTCCTTGCTAGAGAGCGCCGTGCTATTTACCTTCGCCGAAACGAGGATATGAGAGAGACGGTTGTCCGCGAGGAGAGACAGCGCTCGCTCAACGATTGGCAGCAGTCTTGGGTGAATTGCACGAAGGGAAGGTGGACTGCGCGCCTCATCCCGGATGTGAGACCGTGGCTTAGTCGAAGGCATGGTGAGACTGAGTTCTATCTGACCCAGCTTTTGAGCGGGTATGGGTGTTTTCAGTCTTAACTGCACAAGATTGGTAAGTCACGATCCCCCCATTGTCGGTATTGCCCAGAAGAGGAGGACAATGCCTGCCACATATTTTTTAAGTGCAAAAAATGGGTCAGGCTGCGGAGTAACCTCTACAGGGAAACGGGAGAGCTCACCCCGGATAATATAGTCGCGGTGATGATCTAATCGGTTGACAAATGGGACCAGGTGGCACATTATGCTCGGGCAGTCCTAAAAGATAAAAGGGACTCACAGCAGCCGGGGGCAGTGGGGCTGAGGGATCGCTTGCCTGGCACTTTCTCTTCCCCTCTCCCCTCCCGCTAGGAAAGGGATCCCCAGCTTGAAAGCGCCTCAAGCTGGGGGATGCCTTTCGTAATGTGTCAAACGGTTCGAGGCTGGGTTCTCAGGTTGACTGGGGAGGTGTTTAGTGGCTAGTCTAGTCGCCTTCTTTCGAGCATGGGAGTCCCACACTCTGTGCATAAATGGCATTTACCTCCCTTTCACAAAAACAGAAAACATTAAAGGATTTTGAATTCGTAAGAAACGATAGGATGAACGGTGATGGGGGAGGTCGCACCGGGATATTGGTTAGTAGACCCTATTGTTTCCAAAATATTGAAAAAATCGATTTCAAAAACTTTGATTTTCTTGAAGTGTCCGTTATCAAAATTTCACTGCTAGGTTGGGATAACCTCTTCGTGATCTCTGCCTATGCAACTGGTCGAAATGTTCTCAAGTTCAAGAAGGGGCTCAATTCTTTGTTTGAAATACAGGCTGCATAATCATTATATCCTACACGATGACCTGAATGCCATGCATACATCATGGCTGAACATCAGCAATAATCCTAGAGGTATATCCCTGAAATCGTGGGCAACAGAGAACCAAACTGATTACTGGTGCAATCTATCTGGGTCGGAGTTTCCAACATACCCCAGGACAAATTCATATTTGGACCGCTGCATTGCTGACGCAAGACTTGAGTTCAGCTTTAATAGTCCTCAACGAAAACTATAGGTGCTTCCTTACAATAGCGACCATAACCCAATCGTAATGACAATCAATCATCAAAGGGATGATGTCTTCCTCGTTCTAGTTCAACCTGAAAATCATCGGTTGAATTAAAAAAAAAGAGTTGGGGAAAATTTCAAAAGAAGTTTAATCGGGATTACCAGAAGCAACGTCCTCCTACTGACGATGACAACGCTTGCCCAATGGTTCTTAATAACTGGAATCTAATTGACGATGAAATAGATATCTATTTGTCGAAGTTAGAGAAGCTGACGTTGGAAACGATTGGGAACGTAGTTCCCAAGGTTAAATATCAAAACAATATGGAAGGATATGAAACACCAACCATCGCAAGGTTGAAAAGATTCAAAAGCCATCGCCTCACACGCGTCAACAGTATTTATCGGTGATTTTTGGACTACAACCATCCCCCGTTGGCTTTTTTGAAATTACATCTGAAGAATGTACGGAGCTTAATACGTTTATACTTCAGGAGTGAGGTCAGCAATCAATGGGCGGAAAAACTGAGGGGTATTAGTCAACAGGACCCAGATGGCGATTTCACGAATGTGAATAGCTTATTCCGTAGGAAGTCTCGAGTGAAGGTAGAAAATCTTGGAGCCGCTAGTGATGAGATAAATCTTTTCGATAGGGCTGGTATCGAAATTGACAGTACGGCTCCGGATAGAAATAGAAAAAGGATTTTATGTGCTGAATTCCATAAACTTGCCTTGATTGGAACTCATTTTGAATTGGTTCATCTACCAAGCCCGGAGAGAAGGGACCATATACTTTCAGAGGTCGTTGAAGTAAAAGTTTCCGAATTCAGACCGAGCCTCAACGGTGTATCAATTCTTGATTACAATGCAGCATTGACATTTGACCTCATATCGAGCATGAATCCTATTGATTATTTTGTCAGCTATGAAGACTTGTGTTTCATATTTGTTAGGATAAACAATAAGAAATCATGTGGTATTAAAAGTGTTCCAAATATAGTTCTCCGACGTTTGCCTGAGGTTGCTATTAGGATTATTGCATATTCTTGACCAACATGTTGAGCAATACATATTTCTCAAATGAGTGGAAAAAGACCAAGGTATTTCCGATCTTGAAGAAAGGAAAAGAATCTTCGAGCCCTGGATGCTATCGCCAATCAACTTGCTGCCTAACATCGCTGTGAAGCGATACTGAACAAAACATTGAACGCCCACGTTGACAAATATGATTTGATGCCGAATTGCCAATTTGGTTTTCGTGCCAGGCATTCCACCATATATGCGATAACGAAAGTAACGTCAGGCATCCGTTGGAAGCTAAATTATAGAAAATGTGTTGGAGCGTGTCTCATTGATATGGAGAAAGCCTTCGATACGGCGTGGTTAGATGGACTCATTTTTAAACTCTTTCAGGACAGGTCTCTCAGACACCTTGTCACCATGATGTGCAACATGTTATACGGGAAATCATTTGTTATAACTGATAAAAATCTGACAACAATGCGCGACTTCAAGGATTCGCATGGTCCACCGCAGGGAACAGCTACTGCTTTGATTTTAACGTCTCACCAACGACATCATTGCTAGCGTTTGCTGATGATCTGATCATTTATACGGCAGATCAAAAAGCTACAATTGTTCAGAGCAATCTTCAAAAAATGTTTAATGATGTGCACTTGAACTCAGACAATTGGCGAATGAAAATCAATGTGCAGAAGTGCGAAACAATCTTGTTTCGGACAACGCTGCAGGAGCCAATCAAGATCAGAAACGTAATTGGAAGGATTTCCACATTATGGCTGGTGAGGGTGGTTCGGAATGGATTCCACATAAATCCTGTGTTCGATACCTCGGTGTTCATCTCGATCAGTATCTTTACTATACTGAACATGTCAAAATCATGCTCAGTAAAGCACAAAAAGTAGTCGTGGCCCTTGGACAAGCCTTTCATTCCAGATACATTAATCAAATGGTCAAAGTTATCTGTTACAAGACCCTGATTTGACCAGTTTTGACATATGGTTGTCGGATTTCGTACAATCAGAGTGTTAGTAGTATGGAAAGACTAGAAGTTTTCTAACGAAAATATCTTCGTGCATATACTGGTTTGTACAGAAAACGTGAAGCATTCGTATATTTGGACATGAATCGATAAGTTTTTGATTCTGACGATGTTCCAATCATATATCACATATATAGATGGGCCACTGATAAGAAGATAAAACATTCTCCGAATTTGAGTTCAGGAGACCAACAATTCCAATGGAGATACTCATTTGTTAGATTCGTTGAGGCTGGTCGAGCTGAGATGGAGCAATCTAGATATTGATGGCTGAATAACAATGTCTAAATTATTTGTGTTTATTTTCAGGTTTTGTTTTTTTTCGTTATTTTGTTGTAAATTTAAGCTCATTATTGCTACATTCGATTTTGTTTGTTTATGTTAAAAATTAGGGATAGGTTTCAATATTTAGGATAGGTATATGTTATGTTTATTATATTAGGTTTAGAGATAGGGTTTAACGCTTAAGTTAAGAATATTGTGTTAGCATTGTATCAGTATAAGATAATTGAATTTGATTAGAATAAGGTTATAACATATTCTACATCTTCTTTGTAGCCCTAAAGCCCCTTTCGGGCCTTCGCTTAGAGAAAGTTAGCGTATCTCGTCGTCATGATCGAATATATCGGAAATCCACAAGGTGATATGATCATTATCACACTTTGGCCGTGTGTCCGATCACCCAGCTGCGATACGTTCTGATTTTAAATCAGCACGTATCATAACTGAACAGGCTTATAGTCCGTCCGAAGAACCACTCGAACTAAATCTCGTTGATGCCAACGAGACTTGAACCAGAGTCCTTCGGCTTACGGGCTTGGTGCTCTTACCACTAAGCCACTTGGACTAACATATTAGGTGTAGGATAAAAGTTGACTGTTGTGTTGCAATTATAAATAATTTATTATGTTGTGTTGCAATTATAAATAATTTATGTTTGATGGTTTATTCTCCTTTTTCCAATTGAATCATAAAATATGTAATAATTTTAATTAATTTGAATTTGCTATAGTTTTTTTGATTAAATGTGTTTCATTGATGATGTATACATTTAGAGAGCCATTTGGACAATTATGTTTTAGGATTTTTATTCTTTGGAATTTACTTTATATTCTTTGAAAATGTATAACGACTAGTATTGAATAAAGCGCTTTTGACTTTGACTACTATATCAAAAAGCAATTCGATGTATAGTAACAAGAGTCGGTTCTTAATTCATTTGTTGTTACGCTACATAAAATACTATCTTTATAGAGATTTTCGCTGATACATTTTGTTTTTTTATGCTATTTCGTATTGAATTTTCTATAGAAGTGATCAAGATGAACATAATATGACCAACAACTCCTACAGCTTTTGGAATGTATGGAGTTACGAACATCACATCACAGGAAATCTGTAATGCTTTATATCTTGCTAGGAACGTTGCTATTGTCTATAGAGCGGTTATGGCAATAGAGAATGAACCAACCCAGTCATTGACCTGATCGTTAATTTTATAAGCCCCAAATATAAAGACAAAGAGCCATGTTACTGAATTGGATGAAGCGAATAAGTTGTAAAGAGATGTAAGTGGTTTGAGGAGGCAGTAATACTTTGATCATGGAAGATGGGTTATCGCGAACAAAGAGAATTTCGTCATGCGGTAGAATATAAAGGCGAGAGAAAATACCCCGACACTATTGAACGCTAGTCGACCTCAGAGTACCATACGGGAATCTAAATCATCTAAATATCATATCATCATCGCAATATGTACCGCGAGTACCAATGCTTTCGTACAGCCATCGCATTTTGCATAAGGTAGAAATTCAAATAAAATTTTTAGAGGATTTTATTATGAAGTACCTCTTCGAAAAATTTTTGAAACTTGTTTGTAAAAAAAAACGTACAAAGGTTATCAATTACGGCCGTTATACAAAGTTTGATAATGGTGGCTTGCACCTTTACTTTGAAAACGTCATAATCCATCCACGGACAAAAACTAAGGCAGAAGAAACCGAGGGCAATTGGGTTTTTGAAAAATCATTTTCATCCAAATTTAATAGAAGTAGATATATGTCCATTGTATAAAATCCAAGTCCAAGAGTCCAAGAAAGTTTGCAACTTCCAGACTGCACACGAACCGCCTCGTGCAATGAATCACAAGAATTTCCCAAGCCAATTTTCCCGGGATCCGGCTTAGAGAATAATTTCAACATAGATTAACTCATTTAACTTGGTGAGTAAACTTGGATAGAAGAGATGCTGAAAAGGACGAGGCGCTGCATAAATGCCGAAAATAAAGCCTATTACTCAGTACTTCCAATTCTAAGGTCCAGAGGTGTGCACAGGCAACATAAGCTCCGTATTTACAAATCGCTAGTCAAACCTGTGCTATTAAATGGAGCTGAAAAATGTACGCTGACGCGCGAATCTGAAAAGGCAGTGGGGATATTTAAACGCAAAGTGCTCCGGAAAATTTACGGCCAAGTGAAACATGGAAGAGCGGAGACTACGTTACAATGATGAGTTGTATGAACTATTTGACGAACTACTTGTATCTACTTGCATGAAGTTACGCAAATTATAATGGGCGAGCCATGAAGAAAGAATAGAAGAATACAACATTAAAGTGTAGAGCACAAGGTGGACGACCAGCAGGAAGACCGAGAACTTGATGGGAATACACGATAGAAGCTGACAGCAGATCCTTGTTGGAAGTGATCAACTGGCGAACGAGGTCGCAGAACCGTAATTGGAGGAGATTAATCTTGGAGGCCAATGCCCGGCTTCGGCTGTCGCGCCATAGAAGATGAAGCCAACATTTTATCCTAAAAAAACTAGCTAAGATTTATTACTTCAGCGCATTTATCTCAAGAATGGATGGTGTTCTGAAATCATGTATTTTTCAAAAAGCATTATTCTGTACTGGCTGTTAGTTTGATAAATATTTTTAAATCCTGTATTTCTTACCTTGCTTGCTATTTTTCCCAAACAGAGGTGATAAGAATTTAGACATTTGGAAGCTGCTATTTTAATGTGTCTGTGTTCTATGAAATAAGCACTGTATCTTTTCACTAAGGTGAAGAAGTGTACAATTTTGTAAGCCTTCACATTTCTTAATCATCAACAGCGACCAATATCTAATTATAGTACTTATAAAAAGGAAAATAATTATCATGATATGCTATTACAGGAAACCAAAATCCGGCATGGGAAAATATTCGAGACATGAATTCCGCGGCTAACATAAACAATGACTATTAAGTCAAACATGTCAAATAATTACATAGAAAAGGCATTACATCATTAAAGGTCTGGCCGTTTGATATGCGGAAAATTATTAACCCAAAACTCTAGGGATCTGGCCTTACTGCGGCACTCTATTAACGAAAAAAGCTCGATATCCCTTGAGAACGCGCCCCGAAAACTTGGTAACGCGATTTTCATATTAGGATTTCCTCGCCAAATAATTTCTACTGGAATTCAACATTGTAGCGCGACACCCACGAATTGCAACACATTCGCGCGGATCGATACGTGATTCACCTTCACAGATCATAATCAACTTCCAACATATCAAATCAAATTGAATAACGGAGGCGAACTACGTGCGTTTGCATATTCGCTGATTAGAGGAACTTTCCTTCGTTTATCGCGGCTCGACCGCACGCACCGAGCAGGTTGCACTCTCGATTTATTTGGAAGTCAAGCGCAGCACTACGGCTAGCTGGGACTAACTTTGACTAACATTCTGCTGGCAAAGCTCATATGTCGCGGCCGGCTATCCTACACACCGAGCTACATACGAGTATTGTATTGTATAGTACAATGCCAAGCATATATTCTAATGAAATTACGACAAACATTTTACTCGATTGTTATAAACGTGGCCCCCTTGGATGGAGGCGCGAGTTCGTTTCCACTCGCTCCATACTAAATTTGCCGCGGCCACCGATACAATTCGTGAAATGCGTGTTTACCCACTGAACGGAGCCAATAAAATTGCTGACGTCATTTCATTCATTTTTAAATACACAAACAGGTGAAACCTCGACCTGTGCAGGTCCCGGCATTGGGGGTAATGTGTGAGGAAAATGGGCTCAATATTTATTTCGTTCATTAAGGTCATATTTGTTTTCGCCCCATCCACGGCCCTGGACGAAGGGATAACAAATATTGATGAAGGAAAATCAAAACTTGGACTAAGAAGATGGAAATGGAGAAGTTATCGAAATTCCTAACTATTGAATAAATACAGGTAATAATATAAATCTTAACTACATGTTAAAATAATATAAACGTAACAGATTTAAATTTAATGAGCTTATAGTAAACTTTCACTTAAATTCAGTTCCATGTCTTATTTTCTTGTCAGATGCTTCCTACATCTCAGCCAGTAGTGAAACAATTATCCGGAGATCTGGCGAACGGGTTGATGAGGATGCAACTCATTTCGCCTTAATGGGCAATGGATATCTGATCACATGAGCTGAGTAGATTATCTTCATCTTTTCTCTAATTTGGTTTTCCTCTGTGCATCGCTATCAGCTAAATTGAGTTGGCTCAAGCGTTGGCTGACTGTTTGGACAGCAGCGTGTCTACTTCATCATTTAAATGAACTAATCTCAACGTCAATTTGTACGTAAGTGATTCGAATTAATCATGAAGATGATTTAATAACGCTCGTGGTGGAATTATGAAGGCGGTAAACAAGAAAGTCAACATGGACTTTGGATGGTCATCGTGGATACTTTGCGACAATTTGTAGGTATCAAGGGGTTGCTTGTTATTGTCAGCGAAGTTAAGACATTAGTTTGAGTAAATATATCAGGTTAGTACTCGTACGTGTTATAAGAGAGAAATCATATTTAAAACGATCAATTAAACGTATAGTCTGCAATATTCGTTCGCCATTAAAACGATTGACTGATTGAGGTAAGTATTTTTGCCGATTTGATCCACCGTCGAATTGTCCCTTTTCAAAGCGCGTGTAAAATCTACTTCTACGGCACTCTAATTTCATTTCACGACGTCCAGCAAAACAATAAAAAACAAATTCTGAAATTGTGCGTTCCAGATCTGTATACCGACGCGATGCCGAAACCTAAACTACTTTTAGCCGAATCGAAATAATCCACGCTAATAAGATAGAACTTCCAAATTAAGGTACCGCGGACCCGACCCGAAGGCATTGGCCAAATTAGTCGCGGATTATTTAGCGATTCGACCGCTCGATGGCATACTCACCTGCCGCTTCTATTCCCTCTGAAACTCTAAGCTACTGAAGAGAAAGAATGGGGTTCCTCAGCAATACATTGTGTATTTTCTATTACCAAGACCACCAAAATAGACAAGGAAGATATATCCAACGTGGTTGATGGGATCGCATGCAATGGGGACGAATCGAACTCAATATGGTATATGTTGGAATAACGAAGACGAAACGTAAAACTCGAATCTCAGCGCATAAATCGTACCAAAGAGTATGCCGCAGGAAGACACGCAAAAGACGCCTTGTTTTTGAGATTCACTTAAAAACTCTGTGCGCAGTCTAACAATTGTGTAAGAGTTTAAAACAGGTCTCAGGACCATAGAGGTTTGTCACGAAAAAAATAAATAGACTGCATGGGGAATTCATAAAAAGGAAAATATCCTTCACTGCTTTTTGTGCAAAAGCCACGACACTAAAAATTTCGTCTATTTTAGTGAAGACTAGAAATTTCCCTTGCTGCCTTTTATTGCCAAAAAATAATTGTGTCGTTTCTAGTGAAGTGCGTACTGCAGTCCCGCTTACATATTGAATTTATAAGCACGACCCGAAATCAACTCGAGGAGAGATAGAACGAAGAAAACAAAAAAAAAAAACGTTCTCGTTAAATAAATTTCTCGCCATTCGGGTGTTCAATTATTTCGTTTTAACCGCACTGCCAGAGAACATGCGTCTAATATGGCCCGCGGCGATATTTTGCCGCATCACGGGGCCTCATTACGATCCCATCTGCTACGGTTATTTGACTCTCAGTACAATGACTGACAAGTACGGCCACTCCTGAAAGTCCCACATTGCACCAAAAACAAGTTGTACCCAACTTCTTAGAAATGCATTCACCAGCAACACATAATGTCAAGAAACATGTCAAAGAGATGTGCACGTTTAAAGGAAAATCCATTGTTTCTCCATTTTTAAAGGTCGCCGTTTGCTTGAAAACCAACAAAAATCAATCAAATCATGAATTCCCAAACATATGTATGTTATAGATCTTATCTGAAAATTTCAAGAAGATCAAATCAAAACTGCAGTGTCTGAACCAATGGGAAATCCATAAAATACCAAATTTTTTCAGATCACAGGTGTCCAATCGCGAGGGGGGGGGGGGATACAAATTTTTCGTGTATTTCTCCTCCCTGTGCGCCCCTCGAAGTAAAAATTGTCAGTTTAAGACCTGTTTTGAAAAGTTCTAATCAAGGCCTTCCTTATGATACCCATATCGACTACCTTTGATGATTTTTTTTTTCGGGGACCACTCCTCTATATGGGGAGACCCCCCTTAAATACCTCATAATTTTTTTTGTGATTGAACTTTCAAGAGAGCACAACTTTACACCTACTTGCAAAATTTCATGTTTCTAGCGTAAGTAGTTTCCGAGAAAAAGTGCTGTGACACACGGACGGACGGACAGACAGACGGACAGAAAGGTCGCGATTTTAGTAGGGTTCCGAAAATTATTTTACAAAAACATAAGAAGTCACGGAGTTATGCGCAAGCCACACAACCGGGAAAGACAGAAAATAAATATGTGGAATAATTTAGCGATAGGAAGTCCCCTGTTTATATCAATCAATTTTAGGTTGAGGTAGAATGAGCCTCTCAATCCACTAGTTTCTGTTTGGGGAGTAATGCTTGTACATACCTCAGGTAAAATGGGCTAGATAATATATATTTCGAGTTATTGGAACCCAAGGACGAGGACAAGCCATGCAACGAGACAGAGCCAAAGATGAGGATTCGATTTGAAGGTTCATAAAGGACTGCAGCAATGGTCTGCTGCCTCGGCGAGAGATGGTGGGATTCGCTGACATAGGCCTTGTCTGGGGACGTGTGAATGTGCTGGCAGGCTAGCATTGCGGTGTTGTGAGGTGGATTCTTTTTCCCAGCACAAGGACCCACTACAAAAAAAAATTGCATCCACGCATTTAAAGGTATGAAAACATATCGACCAGAGTCGGGCCTGAGATAACCTACTGAGGGTTAAAATAGCTAACGCAAATGACAATCCGGGCCGGGAGAAAACAGACGGACTTGAGAGAACATCGTCGTTACCGACGATACTTATGGCCCCCAAATAAGAGTGGGGCATCCAGGTGGAAGCGGTGCCCCCTAGCAACCCCCCCCCCCCCCCCCCCCCCATCCCAGCCGGAACAAGATCCAATATAGACATGGCCATATATTTTCTATTTAAGTGGAACAAATCATACGAACATAATTTGCATGAATTTTTCCTTGAAATGAAAAATATTAACATTGCAAATTTATGTTATAGTATTGTGTGACGCAATCACATAATCCTATACCATAAATAGGCACGCGAGCGGAAGGCCACTCTACCCTGCAAGAGCACCTTTAAACGAATTAAAAAGGGGTGAGCTCACCCGATGACTAGCTCATTATAGTGGAGAGGCCAGCCAACGTAGCGGGTCACATACCCGGTCAGATTCAAATGAAAGGAAAGACTGAGTTTTGGATTATCTTAGCAATTTATCTTTTCCAATTATTTTGAATTTGGGTGGCGCTTAAAACATATCTGTACAACACGAATAAAAAGTGATTTGAACGATCTTCCAATTGGAAATCAGATTGACATGTAAAAGCATTACGAAGTTAGATTCAAAATTATTCGCAGTAGATTATTTTACTAACTTAACTTTAGAAATCTCTACATTAAGTATGTATAAAGCAAAAGTGGGTTAAATTCAATTCAATATTTGTATAGAATTTAATTATACTACGATTTTGTGTATTGAACACCTAATATTGATTGAAGACTACCATTCTCAATATTTTCTTTACATCAATTGCCACTAATGAATTTACTGTCGACGAATACTCGCGGGACCGTCGTCTCGTTGCGGCACCAATCATTTGCCCAAAAATTTTCTGAAATTCATCCATATTATCCCGATTTTCAAGTTCCAAAACAAAGTACGGAATATTAAGTTTTTCGAATTATTCTTTAGTCGTTGCACAGTACGGACAATACGATTCCGAAAACATGACAACTTAATTGGATTTAAGGGATGCATCAGACTACGACTATATAGTCGCACTTCTGTCGCAAGTTACACATGGCTAAATGGAAGCCCGCACACTGCGATTTTCGACAATTTTGTTCAGGTCGGCAGTCGCAGGAATTTGCGATGTTTCCTAAAACCAGTTCAGTAAGTAGTTTTTGTGATACTCGCGCAGGCGCACATCATTTGGACATTTGACGCTGACGTGCACGGAAGTTTCTTGCATAGCGCACAAATGAGTTAGCGCATGTGTTCCTGGCAAAGACATACCTTCAAATGAGCATATTAGTTCTGCGCATGCCTAAAGTTCCTTTGCAAATCTTGTCGCAGTGTGTTCGTATTTGCGTCTAAAAATCGCTGGTTACGACAGGAAAATCAAAATGTGGCCGAACCCTAATAGTTTCCATAAAAAATTCAGCCCTTGGTACGGACATGTTTACTAATCGTGCTGAGTATTTTCAATGACTGTCTTTTTGTTTAGGAAACACATACGTTGTAAGAACGTAAAACAAATACATAAAGCAAATTGAAAATTTAATGCGTAATAATATAAAGAAACAAAAAGGGTACTCATCAACATCCTCGACATGGATTCAATTGATTTGGAATCCTCTTGCACTGGGGACAATGATCGAGATGCGAAAGGAATTCACTAAATTTACAAATAAAAAGGTTTTGTTTAGTTTCGTGTACAAGCTCAGCTCCTGATGCAAACGTTCAATGCCCTCGATATAAATTCGTCGACGATGTGAAAAAGGATGTTGTAGCGATCATGTGTACAAAGCAAGAACATTTGTTAATCGAATAAATTGTTTGACTACTTCTCGAACAGATAATCTAAAATTTGTTCGAATTCGATTCGGACTCGGTTGAAGTTTGAGAATTGGCTCAACTGACAAGGACAAGGCAAAAGCAAGCGACAGGGCCACAGTTTTCACTAGTTTGTTACATTCATTCTTCGCTAATGCGACACTCTTCATTATCTTAACGTTGGATCGCATATAATTTTTTACATTTTCATTTTCAAATATTTACAGGATCACTTCTGCATTCACTCAAGGGCACACTTTTTATCACCTCCTTTTTGAATTATATCTATTTCTCTCTCTCAATTTTTTTACTTTCTTTAAAAAATTTACAACTGTGCACAGGCGCCCAGCGCGAACAAAATTCCTACGTGCCACACGTCCAACGTTTCATAACTAATCCCTGCGGTTTTTTGCACGACACCACTTTTTCTGTTGTAAGTGCTCCTATAACAGCAAGTTTCAGAGCCGACGCACTGCTGATTTTCCCGGGCCCAAAACACAAAGGCATACAATTCTTTTTCTGAAATTTTTCGCTATACGAGACGCACATGGGGCCCACTTCGCAACACGGCTTGGTCAAAATATATTCGCTAGACGCGCAACCGAATTTTATATTTCCGACTCATCAAGGCCATCCAAATGCGTGCGAGCATAACGGAAAGCTTAACCGTTCAAGTGCTTTCGACAGCACTCTACGCCACAAATCCTGGGTAATAATAACATAAGACAACTGATCCTCTAGTCCTTCAAGGAATCCGCCCGCTAGTTTAGCCATAATACATAGCAATGCGACCACCTATGCAAGATACCGATAAGTCTGACACAACTGGAATTGATTGATTTTGCTTTGCTCCTTGCGCCTGAAGTCAGGCAAGATTTGCAGCAGACGCAGAGAGGTTTCCTGTACGCTTGAACAACTGTTTATGGACCGGGAAACAAGCCCAAAGACAGTAGGCAGCACCACGCGATTTTAGAACACAAATTGTTTATCCGAAACTAAGTTGGAGTTAAGATTGCAAGAGGTGAGTGCAGCCTGCAATTTAGTATTATCCGCGGTTCAACAATGACCACGATACAGAACTCGACAACACGACTCCGGTTTACCACGACTTCTAATCCAAATGCCAGATCCCGAATGATATTGGTGATGGCTTGGATGAGACACTCAAGCATGCGCGACAAAATACACAAAGGAAAGTAAACATGAACATGCATAAAACAAACTCTTTGCGGTATTCGATGGACAAACGAGTTCACAATTTAATGATTTAAGGCGATAATTAACTTGAGCCGCAACAAGCGTATCCGCGATCACAATCAGACTCCTCTTGTGTGTCGCAAAGGTGGTTTCTTGGCCGAGTCCACTCATCCGTCAACTCTGTATCTCGTATCGCGTGATACCGCAATTCATTTTCATGAATTGCGTTGCAAAGGGTTTGCCGTGATCAAATTCTATTTGCAAATTTAAATATTTATTTTTTAGGATTTTGTACTAAAATACAAAACCCTATTGCAATCACGACCTGTGTCCGTCTGTATGTCACAACACTTTTTCTCCGAAACTATAGAGGCTGCAGCCATGAAACTTTGTGGAAAGGTCAGAAGTGGTGACCTCTTGAAAGTTCAAGGGTGGAAAATTTTATCGAAGGGGTTTAAGGGGGGTCTCCCCGTATAGGGAGGTGACCCCTCAAAAAGAAATTTTCACCATTGGTAGTCAAGTAGGGTGTCATTGGAAAGGTCTCAATGAGATCTTTTCAAAACAAGTCTTAAAATTGCCTTATCGGTACCGAGGGGGGCAGGGGAAGGGGAAATGTACGAACTTTTCGCGTACCCCCCTCGCGATTGGAAACCTTCCATCCGAAAAATCTGAAAAAAATCATGAATGTAGGCCTTCATGAGTACAACAACAACAAATACATGAGACGTCAAAATTCACTCAACTTTGTTAGTAATAGTATGATTTATCGATTTTAAGTTTTCTTGAATAAAATCTAAACGGTACCCTTAAATTCAATAAAATTTAGCAAAAAGATGACTTTCTATAAGATTGATCTTTTCTGAAAGTTTCATAAAGATCGAATAGTATTTAACGAAGTTATAGCGGTTTGAATTTTCCTGTATTACTATGGAACAATATGCCCTGTATTACTATGGAAACATATGGCTATGGAGCCATATGCGCTTTTTATCGATTTAGACACTACAGCTTTGCTAGGATTTGCATGAAAATTTCAGGAATGATAGGTTTCATGAAGATGAGTACATACAATTGAAACAAGTCGAAGAGGCAGGAGAGAGCTCCTAGCAAAAGGGCTTTGTAACCATTCTAGGATTCGAAAAAATAGGCCATGAATCGATAATTACAGTACAGAGGAATGGGCCCTGAAAAAAATTTCATGAAAGGTAGCCGATATGAATATCAACTGAAAGTTCTCAATGAGAGCTTTTCAAAACAGTTCTTAAACTGACAGTTTTTGCTTCAGTGGGGGCACAGGGGGGGGGGGGGAAATACATGAAAAATGTGTTTCTAAAAAATCTGGAAAAATTATCATGGGAGATATCTATGGGTAAAACTAAAACAAATACCTCAGAATTCACAATTCTTTCAACTTTGTTAATAATAGTATGATCCTCGAATTTCACATTTTCTCCAATAAAATCGTCTTTGACATGTTTCTTGATTTTATTCGTTGCTGGTTACTGCATTTTGTAAGTTGAGTACAAAACCCTTCTGACATGAGCATAGGTCTGTCTACCCAACCTGTTTAAATTTACAATTAAAATTGGATTACGCATTATATTGTTTTTCGAGCAGTTTGTCTAGCCGACTGCTCGATTACTACAGGGATCGACAGACTGGAGGCCACAGTGGCGATTCATAGTGTAAATTCAAGAAGAAAAAAAGCATAATAGAACCTTAAAGCTAGAAGGGAAGTTGAAAGGAATGCTGATCAATTCAACATGGCTCTAAAGAGTTGTTTAATGGCCATAAAACCACAAAAATAGGAAAAAAAGTCGATAAAAAGCAGCAAAAAATGATGTGAATGCCAGAACGTCCTTAAAAAGAGCGACATATGTTCGCGCGGTGGGCGAAAATAGCAAGTACATCGAGAATTCGATGGCTACTGCTGCCAGCGCTACCGAAGCGACCGAAGCGAGGATCTTGAATTCCGAAAAAATTACGAACCATCCTAAAGTCTACAAAGTGATCACGGCAGAAAAAGAAAGGAGTTACCATTTCACCGCCACCGTCGAATATGTGGCTGAAGTAATGTAAGCGGAAACGGAAGGCGGTAACCTCCCCCAAGAAAGGAGGTCGTAAAGTACAATTGCCATCAAGGAGAAAGGGGAATACAAAAAGCGGGAGACGTTCTGAAAAGAATAAAATTTGCATGCGACTCGCTAAAAATCAGCAAAGGTGTAAAGAATGGGATTCTTTGTAAACATATTGCAGCTTTTCAGTGCCTCTTACATTATTCAATCTGCTTCTGTTTATGTGAATGTAAGCCATTTCATTTATAAAACCGATTGCGATATGACATATACGGGTATTGATCAATCTTAACTCAAACTAATAACACGGGTTAATGAACATAAAAAAGATATTGAAAAATATGAGCCAAATCGAAATTAGCTCGACATGCAAAAGAATTTAACTATAACATCAACTGGGTGAAACCAATAGTCCTGGGCGTGGACAATTTTTACAGGAAACGTTTATTTTCTGAAATGGCTTACATTCCTATGAATAGAAACACACTGAATAAAGCCACTGAAAACCTGCAATACATTTACAAAGAATTTTTAAATTTTATTGTAAATCATTAATTGTTTCAATTTGAGTTTGCTATTGGTTTACTTACAGATCTAGAGTTGGCAGGTGTTATATTTTTAAATTGTATAATGTAGTTAATATAAAAGTTTATTTGTACTGTTATATAAATGTCATATCTCGTCTATGTTAAAATTGATGTATAATTAGTTTGTTTATATTTTGTTGAACATGAATATGTAATTGTTAGAACTATTTAATTTTATTAAGATTTAAGAATTTGCATCATTCAGGCAGTGGTCGAAACGTCGATAGGAAAAATAAATACTTATCTTGTGCAATTCATTACATTCATGGATAGTTCAATAAAGAAGCATTCTGCGATGTAGTAAAGAAGGTCCTTGGCAAAAGCGTCTCGCTTGAGTTGATGGCAACGATCGAGATAAGAGACGTTGACTGCGTCAAGGACCTGGCTGAGGTAGAAGAGGCCATCAGAAGGGAGCTCCCTAGCGTGGGCATGATCAAAACGAGACACTAGAAAATCATAGGGGGCAACGCATGGCCATAACTGACTTGACCGAAAAGGACACCGAACTGTTTCTGAATAAGCGCAAAATAAGAATAGGGTGGGTCATATGCAGATTGCGACGAAATGCAGTGCCTCTTCAATGCTTCAAATACCGTGGCCCTATGTTACAAATGCAGTGAAATGGGACATAAAAGAAAATAGTGTACAAAAGAGGCACACTGTATCCTTTGTAAGGATACTGTTCCAAGACCGGATTTTGAGCACGTTTTGGGATCAGGAAAATGTCGGGTTTTCCAGGAAGCCGTAAAGGCAAAATCAGAACTTCGATGACCTATGTCCTGCAGGTAAACTTACACTGCAGTTCAACGGCCCAAAACCTGCTTGAGCAGTTTGCGAAGGACATGAAAGCTGACTTTTTGCTGTTGAGTGGGCGACACTATGATAAAAGTTTTACATCATGGTATCCTCATGAAACTGGTACTGTCATCATCTGGGTTCAGAATAGTGATTTCGAGGCGGAGGTCTCTGGACGGGAGGGTTGTTTCGTGTCGGCTCGGTGCTCAGCGACTACCTTCTTTAGTGGGTACCTGGCGCCGAACGAACCGATATCATCTTTCCAAACCAGGCTTAATGCTTTGGAAGGCGCTCTCTCGAACACAGTAACGTGGCAACGTGCTCGCTGGGGGAGACTTCAACGCTAAACCAATTGAATGTGGCATGCTTTGAACAGATCCGTGGGGAAAACGCATCCTAGAAATAGCGGCCAGGATGGCGCTCTTCGTGCGAAATACCGGAAATATGCCGACTTTCCACCTTGTTAGCTTGGAAGGAACCATACCGGACGTGACATTCGCCTCGGAATCCTTAGTACGGAGAATACACAGTTCGAGAGTATTAGAGGACTTATCAGCCACTGATCATCATTCAGCTCGATTGTGATTTTGTCTCCCGACGTCCATGCTTTCGACCTTATACACTTGGGTGAAGCATCGGAAGGATGGACATCAAGAGGTTTGTCGAGGTGCTCACAGAAGATGCTCCGCTGCACGGTGAGTCACAGGGGACAGAAGAACTGGCAGCTGAACATATGGTGAACTCAACTATGAACATCACCACGACTGCTTGCAGTGCTTCTATCCCCCGTCAAAAACCTCGGCACGGCAAGCCCCCAGTGTCCGGGTAGTTGAGTGAAATTGCTGAAAAGCGAAGAGTGTCACAAGCTTCGACGTGAGGCTCAACGGGTATGGAACCGTGAAGAGGCATGCAACCGAGTGGCAGCATATAAGTCGGCCAGGAAATGCCTTCCCGAATTGATCAACAACAGGAAGACTCGCTGCTAGCAAGATCTAGTGGAATATAGGAACAAAAATCCGCGGGGCCTTATACAAGGTAGTTATGCGGAAGCTTGGTGCCCTACGGACGCTTTGGATATATTCCATGAAGCGGGAAAGATGCAGGACATAGTGCGGGCTCTTGTCCCCACCTTCCCACCTTGAGCCCACACCTTTCCGGACGCACACTTCGGAGATCAACGATCTGCGAAATCAACTCAAGGAGCAGGATCTATCCTGGAGGGACCAGCTGGATGTGCATGATGTTCACCAGTATGCACTAGGATATCTGAGCTTCGTCGCAGTTCTCGCTATTGTCGCCTTCCTATGGTGCAAGGCCAAAAATGTAAGCTGCCAACCACGATCGCAACGACCGAGACCAGTGCCACTGCCTAGACGTCACAGCTTGCCCCACACACTGGAAGAGGTTGAACAGACCGTTCAACGGGGGGGGTGGATGTTAATGCCCGTCCACACGATCAGTGGCGTTAGACTTAAGTGAAAATTTTATTTTACAAATCGTATTTGCAAAGGTGGATAATTAATTTCGTCACCTTATGTGACTAATATTGTTTGACTTAGTTGCTAAAATCATAGATGCATGCATGTCTCATGTGGCCACATTTTACATCGCCACAGATGCGGGTGTCAGCAGTTTCGCGTGATGTTCGGATCATTTTGTTGGCTTGGGGCTTTGAGGGAAAAGCGAGTGGCGCCCCACGCCCGTCTTCGGACGACCTAACCGGGTCCATAAGCCCCGCCGGAGCACCCCAGTTTCCCTGAGGGCCATAGTGGTTCTCGCGAGGTAAAAAGTGGGGGTAACACAGGGCCAACGAAGGATAGAAGTTATATCGGGTTTCGCTCAGGGATCTATCCTTGGCCCAGACCTAAGAAACGTGCCTTACAACGGGCTACTCTCAAGAAGCCAGGTGAGTCGCGCTTGATCGGCTGTGCGGATGATGTTGCAGCTCTAGTCACTGGATGCACCATTGAACAAGCACAACTTAGGCTAGGTATGCTAATGCGCCTAGTAAGAGACTTGATGAATGCTCGTGGGTTCAGTCTTGCACTGGAGAAAACCGAATTGGTTATCTTGACAAAAAGGAGAATCCATAGAGTAAGGATGATCGGGATTGGGGACTTACTAATCGAATCGAAGCCAGCGGTGAAGTATCTGGGGCTAATGATCGACTCGAAGATGAGTTTCTCTGATCGAATCAGTGCAATGGCTGAGAAGGCTGCTTCGGGCGTATCGGCTTCGAGCCGACTTATGCCCAACGTAGGCGGACCCAACCCATCAAGACGACGCCTCTTGATGAATGCCGTAGCGTGAGTGCTACTGTACGGAGCCGAAATACGGGGCGACACTCTCAGTAAGGAGGTGCACCGAAAACGCTTGGCACAGGTACAGACAAGAGGAGGACTGACGATTCGACAGTCTCTGATTCGCCGTTGAGAGTTATTGCTGACTTGATGCCTGTTACCCTGTCTGCTAGAGAGCGCCCCGGTATTTACCAGCGAAGATGCGAGGCAGACGGTGAGACGAAAGCTTTTGAGGGGGCATGGGTGTTTTCAGTCTTACATGCACAAGATTGGTAAGTCATGGTTCCCCGATTCTCGGTATCGCCCAGGAGAGGAGGACATTGCCTGCCACACATTTTTTGCGTGCATAAAATGGGTCAGGCTGCGAAGCAACCTCTACAAGGAGTCGGGAGAGCTCAACCCGGATAATATAGTCGCAGTGTTGCTCAAATCGGTTGACAAATGGAACCAGGCGGCACATTATGCTCGGGCAGTCCTGAAAGATAAAGGGACTCACAGCAGCCGGGGCCGTTGGGGCTGGGGTTTGTCCGGTACTTCCTCTTCTCTCTCCTCTCCTGCTAGGAAAGGGATCCCCCAGCTTGAAGGCGCCTCGCGGCGTAACTAAACGAGATCTGGCCCGAAGTAATGTTTCAAACGGTTCCAGGCTGGGTTCTCTGGTTGACAGGGGAGTCGTTTAGTGGGTAGTCCAGTCGCCTTCTTTCGAGCATGGGAGTCCCACACTCTGTGCATAAATAGCATTCACCTCCCTGCCACAAAAAAAATGTCATAAAACTATAAACACAATAGAAGCCCCCGATTTCAAGGAAGTGGGATTTTAGGAAAATTTACAGTTTACCACGATCCATCGCAGTTTGTTTTATTTGAGGCAGTTCATAAAGACCAGAAAAATGCCCAAGACCCGTGAATTAAGTAACGGCAAAAATAAAAGTGAGGTTGCGAGGATTATGAAATGTCCTCATTGTACTGTGAGGTATATCTTAAATCTTTACAAGATGACCACAAGCCACGAAAACGTGAAACGAAGTGGAAGGAAAAGGGTTACATCTGCAAGAGAAGACCGCCAGTTAATGCGAACTTCTTTGAAAAATCGTAAGAACTCTGAGTTGGTTGCTGAGCTAAGTGAGACCTTGGGGAAAAAGATTTCCGTTAGTACTACTAGAAGAAGGCTCCAAGATGCTGGCCTCAAAGGTTGCAAGGCAAGAAGCCATGGTTGTCTGAGAAGAACAAGAAGTTACATTTGCGTTGGGCCAATATCGTGTGGTCGGATGAATCCAATTTTGAGGTATGTTATTTGAACAATCTTATCATTACTTAAAGATTTTTGAGACATATGAAGTTGGTGATTTATTTTTTAACCTATTTTAAAAATAGTAATTATTTTATTAAATTTCAGGAATTTGGTACTGTTGGTGCACCTACGTTAGACGTTGAATTGGCGAAGAATACATGCTGGAGTGCATGGTGCCTACTGTAAAACACGGTGGACTTAGTATTATGGTGTGGGGCTGCATGTTGGCGTCAGGAGTTGGAAAAATGATCGTGTGTGAAGGCCGAATGGACTCGAGGAGATATATTGAGGTGATGGATACAGCCTTGGAACCCTCTTTGAACATCATGTTTGGAGACATTAACCTCGACGGCGTCCGTTTCCAACAGGGTAACGCGCCATGTCATAAATCTAGAGCTACCATGAGTTAGTTTGAGAAAAATGGCATAGAACTTTTAAGTTGGCCCCTCAGTCACCGGGTCTCAATCCAATAGAACATTTGTGGTTGATATGGCGAATTTTAAAGAATTGCCCAATACTGGAGTGGAATGCCATAGTTCCTGAAGAGTGTAAAATGTTAATTTCTTCATTACCAAAAAGAATTAAGGCGGTAATTATGACAAAGGGTTTTAATACCAAATATTAATGTAATGTAATCAATAAATGTATTTTAAGCACATGATATCTTTTTCCGATTCCCAGCTCAACTATTTTTTAAGTTATTTGTAATTTTATTAGGTGGCAAATACTTTGGCCCAAGGCTGTGTATATATATATATATATATATATATATATATATATATATATATATATATATATATATATATATATATATATATATATATATATATATATGCATATATAAATAAATTTTCAAATTACTACTTTAATTGAAAGTTTCATCATATTCGAATGATTTTCTACTACTTCCATGTTTTTTCAATGGGATGAGTGCACTAATGTTCTTATAATTTACAAAGTGTTATTTATTTTTTGTAAACAATTATTTTGATCCATTACTCAGCCTGCTGCTCGCACAGCAACATAAATATTTAACAATCACGGCCAAGTGGGCAGTGCCCAAGTAGTGAAGAAAATGAATGTACAGAAGATTCATACATGTGACCAATTGTTCCATTCATACTAGAAGTATCGATTAATTTACCACGAGGACATTTCAACTACGACGGGGCGGAGAACAGACAGTTGAAAGGATCTGATAACAATTTTTCCGTTTTTTCAATCTAGCTTCGAAATTAGTAATTTATGAAGTTCACCAAAGCAAAGGAAATACCTTCCGTGAATTGCCGGGAAACACACGCAGCGCATCAATCAATTAATCGATAGCAATTGTATGTATGTCAAGTTTTGCCTTTTGCCATGCAAGGATTAGAAACAATAACAGTATTAATAAAGACAATGTAATTGCAAGATGACCTTGAAAATTGTTTCAGTGGAATCAAATAAAAGAATAAATTCCACTCGTATTTCACTGGAACCTCAAGGATTGACTGAGTGGTGTAGATACTCGTATAACTGTTATTAAGTTCGAATTATTGATGGGGAAAAAGGATATCGTTAGAGTGTATCCATTATCATTTCCGTTTGATGAGCAACTACCCAGTTTTGTTTTATTTATTGTTTTGTCATCAAATTTCGCGGTTATGCTTCGCAGAATGTTGGTTGGGTTTATGAGTCTCATGAATATCCTTCTTCATTTACAGTGGGGTCACGTTTCATGCCTTCTACAATGGACAAAGTATTTTACTCATTTACATAGAAACTATTCTTGGAGGCTTGCATAATGCGGATTGCCCACACTCCATTTCCTTTTATAAATAAAATATTCGTTTTCCATTCCGGCGCTGTCTGTGTTGTAAAAGGACACTCCTTCTTAGCGTTACATTTCTCATCGAGCATAACATGTTGTGTGAAGTAAGAACTACTTAACACAATGAAGATAATGCATAGTGATAGCACTCAGGAAAAACAATAGAAAATTCATTAGGCTGAATTGGATATGTAACCTAAAAAATGTGTTAGATACGAGTATTCATGGTTTATATTGTAATAATTTAGATACAACGATTTCTACGTAGGAGTTTTATGTCTTAATAATTGAAGTATTAAAATCCGGTATACGGCAGTTCTTTGTTTTGTTTTGATATCCTGACAGTGCGAAAAATATCTTGGATATTTACAATACACAAATCGCAAGAAAAGACGACGTGCGTCGTGTGTTTCTGAAGGGCACAAGGGAAAGTATTGCAATAAATGTAGAATAAAACTGTTTAAAGGGTATAGTCATACTACAGGTATATACATATATTTGAATGAAATAATTTGGACAGCTGAAAAAAGTTCATTGGAAGAGTTCGAATATAGTTCAGTTTTATTTGAATTTTTCAAGGTGTTGTCTCAACAATCGTATGATGGAGTAACCTAGACCGTAGTCGTTTCATCAGAAATCCGGGTTAGCGGCACAAAAACAATGCGGTTGGCACACAGAGGACAGATGAGCTTCGCGGCTCATCCCGGATCTGAGACCGTGGCTCAATCGAAGGCATGGTGAGGCTGACTTCTATCTGACCCAGCTTTTGAGCAAGCATGGGTGTTTTCAGTCTTACCTGCAAAAGATTGGTAAGTCACGCTCGCACGACTTCAGATTTTGTATACTCGCGGTGATGCTTGCATCGGTTGACAAATGGAACCATATGGCACATTATGTTCGGGCAGTCCTAAAAGACAAAAAGGAGTCACAGCAGACGTGGCTGCGGGATCATATATCTAGAAACTCTTCTTCTCCCCTGCCCTCCTGCTGGAAGAGGGATTCACTCTTTTTGAGACGCCCCACGGCGTAGCAAAACGACACCTGGCCCGAAGTAATGTGTCAAATGGTTCCTAATCGAATGAGACCGGGATAAAAGAAGGAAGGAAGAGCCACTTGATGTACATGGAACGCCAAGTCAGGGGTTCCAGACAGTGTTGATAAAAGGATAAAAAGAAATTTGCTAAGAAACGTATCCTGCAGGTAAACCTACAACGCAGTTCAACAGCCCAAAGCCTGCCTGAGCAGTTTGTTAGGGACATGAAAGCCAACTTTTTAATGCTGAATAAGCAACACAACAATAAAAGTTCTGCATCATGGTATCCTGATGAAACTGGTACTGCCACCATCTGGGTTTGGAACAATGATTCCCGGGCGGAGAGCTGTGGCCGGGGGGATGGTTTTGCGTGGGCTCGGTGGTTAGGGACCACATTCTTTAGTGTGTACCTCATGCCCAACGAACGGATATCATCTTTCCAAGCCAAGCTTAATGCTTTGCAGGGCGCTGTCTCGAACGCAGATGGCAACGTTCTCGTTGGGGGGACTTCAACGCGAAAGCAATCGAATGGGGTATGCCTCAAACAGATCTGCGAGGAAAGCGAATCCTAAAAACGGTGGCCAGAACCTCACTCGTCGACTTTCCACCGCATTTGTTGTGGAGGAACCATAGCGGACATGGCATTTGCCTCAAAGTTCTTAGTGCAGAGGATACACAATTGGAGAGTATTAGAGGACTACTCAGCCAGTGATCATCAGTATATTCTGCTTGAGATCCGTGATCCCGACGTCCGTGCTCTCGACTTTCTACAATTGGGTGGATCATCGGAAGGATGGACGTCGAGAGGCTCATCGAGTTACTCACGGCAGGTGCTCCACTGCAGGGTGACTCGCAGGAGACAGAAGAACTGGGAGCTAAGACGTGGTGAACTCAACTATGAGCATCATCATGACTGCTCGCAGCGTTCTATGCCCCGTCGAAAAACTCGGCCGGCAAGCCCTCAGTGTACTAGTGGTCGACTGAAATCGCTGAGAAGCGAAGGGAGTGTCAAAAGGGAGTGTCAAAAGCTTCGATGTGATGCTCAACGGGCACGGGGCCATAACAAGGCACGCAACCTGATAGCAGTATATAAGTCGGGCAGGAAATGCCTTTGCAAATCGATAAAAACAGCAAGGCTCACTGCTAGCAAGATCGAATGGACAATGTGAACAAGAGTCCGGGGGCCTTGTACAAGGAAGCTGTGCTGAAGCTTAGTATCCTACGGACGCCTTGTATACATGAAGCGAAAAATATGGTCAAGAAAGTGCGGGCACTCTTCCCGTCCATGCCGCCCGTTTTGACACTGCTCACGGTGAAACAGTAATCGAGTGAAACTCATCAAGGGCAGACTCACTGACGTGATTCGTACTGCTGGGAACCTATCGCCTCAGCAATACGGCTCTAGAGAGAACGCTCCACCAAAAGGCAGAGGCACTTAGCCGCACCAAGTGACCTAAGATGGGTGGATATTCTGCATAACTCTTTTAAGTTCCAAATATCTAATGTGGGTTCTGACGGAAGAACCAAAGCCTGTTTTACGACACGACACAGGGCCAACGAAGGATGGAGGTTACTTCGGGTGTTGCCAAGGGATCTATCCTTGGTCCAGATATGTCTTACGACGGGCTACTGAGGCTGGAGATGCCAGATGAGTCGCGCTTGATTGGCTATGCGGATGATGTTGCAGCTCTAGTCACTGGGCACACCGGTGAACAAGCGCAACTTAGGCTAGATATGCTAATACGCCGAGTGAGAGAAGGGATGGCTGCTCATGGGTTTAGTCTAGAACTGGAGAAAACCGAAGTGGTCATCCTGACAAAAAGAGAATACCAAGAGTAAGAGCGATAAAGATTGGAGACATGCTAATCGAATCGAAGCTAGCCGTGAAGTACCTATGGCTACTGATCGACTCGAGTATGAGTTCATTAGAGCAAATCGGGGCAACGGCTGAGAAGGCTGCTTCGGGCATGCCGGCTCTGAGTCGACTCATGGCCAACAAAAGGGGTCCCAACCCATCAAGGAGACGCCTCTTGACGAGTGCTGGTATGGAGCAGAAATATGTAGCGACGCTCTCAGTAAGGTATACCAAAAATGCTTAGCACAGGTACAGAGAAGAAGAGAACTGAGGATTGCATCTGCATAGCCGATTGTAGGCGTGATACATGTTGCCCTCGTTGCTAAACAGCACCGCACTATTTGCTTGCGTCGAAGCGAGGAACCAAGAGAGATGTTTGTCCGCGAGGAGAGACAGTGCACACTCAACGATTAGCAGCAGTTTTGGGTGAATTGAACGAAGGAAAGGTGGACTTCGCGTCTCATCCCGGATGTGAGACCGTAGTTAAATCGAAGGAAAAGTGAGGCTGACTTATATCTTACCCAGCATTTAAGCGGGCATGAGTGCTTTCAGTCTTACCTGCACAAGACTGGGAAGCCAGGGTTCCGCGATTGTCGGCTTTGCCCAGGAGTGTAAGACGATGCCTGCTACAGATTTTTTGCGTGCAAAACATGGGACGGGTTACGACCGGGACCTCTACAGGGTACGGGAGAGCTCACCCCGGATAGTATAGTCGGATAGTCCTAAAAGAAAAAAAAATACTGTTGGCACCACCAGCCGGAAAGGTAAAAATTTTTCCCGTATTTTTAAAAGCAAATTATAATTTTATTGATCCCACTTTGAAAGTTAAACACTTTTTAAGGACAAGTGAAAGAAGCAGGGAAGCCCTCCTACGTGAAGGGCATTGTAAAATATTTAATAAATCAAACAACGTCTTCTGAATATCAAAACTTGGCTCACACATAAACTCCATCAATTGAGCTCAGAAAAATAGTAGATGGTTATTATGGACTTTAATTTGCCGCCATTTTATTTTCAGTCCGTTGACCTCAATGTTTGAGTAGTCATGATAATATACTAATGTTTTAAAATATTTCTAAAATTTTCAGCAAAACCCTTACCCATCTGTAGTGTTTGGGTACTTTGCAAACCTGCATTCACACAGTATCACGTGTAATTGTTATTGTAATTGATAAATTTCAATCGGCTATAACTTAGTTGTTTACGACTTGATTTTTATGAAACTTTCAGAAAGCGTTTTACATTAGAAAATTGAGATGCAAATTTTTAGCAAATTTAAGAGTGATCCTTCGATTTTATAGATGAAAAAATAAAATTTATAAAATGTACTATTTTTAACAAAGTTGATCGAATTTTAACTTCTCAGGTATTGTTGCGAATTTCGGCGTACCAACTTTCTCCCATTCGCAACTTCAAATTGCCGCCGTAACATTGTCCCTTTCCTTTGGGCATTCCTACCTTTTCCTCCATAAATTAATTTATTTTTTTTTTACATGTTTCCATTTTCCCTTTAATTTTTACTCCCCCATCATCACAATACTACCCTTTTTCCTTATTAACAACTACAAAAAAATAATACCTACAAATAATTTCAATTTTCCCACTAATAACGTTCCATTTATTAATTCCCACTAACAAAATTTCATTCTATTCATTTTCCCTAACAAAACCTAATTCCTTCCTTAACACTAACTAATTCCATTCCCACTAACAAATTTTATATTTTTATACTAACAAAAATGAATTGACTAACAAAATTCAATCCCATGCCCAAATGAATCATTGAAGTTGCTAATCTGATGAATGGGAGATCGATAAGGCATAGCTCCATTGGATACGTCGCGAGATTCGACCGTGCGACTGCTGGAACCCTGAGTTCAAGTTCCCCCGGGCGCACGGAAGCACTCTTTTTTGGGGTATCGGCAAAATCAATAGTTTTCGTAATGTACTCGTATGTGTGACACTTTACATTCAATCAAACGATTCTTGGGGATGTAAATTGCCATATATGCAAGTCAATGGAAACTATTGTGATTGTCGATACGGACCAAAAGATGTGTGGGTAGCGGAATCGAAGTGTAATGAACTTCGATTACGTTACCCAGATGTGGCAGCGGTAATTGGAAAAAGAATTTGGATTGCGGGATCGGATGGGAGAAAGGTGAAATGTGGAAATGAGGTGGTTGGAATTAGGCAGTCAGTATTGGACGTGGAAAAAGAAGGTTGAACGCTTTGGGGAGTGAATTTTTTTCGGTTTTGCAAGTCCGTTGGAAGTTAACAAGTGGAAGTTCCTTGTCCGGAGGAAGAAGAGTTTTTAGTGAATTAGAAGTGGATCTTAAAATTGCGTTTTGGAGATTGAATGTGGGGTTGGGATTTCCAGTGTTGGTGTTGGGTGAAGTTTGGGGGAAAATAGTTGAATTTGTATGATAGAACAGAAAGTAAAAAGCTAAGTGACAAAGTGAAACTTTAACGAAGACACAAACTACTTCAAATTGTGTGGTGAATTAACTGAGAGTTAAAGATAATCGAAAGAATTAAGAAGAAGTGAAAAGAAAATCAGGAAGAACGAAAAGACTTTGAACTTAAACAAATTCTAATATAAAGTGGAGAGAAATAACAATATAGTGCCAGTGTGAAAATTGCAAAAGGTGGCCGTTTTACCATCCCGCTTGAATTTTTATTGTTTCTTTTTTTTCCTTTTTGGTTTTCAGAGCCCCCGCTTCTTTCTTGGCCTTTCCCCGAGCGCTCGGAGTCTTGCAGGAAAGTAAGCGAGTTTAAATTTATTTTTTTACTTTTTGCATGGTTTTAAATTATTTGATTTTATTTAGTTTTGTATATTTAAATTAACATTGATTTTCTCTTTATTGGCTTAAATCCAATTTCGAAGGGGCGGATTTGATTACAATTAGTTTTTTTCTCTTATTTTTGTAAAATTTGTGAATGGTTTTGTGATATAATTTTTGGATTTCTGTAAATAAAACGGCCATGACACATTAAAAACCTCATTTTCATTTCTCAAAATGACCTCCCCCTTTCCCGTCCTTTTCCCTATGTGCTAGTATTTATATGTAAGGTGGCTCAGCACGAGCAGAGGGTGTCCCGGAAGACCCACGACACGACTGAGCGCTAGCCGGCCTCAGCATGCCACCCCGGGCTACAAACCCCTCTGCTAATTTTTAATGTCTGCAACTGCGGTGACTTCCGTGGTTGTTACATATGGCGCCCAACCTTTAGGCTTTCTAATATGTTTATTTGATTTTGATTGCTTGCTTTTATTATAGTTTAAATTTTACAATTTTTGGTTTGTTGGGCTTGAGTACCTGGAGTGCCTGACTTGAATAGTGGTCTGAGCATTTCAGGGAAATAATTTTTTTTTTGTCTTTGTTAGAATTTTTTTCATGATTGGTTGAGTAATAGGTTTAAAATTTTCAGTTTTGGTATTAAATCATTGATTTTTGGTCACGGGGTTCGCCGCAGTTGCAGTGGCGCCTACCGTGCTGTTTTGTGTTTGATAGTCTCCACCGGCTATGATAGTGGGCATGCTTTAGCAGTGTGGATGTTGGTTGGGATCAACCGAATTTTGAGTCGTTGGCTATATCTCCCTGCACGGGATAGTTGGACTTAGATCCATCTCTTGGAATTAGCCAACGCTTTCGGCCCTTCCATCATCTATCTGGTGGTAGCTTTGGGATATGTGCGGCTCTTGTCCGAGCCATTATGAAGTCCGTAGTATTTCATAATGGTCTCGTAGTCAGCTTTTGAGGTGACAATTGGAGCGGAGTCCGCCTACAAATTCCATTGTTATACCAGGCACTGTTGTGGTTTGTCTGCTTCGTGTTATGTCTAAATTTTAATCACCATCCCATATAATTACCTGTTCTTTTCCTTTTCCTCCTAGGGGAAATCATTTTGAGAAATGATAGCAAAATCACTTTCGATAATTGAATTTAAACATAATTTCATTTGCACTCGCTTGCACTCATCCCGCTTACTTCTCGTCATATATTTTCCTTTATTTCGCCACTTCATTCAAAATTTATTATTGATTGTAATGTAGATAGTGTTAGATTTGGGTTGACTTCAAACTCATTGAATTAAGGTTCAGATTAGTTATAGATTATTAGTGTCAATTAGGGTCTTGGGTTAGATTAGTTTTAGATAAGTGGGTTTATGGTTTTACGGATGTTAGTTTAGACTAATTCGGTTAGTTTTAATATTAATGTTTGAGATTAGGTTAGTTCGTTTTGGGTTCTGAGTAATTTTTATTAGTTTTAGTTTTGATGATTGGAGATTGCGTTTAGTTTAATTATTTTTTTTTTTTGGGTTTGAATAATTGTAAGGTTGAGTTTGATAATTGATTTTAGTTTATGTTTGTTAGGTTTTGGTCAGGGTTAATTTGCACGTAGTGTGCATTATAGAGACTTTTAATTTTTATTCTAGCTAGTAAGTTTTAAAATTTTATATATTTATTTACTTGTCCGTTTGTCTGTCTGGCATTCAAATTTTAATTTATTTTTAAAGGATCGTTTGTTTGTCTGTCTGTAATTTATTAAATTATTTCTTTTATTTAAATTGTCGGTGTTGTCCGTCTGTTCATTGATTTTAATATATGTACTTAAATTATTTAGATGGTCTGTAGATTTTTATTGTTTTTGATAGTCATCATGTTTCCGCACATACGACATGAACCCGATAATTTCACTCGCTGTTCATTACGCTCTTCCCAAGATTTGCCAAATCCTCAGTCGAAGCTCTCGTTCCAGGATGGTGATCAGGCAGTTGAGACTCATCAAAAGATTATCCCAATCACCAAATGGGGTTTTAAGTTCGATGGTGGCTCCAATGGTTTGGATGCACGACAATTTTTGTTTCGTGCTAGCATTATGGCTAGAGATTATGGTCTCACAGAGCGTGAACTCGTTCGAGACTTTCATGTTCTGCTGCAGGGATATGCCGAAAACTGGTACTGGCAGATACGTGACCTGCATAGAAACTTGAGTTGGACGCAGCTAAAAGTGGAGTTCATGGAACGATTTGGATCTCGGCTTGATGACGCACATATTTGGGAAAATATGTTCGCCCGCAGGCAAGAATCCAATGAACCATTCATCGAATTTTATGAATCCCTTGAAGCTATGACTCTTCAACTCAGGACTCCGATTAGGGACACGGATCTGCGAGACCTAGTTTTCAAAAATATGAGTTTCAGGTTGCAGGATCACTTAGCTGGACATGAGTTCTCGACCACCCGTGAGCTTGTCTGGAGGTGTCGTCGAATTGAGGACACTTGGCGTGAGCTGGAGATCAAGTATGGTCGACCTCCTGTTCAGCCTTATGAGCTTAATTCTATGAGACCACCTGATCGGTTACCGGCTGGTTTGGAATCTTGTGTGCCAATGAACCTCCATCCTAGTGGAACGAGAGATTTTTGTCACAATAATACCGACATGCATCATCATGAATCCCCAGTACCATTTAGCTGTGCTAATATCTCAAGCAGATCACCGGACTATGTCGGAAGTAATGGAAAGGCGGGCGATGATCGTGAGTCACCCGCTAGTTTTAGAGCACGACCTTTTCGGGATCGCTTTCGGAGATCCTGGAGATATTTCTTCGCCAGGCGTCTCTTGAAGCGTGCCTGCGTGGAGTCAATTGTTGCAACTCCTGGCGACAATAGGCCCTACGCAGAGATTTCCGTCAAGGGTCGCAAATTGACGGGCTTGCTTGATAGCGGAGCCAGTGTTAGTATCCTCGGAGCCGGAGCCTTGGACCTGCTGTCGGATTTGGGTTTGCATATGCATACCATGCATGCTCATGTTCAGACTGCATCAGGGCACAAGGATCCAGTTCTGGGATACGTCACCACATTGGTGCAATTTAATAAAACCACCAAATTGATGAGATTCCTAGTTGTTCCTTCCTTGACGCACGCAGTGTATCTTGGAATTGATTTCTGGGATCTCTTCAAAATAGCACCAATCCAGGTCAACGCTATCGAAGCAGCGTCGGAGCTTCAGAGCCCTGAATTCCATCTTTTGTCTCCAAAAGATCAGCAACGACTGGACTTCGTCAAACAACAGTTTCCGTCGTATAATGAGAAAGGCTTGGGTAGGACCAGTCTCGTGTCTCATCACATCGACACTGGTTCTGCTCGACCCATCAAGCAGCGGCATTATGCTGTCTCGCCTGTTATACAGAAACTGTTGTATGACGAACTCGATCGTATGTTGTCTTTGGGGGTAATAGAAGAAAGTCAGAGTTCGTGGAGTTCGCCTGTGACCCTTGTCAGAAAACCCGGCAAGGTGCGTTTGTGTCTGGACGCTCGACGCCTCAACGAGGTGACTGTTAAGGACGCCTATCCGTTGCCACTGATTGAAGGTCTTTTGGCACGGTTGCAGAGTACCAGGTTCATTACCAGCTTGGACCTGAAGGATGCCTTTTGGCAAATACCATTGGATGAGGCAAGTAAGGAGAAAACGGCTTTTACTGTCCCTGGCAGGCCCTTGTACCATTTCAAGGTCATGCCGTTCGGTTTGTGTAATGCTCCCCAAACGATGTGTCGGTTGATGCATAAAGTAATACCGCATGAGCTGCAGGACAAGGTATTTGTTTACCTAGATGACCTGCTTGTTACAAGTTCAACATTTGATGAGCACTTGGAGCTCCTGAGTACTGTTGCAAAACTGCTCAGGGACGCCAACTTGACCATCAATGTTGAAAAAAGCAAGTTTGTCAAGAAGGAGATCAAATATCTTGGCTTCGTAGTGAGTGATGGTATCCTGCGCACCGACCCGGAGAAGGTTTCAGGTATAGTCTCCTATCCTGAACCCCGAACGGCCAAAGACGTGAGACGGTTCATGGGCATGGCAGGATGGTACAGGCGTTTTATTCCAAACTTCGCCTCGGTTACGGCCCCTTTAACGGATTTGCTAAAGGGCAAACGTGCCTTCAAGTGGTCTGCTTCCGCCAATAGTGCCTTCAATAAAGTGAAGCAATTGCTGATTTCTGCTCCAGTGCTGGCTAACCCTGACTTTACGAAGCACTTCTATATCCAGTGTGACGCAAGTACAGTGGGTATTGGAAGTGTTTTGTTCCAGAAGGACGATGAAGGTGGAGAACATCCAATTGCATATATGTCGATGAAGCTCAACGCTGCGCAACGTAACTATAGCATTACTGAGTTGGAATGCTTAGCTGCGGTGCAGAGTGTAAAGAGATTCAGGGCATATATCGAAGGGTTGCCCTTCACCATCATAACCGACCATGCCAGTATTAAATGGCTGATGCAGCAGTCGGACCTTTCTGGTCGATTGGCTCGCTGGAGTCTGAAATTACAAGGGTTCAATTTCCAGATTGAACACCGGAAAGGTGCTCTTAACGTTGTACCGGATGCGTTATCGAGATCTTGCTCGCAGGACGAGCGGGTGGCCTCGCTCATTGCTTGCCTCCCGGAGCACACACATATTGATGGTTTGATACCGCAGTCTGCGTTTCAGGAGCCCGAGTACGAACATCTCAAGGAGCAAATCCTGAAGCAACCTGATAAGTTTCAGAATTTGCACCTTGCTGATGGCCGAGTGTACATCGGTTCTGGTTCCCCTGTAACGCTGACGACAGATATCCCCCGAACAAAATTATGGGTTCCTGAGGGCTACCAACAGGCTCTTATAGTGCGAGCTCATGATGATCCCCGGGGCTCTCATTGTGGAATTCGTAAGACCACGGAAGTCTTACAAAGATATTATTATTGGCCTCGCTTGCGTCAAGATGTTATTCAGCACATCCAGGGCTGTTCAACATGCAAACAGGTCAAGCCTTCGAATTCCACTTTGAGACCTCCTATGGGCGCATCACGAGACTCGACGAGACCTATGCAGCGCCTGTTTGTGGACTTCATGGGTCCATACCCTCGTTCAAAATCCGGGAATACTCAATTGTTTGTGGTCCTGGACCATTATAGCAAGTTCATATGGCTCAAACCCATGGCTAAAGCCACTGCGGAATCAGTCGTGCGATATTTGGAGCGCGAAATCTTTTTGACCTTCGGAGTTCCCGAATGGCTTCACTCGGACAATGGTGTGCAGTTCGTCTCCAAGGCATTCGCTAAGCTTATGAGTGACTATGGGGTGCAGCACTGCTTCACTCCATACCATTCCCCGCAAGCGAATGCCTCGGAGAGGTCAAACCAGTCGACATTGAACGCCATCAGAGCCTACATAGGGTCCGATCATAGCAGGTGGGACGAGAATCTTCCGGAATCGTGTTTTGCCTTCCGCAAGGTGATTCATGAATCCACAGGATTTTCGCCTTACTTCCTCATGTTCGGATACCACCCTATCCAGCATGGCACTGAGTACGCCCTCCTTAGAAGCTTGAACACTTTTGAGGATGGAGAAGTACAGCTAAGTTCAAACAGTGATCGTCTGCGAGCTGTACAAGACCGTGTCCGAGCTAAGCTGACAGAAGCCTACCGGAAGGGAGCTCAAAGTTACAACCTTCGAGCTCGCCCCCGTGAGCTACTTCAAGGTCAGAAAGTTTTCGTGCGGAATTTCGCCGTGAGCAATGCAGCCGATCGTTTTGTGGCTAAATTCGCTCCACGATTTGTTCCTGCAGTGGTTCGCCGCCGTACTGGGCAAGTTACTTATGAACTTGAGGATGAATCCGGTAAGCTGCTTGGGACCTTTCACGCTAAAGACATCCGATCCGATTCATAGTTACCCCTGCCGACCTTCTTTGTTTGCCCGGCTGAATGAGACACTCAGGGTCTGGGTCGTCCCCACGATTGTTGCGAATTTCGGCGTACCAACTTTCTCCCATTCGCAACTTCAAATTGCCGCCGTAACATTGTCCCTTTCCTTTGGGCATTCCTACCTTTTCCTCCATAAATTAATTTATTTTTTTTTTACATGTTTCCATTTTCCCTTTAATTTTTACTCCCCCATCATCACAATACTACCCTTTTTCCTTATTAACAACTACAAAAAAATAATACCTACAAATAATTTCAATTTTCCCACTAATAACGTTCCATTTATTAATTCCCACTAACAAAATTTCATTCTATTCATTTTCCCTAACAAAACCTAATTCCTTCCTTAACACTAACTAATTCCATTCCCACTAACAAATTTTATATTTTTATACTAACAAAAATGAATTGACTAACAAAATTCAATCCCATGCCCAAATGAATCATTGAAGTTGCTAATCTGATGAATGGGAGATCGATAAGGCATAGCTCCATTGGATACGTCGCGAGATTCGACCGTGCGACTGCTGGAACCCTGAGTTCAAGTTCCCCCGGGCGCACGGAAGCACTCTTTTTTGGGGTATCGGCAAAATCAATAGTTTTCGTAATGTACTCGTATGTGTGACACTTTACATTCAATCAAACGATTCTTGGGGATGTAAATTGCCATATATGCAAGTCAATGGAAACTATTGTGATTGTCGATACGGACCAAAAGATGTGTGGGTAGCGGAATCGAAGTGTAATGAACTTCGATTACGTTACCCAGATGTGGCAGCGGTAATTGGAAAAAGAATTTGGATTGCGGGATCGGATGGGAGAAAGGTGAAATGTGGAAATGAGTTGGTTGGAATTAGGCAGTCAGTATTGGACGTGGAAAAAGAAGGTTGAACGCTTTGGGGAGTGAATTTTTTTCGGTTTTGCAAGTCCGTTGGAAGTTAACAAGTGGAAGTTCCTTGTCCGGAGGAAGAAGAGTTTTTAGTGAATTAGAAGTGGATCTTAAAATTGCGTTTTGGAGATTGAATGTGGGGTTGGGATTTCCAGTGTTGGTGTTGGGTGAAGTTTGGGGGAAAATAGTTGAATTTGTATGATAGAACAGAAAGTAAAAAGCTAAGTGACAAAGTGAAACTTTAACGAAGACACAAACTACTTCAAATTGTGTGGTGAATTAACTGAGAGTTAAAGATAATCGAAAGAATTAAGAAGAAGTGAAAAGAAAATCAGGAAGAACGAAAAGACTTTGAACTTAAACAAATTCTAATATAAAGTGGAGAGAAATAACAATATAGTGCCAGTGTGAAAATTGCAAAAGGTGGCCGTTTTACCATCCCGCTTGAATTTTTATTGTTTCTTTTTTTTCCTTTTTGGTTTTCAGAGCCCCCGCTTCTTTCTTGGCCTTTCCCCGAGCGCTCGGAGTCTTGCAGGAAAGTAAGCGAGTTTAAATTTATTTTTTTACTTTTTGCATGGTTTTAAATTATTTGATTTTATTTAGTTTTGTATATTTAAATTAACATTGATTTTCTCTTTATTGGCTTAAATCCAATTTCGAAGGGGCGGATTTGATTACAATTAGTTTTTTTCTCTTATTTTTGTAAAATTTGTGAATGGTTTTGTGATATAATTTTTGGATTTCTGTAAATAAAACGGCCATGACACATTAAAAACCTCATTTTCATTTCTCAAAATGACCTCCCCCTTTCCCGTCCTTTTCCCTATGTGCTAGTATTTATATGTAAGGTGGCTCAGCACGAGCAGAGGGTGTCCCGGAGACCCACGACACGACTGAGCGCTAGCCGGCCTCAGCATGCCACCCCGGGCTACAAACCCCTCTGCTAATTTTTAATGTCTGCAACTGCGGTGACTTCCGTGGTTGTTACAGTATTTTATGGCCTTTTTACTCATAAATACCTACTTTCGTGATTTTTTTTCAGATTTTTCTTTTCAAAGATGTCCAACTCCTTGCACCCCTCTCTCCAAATGCCTCTTGTTTAGGAGTTGTTTTGAAAAGTTCTCACCAAAACCTCTTAATTGACACCTATATTGGCTATGTTTGGTAAGAAAAAATGTTTAAGAGTCCCCCCCTTTATAGGGGGACCCCCTTAAAGATCTCAAAATATTTTTTGCACAGCAAATTTTAAGAGGGCGCCACTTTTAACCTCTGTAGAAAATTTCATCATTCTAGCTCATGTGGTTAGCGAGAAAACGCTGTGACGCACGGATGGACAGACAGGTCGCGATTTTAGTACGATATTGTAAAAATATTTTACGATCCCCTTAAAAATGGTCTGTCGTATACATACTTCCAATTCAAGCCATTAAAAATGTCATGAAAAATATACATTATTTCAGTTGCTACTAAAATAACAAATTACGCTTGCTTTCTGACCTTTGGGTGTCGCCATTTTGAATGCATGCATTTGATTTTGGATTTTTTAAATGTTTGTGTCTTACGGTCTCATCAATCAATGTACCAAATCTCGTCCAAATCGGAGTCTCACTCTAGACGGGTCAAAAGTATTAAATTTTTAATGAAAATTGCAGCTAAAAATATAATGTTTTAAATTTTTCGAATTTTTTATTTTTCATCCGACTTATTTACAAGAACTTAGTACAATTATCCTTAAGTCCAAGTTTCATCAAAATCTGCTGGAAAATATGGCCACAAAAATCTGAAAAAATCGCATATTTGAACCGCCGCCACCTTGATACTTGCGCATGGATGATCACCAAAAGGACGAAATCCGTAGACCTGATTATTTTCTATCACGGAATACATACACATAGGATCAAAATTGCAACTTTTAGCAGCCTTTGAAATTTTGAGTTTCAAGTAGCCGCAATTTTGTTTTTGAGCTCTAGTTTTTTTACAAAGTTCTTTAGATACTTATATTTTTTACCAAATGGTCAAAATTACAACAAAATTTGCACGTTTTTCGACTTTTGAGCGGCCACCATTTTGTTTCAGACAGCTCGACTTTGGATTTTTTATTGTGAGATTCATAACATAGTTCAATGAACCTCTTTACCAAATTTCGTCCAAATCGGAGCAACACTGTGGTCAGAACAGAAATCACGATTTTTCGTCGAAAATGGTCACCATTTTGTTTCTGCTCGGCCGGTTTAGCTGGCTTAAGAACTTAACCGAGATATTTACCCAATGTTGCATCAATACCAAAAAGTATGAGCAGCGTTCCGCTTTACGATAGTTCACATGATACAAAAAATGGCAGGTAGGCGGTAGAGGCGAAAAGAAGGCAGCGGCATGTATCGGACAGCCAAGTACGAGTGTACATGCGCCAGGTGACAGCATCGTCACGGTCTCGCGCACTGCACACACTAATACTGCAATATCAGATAATTTACGAAAGTCAAAGGGAAAATTCTGCTTGGTACGAGCCGGGCGACCCTAGTGACAAGACATTCTCAGGCTCTATCGTTCTAGTGATCGGACCGGACGTTTCTAGCACCGAGACTTGCAACGCATTATAGGTGCTGGTGAGCCCTATCACCGTTTTTGAAGTAATAATTAAATGCAATTTACTGAATTCTACGATGTACCAAATGACCTAAGAAAAGTTATCCAAGAATATTGTGTATTATCTATTTCATCTGAGCCCTAATGATGATGATACAATTTTATAGTTATTTGCAGGAAATGTAATTGAAGTAAATGTGGTCTAGATTCAAACAAAAGAAAGAAAATATAATCAAATAATGAAAAATATTTTTTGAGTAATAAAAACTTCAGGAACTTATTCGTATTCTCGCACTTTTTACATGAACAAATGACATGTTATCGTGTTTTTAGGCATTTTTATGACAGTGACAAAGAGAATATTAACCAAGCGTGATCTCACTGGCCATACATAACTTGTATATTCGAAATAAATAAAGCCATGTCAGATGAACTTTAAGCATTCGTGCTTCTCATTTTTTGTCTGCACGCGGGTATAAGACCCGCATCGGTGGCTGGCTATCTTTTCGTTCGCTCAGCCATTGAGCTGTAGTTTCTATTGAAGTTGCAGGGGCCTTTGCCGGGAAAGGGAAGTCATCGCTCATTTGACTCGCCCCACGAGAACCCTAGGTCCGGTTAGGAGCGATGCCAGGGGGCACCAATCCTATCGGGCAGCCCCGTCACTCTTCGTGGCCACAACTTCTCTCACCAAGGACGGGGTCGTACCTCTGATCACGCGCGGTGAAAATATGAGGAATGGGTGAACCGCTAAAAAGCTTCTCTTTAGTTCTGGCTTCGGCCTTTTCTTTTGGTTTAATTATGAGTAAATCTTTTTAATTGCGAGCGTGAAATATTTTGTAGTAGGCGGAAAGAATCCATCCCAAGACAGCACAGTAGCTTGCTGCCAGCATGCGTAAGCGTCGCCAGGCATCCAGACAAAGAGCATCTATAAAAACACAACATCCTTAAAAAAAATTTCATCAAAGGTAGTAAAGTAAAGTAACAAATGAAAGGTATTGGTTAGGGCTTTTAGATCCTGAGTTCAGTACGTGCATCAGGGGATCCAGTGGACAAAATGCACGAACAATATATTTTCCCCCATAAAATCAAAATGGAACCCTTAAATATCTTGAAGATTTTACAATTATGTAATGTAATGTCATTATGCTTGCAAAATTTCATTGAAATCGGATCAGAATCAATTCAGATATAGCCGTTTCAATTATATGAAATTACAATAAAATAACACGTATTCATGATTGATACTCATTTCAAATCGGCATGAGCACTACCGTTTACTTTGGATTTTTATGTATAAGGAATAGTGTTTCATTTGAATATATTCTATTGGTCGAGCACGTAGAACATTTTTTAAACTGGACAAAATGACGGCTGTTATATGCTTATGAAAGAAACCATCTACCTTTTGGGCCCTACAAAGCCCTTCTGGTAAGAGCACTCTCCTGCCTACGCGACTTGTTACCGTTAAATCAGAAAGCTAACTGGCTTAAAAAGGAACGAATGCAATATAATTAAACACTTACATTGTCAAACCGCTCTCTAATTCAAATGACAGTTCATGCAAACAATAAAAGTTTGAAGTAAAGTGGTTCGGGCGGAATCACCAGTATTCATCAAGATATATCTAAAACAAAGTGTCTTTTCACAGGCAAATGCATGCGAAACTACTGTTTTGGAGAGTAGGATTTTTGGTCATTCGTTAATACTTCCAAATAAAGATTTTGATTTCAAAATTAAGTATTCTTTTACGCGCAAGTGTTTGTCCACGAAATTTGACATCGCCCACCACAAACAATTCTGTTGTCAAGGAAACACAATGTAAACAAAACTGTTGCCAAGGCAGTACTCATACGGGCTCGAATTTTTTATTTTTAATGGTACGATTAATAGATATTAAAATATTATAACAGGAGCAATTTTGACATTAAAAACAATGCACTTCATTGCATATTTTTATTTGTTTAGTCATATAATTTTTTTTTAAATTAAAGAATTTGTAGTTTTCAGTTGCCCCAAAAATTTATGCCATTGAAAAAAATTAATGTATTGGTAAATTATTTATAGTGTGCATGAATTTTGTTGTTTTTGGGCCTCTCTATACTATCTTATACCTCTATGATTTTGACAGTCATATGGGTACAGTTTCAAAATTGTGGCATTTCTAAAAGGGGATTTCTAACGGATTTTTATTAAATTTAGTATTTTAAGTTACTGATCTAAATAATGCGATGAAGTTTGTTCTGATCACATTAAAGCCCCGATTTCAACGACACTTAGCACAATAGTCGATGAGACTACTCGTATAGGATATTATATACTCGTACATGCTTAATTCAGAAGAAATAGGTACGAGCTGCGATTCCGACTGCTATGTAGTCACATTCAAATCTCGAGCAGACGTGAAACCACACCTAAATAGAGGTAAGTCAAAGTCAATAAAAGTCTAAGAAAATAAATTTCATGTACTCATATATAATAAACGTTAATTTACGTCATCGGGACTGCAATCAAGCATGTACTGAATGGCCAAAACAGTCCAATACACAAAATTCATAAACAAATATTTTGATTGCTTTACTATTCTTTTTCCAACCTAAAATACTACGAAAACTACTTTACTAGCTTTAAATTTCCATATATTTTGATCGATCTTTCCACCGAAAGAAGAGTTCTTACACATTCTGAAGGCCCCTAAAAAGGATTCTGCGACTTACCTGGAAATAAAAAGAAAACTATGTTTAATATTTAAATACAATAATATTCGTGTGCAAAAAATTGAAATATCTCCTTAAATCGAATAGTTTTTCTTCAAAGTCAAAGCCAAAAGCGCTTTATTCACTACTAAAATAAAGCAAATTCCAAACAGTAACAAGTTGAAGTAGCAGGAGGATGCTCCTGCTAGAAGGGTATTGTAAAACAGTTAGTAATACAAACAATATATTCTGCATATCAAAACTTGACTAATATACAGATTCCAATTATAGATTTTGGGAAATTTAAGGGTCCCATCTTGATTTTATAGACAAACAAGTTGAGTAAGCAGGAGAGTGCTCCTACCAGAAGGTCTTTGTAAACATCCTAGGATTAGAAACAAGTTTTCTAATGGCGTGAATCGATAACTTAAATTATTCATCCAATAATTGGATATGAAATCGTTCAAATTTATACAAAAGATGCACAGTTTCTTTCATAAGCACAGTGCAGCCGCCATTTTAATCTAGCTTAAGTGATTTTTCTGAATGAATGAATTGAAAGGAAATAAAAGTGCCTAAGTCAATTTTAAATATATAGGGTTTTCCAATAAGAGGTGTTATTTTGAATAGATCTTATGATTTAACACCTTGCGGCTTCTTCCTTTGGAGCCACGGGATAGAAAAGGCCTACGCCGATAGCCCAGCGTCGATTCAAGATCTCAAAGATGAAATTCGTGAGGCCATCGAGGACATAGGGCAGCCAATTTGCGATTTGGTTATGGAAAATTTCATGAAGAGGATATGGTCCTGTAAGCGAGGTCGTAGTAGTTATTTGCTCAATGTTAATTTTTTCTATTAATGGCATATCTTCTTCTTTATAATGAAATAAACATTCGATCATTTGTATTAAAAATGGCATTTTTATTTTAATATCAAAAAAACACCTCTTATTGGAAAGCCCTATATCAACCATAAACACGTGTTATTGTTGTGGTAATTCCATATAATTGAAATGGCTATAACTCACTTGATTATAATTCGATCTCAATTAAACTTTGTGAGCATATATATCTTATGTTAGTTTATATAATTGCAAAATTTCAAGAAGTTTAAAGGTACCGTTTTGATTTTATGGGCTAAAATGTAAAATCTACAAATCATACTATTATTAACAAAGTTGAGCGAATTTCGGTTTCTCAGGTATTTGTTGCCCTTGTGCTCTTATCAGATTTTTCGGCTGAAAAGTGTTCAATCGCGAGGGGGAGACACACATTTTGGGTACATTTTGCCTTCCGCTGGACCCCCTAATTCATAAAATGATTTTTTTATATCAGATTCTAAAAGTTCTAATCAACATCTTTCATTTGATACCCCACTCGACTACCTTTGATAAAAAACATTTTTAAGGGCCAATTCGTTATGAGGGGGGGCCCCCTTAAAAAATTTTTAAATTTTTGTTAAGGCCCTAACTTTTGAGAGACTATCACTTCTGACCTTTTCACAAAGTTTGAGCATTCTAGCTTCTATAGTTTCTGAGGAAATCAGCTGTGACGCACGGACAGACGCACAGACAGGTCGCGAAACTAGTAGGTCTTTGTAAAAATTTTTTTTACAAAAACCTAAAAAGCAAAATTTATAAAATGTACTAATATTAACAAAGTTGATCGAATTTCGACTTCTAAGGTATTTGTTGCCCTTGTGAAGGAAAAATTGTCAGTTTAAGTACTGTTCTGGAAAGTAAAAAATCTGTAATGAAACGCACTTGTTACAATATCTTACCAGAATGACTTTTATGTTCAAATCTCTTCGTATTTATACATTACATTTTACTTTAAATATTTTGCTAACTAGAAATTAGCATGAAATTAATGGGCTTTTTCAGACGCAGCGTTAAAAGTGAGCGTTAAACAGGTTATATGGGCAAGAAGAGTGAGAGGCATTGAGGGGACCTGATGGTAAAAACAAGCCAACATTTTGTAGGGTGAACGAGCGTAACGCACATACACAAACGCGTTTTGTTGATCATTTGGTGGGGGAAATTTTATACAAACGCCGGTAATCATTCCGAATTGAACATTCGGTGAAGAAGGTAGTCGTCATGAAACGATTGCCTTTCTTTAATTTGGGTGCAAAAATGGATGCGTGGACGCGAGAAGCTACGCGTCATTTAATAAATTTATAAAAGCGGAGGCCATGTTCAATTTCAGGAAACAACACGACGAATATCTCGATTTCAATAAAGTTAAATTGCTTATTGTAAACCCATAGAAAATTAACAGTACGCATAATCTTTATAGAATCGCATTATAATATGCCAGTTGGCAACACAACAAGAAAAATATGCGACTTAAAAGGATATTCAAATATGGAATATATTTTTCAGAAAGCGGAAAAACACGGAAGTTCTAATAAATCCAATAGATCGACAAACTTTAACAACCATAAAATACATTTTTCATTCCAGTTTTTGTTACCTCGTGCACAATTCAAGGCTAAAACATCAATTCTCAATCGCTTATCTCTCTGTCTTCGCTTTCATGTTGTCCGCACGACGTTTAACGATCAAATGATCCTTTTGACACATACACTCGCAAGACGTGTATCGTATACAAAAATAGGTTGTCTGAACTATGCAACGTGTAAACATAAGGGCGTAAGCGCGAAACCTGTTTGGATATGGGTTTTTACCATTCCCGTGTGAAAGAGCCCAATTGGATCAATTGGAAATTTCGATGATGGTGCAGCTCGTGCGGTATTGATGTATTTGGCGTTAATGACCATGCTGCCATGCGTACTCGTGCGAAGTTCAATATGCCGATACAGGTATCTGGTGTTGGTTAAAGGTGATTAGGGTTGGTGAACTCGGAAATAATATGTGTGTGGATTTTTAAATTATAGATGATGGTGAGCATTCATGGGATTTTAATTTGGATGTATCTTGCACATTACCGCCCGCCATGAACCGTCCGAGGTTCTTAGTTCTTAGGATTTGTCGACATTTCATACCACGTAGTCCTTTGCTGTTTTGGTGTTATTGGGACCTTTTTGCGACGATATCGAAGCAGAAGAAAACATGCTGATGTAATAATCAAGGTTATTAAGACAGACAGGCTGATGTTTGTCCCGTGGTGACCAATGGTTGACCAAGAGGTAGTTTGGTTTTTTTCAATGATGTTCTGCTCTTGTTGAATGTAAGCTCCAAAGGATTCTTCGGATTTAATGATTTTTGGCGCTGAAAGATGAGGAATGGTTTGTTGGCTTATTGTCTGATGGAGGACAGGTGGGTGTGGAAGCATCAAGCATGTATACGGAAAGGTTCCGCGTAGCGGCTTTCCAAGAGGCAGTGAACAGAGAATTTTCAACTCTAAGACTACAGTCCTGCGACAGTCTTATGATCCCAGTGTTATTAAGGATTACATTTTGGCGGTCACCTTGACAAATGGCTTGCGCTGGGGTTGCTGATGGCGTCGTGAACAACCAGGTATTTGGGTCGTGCAGTTGTTTCCATACTATACGCTTTATTTTGAAAGTGTGTACTGCACACGGGTCTCTGCCGAATACCTTGTGTATCTCATTGATCAAGCAATTTGGTTTCGAATTCACGTCATGGAGTATACTGATGTCTACTAGGTATTGATTGGCTGCGATCCTGGAGAGGTCGTCACTAGAAGCTTCAAAATACTGCTGCAAGTTATAGTTTACGCCCAAAATCGTTGATGTTATGTCAAATGTTCGGAATGTGTTGTTCCCGATGCATTCTGGAACTGGTGTGGCTTTTATCAAGTTGTACGGGCGGTTGTCGATAATGGGAAGGAATGCCAGTAAGTTGATATTAGTATCATCAGCATTGATTTGAATGAGTTTGATTGCTTGATATAAGATCTGCATGTGATCTGGAAGCAGCATTTGTGTGTGGTTGATGTCTTGAAGAGCATCATTTGTTCTGATGCATTCCCAGATGCATGTTGGTGAAGCGAGAGTAGATAGTAAACTAGAATACTTCTGGTGAACTTCTTGCAGGTAGTTTTCTGCTTGCTGGTACGTTGCCAAATGGTGAATGCTGATTTTATTGTGATCGATGGTTTTGTACCAGCGGCCTAGTTCGTTGATTCGTTCTATACCTCTTTGTAGCTGAGCTTGAAATCGTTTTAGCTGGGTATCGATTCTACCTGAGGTGCTGTTGAGGGTTTTCACTGCCTTTAGCATGAGTTTGTCTTGACTGTTCATAGATCGTATGATTTTCTTTTGATTGTCAGATAAACTGTTGATGTCCTTGTAGGCCTCGTCATTTACTTCAAAAACAGCGGTTAATAGAGTTCCAAGCGCACGTCTTCGCCTTCTGTGATGCAACAACTTTAAAGTAAGCATTTTATGGTCAATTTCTTCCTTAAGCTCTTCTAAATGGTGGACTAATTCAAAGCTACCGATTTCAGTTGATATACTAGAGCTAGATTGGCACAGTCCATGAGATTTTGCCACGATCGCTTCTATGTTCTTTTGATCGTATACAAGATTAGTCCAGGGTAGTTGCAGTTGTATTTTCAACGCTCCTCTGTGGATTTGTGCGGCTCCGAGGTGCTCGAGGTAAAACCTAGTCGTAAGTTGCGTGATATTAACATCGCAATTCACTTGTGGAAACACACAGAAAACTACTAGGAGGGAGTACAGTAATTTCGATGCTATTCCTGCGGTTCGTATCTTCGTCGGAGTGGGGTCTATAGGTTCAGATTTGGATTTTTCGGAGTAGCTTGATAGAAACTCCGACCAGGTGTTTCCAATAGGTGCGATTTTGGGTCGTTTCCTTTTACTCGGTTCTGCCATCGCTAACAGCGTAGCCGATTTTGGTTGTTCTGTAGAAGGCTCTGAACTTGTGTTAGTAAACGGTAGACGGCAAATCTTGGTGATAGGGCGTCTAGTGACTCTACCGTAAAACTTGACGGACACAACGCGGACAAAACCATCTGATCCAGGATGTACGTCCGTCACTCTTGCGAGTGGCCAATGCGTGGATGGAAAGTTGTCGGTTTTCACGAGAACAAGATCTCCAACCTGGAGGTTGGGTCGAATCGTCATCCATTTTGGCCTTTGTTGCAGTCGGCTGAGATATTCAAGCTTCCACCGATTCCAGAAATGTGTCTTAATTCTTTGAACTGATTCCCATTTAGCACTGATGGATTTACTTGATGGGAGGGATGGTATCTGAACAAGTTATATCCCGTCAAAAAATGCCCAGGAGTAATCGCTGTATGGTCGTTGGGGTCACTGCTTACCTCACATAAGGGCCTCGAGTTTAGGCAGGCCTCTATTTGCGCTAAGAGGGCGTATAACTCTTCGATTGTTAGTAACTGTTGCCCGACTGTCCTTATCAAGTGTCGTTTCATGGATTTTACTCCAGCTTCCCAGAGTCCACCAAAGTGTGGGCTGCCAGGAGGAATGAATTTCCAGTGGATCTCTTCATTAATAAGAAGTTCCTCACAGTTCTTTGTGGCTTCCTTGAATGCCTCCTTTAACTGCCTTTCGCTGCCTAGGAAATTTGTGCCGCAGTCGCTGTATATGGTGTGGCATTTGCCTCTTCGGGCGATAAATCGTTGGCCTGCCGCGATGCATGCCGGTGTCGATAGTTCACTAACGGCTTCCAGATGGAAGGCTTTTGTTGCCAGGCAGACGAAGACGGCAATGTACGCTTTGGTTGTTTTACTTCCCCGTCCACCATTCCATTTAATGGTTATCGGCCCGGCGTAATCTAGCCCTGTCTGTGCAAAGGGTTTCTCCATTTGAAATCTGGGTGGAGGAAGTTGTCCCATTAACTGATTTCCTGGACGTGCTATGGATTTAAAACAGGTGAGGCATCCCTTAGTATGCGCTTAACGAAAGATTGCGCATTCAGAATCTAGTATTGTTGTCGTACGACTGCCAAAACCAGTTGCATTCCTCCGTGTAATGTTGTCAAGTGGTGTTGCTTCACAATCAGTGTTGCGAATGAGTCGCGAGAAATTATTGCGGGATGTTTGGCTTCCTCATTGATTGGTGCATGTTGCAATCTTCCTCCAACCCTGATGATTCCATGGGCGTCAATCCATGGATTTAGCGTCTTAATGCTGCTGCTGTTGGATATTTCGTTGTTGTTGCGTAGAGCATGTATACCTTGTGGGAAGGCGTGCTGTTGGGATAGGCGTATGCATTTAATTTTCGCTTCTTGTAGTTCTTCGAAAACTACAGAACCTGTCCGCTTGTGGTTTGGATGAGACGCATTATAAGTGAATCGACGTATGTAGGCCATATTTTTAAGAAGTTTTGGAAGCAACGAGTATCTCCCGAGTATTTCTGGCTCTGGCGTGGGTTCAGTTGCTACTATCGCTACTGAACGTGTTTCATCCGTAACAACTTCCTGTTCAATTGCTGTCAACGTTAAGTTGTTCGTTGTAGGAATTACTGGATTGGTAAGCCAGCCTCGCCCTTCCCTGCATAGAGAGGATTCAAGCAACTGTTCTGGACGAATTCCTCTTGAAGCCAGATCAGCTGGGTTGTCATTCCTAGAAACGTGATGCCAATCATTAGGTACTGACTCCTCATGTATAAGGCTTACACGATTTGCCACAAAAACCTTCCAAGTTGCTGCAGGTTTTTGAATCCAAGCCAAGGCAACTTTTGAGTCGGTCCAATAGTATGTTTTAATATTCGTCCAGTTACATGTTTGTTTTACCTGTTTCATTGTTTCTAACAGGAGAACCGCACTGCTGAGCTCGAGCCTCGGTATAGATATCGTCTTTAATGGCGCAACTCTGGATTTTGCGCTGAGCAAGCTAGTAGATATGCACCCCTTTGCGTCCAAAACTCGTACGTAAACTACAGCTGCGTAAGCTGCATTTGAGGCATCGCAGAAACCATGTAGCTCTATGGTTGCATGGCTTGTGTAGTTATTCCATCTAGGAATACGAAGTCTCTCGAGCACTAGTAGTTGCTTGCGTGTGTTATTCCAATCCTTTGCTGCGGCTAGAGGTACCTCGTCATCCCATCCTAATTTAAGTAGCCATAATTTCTGCATGGTAATTTTTGCTGTGATTATGCACGGTTGTAGCCAACCCAATGGATCAAATAATCTTGCTACCTCTGAAAGTATAGAACGCTTTGTTAGCTTTTGTTCTTCTATAAGCCGGACTTGGAATGAAAAAACATCTTGTGCAGGATGCCATTGTAGTCCAAGCGTTTTAATTTCTTCGGAAAGAGCTATGTCTAACGGTTTTTGATTTTCTCGATCTTCTTCTGGAATAGCTTCTAAAAGGTCTTGGTGATTGGCTGACCATTTTCGAAGACGGAAGCCTCCTTTTCGAAGCACTACTCTAAGTTCGGCTTGCAAGTGTTTCAGGTGACCTAAATCATCTGAGCCAGTCAAAAGATCATCGACATAAAAATCCTGGAGTATCGTTTCAGTGGTTTCTGGGTGGGTGACACGTTCATCAATTGCCAGTTGTTGAAGAGTCCGTATTGCTAAAAATGGTGCGCAGGCTGTACCGTATGTCACTGTGTTCAATCTGTAGTGACTGATTGGGTCTTTATTAGAGAACCTCCACAATATGCGCTGGTAGTCACGATCGCTGTCATGAACTCGTATTTGCCTATACATTTTTTCTATGTCGGCAGCAACGACGTACTGGTAGTTTCGCCATCTCAGTAGCAGATGCAGAAGATTAGTTTGTATTGTAGGACCAACGTGTAACAAATCATTCAGCGATTTTCCACCTAATGACCTCTGCGAGGCATTGAAGACCACCCGTAACCTTGTCGTGGAGCTCGTCTCCTTAATTACCTTATGGTGTGGAAGGTCATAGCAATCGGTATTCTGGACTAAATTATCCGGCACTTTTTCCATGTGGCCAAGGTTCAAATATTGCATGGTATTCCTTTTTTCGCTCCGGATGACTTGAAAGCCGCTGCTCCAGCTGTCGGAATCTAAAATGTGCGATGCGAACAGATTCCTTCAGTTCTTCTCTGTGCTCACGATTGGATTTAAATGGCAACATAACTGTGTATGTTCCATCTACGTTTCTACACGTATTTTCAGAGTAGTGTCTTTCAACTTGAGCATCCTCTGGTGCTGGTTGTATTGTAGTTGAAGGTTTTTCGATCTCCCAAAAACGCCTGAGAGTTTTGTCCAGTTCTTCGGATGCTACGAACGATAGAGAGCTTTTGTCGGTTCGCATGCTGGCAGTTGATCCAAAAAGAACCCATCCGAGTTTTGTGTTCTGTGCGCATGGTTGACCATGAACGAACCCGTTGGCTAGTAAGCTGCCATAGATGTCTGCTCCAAGAAGTAGGTCGATGTGGGATGGCCGGTTGAAACCGGGATCTGCCAACTTTAATTTCTTGAGTCGTGGAGGAAGAGCAACATTGAAGCTTATGGCGGGTAGTATTGCCGTAATTTTGGGAATTATTAATGCCGAGAAACTCAAAAGAGTGTCGTCCTCCTTATTTCCGATCAATGCTGTGATTTCAACTAGTCCCATAGATGTTATGGCTTCTGAACACCCAATGCCTCCTATGGACGTTTTCGAGTGTTTGCGCGTTAGCCCTAATAATTTGACGGCAGATTCCGTGATGAAGGATCTTTGTGAGCCGATATCCAACAATGCTTGTAGCGTAATAGCTACACCTTCACTATTTTTTACAGTTATAAGTGCTCTGGCAAGCAGTACTTGAGTGTTACAAAGCAGGGCATTATGTGCTTGGGTCTGAAAGGTAGTTGGTTTGGACAGAGGTAATTCCGTGGGCTGTAACCTGTCATCTCCAGCGTGCAGTAGAGTATTATGACGCTTGGAGCAGTTTTTACAAGTTATCTTTGATTTGCATTGCTTCGCTGTATGTTGTTCCAATAGACAATTGAAACATAATTTTTTGTTCTTTACCAATTCACGGCGTGAGTCCACGGCTGCTTGCTTGAACCGTTCGCATTCGAACAACCGATGGGGATTGGTGCACATAGCGCACCGTAATGTTGCCACTTGTGTAGTGTGCGTATTAATCCTTTTTGGTGGTCTTGGTTCTGAGTATGGCTTTGACAATGTTAATGACTCTAGCATTGTGAATATTTGGGTAAGGAAAGTTATAAACTTCTTTAGCGTTGGTACTTCTGTGCTCTCGCTTATTAGTCTTTGCCATTCCGCTCTAGACTCTTTATCGAGCTTGTTGTTCAGAATAAATACTATGGCGAGATCAAACCCATCGATCTTCAGCGTTGTCAGGCTTGCTATAAGTTGATTGGTGGTGTTCACCATATCTCGAAGCCCTGTTGCATGGTTTGTCTGGTTTAAACCTGCACTCCACCAACGTTGCATAAGCTCCTGCGCTATGATCTTCATATTATCATATCTCTCACATAATATTGACCATGCGGCATCGTAATTGTCGCTCACTATGTTTGGGTGGCTAACAAGCTTTTCTGCTTCACCTATAAGATTGCTGCGTAGATACTGCATCTTCTGAACATGTGACAAAGCTGCATTCTCGTGAATCATGCGTCTAAATAGATCACGAAACGCTATCCAACTCCCGTAGTTCCCATCAAATGTTGGAATTTTAATCCGCTCCAACTGTAGGTTGTCACTTGTATTTGCAGTTGGTTGTGGTCGCCCTGAGGTACCAGCACGATATTTGTAGGTACCTTCTTTGAAGATCGTCTTGTGTTCCAACACTAGATCCTCGATACATGCATAATCTTCAATGTACTTTTCCAATAAGCCTTTTTCCTTTTCCTCCTGCAAATGCGCATAGGTCTGAGCATGTAATTCTTCACATGCCTTTCATTGTTCTTCAAGACGAGCTAACCTTGTCTCGAAGTATGCCAACGAGTGTCTACTGGCTCCATCCTTCCTGAAGTTGGAGATGACCCAATTGATGCTGTCAAAATTTAGTTTTTGTGCTGCGATTGGAGTGGCCATCGTATTCTAGCTGGTACTGCCCTCAAACTCTTCCAATTGAACCTGCGACTGGTTGCGGTGCTGTTTGCTACATTGAACTATCCCGCTCAAACTCCTCCAATTGTACCTGCGATTGGTTGCGGTGCTGATTGCTAGTTTCAACTATCCAGCTAAAATTCCTCCAATTGAACTTGCGATTGGTTGCGGTGCTGGTTGCTAATTTGAACTATCCAGTTCAAACTCCTCCAATTGTATCTGCAATTGATGCGGTGTTATTTGCCAAGGTAAACAATCCGGCTCGGCGGACCAATGTTCTGGAAAGTAAAAAATCTGTAATGAAACGCACTTGTTACAATATCTTACCAGAATGACTTTTATGTTCAAATCTCTTCGTATTTATACATTACATTTTACTTTAAATATTTTGCTGAATAGAAATTAGCATGAAATTAATTGGATCAATTGGAAATTTCGATGAAGGTGCAGTTCGTGCGGTATTGATGTATTTGGCGTTAATGACCACGCTGACATGCGTACTCGTGCGAAGTTCAATCATCCTACTTGTTATTGATGTTTGTCGCTGGTGGATATGCTGACATGCGTAATCGTGCGAAGTTCAATATGCCGATACAGGTATCTGGTGTTGGTTAAAGGTGATTAGGGTTGGTGAACTCGGAAATAATATGTGTGTGGATTTTTAAGTTATAGATAAGGGTGAGCATTCATGGGATTTTAATTTGGAGTTATCTTGCACAAGTACTGTTTTGAAAAGCTCTTATAAAGGACTTTCATTTGATATTCATATCGGCTACTTTTGATGAAATTTTTTTTTCAGCGGCCACTCCCCTGTGCTGTAATCGTCGATTCATGGCCAATTTTTTCGAATCCTAGAATGGTTACAAGCCCCTTTTGCTAGGAGCTCTCTCCTGCCTCGTCAACTTGTTTCACATATGAGTATTAATTATAGGTACTCATCTTCAGTCATTCATTAAATTGAATCAAGTTTTAAAAGTATGCGCCTTAAACGTTGAAGTTGGGGCAAAATAACTCAAAATTATTCAATTTTCGCAACTATCATTCCTGAAATTTTCGTGCAAATCCTAGCAAAGCTGTAGTATCTGAGTCGGTAAAAAGCGCATATTGTTCCATAGCCATATGTTTCCATAGTAATACAGCGCATATTGTTCCATAGTAATACAGGAAAATTCAAATCGCTATAACTTCATTAAATACTATTCGATCTTTATGAAACTTTCAGGACGGATTAATCGTATAAATATTCATCTGTGTACTGAGTTTTATTAAATTTAAGGGCACCGTTAAGATTTTATTCAAGAAAATATAAAATGGATAAATCATGCTATTACTAACAAAGTTGAGTGAATTTCGACTTCTCACGTATTTGTTGCTGTTGTACTCATAAAGGCCTATATTCATGATTTTTTTCAGATGTACACAAAATTTTCGTACATTTCCCCTTCCCCTGCACCCCTCGAAGCAAAGTTTGTCATTTTAAGAACTGTTTTGAAAAGTGCTCATTAAAACCTTTCATTTGATACCCATACTGCCTACATGCGATGAAAACTTTTTTTCAGGGGCAATTCCCCTATATGGGGAGACCCCCCTTAAACACCTTATAAATTTCTTTTCGTGTTGAAACTTTGAAGAGGGCGTCACTTTGTACCTGCTCACAAAATCTTATATTTCTAGCTTATGTAGTTTACGAGAAAAAGTGGTGTGACACACGGACGGACGGACAGACGAACAGACAGGACGCGATTTTAGCAGGGTATTGTAAAATGATTTTACAATACCCTTAAAAACACGAAAACTTAATGGCCCGAATGGCTCTCTAAATTTATACGTTATCAATGAAAAATACTTAAACCAAATAACAGTAGCAAATTCAAACTAATTGAGATTATTGCATATTTTATTATACAATTGGAAAAAGGAGAAAAAACCAACCAACACTTTTAAAAATTATTTATAATTCTAACAAAACAGTGAACTTTTATCCTACAGAAATGAAGACACAATTTTTTCAATATTTGTTTTTATTATTTTTTATCATAGTCCTCTTTTAGAAAGATACACTTCTCCCGGCGTTCCTTTCATTTTTAACCCCTGGAACTCTCCAAAATACGCCTCTGTCTCAGCGACGACTTTCTCGTTTGAGCTAATTTTTTCCCGTGAGCCATTTCTTCATGTTACGGAGCAAGAAAAGGTCGCAGGGAGTAAGATCGGGTGAACATGGGGGCTGCGGCAGCAATTTGTAACGCAATTCATGCAGTTAAGCGGCGACAAATCATGGTGAAACAGCGCCTTTTTTCGCAAAATGCGGCCGTGTCTCCTTCAATTTTTGTCAAAGCGATCCAATAACTCAATGTAGCATCTTCCAGTGATCGTTTTTCCTTTTTCTAAAAAAATCATGAGGATGACGCCGTTCGCATACCAAAAAATCATCGCCATGACCTTTCCGGCCGATGAGACCTTATTCGCCTTCTTTGGAGCAGATTCACAGGGGGAAATCCTTTGTTTTGATTGTTTCTTATAGTTTCTGGTGTGTAATGATGAATCCGGGTTTCATCAACGGTGACAACTCAACGCAAAAACTTCTTCGGATCTCGCTTAATTGCTGCAAACACTACTTCAAAGTTAACAGCCGCATCCGCTTGCTGTCCACCGTGAGCAATCGCAGCATCCACCGGGGCGACCAAAGACATATAAATAAATGGACGGGCAACGAGAATCTGTGTACTCGTCCATGTGGGAAGCAAATTTACAACATAAATAAGTTATAAATAATTTACGCTCTCGAAACTATATGATTCCCGCTGCTTCTCCTTCCCCTATGTTTCCAGACAGGTTTTTCTTTCCTCTCTTCAGAAGAATCACTTCCCCCACTGACACCCGCGCACACCGACAAACTTCAATTTCACGTGCACTCGATCCCGCCTTCGTTATCATTCGTAAAACAGTTTGAGTACAACACAACAAACGACTCTCACAGAAAACTCGAACGTCAAAGTAAAAGAAATTCTTAGAGGAAATTCTCCGATGGAAAATTCGTAAGTTTTTAATAAAAACAGAGAACTTAAGTGCCGATTTCGTACACGCGATCTTCAAAATTAAAAACTTGTTAAACGTGAACATATTTCGGAGTGAAGTAAGTGCAAAAACAAAAACATATCAGTTCAAACCTCAACTTCACACAACTTTAGCGAACGTTGCTAATTGCTTCGGCTCTCGCGACCGATTGCGGATCCAGTACTCTCTGTATCAATTGGGGCGACCATTTTTTCATCGGCAACAAATCATGTAAAATTTTAATTGCCGCTCCGGTGAACACACATACGGCCTCTGCTACTTCGCGCACTTTCGTTCGTCAATCGACTTTATGAATGATTTCCTCGGTAACCACGACTGCCGGACGTCCTGGTCGCTCCTCATCAAAAACGGATGTTTGCTCACGTTTAGATTCGCCGAATCAATATCTAACTGTGGCCATAGATGGCAAAGTGTCCCCATAAACAGCATTCAACTTTGCTTTGATCTCCTCACATTTTTTTCCGTCCAAAACAAAAAGCGAATAACCGAACGATACTGCTCTTTTCCATCATAGCGAAAATCACGAAACACGTCTTACTCGAATGGCTGCCAAATCCAAATTAACCTATCAATCTGTCCGAAATTTGTTTTGCCCTCGTTTGATAAATAGCAGCCCACGATAATATAAACTTCCCTCACGAACGCCCTCTGTCGTCAAACACGGGTACTTATTGAACCGCCCACGTATGTTATAACCTAATTATAATAAAATTCAATCAAAAACTTTATCTTATACTAATAACCTAAACTTCAAACCTGATCTCTATACCAAATATAATTAAATAACATATACCTATATCCTAAATATTGATATCCTAAATATTGAATCCTAAATATTGAAGCCTATCCCTTATCATAAACAAACAAAAACATTAAATGTAACAATAATCAGCTGAAACTCAAAAACTAAGCAACGAAATAACGAAAAAACAGAAAATAAACACGAATGATTAAACATTGTCATTCAGTCATAATACCTAGATTGCTTCGTCTCAGCTCGACCAGCCTCAACGAATCTAGCATTGGAATTGTTGGTCTCGTAAACTAAAATTCAGAGGATATTCTATCTTCTTGCGATATTTTTCCGAAGAGGTTTCAATATGAAGATTTCGACTCTTCTCACTTTAGCAGTTTGATAAATTTTTCTATTCGATATAAAGTGTTTCCAACCCGTCTCAGGCTTCTGTATAAAGCAGAACATCCATATCCATATGTCAAAACTGGTCTAACCATGTCTTGTAACGGATAACTTAGGTCTTTTGATCAATATATCTGGAATGAAAGAGTCGTCGAAGGGCCAAAACTACTATCTTTAAATTACTTTTTATGGAATTGTTTGCAGCTACATACAAATGAGTTGCATATTTTGAATAATAATTTTTCTGAAAAATTATTAGAGAGAAAAATGTTAGAAGAAGGTGGTTTCGACGTGTGCACTAATTCTCCTCAGGCCATCACACTTAGATACACACCGGTGATGGCAACCACCATGCTCAGAGGTGAGGGAGTTAATTTTTAATTTTTTCTACTTATGCAAACTCAATATGTTTTTGTATCTGCAAGTTATATTCAAGGTAAATTTCTCTTGTAAGTACTTGTATTAGCTAAACTTTTTAATTGGATCATTTCACCCTTTTCACATCAATTTAATGTAAATCTATACGACAAATTTGCTCTACATTTGAAGCTTTATCTAACGTCGTGCGGATATCGATCACTCTTTCGGATGGTTCCGATAGCTTTTTAAATTACTTTTTATGGAATTGTTTGTATCCAACTCATTTGTATGTAGCTGCAAACAATTCCATAAAAAGTAATTAAAAAAAGCTATCGGAGCCACCCGAAAGAGTGATCGATATCCGCACGACGTTAGATAAAGCTTCAAATGTAGAGCAAATTCGTCGTATAGATTTACATTAAATTGATGTGAAAAGGGTGAAATGATCCAATTAAAAAGTTTAGCTAATACTATCTTTAATTTGTGCTATTTCCATCAAAACGCTGTTTTTTTTTCGTATATAAATTTTGTTGCGACTACCATTCTCCCATTCGCAACTTCAAATTGCCGCCGTAACATCTCCCCCCTTCCTTTGCGCACATATACCCTTTTCATCAGTAAATTTATTTATTTTTATTATCATTCAACAATTTCCCTATCATTTTTATTTCCCCACCATCTCCATCCTACCTTTTTCCCTTATTTTCAATTACAAAAAAAACATTATATATTAATAATTTTAATTTTTCCAACTAACAATATTCCATTCACTAATTCCCATTAACAAAACTTCACTCGATACATTTGCAATAACAAAACCTAATTTCTTCCTTCATACTAACTGATTTTATTCATTAGCTCCTACTAACAAATATTAATTTTCATACTAACAAAAATTCATTCACGTTTCCCTCAAAGGTGAAGTTGCTGATACAATGAATGGGAAACAGAAGGTGGCTCCGTTGGTAGCGTCGTGGATTCTCGACTGGGGGTCCGCTGGGACCCTGGGTTTAAGTTCCCTGAGCACAGGAAAGCACTCTTTTTGGAGTATCGGCAAAAGCAATTGTTTCCGTATATATACCCGTAATTTGCATCTAATCAAATGCTTCCATGGTTATGCAAATTGTCATATATGCAAAATGGAAATTGTTGCATTTGTCAATACGAAAAAGATGTGTGGGTAGCGGAGTCGAAGTGTAATGAACTTCGATTACGTTACCCAGATGCGGCAGCGGTAATGGAGAATAAAAGGATTGCGGGATTGGGTTCTTGGATTTGGGGCAGTCAGTATTTGACTTTGAAATAAGGGGATTGTTGTTGGCGGTCGTGGAGAAAAGATTCGGTATTTTGGTTTGAAGAAGAAGAGGAAGTGCTTTGTCGAGATAAAGACTAATTTTGATTTTGTGAAAAGTGGGGTTTTGAATTGGATTTCATTACAAGCGTGTGAATTGGAATAGATAAATTAGTGAAATTTTGCTTGTGGCATATGCGAGTAAAGTTAAGTGCGGATTTTAGAGAAAGAAAAACTTACTTAAATGGAGTGAACCGAGAATAAAAATAATCACGGCTTAAATATATTCCGGCATAATTTAAACCCAAAGATTGTGTGGAAAATGAAATCAAGAAACTTATATTGTGGATTAGAATTTTAATTGTTGTATAGATCAACCCCCAGGGCAGAATTGATCTGGTAATTCAAAGGGGTGCAACTGCTATAGTTGGGTTGTCGTCGCCGATTCCAGTGACGCAGACGGGGACTGGCGTTCCCGGGGTACCCGTCTCGCTGAGTTAGAATACTAGGATTGGAACTGGATCCGAAACATTGTGGCTTTGTGATTGTTCGATAACATGATCAATTCATTGCTGCGAACCTCAACCCTGGAGGTATATTCAGGTGCCACGGGCAGCTGATGAGCCTCCATCTTAAAGATGGTCAGCTGATTGATTGCGGCCCTTCGGGGAGTACCGTGGTGGCTAGTGGTGCAAACAAAGTTTGGCGTTGACCTTATAGCGTCAGATATAGCTAGGTCTCGGATCTACCAGTATGAAAGTTGAGAGTTCCCTCATTGTAAACTGGTAACGAACTTGGGGGCGAATGATTGGCGCTTGAACCGATCGCAGTCTAATGGTGACCGTGAGATTAGGCCTATACAAGGGAGGTGTTCACGATAATCAAAACGACACATGTTGTATAGGGCAGTTGAAAGTGAAATGGAAAAGTGTCTTAATTTGATAAATTAAAAGACGAGAAGAAAAACAAAAAAAAAGGAGGAGGAAAGTTTTCCGGGAAATACTTTGTTTTATCTATGAAGTGGTGAAAAATTCAATTTTTGAATTTGAAACTATACCGTTGGATGAAATTGAAAGGACAGTGGATTAGTGAAGAGGGTGTATTCAGCGTCTTGTGAAAAGTGGCCGTTTTGTGCTTTGATTTTGGACTTTAGTTAACAGTAATTTTCAAATTGTAGCTTAAGTTTCAGGTGCCCCGAACAACAACAAGGAAAGTGTGAGTAATTATTTGGATTTGCTTTTTTGTTATATACTGTTATTTTAGGTTTTCAAATTAATTTTTTGTTGTCTTTTTATAAAATTTCATTTAATGGATTTTTTTCATAAACTTTAAAAGGGGAGTAATAATTTGTGAATTTCACTTGTAGAATTCTTTTATTTATTGTGAATTAAATAAACGGCCATGTCTTGTTAAGAAAATAGTCTTTCATTTCTTGAAATGAACTCCCCCTTTTCCGTCCTTTTTCCTTCGTGTTAGTGTTTTTATGTAGGGTGGCTCAGCACGAGCAGAGGGTGTCACGGAAGTCCCACAACACGACTGAGCGCTAGCTGGCCTCAGTATGCCACCCCGGGCTATAATATCTACAACTGCAATGACTTCCGCGGTTATAACAATATATATATATATATATATATATATATATATATATATATATATATATATATATATATATATATATATATATATATATATACGATGTCTGTTCAAAAAGTACCCGGAATTTTTAAATTTCGCGGGTCTGGTGAGTCCAATTGTCAAATTTTTTTTTATTGTGTTGGTATACATGCCCCTAAAGTATGATAAAATTTTCAGCCATATTCACTGTTTACTTTGCCTGTGGTAGTCGCTAAGGTTCGACATGTTTTTATGAGCTCGGCGATTTTTGCTGAAACTGCTGAATTTTGACCAAAAAAAAACAATCGCATGTACATCGCTCAGGAGCTGTTAAATGACGTGAACGACGATCCAAGTTTGCTTGAAAGGGTCATAACTGGTGATGAAACATGCGTGTATGATGTCGAAACCAAAGCACAATCGTCCACCTGGAAGCATTCAACGTCAGAGCGAAAAAAGCACGTCAAGTTCGATCAAATGTCAAGGTTTTGCTTACTGTTGTCTTCGATTATAATGGCATAGTGCATCAAGAGTTCTTACCACAAGGTCGTACGATTAATAAGGAGTATTATCTTGAAGTTATGCGACGTTTGCGTGGAGCAATCCGAAAAAACGCCCCGATCTATGGAAAAAGAATTCATGGCTTTTGCACCACGATAACGCACCTGCTCACAAACAATACCGTAGTCATGCCCCAACCTTCATATTCACCAGATATGGCTCCGTGTGACTTTCTCCTGTTCCCAAAGTTGAAGAGACCCATGAAAGGTCGGCGTTTTTCCTCGATTGAAGATATAAAGGCCGAATCGCTGAGAGTGCTCAAGGACATACCAAAAAGTGAATATCAGAGGTGCTTCGAAGATTGCAAAAAACGCTGGTATACGTGTATTATATCTGGGGGGGACTACATTGATGTAGACGAATATATAAATATTTTTTTGAAAAAACGAAAATTCCGGGTACTTTTTGAACAGACCTCGTATATATACATATATATATATATATATATATATATATATATATATATATATATATATATATATATATATATATATATATATGTATATATATGTATATGTATATATATATATATATATATATATATATGTATATATACATGTATATATATATATATATATATATATATATATATATATATATATATATATATATATATATATATATCTATATATTTCCGGAGTAAGTTGCACCCTTCTGCAGTGCCAGTTATTTTCGGATGCTACAAGGCCTTTTCAGGGATATTTATACTAAGACAATCCCTGAAAAGGCCTTGTAACATTAGAAAATAACTGAAACTGAAGAAGGGAGCTACTTACTCCCGAAATAGATATATATATATATATATATATATATATATATATATATATATATATATATATATATATATATATATATATATATATATATATATATATGTCAAAAAGGAAAATAAATAGCGTTTTGATGGAAATAAAAGAAATTAAGGATACTTTTTGTACTTTACTGAGCATGATTTTGGCATGTTCAGTATAGTACAGATACTGATCGAGATTAAAACCGAGGTGTCGAAACCAATCTGATTTACCCTCGCCAGCCATGATGTGGAAATCCTTCCAACTTTAGGTCTTGACTGAACCCCTGCAACGTTGTTCGAAACAAGATTGTTTCCCACTTCTGCCTATTGATTCTCATTCGTCAATTGTCAGTATAGAACTGCATGTCATTAAACATTTTTTGAAGATTGCTTTGAACTATTGTAGCTTTACGGACTGCCGTATAGATGATCAGATCATCAACAAACGCAATGATCGCGTTGGCAAGACGTTAAAATCAAAGCCGTTCAAAAGCTTGCGAATGAATATTGAGAAGAGCAGAGGCGCAGTAATTGTTCCCTGCTGTAGACCATTCCAGACCCTGAAGCCACGCATTTACAACATGGCGACAAGTGTCTGGGAACCTGTACTAAAGGAGTTTGAAAATTAGTCTCGATATCAATGAGACACGCGCCAAAATATTCTCTGTTGTTTAATTACCAACAGATGTCTGAGGTTACTATCGTCATCGCATGTACCTGGCACGAAAACCAAATTGGCAATTCGGCATCTACTCATATTTCTCAATGTGGGCAATTATTTGGTATCACTTCAAACACCTTGCTGATGTTAGGTAGCAAGCTGATTGGCGATAGCTTTTAGGGCTCGAAAATTCTTTTCTTTTCTTCAAGATCGGAAATACCTTAGCCTTTTTCCACTCATTTGGGAAATATGAATTGCTCAACATGTTGTTGAACAATATGCAATAATTCGTAAAAGCAACCTCAGGCAAAAATCGGAGAACTATATTTGGGATACCGTCTGTACCCCATGATTTCTTGTTGTTTATTCTATCAAATATGAAACACAAGTCCTCATAGCTGACAAAATAATCAATAAAGTTCAAGCTCAGTATGAGGTCAGATGTCAATGTTTCATTGAAATGAAGAATTGATTCGCCGGATAGAAATGGAAACAAGATTCCATTTCTATCCGGAGTCGTGATATAAATTTTTATAGCAGCCCTATCGAGAAGATAAACCTCATCGGTACCTTCACATTTGGGTCCTGTGGGCAATGCTCCTCAGTTTTTTCGGCCATTGATTGCTGACCTCGCTCCTGAAGTATGAACGGATTAAGTTTCGAACATTCTTTAGGTGTAATTTCAACATCAACGAGGGATGGTTGTACTCCAAAAATCGCCGATAAATATTATTGACGCACGTGAGAAGAAGGCGGAATCTTGCGATGGTTGGTGTTTCATATCCTTCCATATTGTTTCGATGTTTAATCTTGAGAACTACTTTCTCAAACGTTTCCAACGTCAACATCTCTAATTTCGATATATAGAGATCTATTTCATCGTTAGTTTGATTCTTGTCATTAGGAACCATCGAGCAAGCATTGCCATCATCAGAAGGAGGACATTGCTTCTGGTAATCTCGATTAAACTTCTTTTGAAACTTTTCCCAATCAGCGTTTTTTTCAAATTCAACCGATGATTTTCATGTTGAACTGGAATGGGGAAGACAGTATCCCTTTGATGATTGATTTCCATCAAGAATGTGTTATGATCGCTATCGTAAGGAAGCAACTGCAGTTTCAGTCGAGGCGTTCAGCCAGGATGTAGGAGTATGCCGGGCATTCAGGTCAGCCTGTTCAATTCGAGTATTTCAAGCAAAAAATTGAGCTCCGCCTTGAACTTGAGAACATTACGACCAGTTGTATAAGCAGAGATAACGGAGAAGTTATCCCCACCTGAGAGTGAAATTTTGATAACGAACACTTCAAGAGATTCAAAGTTTTTGAATTCGACTTTATCAATATTTTGGAAACAAAAGGGGCTTCTAACCAATATCCCAATATCCAATATGCAGAGGTGGTGAACGCGGTCCAAAAGGCAGAGGCGACGGATCGTCCTGTTGGTGACACTCGACGTCAGGAATGCCTTCAACTCCGCTAGATGGGTGGATATTCTGGACACGCTGGAAAACTCTTTTCAAGTTCCAGAATATCTAATGCGGCTTTTGAGGAACTACCTAAAGGACCGAAGCCTACTCTACGACACGACACAGGGCCAACGAAGGATGGAAATTACATCGGGTGTTGCCCAGGGATCTATCCTTGGTCCGGACCTGTGGAACGTGTCTTACGACGGGCTACTGAGACTTGAGATGCCAGATGAGTCGCGCTTGGTCGGCTATGCGGATGATGTTGCGGCTCTGGTCGCCGGACGCACCGTTGAACAAGCGCAACTTAGGCTAGGTATGCTAATGCGCCGAGTGAGGGACTGGATGACTGCTCGCGGGCTCAGTTTAGCACTGGAGAAAACCGAAGTGGTCATCTTGACAAAAAAGAGAATCCCTAGAGTAAGGATGATCAGTATTGGAGATATACAGATCGAATCGAAGCCAGCGGTGAAGTACCTGGGGCTACTGATCGACTCGAAGATGAGTTTCTCTCAGCAAATCAGGGCAACGGCTGAGAAGGCTGCTTCGGGAATATCAGCCCTGAGTCGACTTATGGCCAACGTAGGGGGACCCAGACCCAAGAAGACGCCTCTTGATGAGTGCTGTAGGGTCAGTGCTAGTCTACGGAGCAGAGGTATGGGGTGACGCTCTCAGCAAGGAGGTATACCGAAAACGATTGGCACAGGTACAGAGAAGAGGAGCACTGACAATTGCATCTTCGTATCCAACAGTCTCCGACTCGGCGGTGAGAGTGATTGCAGGCGTGATACCTGTCGCCCTCCTTGCTAGAGAGTGCCGCGCTATTTACCTGCGCCGAAACGAGGATGCGGGGGAGATGGTTGTCCGCGAGGAGAGACAACGCTCGCTCAACGATTGGCAGCAGTCTTGGAGGAATTGCACGAAGGGAAGGTGGACTGCGCGCCTCATCCCGGATGTGAGACCGTGGCTAAATCGAATCATGGTGAGACTGACTTCTATCTGACCCAGCTTTTGAGCGGGCACGGGTGTTTTCAGTCTTACCTGCACAAGATCGGCAAGTCACGGTCTCCCGATTGTCGGTTTTGCCCAGGAGAGGAGGACAATGCCTGTCACACATTTTTTGCGTGTACCAAATGGGCCAGGCTGCGAAGGGAACTCTACAGGGAGACGGGAGAGCTCACCCCGGATAATATAGTTGCGGTGATGCTCGAATCGGTTGACAAATGGAACCAGGTGGCACATTATGCTCGGGCAGTCCTAAAATATAAAAGGGACTCACAGCAGCCGGAGGCACTGGGGCTGGGGGATCGCTCTTCTGGCAATTTCTCTTACCCTCTCCCCTCCCGCTAGGAAAGGGACTCCCCAGCTTGAAGGCGTAACAAAACGAGACCTGGCCCGAAGTAATGTGTCAAACGGTTCCAGGCTAGGTTCTCAGATTGACAGGGGAGGTGTTTAGTGGGTAGTCCAAAGGTATCCTCCATGGGAATCCCACACTGCTCGGCGGGCATAAATGCCTTCACCTCCCTACTACAAAAAAAAAAAAAAAAAAAAAAACCAATATCCCGGTGCCACCTCCCCCATCACCGTTAACCCTATCGTTTCTTACTTGAGTATCATGGAGTGCCATGAATTGAGGGGGGTTTCAGTGAGAAGCATGATGTCAGGCTTTTACTTAACAATGAATTCAAGAAGATAGTCACGTCGATGTAGACTCACAACGGGGTTGACATTGATCCAGATGAGATGAAGCCTATCCATGGGAATGTGACTGGATGGCAGGTTATTTTGAGGCATTTGACAGGTTTAAACGCTGAAAAACAAAGTTAATTTTTAAATGTTGTTTATGGTCCTCTCCGATTATGAATTAAGTTGCTGGTAAATGTTAAGAAGCAGCTCATTATTGCCACTTACATTATTTATATTATTTGCAGCATTATTTGCTGGTCCTCTAGCGGTAAGTCCAAATGATACTTCGGGCTTGACGAAGTTGGAAGGCATGATATTTTGGTGAACTTGTGTTTGCTTTGAAATAAATTTAACTTTTGCATCTTGATATCGGGAGCATCCTCGATATGATGCGGCTTGACCAAAAACATCGGCTTTAACACAGTATCAGTTTTCTTTAGGCTCCGTCTACGCCAATTAGCACTCACCGGGGGCATGAACGACTTTGCGTTTAACGCACCGATAGCGTATGGCGCAGTTGGCAGCCGTATTACCAAATCTTTGACACCGGGAACAATGGTTGACTTCTCTTGGTTGGAGGCGTTTCCACCTCACCACTCTGAAATTCCAGTACCTAATTGGTTGAAGGCACTTGGACTGCTTTTATTTGGTAATTTTTATCAGGTAAAGTGGTGAATTCTTCCTTTCTACGGTCGATCTTCTTGTCGCAAAGGCTTTGACGGAAATAAATTCGATTTTTGGTGCAGGAATAGTTTTTCTTTGTCCTTGCCTTATGTCAAAAATAAGAAGTGCAATGTAAGCTTCGAAAGGGTCAATTTTTCTTAATTTATTAGCATTAGCCAATTCCTACGCAGAAATAATCGATAGGTGTCAAATAGCACAAAATTGGTAGCTCTTGAATGGTTCAGTTTCTTGGGATAAACTAATGCGAACAGCCGTGCTGCATGCTTGAGTCAATGATTAACATTTAAACATCCAACAGTTGCTTATGAGTGAAGATTTAGCCTGGAATTATATGTTTCAAACATGCTAGAACAAGAACTAATGCTTGTTCGCTTCATTCATCGGGTTATTCTGCATTGGTATAAAGTGATGCGAACATCCATATGTTGCTCGCAGCAACAAGCTTGGAGTGCAACCTCGGGACAGAGCGTATGAACTATCAAGCCAGTTCACATAGAACAAATTCCCAACCTAACGGTATTCAACCTTCAAGGATCGATTTGAGTATTTTAAGTGTTCGCAAATGCTTTCATGGGGGAATGTTAGAAAGTGTTTGAAGCTTCAAATATTGCCCGTAAAGACGCTTGAATGAAATGCAAGACGATGAGCTTTCATTTTGATCAGATGGACGAAAGATTCCCTTTTCATTCAATGTACGTACATACAAACACAACAGCAAATTGATTTTGTGCTTGAAAGCTTTGCCCCAAGTGAACAGCGCTTTAACGTTTTATCTCAAATGGAAACAAATTATGATAAACGCGCTCTTTTTCTTGTGCAACTTTAGCGCTTGTTTCATTCGAACATTCTCCCGCTCTTTAATTTGGCTGATCAGCTGGTGAACTTGCTTGTTAGAGGAGTTGGCAAGCGCACAACTGAACAGAACGAGTTAAGCTAGTAATATGAACCGCCAGCTGTGCGCTCACTAGCCGGGCGCGTCTGCAATGGCAGTCCGGCGGTGCAGTCAGTTTTCGGCGGTTAAGATTTTCGGTTCAAACAGATGGAAGTTGTGGGAGGAGTCAGAATTGGTGTAAGGAAAGTGGAGTACAATGATTGATCTTGAGCTTTGGCTATTCCCATCGTAAACCCATACATGACCTAAATAAAGTCTGCTCTTCATGCAACTAAGTTAAACAATATATTGTATTTGTAAATAATATGTTATCAAAGCTTGCATGTCATCCGATATAATTTAGGATTAATTTGCTGAGACTCATATAAACCCAACTAAAGAAGACTTGGTCTTGAAATTAGGAAGATTTTAGGATCAGTTGTACTGTAGCAACCAAGACAATTAATATATAATAAATTGTTTAAACTTGTCTTTTCTTGAATCGTTTGCATAAAACTCTTACTTGGACGTGGATCTAATTGGGTCTTCATTTAGTTGCTCTATTATAAGCTGTGCGGAGATGTCGTACAGAAAAATTCAGGCCAAGCGAAATAAAATTCCGACTTAACAAAGCCTCGAAATTTACTTGTGCCACAAAAATTCTCCCTAATGCATTACAATTCCACCTAAATTTTGTGCTGGCAACGCCCGAACGGAATCAGCTCGAAGGATGAAACAAATCGTTATGTGAGGTAGCGGTCGAGAAAAGTTCTGTCAGGTAAGAAGAGTCAAGGATCGCGGGATCATTTATCAGTTGTGTACTGCGCGCGCATTATTTCCTGCTTCCCCAATGTGTAGGCGGTAAATAGTAAATAGTCGCGCCTTACCCAAGTGCTTGGAAGGCTGTGCTTTTCAGCACGCAGGCCAGCTAGTGAAGAAGATCAGTTGCACAATTACACGGCATAACGCAAATCAACAATTATCACGATGTTTCGATGATAGCATTTATTTTATAAATGCCCAGGATCCGCCGCCGAATCAAGGCGAATATTATCGATTTACACCGGCCATTGAATCGATTCCCACAGGTACTACTCGTATAAGTAATGATAGTCAACAATTCGAAAGTAGATGGGAGTTACATTCTGTTAAGTAAGAGTGTGTCCAGCCTAGCTTGCGATCGGTAAGTGATATCGACTTCAATTTTTTTTCTGATCAGTAGAGAGAACCTCTGTCTTTGGCACTTTGAAAAAAAAATTTCAGTCAAAGTCAATCTTCCGTCGAAAAAACACTAAAATCGCGATGAGTGCCATTTACGCAAAGCGCTTCGAGGCCGTATTCCTTTGCACACACCCTAAAGGACCAAAAATGAACTATGTAGTGGCGGCTAAATACATTAAAAAATCTGTATCGTTTGTCAAGAAGTCGGTTCAACGATTTAAAGAGTCAAAAACCGTCGATGACCTTCCAAATTGTGGTTCGGTAGGAAAAGTGACCAAAAAGGACGAAAAGCGAATCGTGGCGCGCAATCCTGGCTTCTTCTGCTCCGAAGATGGTTGAAAGCTATAAGAAAGCTCTATTACCGACTGCCGGACAACATTTTATCACAAAAAAAGAGACCTGGATCTTGCAAGAAGATAATGATCCCAAACACCGTAGCCGGCTGTGTACTGAATGGAAACGGGAAAAATGCATTGTGGCACGTGATTGGCCTTCGCAATCGCCTGATGCAAATCCTATCGAAAACGTCTGGGCCTACATCAAGCAGAAGCTCCGTGGAAAACGTGTTTACACTTTGAAGCAGCTATCTCGACAAGTTTGACTCATTTGGAAGGCGGTTCCCCCGGAATACGCCGAAAATTTAGTGGGAAGTAGGCCTAGGAGATGCCAAGCAATAACTGATGCTGGTGGTGATTGGACTCACGATTAAACTGAAAGCGCGTTACTTCAGAATGTATTTAATGTATGTATAAGTTAAAAACTGTTGTTAAATAAATTATTTCAAAATTATGGTGGACACGCTCTTACTTAACAGACTGTACACAGTGGGATGGATTTTATATAATCACAAATGGTTCAAGTTAAGACAAATGAAAAAGGCTCCGTTGTGAGTAACTCGAGAACACAATCCGCTAAAATCCTTCATCTAGAAAAAGACACGACTATCAACCCTGATCGCCTTCTGTTCTGTTCTCGACTGCTAGCCGAAAGCATGGACACTAGCTCAAGGAAAATTATTTTCCGTAAATAACTTCTGGTCGCTTAAATTTTCCATGGATAAGTGTCAACCCCGTTCAAGTTGGTGTCGAGTTGTGAGAATGGTTGCTCGGAAGGCTCACTTCTTCTTATTGGGATCTAAGTTTTCACAGATGCATTTGAAAGTGCCTGTAAAGTGTGGTAGTCAGTTTTCACAAGTGAAACGATGCGCTAGTCAGCGTTCGGAAACAGTATTTGGGATCCATAAAACAATAAAATTTGAGTCAATTATTTAGTTTATTTGATATCCGTAGGCCAATTCTCTTTTTTTACTACTAATCGCGGCCTGTCTGTCCGTCCGTGTGTCACAACACTTTTTCTCGCGAACGATAGAAGCTCGAATCATTAACTATTGTATATATGTAGGTGTGAAGTGGTGCCCTCTTTCAAGTTCAACTACAAACAATTTTATAAGATGTTTAAGGGGGGGTCTCCCCATACAGGGGAGTGGCTCCAAAAAAATTCAACAAAGGTAGCCAATATGGGTTTTAAATGAAAGGTCGTGATGAGAGCTTTTCAAAAGACTGACAGTTTTTGCTTCGGGGGTGCATAGGGAGGGGAAATACACGAAAAATTGGTTTCCCCCCTCGCGATTGGGCACCTTTGATCTGACAAAAATTATGGAGACCCTTAAACTTAACGAAATTCGATATTTAAGTACTCTTGCAAAATACTCTAGTACCCTGTAAGTTTGATGAAAATCAAATCATATTCACGGAAGTTATATCCATTTGAAATTTCTCAAATTACATCAACTTAACACACGATTTTGGTACTTCATGGACTTTGCATCGAATCAGACACTGTAGTTTTGATTTGATCTTCTTAAAATTTTCAGATAAGATTGATAACATGAACAATTGTTGGAATTCATGATTTTGTTGGTTTGCAATAAAATGGCACCCTTGATGATGAAGAAACAATGGATTTTCTTTAAAATGTGCACATCTCTTTGACATGTTTCTTGAGTTTATTCGTTGCTGGTGACTGCATTTCGTGAGTTGAGTTCAAAACGCTTCTAACATGAGCGTAAGTCTGTCTGCGCAACTTATCTACGAAAAGCTGTTGTGCCGCTTTTTGAATTAACAGACACGTTTCGACTTCTTTAAGTCACTCAAAGAAGTCGAAATGCGTCTGCTTACTCATCGGCTATTCAAGAAATGAAAAACAAAATTTGCTTCAATGAAGTGCAAAAAAGGACTATAGGGTGGATGTGGCATCAGTTCCCAATTGAGCTCCATTAACTTTTAACGGATTATCAAAGAGGTGTGGGGTTTGCCGTTACCATGACGGAAAATCACGTCTTTGCGATTGGCCAGTTCAGGGCGTTTTTCTTGATTTCTTCGTTCAATTTCGATAGTTGACAACGGTAGACATTCGAATCAATAGCTTGGTTTCTTCAAAGCAGCTCAAAGTACACTATGCCCTTGGAATTCCACCACACAGAAAGCATAATCTTCTTTTGTTGAGTATTGGCTTTGGATGTCGATGTCGAAGTTTAGCGAAGTTTGTCGATTATGGGGTCTCACCTTGCTTGGTCTATGATCGTTTTCGGACTACGTTATAGTATATAAATGAATTGTCATCACCCGTTGTGATTTTTTTTAGAAAGACTTATTATAAAACTGTTGCAAGGTGCAAAATCCCGGATGTATGCAGGACTATTAGAACCGCCCTAATACTTAAACACAACAAGGATCCAACACAGCTCCGCAGCTACAGACCGATTTCGCTAATCAGTGCAGCAATTAAAATAATAAATAAGCTGATCAAAATTAAACTGGACCGTTTTGTCGAGGAAGACAACACGTTGTCCCCAAATCGCTACGAATACAGGAAAAACATGTCGACCTCGGCCTGCCTCAACACACTGGTGTTCAAGCTAGTAAAATACAAGGATTTCAAGTTTAAAATGGTAATCATTCTCGACGACTTAAACATACTCTAGCCAACGTCGGCATAAGGCCTTTAAATATCAACTGGATCGTCGAACTTTTCAGGCGAAGAATCTTATTGTTAAATAATGTAAGGGTAACTGTAAACAACGACGTACCACAGGGAGACGTTTAAGCCCGCTCCTGTTTAACTTGTAAACAATTATTTTACACCACCTAGCAAACGATAAGACTACTGTCCCGCAATACGCCGACGATTTTCCTCGTGCTAGCAAAAGGAAAGAAGATCCTGGACACCATGGATGCCTAACAAAGCAAACTAAATGACTTCAGCAGAGCTTGTGAACTATTGGGTTTGAAAATAAACCCTGCTAAAACACAAACGAAAATCTTTTCCAGACACAAGCACCCTCAACGTGTGAGTCAGATTGCGTGGCGAAACAGCATTCTTCACGTAGGAAGGAGATTAAACAGGATAGGGACCTTTAAGGAATGGAGTGACGAAATCATCAGCAAACAGAACCAACGAATGTTGTATAGACCAATGGACAATTTCAAACCAACCATCGCCTTAAATCTATATACAAGTAATGCTTTAATTAGACCGACACTTGAATACGGAATTACCACGTATGCAAATGCTCCAAACTACTTTTTCGATAAAATCAATGCCGTTAAAGCAACTGTTTTAAAGCTCTGGCTTGGACTCCCACGTAGCTCGACCAATGTACAGGCATTCGAAATTGATGAAGAGCTCATGACAAACGATAGAGCCGGATTGCTCACAGCAAGAGAGCTAAGAAAAGCCTTCTTTAATAGTTTTCTACATATTGAGTTGGCGGACGTAAAGAACTCAGCCTGCAGCTATGCCCACGTATACCAGAAATTTCAGATCTCCTTCGACAGAATTAATCCCATCGTCGCAGTTACTAGATCGCCCAACTTCAAGGTATTTCTAGAGGTTGGAAATCCGATTTGCAATGCACAAAACAACCTCAGTGGCACTCAACTTGACGACAAATTCATCTGTTATGTGGAGCATTTAAAGAGTATATCTCAGCTTATCTTTGTTAGCGACGGAGCAAAGAATATTGCAGGTGTTGGTGGTGCCTACATCAACCTCACAAATAACGAGGCTATCTATTCTAGTTCAAATGAGCACGTTTCTGCACTTAATGCTGAATTACATGCCATTTCGGCAGCCCTGAAGGATCCTGCCGTAGCCTCCACCACCGTGTTAAATTTGTTCACAGATTCCAGGATCGCACTGCTGAACATTGAAAATAACATTAATCGGAAAAAAGTAATCTATAACATTTGGCAGGTCATCAACACAAAACCGAACATCAAGTTTCACATTCTATGGATCCCCGGGCATAAAGGGGAAGAGGCGGCATCAGAAGTCGATCATTATGTTACAGAAGGGGCTAAGAGAGGCTTTTTAGAACACATTCACTTGGAGCATGATGACATCATGTATGTATATTAGCCCTTCAAGCATTAAACGTGGCTAGAGGAATCGTTGCCTAGACAGACTAGCGCTTACGGAGTGTATCTGGAAAAGAGCCCACCAGTCTAGCGATTAGCAGCCCTGCAATCAAGTCCATAAATAGAATCCTGATCAACGAAGGTTACAGAAACTTGGTACTGTGCTAAGCCTTTTTTTATTGATCATTCGACCCTTTTTCCATCAATTTAATGTAAATCTATACGATAATTTGGTCTACACTGAGCTTTTTGTATCGTGCGGGTATCGACCTCATTTTCCGGATGACTCAGATAGCTTCAAATTACTTATGAAAATTCTTCCCTTAATTTTTAGTTTTTCACATTCCCCTGCTAAGGGGAAGCAGCCCCCAATGATTACATTATGGACTTTTTAAGCTCCTTTACAGACAATAGAGCAATTGCTCTTCAATTATAGGGAAGTTTTTTTCATTTTTTATCAGAAACAAGTCACATCAATGTGTAGAGAGGGTACTCACTTCAATAGGCTTTATAAGTGTATTCATTTCACAATACGGTTTTTACACGGATCGCCACATAACGTTTAGTAATGATTAGCTTGCGATACTAAGGTTCATGTTTTCAGCATGTGTTTAACGCTGGCTTTTTGCCCAGAAGATTATATTTATTTTGATCTTAAACACACTTAAAAAAGGATCACGATCTTTTCTTTACCTAATCTCTAACGATTCATACTAACATTTCCCGAGCCTTACCGTCACTACAAATAAGTTTTTTTTTCGTACGCCTGCATTTGGGCTCAGTATGTGAACCAGTCCCGCAGCAATCGGTGCAACGTATCGAACCGGCTGGCCAGTGCCTTTTACTAGGCTCAGGCCATTTCTCGGACCGGGCCTTTGTTGGGTCTACCACGCAATTTTAAAAAAAATTAATATATATATATATATATATATATATACATATATATACATATATATATATATATATATATATATATATATATATATATATATATATATATATATATATATATATATATATACGAGGTGTGTTCAAAAAATATCGCGAATTCTGTTTTTTTTCAAAAATTATTTATTTATTCATGAATATCTATTTTGTCCCCTTCAAAGTAATCCCCAAGAGATATTATACACTTGTGCCAACGGTTTTTCCAATCTTCGAAGCCCTTCAAAAAATCATTTTTTTTAATCTTGTTCAGCTCCTCCTTCGATGCCGTCTTTATCTCGTCAAGCGTAGCGTAACGTCGTCCTTTCATGGGCCTCTTCAGTTTAGAAAACAAGAAAAAGTCACAGGGGGCCAGATCTGGGGAATACGGTGGCTGCGGCATCATTAGTGTGTTGTTTTTGGCCAAAAAGTCGCGCACAAGCAACGATGTGTGAACAGGGGCGTTATCGTGGTGCAAAAGCCAATTTTTGTTCTCCCACAAATCCGGGCGTTTCTGGCGGATTGCTTCGCGCAAATTGCGCATAACTTGCAGGTAATATTCCTTATTGACCGTTCTTCCCTGTGGCAAGAACTCATGATGCACCACGCCCCTGCAATCGAAGAAAACTGTCAGCAAAACTTTCACATTCGACCGAACTTGGCGCGCTTTTTTCGGTCTTGGTTCATGCGGCAGCTTCCATTGAGATGATTGAGCTTTGGTTTCCACGTCATAACCATAAACCCACGATTCGTCACCAGTTATGACCCTCTGGAGCAAATTTGGTTCGTCGCGGACAGAGTTTAACATCTCATTAGCAATGTTCATGCGTTGCTGTTTTTGGTCGCAATTGAGCAATTTTGGTACGAATTTCGCGGCGACCCGTCTCATGCCCAAATCGTTGATAAAAATTGAATGGCACGAGCCAATAGATATGTTTAGGTCCTCAGCAACTTCTCTAATGGTGATTCGACGATTGGCCAATACCATTTTCTCCACTTCATTAATTTTTTTGTCTGTTGTTGAAGTGCTCGGGCGTCCGGCACGCTCTTCGTCGTTCACATCTTCTCGGCCTTCTAAAAACATTTTGTACCACCGAAAAACGTTGCTTCGGTCCAAGGTAGCTTCTCCGTATGCCACAGTCAACATTCGGAATGCATCCGCGCACTTAATTTCGTTTTTCACACAAAATTTGATACACGTTCTTTGATCCATTTTTTTGAATAAGTAAAAATCGAAGACGATTGAAAACACGTGCAAGTAAAACAGCTATCACCAATTAAGTGAACATTCAAAATGGCCGAGCTTGTCGGCATAAGTGACAGACATGAGTACCAACATAACGCCACAAAAAAATCGAAATTCGAATATACGTAACCCGCGAAAATTCAAAATTCGTGATATATATATATATATATATATATATATATATATATATATATATATACATATATATATATATATATATATATATATATATATATATATATATATATATATATATATATATATATATATATATATATATATATATATATATATATATATATATATATATATATATATATATATATATATATATATATATATATATATATATATATATATATATATATACAGCGATGGCCAAAAGTGATCGGACAATACAAGAAACAAGCAATAAAATACTTTTACGAGCATAAGCTTTGAAATGAAATAAAAATTTTTCCCTTATATAAAAGTCACTTGTATTCTCAATTAATTGCACAAAAAAATAAAACAGAAATAAAAAGAATTTCACAAGAAAATTAACAACTAATTCAAATTCACATTGCATCAAGTGGACAAAAGTAATCGGACGTTCAATTGTAATACTTTTCTTTCTGATGATTCCATTAGAACATAGGCTTTTAATATCTAGTTGCGTATCCTTTTTGTTTTATAACTTCTGTTAACCTATTGGGCATAGACTGTACCAACTTACGGGTAGCGTCCGGAGTAATGTTGTCCCATTCTTCTAATAACACCGTCTTCAGTTGACTTTTATTAGTAATGTGATGGTTCCTTATTTTTTTATCCAGATGATCCCAAAGATGTTCGATGGGATTTAGGTCTGGGGATTGCGGTGGTGTTTTTAATTGACCAGGAGTGCTGAAAAGGAGCCACATACGAACATCATGAGCTGTATGCTTTGGGTCATTATCTTGCTGGAACAAATAATGACCATCAAGACCCAATTTTTGTGCACTTTTTTTCAAATTTTCTTTCAAAATCGACAAGTAACCTAGTTTGTCCATAGGTTCGTCAATGAAAACAAGTTCTCCTACACCGTTGGCAGCCATGCAACCCCAGACCATTACACAGCTACCTCTGTGTTTTACTGTATGTTGAATGTTTTTGGGATGAAGCTCACTATTTTGAGTTCTCCACACCAACAACCTGCCGTCGGAGTGGTAGATATTAAACTTACTCTCATCAGAGAATATTATACGAGTCCAAAAGTCGAGCGGCTTGCTTTTAAATTCTTTTGCAAAGCATAATCTTTTCTTCTTATTAACTTTGCTAATTAGTGGTTTCTTTCGAGGCACTCTCGCTTGATAACCAGCACGGCTGAGAGCTCTACGAATAGTCCGGGCACTAACATTGGTACCATTTACATCTGCTAATTGATCCCTAATACTTCTGGACGTTGTAGTCGGATTCTTTTTAACAATTCTTAAGATTTTTCGTGCGTCTGTCTCTGTTAGTTTACATGGTCGACCACTCCTAATTTCGTTTTCCACCTGATTATTTTTTCTGAACCGTTTCACGATATCGAAAACTGTCGAACGACTTCTTCCAATTATTTTTGATATTTCAAAAAAGGATTTATTCACTTTATACAACTTTATTATAACTTTTCTTTCATGTATACAGGTTTCTTTGCGATTCTTAGCCATGTTTAACTTTCTTCACTTAAAACTGACAAGTAAATGACTGATATCAGAAAAACACATATCAACATATAATTAGGGGAATTCCCTTTTAAACTCGGAAATGATAAGAAAAGAATTGCTCCAAACTTCAATGACTAATTTCACACTTTTCAAAATGTCCGATTACTTTTGTCCACTTGATGCAATGTGAATTTGAATTAGTTGTTAATTTTCTTGTGAAAATCTTTTTATTTCTGTTTTATTTTTTTGTGCAATTAATTGAGAATACAAGTAACTTTTATATAAGGGAAAAATTTTTATTTCATTTCAAAGCTTACGCTCGTAAAAGTTTTTTATTGCTTGTTTCTTGTATTGTCCGATCACTTTTGGCCACCTCTGTATATATATATATATATATATATATATATATATATATATATATATATATATATATATATATATATATATATATATATATATATATATATATATATATATATATATATATATATATATATATATATATATATATATATATATATATATATATATATACTACCGGCCAAAAGCTTAGGACCAAGAATAAAAATCTTTGTCAACTGGAAATTATTTCAAAAGGACATCTGCTGAAGATCTAATTTGAATACCTGAGTATTCTATTGCTACTCAAGAATATCTAACAAGTGCCCTCCTTGCATATTTTTATGTTTGCATCCTAGAAAGGTCAATTGTTCCCAAGCATTAATTAAAGCCCCTTCAATGCTAACAGATAAAGTCATTGTAATATTTCTCTGACCTGCCCATTACGAATCTTTTTGGTCTTATTTAGTGTTGACCGTAATTAAGGATAATTTTAGCTACCGGAAACGTATTTATTTCCTGAGTTTTCGAAGAGTTCATCTTTCTCTGGTTTGATTAGTCTCAGTTTGGCCTTGTTATAGTCAAGACACTTTAAAATGGGAAAAGCCCGCGAAATTAGCAGTGAAATTCGTGCTGTCATAGTTGCCTTGCACAACGAAGTCAAAACTGAACGTCTAATTGCGTCGCAACGTAAGTTATCGAAGACAGTGTTCATAACGCAATAACCCGAAACAAAGCGACAAAGCAGTAATCAAACTCGTTCGCGATCAGGAAGGCCAAAACGTACCACTTAAAGTGAGGATAATTTAATCGTCGTTACCAGCAAGCGAAATAGACTTCTAACAGCACCACAAATCCGCGAACAAATGAACAGCTCTCGATCGAAACCTGTGTCAGTGGCTACGGTAAAACGACGATTAAGAGATGCTGGGTTATTTGGCCGGGTCGCAGTTCGAAAACCGCTTCTAAGACCACAAAATAAAAAGAAACGCATGCAGTGGGCCCTTACCCATCGAGACTGGACCGCAGAAGACTTCAAAAAAGTTCTTTGGACCGACGAATCCAAATTTCAAATTTTTGGATCAAAGCGACGAACTTATGTTTGACGTAGCGCCGAGGAAAAGATGCTGCCAGTCTGTGTGGTGCCAACAGTCAAGCACCGTGGTGGTTCCATTATGGTCTGGAGATTTTTCTCGAGCCGTGGAACTGGGGATCTGGTACGAATCAACGGAATCATGAAAAATGAGCAGTATAAACAAATACTTCAACGAAATGCCGTTCCGTCCGGCCTACGATTAATTGGAAATGGATTTTTTTTCCAACAAGATAACGATCCCAAACATAGTTCTAAATTATGCAGGGACTATTTAGAAGGGAAAGAAGCAAAAGGGATTTTACAAAATATGATGTGGCCCCCTCAGAGTCCGGACCTAAATCCGATTGAGCTTCTGTGGGATGAGCTGGATAGAAATGTGCCGAGCTGTTGCCCCTCCTCACAGGAAGACATGAGGAAGGCTCTACAAGAAAGCTGGAAACAAATTTCATCAGAAACTATTGACAAATTGATTGACCGTTTGCCAAGATTAGTGAAAAAAGTGATAAAATGCAAAGGAGGCTTTTTTGACGAAAAATCTGTTTAACATATAAGTGGCATTTTTAAAGTTAAGAGTTGACATTTACTTATTCTTTTGTTTGATTTATAATCTAATTGTACTAGTTAATAAATATTTTAATCAAAAATTAAATTTCTACTTTATATTTTGAGTTTTGGTTCATTTTTCTTCTTTCATGGTGTTGCCTCTAAACTTTTGGCCGGTAGTATGATATATATACATATATATATATATATATATATATATATATATATATATATATATATATATATATATATATATATATATATATATATATATATATATATTATAGTCGTTCCCCGATGAGATAGATCATTGCCAGCCTTAGCGTTGAAACCAATCAGAATTATTTTTGTGTCGTTTGTAGGCTATGAATCACCTAGTCTTTTCGGGTGATTGGTAAACTATAAATCCCTTTTCACCCTTTTTGGTGCATTCTGAAGTCGGTTTCCTTTTCGTTTTTAAATTTCAACATCTCGAAGAACTATTCTACATTCACTCTGATTCTTTAATTAAAAGATGTCACAAGATACTACCAGCCCATTTAGCCGGATTGTATGGTTTCTGCGAAATTCGTTAATTTTAGCTACTATCCCATTACAGAGGAATCTTACGTCTGACCAATGAGCAGAAGAAAATGATACAAGAGTTTAAAAAAATACATAACCCTTAAAAGCATGAGTGGTTTTATTCACAATCAGATTTCAACTTACCTTCGTATTCTGCTCGTTTTCTACGGAAAAACGATGGTGTATACCTAAAATATTTTTTGCTAGCAACACTCGATGTTCGACTTTTACCACTTTTACCGCTTTTCCCACTTTTGGCACTGACATTACTATGTTTCGATACAAAAGAAGCCTTCGATTCACGACGACGATCTTTCGGCGACAGTCTGTCGGAAGGTTTTTGTTGCGGTGATTGTGGTGAAAGATCTTCCGATTTAGCTATTGGAAATTCCAGAAAATCTACTTGGTCACCACTTGACGTGGAAAGCGCCGAATTGCGATACCAATTAGGTTTGCGATTCATATTTTGAAGTTCAAGACTTTGACGATTGTTATTGTTAGACATTTTCATATAATCAAGAGAAATCTTGGTTTAAGGGAGTAAGGCACTGTAAACACACATGTCACATGTATTTTTCGTTATTGGAATGACAGAGTATCCAATTTAGAACTTTAAAACACACATTTAAAGGCACATAGCGAGTTCAAAATATTTGGCACATGTTGGAGACTGCAAAGTAATATTGAAATTATATTTGAAGAAATTGACTACACTATGTTATCTTTTAACCGCAAAAGGATGGATTTCCACTAAAGTTAAATTATGAATTGTGTATTATGTTGTCTGCGTTTGCAGATATATTTTGGGAAGTTTAAGGGTGGTTGTATGATAATAGACAGAAAATAACAGATTAAAATAGTCGGAATGATGATGATACAGACAGATCTAATCAATTAATTTCTTTAAATTTTTCTGAACAATCACATCGAATTACTTCTTCTGAGAATAAGCTGGACAATACTTAAAAGACCACACACCCCACTATTCAAAAATAAATATTTTTTCGGCAATCAGAATACCACGAATCTCACTTCGAAAAATTATCCTTGAAACACATTTATAAATCCTGAAAGCGTATTTGCCACTGTAATTATGTTTGCAATGCTAAGCACACTGGATTAAGACTAACGACCAACCTCTTTTCCCTCTCCTTGTTGTACTCTATCGCAAACATTTAAACAAACCTTGCATCCTTAACATTCAAGTATGATAATCACTCTGTGTTAAACAAGCGAAGATTTTTGTTGATTCTTTTCTCAAACAAAAACTAGGTCATTTAGACTAGGGCTGGTTGCTTTGGTTGGTTAAATTGTTGCAACAGCGAAAGCATGCACATCACGGTGATAAAAAACTACTCGCATTGACAATAATGTGACCCTAAAGAACGTTAGATCACAATTCGGATCATCTAGTCCCTGCAGGAAAAAAATTGTCCGCATCTCTTTAGGCAGCAGGGAAACGGAAAACAGCATTTGAACTGGAGAGAGGAAATGCCGAAGTTGAATTGGCGCAATCAAACCAATTTTTGGGCAAATACACAACAACACAACAGTCCTTGGAGCATATTTATAAACTGAATTCACAATTCAAGACCGCTACACTTCAGCGCTGCAAAAGGAAACAGATAATCACTGAGTCCGCAATATTATTGGATTCGTCTCACGTTTCAATCGTCACATTGTGCACACTCATAAAACAATAACGAGGTTTAATTCGCCTATCTCATCTCGCGCAAAACTCTTTACTCGGATTGCGGGAAGCCTAGGAGCCAGGTTGTACAGAGATTCGCACTTGCACGACTATCGGCCACCGTCGCGCCACAGTTTACACGAAAGCGTCTTCAGTAGATGTCGAAACTCAACTGTTTAGCGGAGGCTGACAGTCTGTTTTCCTTTTCTCCAAACTAGAATTTCACGGAGTCGCTTCTTCAAGAAAAATAAGGACGTGCAGCGTGGCGCCACTGAGCGAATCATCTCTCAGGATCCGTCCCCTGGTCCTAACTTGCTATCTCCTGGTTGTCTGTGGACTTGCCACCACCACCCGCAACATGTGCTCCAATCGACAGTGGCTGGGGGTGAAATGGTTTCATTTGGGACAGAACAATAACCGTTGGTAATATGACTGTCGCCAGTCGTTTCCGATTTAGAGACATTTAATCCTGGAGTTGAAAGGACCTGTTGATGCCGTCAGACATTGTCAATTGTACTTAGTGCAAATTTGCTTGTAACACTAACTTCTGCAAAGAGCAATGTATCCGCTTTTCCCTTCCATTCACTGTGTAAGCGAAAGCACTGCATTCCACTAGCCTGCTTGCTAGCTAGCACAGCTCTTCCATTAGAAAACGAAATCCACTACTCCCCGGATAACCACAGGAGGCCAATTTAGTGGAAGGGAACTAGAGTAACATTCGAAAGGGATCGCACTGGCTGTGCACTATTCACCGACAACTGTTGTGAATTCGATAATGCTTATGAAGGACACAATTATCGATGAACGGAATATTGAATGGCAGAAACTGTAGTAAGTACTTGAGGATGTGGTTGTGGCCTTCATGCATCCATTTCCACTAATAAATGTCATTTCACGAGAACATGTGTGGCAGGAAGGACGTTCTCGGTTTGAGGCGGTTGGAGCTAGGCAATCCTGTGCCTTGTCGACGGGTTTCATCATCTTATGCCAAAATGGAGTGTGAACGATATTTATAGGCTGCAATATTAAAAGGTCGTTTCCGAGGTGAAATGATAAAAATGGTATCACCGTCGTCGAAATGGCATATTGGCAAGGATCAATACTTTATTCATTCAATGTTTTCTTTACGGTATGTAAAAATGAACACGTTATGAGAATAATAATAGATTGATTGTTGTATTCTGAGCAAGAAATTTATTACGGGAGTTTTGGGAGGCATTTCGATGATGAATGAACCCAAGGAGACATTTGAACAGCAGTAGTTTATGAAGGTGAGGCAACACATAATGATTATTTAAGATATACAGGTTGATGACTTCATTACTTGGCAATGCGCTCTTGCAGATTAAGCAGAAGAAAAGTGTCTAGCGTTGAAGTTAAATCAGCTAATTTTAGAACCTATGTCATACCATGAAAATGTAATTCATCGTAAAATTTCGATTAAAAGAAGCAACATCATTTGTTAGTTCGCATATTTTTTTCAGGTAGCGAGGCGGAGGCTTTTAATGCCTTAGTGTAGTGCTCTCAGACGCATAAGGCATCTGGACTGCCCATTAAACACCTCGCCTGTCAACCTGAGAATCTAGCCTGGAACCGTTGAACACATTACTTCGGGCTATACCATAATTTCCCCTTCCTTATTGTGCCACACGATTCGATTTGTCATCTGATGTAAGCAATTCTGCGATTATAGTCTCCGGGAAAAGCTCTCCGATTTAATTGAAGAGGTCACCACGCTGCTTCAAATATGTGGCAAGCGTCATCCACCACTCCTACGCAAGAAACGCAGTCGGAAGGCCGTGATTTACCAATCTTATGCAAATAAGACCGAAAACATCCATTCCCACTCATGCAGAAGTCAATCCCATCGTGCCTTGGATTGAGCCAGGGCCTAAGATCAGGGATCAGGCGCGCATTCCATCTTCCCTTTCTTTCGCTCCTCCAGGACTCTTTCCAATCGCTGAGCGTTGTCTCTTTTCCTTCGCGACCGCCTCTCTGTTGCTTTCGCTTTTGCGCGGGTAAATATTTGTACGCTCCCTAGTAAGGAAGGCGATGGGTATTACCACTGCAATCACCCTTACCGCCGACCTAGAGACTGTTCAATAAGCACGTGCGATTCGCAACGCTCCTTGTCTCTGCACCTGTGCCAACAGCCTTTGGTGCACCTATTTTTTGGAGGCATCACCCCATAGTTGTGATCCTCAAAGTTTCGATCCCTAACAACAACAAAAATGAGCACTCGATGCGCTCTGTAAAACAACGGGAACTGGGTCAAATTGTATTTTAAATTAGAGACCATTTTAATAAATAAGTAGAATATTTCGTAAAAGAATATTTTTTGATGAAATTATTACTCGATCCGGCGCGAAGGGATGAACAGTATGCCTAGCCCGGTCGGACCACATCCTGGTCGGATTTGGAGCAGAGGCCGACAATAAACAAGCATTCTGCAACGCAGCGAAGAAAGTCTTCGGCAAAAGCGCAACTGTGGTTTTGCTATTGCCGATGGCAACGATCGAAATAAAAAACATTGGCTGCGTCACGAACCTGACCGGGATAGAAGAGACCATCAAAAGGAAGCTCCCTAGCGTGGGCAGGATCAAACTGAGGCAGACACAATAAAACCACAGGGGACAACGCATGGCCGGCATTGATTGGACCGAAAAGGATACCGTACGATTTTTGAATAAGGGCAATGTAAGAATAGGGGTCATACGATGATGTTCGCCATTTTTCTGGGCGAGCTCAAAAGATCCTCCGAAATAAGGTCTTGGGCCCTTCGTGTGTGAATTCTAAATGGCGGGATTTGGTGCAATCGAGTGCGGAACATAATGGCAGCCATCTTGGGTGTAAGTGAGGCTTCCATGCGTTAAATCACCGAAGAGGACCTGAGGTACACGTCCTACGTAATATAGGTGCGACAGATGCTGTCCGAGGCTGCTAAAAAATCTTGCTTCTGTGTTCACTGAAGAACGAAGCTGCATCCGGTTTTCCCTTCCAACTCCCAGATTTAAGCCCACTGGACTGTTACGTGTGGCGCGTTATTGAGCTGGTTACTAATAAGTCCAGACATCCATATGTGGAATCCAGACATCCATATGTGGAATCGCTATTTACAATGAGAGCAGTTAAAGAAGGCGTGCTCGCGATTCAGGCGGAGAATTGAAGAATACCTAGAATTCAGATACAATGACTTTTGTGGTAAATGTGTAAGTAAAAAATAATAATTATTATTATAAACTGCGTGTTCTTTCCGGATTTTGTTGACGCACCTTATATATATATATATATATATATATATATATATATATATATATATATATATATATATATATATATATATATATATATATATATATATATATATATATATATATATACGAGGAAATATCCTTAATCCTCTGCATAGCTCCAAAACAGCGTAGTTTACACGATATTCCAGGTGAGTTTAGAGGAGCTCATCAAATATGGTGGCAGCAGTGGTCATCCAGCGCATTTGACAACAAGAACATGTTCCACAAGAGTGGAGCCAATCAATTATATTCCTTATCCACAAAAAAATTGACAAGCTAGAGTGCGAAAATTATAGAGGCATATCACTACTTTGTACGGTGTACAAAATATTTCCAAAAATCAATGTACGCCAACAGTATTATTGGGGAGTATCAGGGTGGTTTTAGAGCCGGTAGATCGACAATAGCCCAATTATTCACTGTCAAGCAGGTACTTGAAAAATGCTGGGAGTTCAACAAAGACGTACAGTAAATTTTCGTTGACTTTAAGCAAGCATATGACAGTACTGATCGTAACGTACTGTACGAAATAATGCTTTGCTATGGTATTCCAGCCAAACTACTCCGTCTGACCGAAATGAAAATGACGTCGACGACCTCTCAAGTCCGCATCAATAACCAACTCACCGATGTCTTTGAAACAAATATCGGACTAAAACAGGGAGAACGACTTTGAGCGAAGGGTCCTGAGGCGAATAATCGGAGCAAAACTAGACGGAGACCAATGGCGAATTCGATACAACCATGAGGTCTCAACGATCGTAAGACTGCGGAAGCTGCAATGGGCTGGACACATGAATCGTATGGACGACATTACGCGATAAAACTTTCTCGTGAAGATGATCCAACCATACCTTCTGACTCTGGCCGGGGGCGTTTTGGGTCCCAGGTCGCTCCGTCGGAGACGGGCGTGGGCGCCACTCGTTTACCCGTAAAGTTGTCCCCCAAGCCTTGAGACGAGCTTGGCTCGCGCCGGAGTCCACATTTAGGGAAGAAAAAAAATCACTGCTTTTACCGGTGCACTAGCCTAGAAGAGGAGGACAACTCACCTAACTAACTCCCGCGACAATTCCGCAATCTACCGATCCTAAATCTTAGTTTACGTGGAATTAAGTTCACCGTGAGCTCGGATTCGCACCCAAATATACCCCAGCACTTGCAGATTATTGGGGCAGAAAATGGGCGCCTTGATATTTTCTTAATCACTCCCGAATCAAGTATCACACTTCACTTTTATCGGATTGTACCCTTTTTTTGTTTGTGAGAAAAGAAATAAAAGTACATGTGATTCACTGAAAGTTCACTATTCATTATTATTTAACAAGTTATGCTACTTATTTTAAAACAATCTCAAAGAGTATTTTTTTTCCTTTAACTCTTTCATTGTAAACCATTCTCAAAGCAATTTTGCCTTAATTCTAAGACTATATTTACCTAAAATCGAATATCTCGATGACGGGGGCCCCCGGTAAATTTTCCGCTTCGCTCGTGTCCCGTTGCACGCTAGCTGCGTGTATTCTGACGATAATCAACACTGATTCTTCGAGGCGTGTCCTTGGCGGCCCGATGTTTTTGTTTGTCGTTTCCTTCGTGGAAGAATTCCTGGAGTTGTCGTTTTGGTGAAAGTCTCGTCTTGCACTCGGGTTTCAAAAGAATAATCCAGCCGCCAACCTTAGAATTGCTATCTGGGATGATCTCCTTCGCTCGATGGTGTGACCTTCCCACACGGAGTCCAAAACGAGAAGAAGAGCCCTTCACTCACGATTCGGTCCGTCCTCGCCTTGAATGGGATTTTTCTCGCCGCGTTGGAATACCCATCGGTGAAGTTGGCCGCGACTTCTTGGACTCGTGGATTCTAGTACTATCATTGACTCCTTTGGAGCTCCAGATATCCGTGGCTCCAACCTTCCTTGCTGCATGTTTTTTCCCTGTGTTTTTCAAATTAGTTTTTCTTATTTTCGATGTTGGTGGCCGTGCCTCATTGAGACTTCAAATGTCTTCCGTTTGTTTTATGTTTATTTTCTCCAGTAGTAGATGATATTGGAAGTGGGAAGATGTAAGCTTGCTACGTAAACGTCCATCCATTGAATAATTCTATCCATGGAATGATTCTATCAATGCCAGAGCCAGTGTAGTAGATGTTCCCGAAACAACGAACGATGTGATACTTGTGAACGATAAATTCACCAACCGTCCTTCAGTCAACAAGATGATTCCTTTACCCTTCGGCCAACCAATTTGGTCTGTTTGCGGTCGAACTGGAGTCCGTAAACTGTTCTCATCGATTTCGGTATTCGAGTGCCCCATGTTGCCGACTGTACGCCCATTCTTCATTTTTCCATATGATCACAAATTGCAACATTTTGATTACCGGTGGCGGTCACAACAATGTCTACATTTCGAGTAACTTCATTAAGTTTTGCCGCACGCAAACCGTCCATGCTGGCCTGAAGAGCAGAGGTAGGGTCAATTTCAGAAATATACAAGGTGCAGTCCAATCCTTCCAATACTTGTGCGCATCCTTTTCCAACTTCGCTATATCCGCAAAAGACTATTTGCTTCCCGCCAAACATAACTTCTGTTGAACGCTTTCCCCTATCAATAATAGATTCTTTGCAGCTATACAAACTATCAAATTTTGTTTTAGTGACGAATCCCATACATTCATTACTGGGACTGTTAACTTCTCAGATTCTGATAGCTGCTACAGTCTATGTACCCTAGTGATGCTTCCCTCTACCATGTCTTTAACCATTTTAAACATGGCTGAATATTTCTTCAACATTAACTATGTTGCATCGCCTCCATTATCCAAAATCATATTTGGTAGCCAATTTTTAGCATTTACACAATTATCGTTGCACCACCAAAAATCTCTTTCGGTCTCACCACGCCATGCAAATATCGGATAATCTGCTTCAGCCAATGCCACAGCCCCATTCTGTGTCAAGTATATATTACAGGCCGCCCATCGAAGCGTTGTATCTAATTCAACCAAAGTCTCGATTAAAACTGCCGTATGTGCATTGATATGTGTACCGCCAACGATTCGTGCATTTTTCAACGGTTTGTCTTCGGAGGCAAATTTTCGCAGAACCATTATCTATCTTCCTAACATACATACTATGTTTTCTCTTAGTATTAATAAAGATCACAACATATTTCTATTTACAAAGTTTCCAATAGTACTTGGCTCGGGTGATTCTGGTTGGGAGAACTGAAGGGCGGAGACCAGTGGGGAAACCCAAGAAACGCTGGTCTGACTCGGTTGACGAAGGCAGTTGATCACAACTCAGATTTCGAAATTGGAGGACGCGGTCAGTGGGCCGAGACAGTTGGAGGCGCTTTTTGTAGGAAGCGAAGGCCCGAGAGGGGCTGTAGTGCTACAAAGAAGAAGACGAAGATTCTTCGAACGGACTATAAGCCCGTTCAGACATGATACGTACTGGCTTAAAATCAGAACGTATCGTAGCTAGGTGGATGGATCAACGGCAAAAGCGTGGTACTAACCATATAAGCTTTTTGAGTGTCGATGCATTCGATCAAGATAATGAGATACTCTAACCATCTCTAAGCGAAGGCCCGAAAGGGGCTGTAGTGCTGAAGCAAAATAAGCAATTCAATTTACAAAACAGATCCTGCCATTGGATGGCAAAGTTACCTCCCTAGTTTAGAACAGACTAATGTCGCGTTTAGCATAATTTCAGTTGGACATTATTAAAGTATGATGTAGTTTGTACACATCTCGAAACAAAAATAGAACTGTGTCGGCCGGCTTCATTTTTCGGTATTTATAACGTCACTGGCTCTTGCAACCAATGATGACTCAAACAGGAAAAATTGATTTGACGATTCTTTCGCCATTCTCTTAAAGGCTTTCCGACGTTTATTTCTTTCGTTGTCGAAAAATTTTCTATGCTTCTGAAATTCTAAATTAGCAACGTATCAATCATTCTTTTAACAAGAGAACGAGTAATAATTCAACCATATACAAGTATGCTGTTAATATATCATGTCCACAACCATTCTAATCAAACATCAATTATCGGTACACTCTGTTTAAAATTTAATCAGCTAAATGTCATGGCTCTAGCTTTCCTAGTATCCTCATCGTATCTGCACATTCGACTATCAAGTTCATAAAATCGTTATCAATTTATCGTAGGGACGTTAGCCGGCAACGGAATCAACTTTTATGTTATAACAAATTAGCTGAGGTTGACTGGTGCAGAGGGAAAATATTACACCAACTCACTATGTTTGTAAGGTAATAAAGATGAAGATAGTGGTAAATCAATAGCATCGTCCGTCATGGTTTCTAGGCTGAAGGCATTAAAATCGAAAACACTCCCTCAAGATTACCAACGCCTATAAAAGACAAAGTATTACTCTCCTGGTTACTGCGGTATTAGCTGGAAAAAATTAAAGGTGTCTAATTTCTACAAATTAAAGTATTTGAGGTTGAACTAGTTCTACAAAAATTTTACATACGGGAGGATCTAAATATTTTCCGTTAATAAATGATTCTTTAGTACTCCGATGCTATAAATCTTTTCGCTGACAATGGGAATAAAATAATAATCGACACAAACATAAGTTAAACTTTTTGAAGGCAAATCGATTAGTGCTTTCATATTTTCAACAACTGAATAATTTATCAAAAACTCAATACATCATCTTCCCTGCTTACGAGTAGATACTGGCGCCAGCAATCTCATGCATCGGTTTATGTGATCTGAAAGATTTCATTAAAATTCTAAAGATGCCGCAAGACAAACTCTGAGAGAAGAAGATAAAATATTTGCTAAGATTTTTAAAGACATCAGAATGGGTGGCTAAAGTCAGCAAGCACACATTAAATGTCGAATTCCTTTAATCAATGTAGCATAGCCAGGGGTTAATTTGAAGCAATATTTTTATCTCCTATCTGGTTATTTCTGCTAGTAAAGTTCCACTTAAATGATTAGGAGGGCTATTAAAAAATATTCAACATTTTATAAAAAAAGTGATGTTGATAAACAGCTACTTTTAACGTTTCAACTTGGAAACAACATCAATAATGAGCTATGAATACTTTTCCAGAAATAAATTAGGCAATTAAAAGTGAAATTGGTGTGGATATGGGACGCAATGTTTATAAGATTCTAAATTTTCCGGCTAACAGCAAATACTCGTACATGTAGGGGAAAACCGTACAAAATGACCTATACATAGTTTTGTTTTAGCACCATTACTTTTTATTGGTAACTCATAACCCAGTCATATTTTACATCAATCATCTTTGATTATTTATGTATGAAATCTAACAAACATTGATAAGTTAAAATTTATCGAAAAAAATAAATTCATAGTTATTTTGAGATTAACAAAAATTCATTTTGCCCAAAGACTGTGGACCCAATGACACATTATATATGGACAAATGACATACACGTAATAGCTATAAAGTTACTGCCAAAGTTCACAAATGAAAAGCTTTGTTCTTTGTGGAACATCAGCACAAGAAGTGTGAGCCCAACCGGGACAATTTAAATACCGTAACCAGTCGTCTCTAAGCTTAGATCGGGAAAAAGATCATTACAATATACATATGCATATATAGACAGTCCTCTTCAGCATCTTGAAAGTTAGTGGCGAAATTTTCTCCTTCGCTGTCATATTCACATGACGCTTTTGTAACCTCATGTTACGTCTCCTTTTCTCATTCTTTAATTTACCTGCCGTCATATTAGGAGATGTTTCCTTTCCACTTACATAACGTTCTTTAGGGACTGGAGAAATCTCCTCAACAGGGACACCAAGCGTAAAGCACGATGGATGTTCTTTCTTAGCAGAAGCTGAATGATTTTGAATTAAACGTATTACAATGTTTGCTGATGGAGCCTCAGATGTGTTTTCGGCTTGTTGATCGGTTCGTGCTGCTATTTCAGCTTGACTATTGTCGTTAGGTGTGACGGCTCGGGAAGTTTGAAGTTGAACTTGTGCAGTTGCGTCAACCTCAAGAACGTTTGTTACAAGAAGCAGAAATGAATCGTTTTGCTGCTGTGTAGACGTTAATTGCTGAGGACTTCGTTCATTGGAGATGTTTCCATTGGTATGTAGTCTCCGCAGGCTCATATATAAATCGGGAAGTATTTCTGGATCAAGAGGCTAACTACCAGTACTTTTGAATCCATACCAATTTTGCACAGTAACTGCCTTACCATATACTTCGTTGAATATTTGAAATTGTGTAATGTGTAGGATCTGCTTTGAGCCATTCGGATATTTCTTGATTGAAGTAAGATATCCATGGTCCAAAAAACATCAAGAGGTTGCATACAATGAGTGTAATGTGGTGGTAAGCAAATAGTAATGCCATTTTGTTTAGCATATTCTAGGGTTTCAATCTCTTTATGACTAGCATGGCTATCGACAATCAAAATCACATGATCGTCAATAGATGATTTAACATAACTTTGGAAACATAGGGTTATCCATTTTACGCTTGGGAAAGTAAAGCTAAAGAAAAAAACACATAAAATATTCAGATGGAAACGAAATTTTTCATTCAATATAAAGATTGAACCTTGCCATTATACGTGAAATACAACATCATTCAAATGTTCTCCACGGGACCTCTTACACGCCTCAATCCTTTTGAGGTAATTTTCAATGACTTTTCGGCATATTTCCGGCAATATCTCGGCCATAACTTCACGAATATTGGTTTTCAATTGCTCAAGATTTTGAGGATTGTTCGCGTAAACACGATTTTTCGCATAGTCCCATAAAAAAAAACCCAAAGGTGTTAGGTCGCAGGATCTTGTGGGCCAATTGACATCACTCAATCTCGAAATTACGCGTTCTGGAAATTTCTCTTGCAAAAGTGCTCGATTTGCCTGTATTGTGTGGCTTGTGGCTCCGTCCTGTTGGAACCACATGTTCTCCAGGTCATTATCTTCAATTTTTCTCCAAAAATAATCGGTTAACATCCGTCCATAGCGGTCAGAATTGACTGTAATGGCTCTTCCTTGATCGTTTTCAAAAAAATACCACCAGACCATAATGCACACCAAACGGTAACATTTTCCGGATGCAAAAGCCTTTCTGCGATCACCTGAGGTTTTGAGAGCCCCATATGAGGCAATTCTGTTTATTTACGTAACCACTGAGCGAAAAATGAGCCTCAGCACTAAAGAAAATTTTGTTCGAAAAATCGTTATCAATGACTTGTTGTTCAATCACCCAATTCGCATGCATTCTGCGTTGTGTATGGTCTTGAGGCTTAAGTTCGTGAGTGAGTTGGATTTTGTACGGATGGAGATGCAAATCCAAATGCAAAATCCGCCACAAGGAGCCCTAAGACAAGCCCAAATGTTGAGCACGTCGAGGAATCGACAAATTCAGGTCTTCCTCCACACTTTGAGCAGAGACAGCGATATTTTCAGCAGAACGAATTTTGCGATCATGCAAAGGCCTTGCAATATCAATAACCGATCCAGTCTCTTCAAATTTTCTCATTGTGTTCGAAATTGTTTGCTGTGTGATTATGTCGACCGTAATCGGCTCGTAAAGCCCTAAATGTTGATACAGCAGAATCACCATTTTTATAGTAAAATTTAATAATTTAAACGCGGTCTTCGACTGTTAAACGATCCAGATTTCTAAATGGCAAACCTTCAACTAAAAAAAACACACTTTGGATGACACTTAATTCTGAAAATGGCAGGGTTATACTTTCCTACCACGAAATGGATAACCCTGTATTTGACCCATTTGAGATATATTCCTGTAGTCATCTACCTTGATTGTTGTGCTACACCCAAAGTACTAGGAGGTGCTTCGTCGATCATTTCATTTATTATATTTTTCCTAGGAAATATCATCATCAGTGGAACATACGTAAAAAATGCATTAACACAACAAATAACAGCGGTGTTTATGCCACGTTCTGCACTGGTTATAACACCAATTTGCCTGCTTCCGGTAGTAGCCAAAATGATTTGCGGTTTTTGCACAGTAGATAAGCTAGACTCGTCAGCATTATAAATGCGCTGTGGCCTAAAGTTAACGGACTCTAACAAAATTCAAAAAACTTTTGAACTTGACGCCGATTAAACGCTTGTGCACGAGTTGCTGAAATAGCTTCAGGTTTACCCGAAGAAATATCATTTGTTTCGTTTTAAAAATTCTTCCAGCCATTCTTGTTCAGCGTTTTCTTTTGTTGGTTCAATCTGTGGGTGAAACCATTTCTTTCAGCTATTTCAAAAGCTAATTATTAGACAGATGTTCACTTCAATTCGAACAACCGAGATTCTAGTAGTTTTAAATGCTGCACTAATTGTCTTTCCACTGTTACGATAGGAATTTCTCTAACGGTTAGGGAACATTATTGATCGACTACAACATAACTTTTCGAATATAACAGAAAATAGAACAGTGGAAACAACAAACTAGTTTTTATAGAAAATGGAACAGTTAATACAACAACCTAGATTTCATAGAAAATGGGACAGTGAATACAAAACCTCGTTTCATAGAAAATTGAACAGTCGAATACAACAACCTTATTTAGAAACTTTGATCTTAATGATATCCAAGACAACGGCAACGGCAATAAGGTACAAATTAATTCTTTCCCACGATTTAGGGAAAGACAATTTTCCTGAGCAAGCAAAAATAACGTATATAAACAGCGAAACGGGCTAGGAAATTGGAAGCGACTATCATTAGTTGCTTCGAGTGGTTGGCTTCGCCTACTCATCTTTTAGGAAAAACAGTTAGTGCCTAGATTAATTTCCTTGGAACCTTTCTGTGGATTGGCTTTGCCTAACAGATTAATTAAAAACCAATTGGCCTTGCGTCTGGTTTTGGTATAGTTGGCTAAGTGCCTAGACCCGTCTCTTCATATCTAGGTGCTCAGGTTGGCTATTTGCCTAAAGCCCTGGATGCAGCCAGGACCAAGTTTGGCAGAGGCCATAGCAGCGGGCCCCCAAGCCGGCCCCCAAGCCGGCCCCAAACCAATCAGCATCGCTGAATACCGCGCCCGGCAGAAGAAGCCACTCGATACCAAGGTGGTAGAGGGCAAACCAACGGCATTGCGTGGAGACTGGCAGGTGCAGTTACGACAACGCACATGCGAAGCAAAACGACTCGCCAAGGTCGCAACAACTGCAGCGGAGCGCGAGAAGTTCCGGCGCCTGGTCAGTGAACTGCGGCAGGAGTACCGGCGTCGCAGGCAAATTCAACGACAGACCGGGAAGGGCAAGGCGTCCCCGCCACGACACGCCGAACAGGTGGCCCCCGACCAACGAGGCAACGTGCTAACCGCAGGGGGAATGCCGGCCGACAAGAGCACTCTTGGAGGCTAGCAGAGTTCCGCACCCACGTACCCGAGGAGTCCGCAGGGGGAATACCGGTCGACAAGAGCACTTTTGGAGGCTAGCATTCTTTGGGGAGTTCCGCCCACACGTACCCGAGGAAATTCTTGCAGGGAGAATGCCGGTCAACAAGAGCACTCTTGGAGGCTAGCATTCTTTGGGGAGCGCCGCCCCCACGGACCCGAGGATATGGGGGGTGCCGTGAGGTTCCCTCCTGGGATGACAGGTAACGACTCTGATTGGATCTGTACTGCGCTTTGGACAACGAACTGGAAATGACGCTTTGGGCTGGCGGATGTGATGGTTTGGACCTAGTTGCTTTGCACAATAGCGCCGAGGTGAAACTCGTGTGTGAACGGCTCCAATTCAACTATCATACCGTCTCCGTCCCGGTAAAACCTTGGCAGGCCTCGGAGTACGTTCGAAGTTCGCACCATTGGGTTGGTGGTGTAGGTTCGGTCGGATTAGCCCTGGTCTGGCTCTGAGCACTTGTCCCCATAAGGGCTTGTGCCAACCCTCGCATGGCCTCCCTGCTCTGCAACGATAACCATGTGACCAAAAAGGCGACTACACAAACGAACGGGGATAGCGGCTCCGAGGGGGGGACCCAACAAAACTGGAGCAAACAAAATCAAAAGACCACAAATACCCAGAAAAAGAAATGAAGAATAATAACGGCGACGCAACCAGCGGTTGCAGCCACGATGTCAACAGTACATCGCGAACGGTACTAACAACGACAAAAACGAAGACTAACACAACGACAGTGAAGACGGACGAAAAACAACGAATACAGACTGAGATTCCTGCGGCATTCGGGCGCAGCAAAAAAATGATGCGAACGCCCGAGCGTCCTATTAAGGAGAAACGGGAAACTCTGCAGGACACTTCAGGTGTTCGAGTGGTGGGAGACAACATAAAGAGCACCGAAAATTCGATTGTCACTGCTGCGATCGTTACCGAAGCGACCGATGCAAGGGTCGCAAATCCCGACATTGCAACGAAAAATCCAGAAGCCAACGAGGAGATTACGGCACTAAAAGCAAAGAGTGACCAGACACGGCGTGAATGCGCCGCCAAAGTTGAAAATGTGGCGGAAGTACTGCACTCAGAAACGGAACGCGATAACCTCTCCCAAGGATGGTTGCAAGGTACAATTGCGGCCCAGCGACATGAAGAAGAAAGACTCCTCCGAAAAGCGGGAGATGTTCTGAAAAGAATACAAGCTGCATGCGACTCCCCAAAAATCAGCAAAGCAGCAAAGGAAGCGCTCCTTGAACTAGAGGAGCTCCTAGATCGCATAGGGCACTATCGGAGAAGCTGTTTAAGGGCCGAAGACAAAGAGAAGGCTAAAGAGGCGCTTGGGGCAAAATCTAAAGGCGACACGCAGATAGCTCCACCATTAAACGTCAATAAAAGAATGGCGTCTAGCCCAATCGAAGGAGATCGGGATAAAAGAAGGAAGGAAGAGGCACTTGAAAGGCGTGGAGCACTAGATCAGGGGTTCCAGACAGTACTTACAAAAGGAGCGAAAACAGCTGCAAAGAAACTCCTTCAAAAAAAGCCAGAAAGTAAAGTTCGTACGGACTCCCAATTACAAAAAGGACCTGATGCAAAGCAGGAGAGGCAGAAGCCCCGACGAAAACCCCGGCAGCAGGCACTGCTTGTAAAGCGCCAAGATGGCCGATCCTACGCGGAAGTACTGCGGGACATCAGGGGAAACGTAAGGCCCGAAGACACCAATACTACCATTAAAGTAGTACGACCAACGTGGTCGGGCCACATACTGGTCGAATTCGGAGCAGAGGCCGGCAATAAAGATGGATTCTGTGACGCAGTAAAGAAAGTCCTCGGCAAAAGCGCAACTATAGCCCCGCTCGAGCCGATGGCAACGCTCGAAATAAGAGACATGAACTGAACGGATCTGGCCGAGGTAGAAGAGGCCATCAAAACGGAGTTCCCTAGCGTGGGAAGGATCAAAGCGAGACTGACACCAGAAAACAACAGGGGACAACGCATGGCCATAGTTGACTTGACCGAAAAGGACGCCGAACAATTCCTGAATAAGGGCAAAGTACGAATTGGGTGGGTTGTCTGTAGGATACGGCGAAGAGCAACGCCACTTTAATGTTTCAAATACCTTGGTTATGGTCACAACACACAAGTATGCAAAGGACCCGATAGGAGTTCCCTATGTTACAAATGCGGTGAAATGGGACATAAAAGAAAAGAGTGTACGAAGGAGGCGCACTGTATTCTTTGCAAGGATGCTGATCCAAAACTTGATTTTGGACACGTCTTGCGACCAGGAAAATGCCGGGTGTTCCAGGAAGCCCTAGCCAAGACAAAATCAGAGCTTCGATGACCCGCATCCTGCAGCTAAACCTACACTGCAGTTCAACCGCCCAAAATCTGCTTGAGCAGTTTGGGAGGGACATGAAAGCCGACTTCTTGCTGCTGAGTGAGCAACACCATAATAAAAGTCCTGCATTATGGTACTCTGATGAAACTGGTACTGCCGCTATCTGGGTTCGGAACAGTGACTTTCAAGCGGAGAGTTGTGGACGGGGGAATGGTTTCGTGTGGGTTCGGTGCTCAGGGATCACCTTCTTTAGTGTGTACCTAACGCCTAACGAAACGATATCGTCTTTTCAAGCCAAGCTTAATGCTTTGGAGGGCGCTGCCTCGAACACAGAGGGTAAAGTGCTCCTTGGGGGCGATTTCAATGCTAAAGCAATCGAATGAGGCATGCCTCAGACAGATCCGCGGGGAAAACGAATCCTGGAAATGGCGGCCAGTACCCTCGTCGTACTAAACTCCGGAAACACACCGACTTTCCGCCGTATTGGCTGCGAGGAAACCATACCGGACGTGACATTCGCCTCGGAGTCCTTAGTACGGAGGATACACAACTGGAAAGTATTAGAGGACTACTCAGCCAGTGATCACCAGTGCATTCTGCTTGAGATAAGTGATGCTGTCTCCCGACGTCCGTGCACTCGGCCTTCTACAACTGGATGGAACATTGGAAGAATGGACGCCGAGGTTCGTCAAGGTTCTCAAATCTGGTGAGCCGCTGCAGGGAGCTTCGGAGGGGACGGAAGAACTTGCAGCTCAAGACGTGGTGAACTCTACTATGAGCATCATTACGACTGCTTGCTGCGCTTCTATGCCCCGTCGAAGACCCCGGCACGGCAAGCCCCCAGTGTACTGGTGGTCCACTGAAATCGCTGAAAAGCGGAGGGAGTGTCACAAGTTTCGGCGTGAGGCTCAACGGGCGCGGAACCGTGACGAGGCATGCAACCAGGTGGCAGCATATAAGTCGGCCAGGAAATGCCTTCGCTAACTGATCAACAGCAGCAAGGCTCGCTGGGCAAGACCTAGTGGACAATGTGAACAAGGATCCGTGGGGCCTTGGCTACAAGCTGGTCATGGAGAAACTTGGTGCCCTACGGAAGCCTTGTATACATGACGCAGAAAAGATGGACGCGATGATGCGGGGATTCTTCCCCACCCATTCCGTCCGTGTTGACGCTGTCCATGGTGAAACGGCAGTAGAGTGCCCACTCTTCACACAGCTGGAACTGGAGGAGGCAGTCCTCTCCTTGAAAGCGAGGAAGGCTCCAGGTCCAGATGGTGTTCCAGCTGAGGTGTTGTCTATCACCATTGTCCTGACTTGCTGCTCAGCACATTCAACGCTTGCCTACGGGACGGTGTTTTCCCGGTACGATGGAAGGTGGCGAGGCTCGTGCTGATCAGCAAGGGGAAGGGAAATTCCGAATCGCCGTCTGCATACCACCCGTAATGCATGCTAGACACGGCTGGGAAAGTGCTAGAGAAACTCATCAAGGGAAGACTCACTGACGCGATTCGTGCTGCTGGGGACCTATCTCCTCGGCAGTACGGCTTTAGAGCAGGACGTTCTACCATTGATGCGATTGCAGAGGTGGTGAGCGCGGTCCGAAAGGCAGAGGCATATAGTCGCACCAAGCGACGGATCATCCTGTTGGTGACACTCGACGTCAGGAATGCCTTCAACTCCGCTAGATGGGTGGATATTCTGGACACGCTGGAAAACTCTTTTCAAGTTCCAGAATATCTAATGCGGCTTTTGAGGAACTACCTAAAGGACCGAAGCCTGCTCTACGACACAACACAGGGCCAACGAAGGATGGAAATTACATCGGGTGTTGCCCAGGGATCTATCTTGTTCCGGACCTGTGGAACGTGTCTTACGACGGGCTACTGAGACTTGAGATGCCAGATGAGTCGCGCTTGGTCGGCTATGCGGATGATGTTGCGGCTCTGGTCGCTGGACGAACCGTTGAACAAACGCAACTTAGGCTAGGTATGCTAATGCGCCGAGTGAGGGACTGGATGACTGCTCGCGGGCTCAGTTTAGCACTGAAGAAAACCGAAGTGGTCATCTTGACAAAAAAGAGAATCCCTAGAGTAAGGATGATCAGTATTGGAGATATACAAATCGAATCGAAGCCAGCGGTGAAGTACCTGGGTCCAATGAGTTTCTCTAAGCAAATCAGGGCAACGGCTGAGAAGGCTGCTTCGGGAATATCGGCCCTGAGTCGACTTATGGCCAACGTAGGGGGACCCAGCCCATCAAGAAGACGCCTCTTGATGAGTGCAGAGGTATGGGGCGACGCTCTCAGCAAGAAGGTATACCGAAAACGTTTGGCACAGGTACAGAAAAGAGGAGCACTGAGAATTGCATCTTCGTATCCAACAGTCTCCGACTCGGCGGTGAAAGTGATTGCAGAAGTGATACCTGTCGCCCTCCTTGCTAGAGAGCGCCGCGCTATTTACCTGCGCCGAAACGAGGATGCGAGGGAGATAGTTGTCCGCGAGGAGAGACAGCGCTCGCTCAACGATTGGCAGCAGTCTTGGGTGAATTGCACGAAGGGAAGGTGGACTGCGCGCCTCATCCCGGATGTGAGACCGTGGCTAAATCGAAGGCATGGTGAGACTGACTTCTATCTGACCCAGCTTTTGAGCGGGCACGGGTGTTTTCAGTCTTACCTGCACAAGATTGGTAAGTCACAGTCTCCCGATTGTCGGTTTTGCCCAGGAGAGGAGGACAATGCCTGTCACACATTTTTTGCGTGCATAAAATGGGTCAGGCTGCGAAGGGAACCCTACAGGGAGACGGGAGAGCTCACCCCGGATAATATAGTTGCGGTGATGCTTGAATCGGTTGACAAATGGAACCAGGTGGCCCATTATGCTCGGGCAGTCCTAAAATATAAAAGGGACTCACAGCAGCCAGGGGCGCTGGGGCTAGGGGATCGCTCTTCTGGCATTTCCTCTTCCCCTCTCCCCTCCCGCTAGGAAAGGGACTCCCCAACTTGAAGGCGCCCCACGGCGTAACAAAACGAGACCTGGCCCGAAGTAATGTGTCAGACGGTTCCAGGCTGGGTTCTCAGGTTGACAGGGGAGGTGTTTAGTGGGTAGTCCAGTCGCTTTCTTGCAAGCATGGGAGTCCCACACTCTGTGCATAAATAGCATTCACCTCCCTACCACAAAAAAAACGTGCTAAACAAAACAGGACGACAGTAGAAGTCCAATTGTTGTTAAGGTGAAATGTATTAATTGTAAATATAGAACAAAAAAAAAAATTAAATAAAAAAAGTATGATTGCAACGAAAAGACAATATCTTTAACCGGAGTGCGATGAAAGAGTCCGAGCGGGGGATTCATAAAGGTAAGTGTTTTGGAGTGAAGCAATAAGGCTTTATGGCTCGAATAATAGGGCTATAACACACATAAAATATAACATTGGCGCAGCCGGTAATTTCGGTTTTTAAGTTTACAGCATTCAAAGCCGTTCGAAACTTATGCCGAAAGTCGACCCTATTTAGCCTTTCTCCTCACACTTGCGGAAACCTTTTCCAGCTTGGACACTTCACTCCATTTAAAACAATAACAAAAACAAATTAAAAGGAAAAATAATCATATTAATAATTTTAATAAATCTTTTCACAGTGGACGTAATGAACAATTTAAAGTGAAAAAAGTGTCAGTGGAAACAAAATAAGAAAAACATAAACTAGGTAAAATCAAACTATTTGAAAAAAAAGTGAACCATATGTCTGATAAGCCCTTTAATAAAAACGACGTGTTTCACCAATCGACTCCCAACAAAAGCACTACCGGTTTAACATTAAGGAGCGGTCGAATACTACAGCCAAATAGAAGTTAGTCGGAATCATCATTATTAGAAACCAAATTTGGGATCACACGAGACCTCGCGAGCCAGGAATTAACATCTGTTATCAAATTAACAGATACTTTAAACGAAATACACGACAAACGTCTAGAAACAAATGGAACATTTTCGTAGAATCACAAAAGAGTTCAAAGAAGAAATTCAAAGGTTTCGTGAAGTCTCATTAAACTAGGAAACCAGTCCTTTAAACGTATCGCAATCGTTCAAACCAGCACTTACGTCTCAAGGCTTTAAATTATCTTTCGAAACGCATAACACTCTCCAAACACCACCTTCTCTGCGGCACAACCCCATGGTAAACGATAAATCCTCAGAAAACTCCATACTAACAACCAGCAATATGGCCGACTACTCGAAAGCCGCGAAGTTAATGGGACAAATGATCCCTTTGTTTTCGGGGACCCCAAGTCCAACACTCGTTTTTGAGCTTCAGATTTTTATCGGCTGTGCTAAACAATTGTGGAATCGCTTAAATACCCAGGAACACGCTTACGAGGTGAGGCATATCAACTAATTTCCTCGGTTTTACCTTCCTAGGGAAACATATCAAGAGCTGGTAAATCAATTGATTACCTGTAGACAAGCCCCTGCAGAAACCGTAACAGCTTTTATATTTTTATACGAAGAACACTTAAACGCTGCAATTAAATACGGCAAAGAAGCTATCACAATTGCCTTTAGATATAGGACAACAGCCAAAAACAAATTTAACTATCGACAAGGGTGCTGAAGTTAGTATCACCAAAAGGACATCAATAAAAGAGACATGTCCAATAAATCCAGAACAAAAAATTACTCTACGAGGTCCTTTTGGAGAGGGTAAAACCCTTGGAGCCACGCAAGGCAATTTTACTCTCGCCTCAAAACTACCATGCACTTTTCGAGTGGTACAAAAAGTACCTGGAGTACCAAACGATGGATTATTCGGAAACGACTTCCTATCAAGAAACTATGACATACGGGGTCCAAGTCAGTCACTTAGGTTTCCTCGCACGGAAATCAATCCCAAGAAATTTTCCATTACTTTGGAGCGCCCGGCAGGTACAGCACAATCACATCAGGCTCTACTTGTCACGTCGAATGGCACTGAAGCAAGTCTAAGTAAGACGACGCTAAGTGTGACGGACCTAAAAGGCCAGCATAAGGATGTGAGCTGTAACTCTGGCCAGAAAGGGATACTCACTGAGGGTATTACAAACGGAGTGTATAGGGGAACTTTAGAGAAGGCCTCGAACCCAAAATATAGTGAATATCCCACTACGATTGACTGAGCAAATGCTTCGTTTGGCACAGGAGATTGATGAAGGAGTTTTCTTTGCTAACTGCCTCATAAGCCCATCTAAAATATTTGTCGGTATTCTCAATTCAAGCAATTCTCCAATAACACTAGCAGATATTGAACTGAAACTTGAAACAATTAAGGGATACCACATTGGCCAATTAAACGAAACAAATAACGATGAGCAGCTGACAAATATCGCGAAAAATACAACATTTGAACACGTGAATTGCATTACGTCACAAAATAATAAAACCCGCAACCAAAAAAGCTATATACGATGTGTGACAATTAAGTAATGAGACTGATTTTATTGTCTCCATTGATATACTTACCGTCGCTCTAGCTTGTGTGGTTTGCCTGCTGTGTCTTGTTGAGTAGACGTGTGTTGGTAGTGCTCGTCACGAAGATGGAGAAACGAAATCAAGAGCAACGCGTGGCGATAAAACTTTGCGTCAGATTGGGCGAAACTGCTTCAGAAACGTACGCTAAAATTGCATGGTGATAGTGCTCTTAGCCGTGCCCAGGTGTTTCGATGGCATAAAGAGTTTAAGGAGCGGCGTGAAAGCATGGAAGACTAGTCAAGGTGCGGACTGACGCGAATGCGCAGCGTGTACGCGCACTAATCCGTGAAGATCGGCGTTTCACAGTTCAAATGTTGGCCTCGGAACTAGGTATGAACCGTGAAACAGTCAGACAAATTTCAACCGACGATTTAGGGGATGAAAAAGTTGTGGGCGAAGATGGTTCCAAAGAACCACACCACACCGCCCTCAGCGTGTCCCAGTATTTGGCCTCTAAAGGGATGGCCGTGCTGCAACAGCCACCTCATTCGCCTGATATGTCACCCTGTGACTTTTTTTTTGTTTCCTAGAACAAAATCGGTGGTCAAAGGAACCCATTTTGAGTCGATTACGGACAGCCAGGCGGCCGTGACGAGGGTACTTGCGGACATCATAGTCAAAGCGTTTCAGAAATGTTACGAAGCATGGAAAACGCGTTGGAATCGTTGTATAGCTGCCCAAGGGGACTACTTTGAAGGGGATGGTAGAGTTGTAGAATAATTTTTAAATATACGGTTTTCATGGAATCAGTCTCATTACTTAATTGTCACACCTCGTAAATAAAAACGGCCCAGTTAAAATAATGCAGAATGCAAAATTAAAACAAGCACCTTCAATATACGAGCACATAAACCCTGAAGAAAAGGCTGCCATAACAAAACTTTTTCAAGATTATCATGACATTTTTCAAATACCGGGAGACAAACTGACTTATGCAAAAGCTTTATCCCATGAGATTCCCTTATTAACCATCCAAGCCCCTATCAATCAGAAGATGTATCGACTGAGTCAGCCCCAAAGGCAGGTTATCAACGAGCAACTTAAAGAAATGTTGGACAGTGACATTGTCCAACCTCGCAAGAGTCCCTGGAGCTCTCCGCTTCTAGTGGTACCCAAAAAGACTGGACCCGATGGAGAGAAAAAATGGCGAGTAGTGGTAGACTTCAGGAAACTGAACGAAAAAACTATTTGAGATGATTTTGCTTTACCCCGAATAGAAGATATTCTGGACCAACTTGGGGCATTCTCGTTATTTTAGTACATTAGATCTAGGCAATGGTTACCACCAGGTACTTGTTCAACGAAAAGACCGGTGTAAAATGGCGTTCAGCACTAATTATAGACACTGAGTTCGAGCGAATGACATTTGGCTTGAAAGGAGCTCCCGCAACATTCCAAAGACTAATGACTAATGCTTCGTTTATCTAGGCGATATTGCGGTCTATGGGAAAAACTTAGAAGACTACGTTAGCAAATTACGAAAAATATTTACCAGACTCAGGGAAAATAATTTAAAACTACAACCAGAAAAGTGCCAATCTTTACGACCCGAAGTTGTGTACTTAGGGCACATTTGTACACAAACAGGAGCCCGCTTAGACTCCGCTAAAAGAAGCTGTGTTCGCGATTTCCCCATACCTACAACAGTTAAAAGGCTTCATTCTTTCTTGGGTTTAGCAAACTATCGCCGCAAATTTATCCCCGATTTTTCTAAAATATCAAAACCACTTACAAATTTACTCCGAAAAGATGTACGCTTCACGTGGACGGAGAAATGTATGGAGGCTTTCCAACGATGAAAAAATTCTTTGATTGAACCACCCTTTTTGGCACACCCCGACCTTAGCAAATCATTTAATCTCTCAACTGACGCAAGTAATGAGGCGTTGGGTGCGGTTTTATCGCAAGGAGAAATAGGGAAGCATCAACCCATAGCATATTCTAACAGAACTCTCAACAAGGCGGAACGCAATTATTCTACCATCGAAAAAGAGCTCCTAGCAATAGTATGGGCTACTAGAAACTTCCGATGCTATTTGCAAGGCCGACGTTTTAAAGTCTATACCGACCATAAGCCCCTTAAAGGAGTTTTCAATGCAAAGGACCCTACAACCCGTTTAGTCAGATTTAATCACAAACTATCAGAATTTGACTATGAGATAGAGTACAAATCTGGTAAATACAATATCAATGTCGATGCTTTAAGTAGAATACAAAAACCCAATCCCAACAATACTATTAAACCCTCCCAAATCGATATTATTATTATGAAAATGAAAATCTTTACCAGTGGAAAAACCACTTGAAAACCAACAAACTCCCGAAGAACGAACCTCAAAATCCATAAACTCTCAAGGAACTGAGCAAGTACCATTATTTTCAGATAACAACCATCATCGAAAACTGGCGAGTGACAACATTTCTGAAAAAAAACTCAACAAACCCTTTACCGATTCAAAATTCTACGACTAATTCGTCTAACATAACCATTCTGCGCACCCCAGAAGAAATTCATGCAATAATATATTTTCATGACTCCCTATTTGGTGGACATCAAGGAGTCACAAAAACATACAAGAAAATTCGGAAACAATATAGATGGAAAAACATGTTAAAGGAAATTAAAACCTAGATAAAAAGGCGCAAAAACTGCCAAACTATGAAAAATTCCCCGGAAAACTGGATGCTCATGGTTATCACAGACATCGCCGAAAAACCTTTCGACAAAATTTATCTAGACATAGTTGACCTCTTATAGAGACACCATCAGGAAACAAATATATTCTGACCTTCCAAGATAACTTGAACAAATTCGTGGATTGGTACGCAATACCTAACACGGAAGCAGAAACAATCGCCAAAATTTTCTTCAACGAAATTGTAACCCGATACAGAATACCAAAACAGGTCGTAACAGACCAAGGAGCCAATTTATTTAAAAGAGTCTGTAAACTTTTGCATATAAAAAAATCCAAACCACAGCCTACCACCCACAATCAAGTGGTGCTTTAGAACGAGCCCATAGGCCCTTGAGTATCTTCGCACTACCGTTGACGATAACCCCAAAAATTGGGACCAGTTTTTAACGTACAGCCGCGTTCGTTTACAATGCCAGCGAACACGACAGCACAAAGCTCACACTTATGGACTGCCTTTATGGGCTTACGGCAGACACCCCTTCTAATCTCAAAAAGAAGCCTATCCCAGTTTCTAACCATGAAACCTACTATTTTCAATTGAGATATAAACTACAGAAAATGTACTCCATAGCACGTAAAAACATATTACACAATAAACTAAAGTCAAAAGCCTACTACGATAACAAGTCCAAACCCATATCTTTTCACATTGGTGATAAAATCTTGCTAAAAAATGAAAATAAAAAACATAAACTGGTACAATTATGGGTAGGTCCATACACAGTCGAACGGGTACCTTCCCCGGTAAATACAGCTATTGCGATAGGGAAGAGGCTGGTTACTGTTCACAATAATTGATTAAAACCATATTTTGAGTAAACGCTACCAACATATTTTCCCCAAATCTCATTAGACATGGACTACTTACGAATTATCTTCCTTCTAACCATTGCCGTGAGAACATCCGATGCAGACATTGTCCCATACACTATTACCCCGATTGACAACACAGGAGTTCTTATTTGAGAACATTGGAAAGCTTCTTCCGTATCACAGTAGCTGGAGCATAATAACCGAAATAAACCTGGGAGAACTAGCAGCACAAATTAATCTGGCTGAACGGGCGGAACATCTATTGCAACTGCTCTGTTTATAAAACAACACAGGATGTAAAACTCAGCTTCACCATATACAAGCCGTTGAAGAAACCCCTAAAACGCCGCACACAAACTCTTCAGGAATCACTGACACCACGGAACGTGAAAACATTCTTTGACGGAATAGAACGACAGATGCATACCCTGTTTGGTACGATGGACGACCAAAATGAAAAAGAACTATACAGTAGATTGGAGCAAGTGGAGAGTGAAGGAGAAGAATTGGTTAAATCGGAAAAACACAAGATAAGCATAGTGAAAACATCATTGGAAGAACTCCATAAACCCCTTGCCAACATCATGACTAGACAACAGAAGCTAGCTACGCAAATCTATAACATGTCTAAAATAACAGATGCTTTAGTATTAGCGGAACACAAAAATATAGTAACGACAACTCTATTGACACAGCTTATTGAAATCGAGTTCAGACAACGCACGCTTATAGAAATTGTATCAGCAACCCAAATTAATACGATCCATCCCCTTCGAATTTCCATCGAAAAGTTACGCAAAATTTATACAAAGCCCGGAAATAAGTGTGCAAATTATTGTGAACAAATTCTTTCACAAGCAGCAGAGCTGCAGGATGAAAGAAAAATTAGTAATAATTATAAAACTACCTCTATTTCATCTACCACTAATGCAACTTCAACAAATCCACACACTTGAAATAACTACCAACAAAACATTTTTCCTTCTTCCCTCGATTGATTTTTCGCATATAGCCAGTAGTATCGCATCACAAAAATCTCTACTATTGAGTCCTGAAAATCTACACACCCTGAAAAACATTAAGCATCCCGAGCCAGGCGATTTATATGTGTCTCAACTTACCACTCCTATAATTCATTCCCCACCAGTGGTTAACGAAATTATAACCTACTCCGAAACCCATGTAAGAGGAAAATTAACTACCCCCTCAGAATCGGCAAGTACATCGCCAACACATTGATAAAACTTAACAAACCACACCGTTGAGTGTATTTTCGAAAAACTGAGACCCCCAATTACGTCCGATGTGACGAAAATTTAACCACGCATAGCCTCCTTGGCAAAGGAATCTTAACCCTCCACTTTCCGTGTACTTTAAATATGAATGAGTTAATCATACCCTATCAGGCAGAAAGTACAAATCATTTTAAAATCAGCAGCCACAGCAGCCACAAGAGTTTCCACAAATTGACCCCCAATTACTCTACCAGCCACAAGAGTTTCCACAAATTGACCCCCAATTACTCTACCTCGATCTATCAAGCTTGACTTACACCCACAGCAACGACTCATTACAACTAGTCTCAGACCATAATAGAAATAAAATTTTCGAAGCAAGTACCCATTCTCTAAATGAAATATATGCACAATTAAACCAAATCAAGTATAACATACAGGCGCCACTAAAAACTATAATCACTTAACCACAACCTCCGTCAGCCTCACTACTCTTTTTCTTTTGATAATCATTGTATATCTGGCGTTTCGATACTTTAAGTATCGTTGAAAAAGGAACTCTGGGAGGGAAATAAATCCTATTATTAGCCTTGATCTCCAGGGATTAAAAACAAAATGTGCTGCATCGGATTTCAAAGTAGTTTCCCAAGATCCAAGACCGTTCCAACTGGACTCCAAAGTTTTGTTACTACTCGAAGTACGCCAGTCAGCAGCAACGAATAAAATCAAGAAACATGTCAAAGAGATGCGCACGTTTACAAGAAAATCCATTTTCTATTTTTGTTTTATTAACAAAGTTGAGTGAATTTTGACTTCTAAGGTATTTTTTATTGTTGTGCTCATTAACACCTACCTCTATAATTTTTTCAGATTTTTCAGATCACAGGTGTCCAATCACGAGGGGCGGTGTGACATAAATTTTACGTGTATTTCCCCTCCCTGTGCGCCCCTCGAAGCAAAAATGTCAGTTTAAGACTTGTTTTTAAAAGTTCTCATTAAAACCTTCCATTTGATACCCATATCGACTACCCTTGATGAATTTTTTTTCGGGGGCCACTCCCCTATATGAGGAGACCACCTTTAAATACTTTATAACATTTTTTGACGTTGTACTTTAAAGAGAGCACCACTTTACACCTACAAACGAAATTTGATGTTGCTAGCTTAAAAGTTTGCGAGAAAAATTGTTGTGACACACGGACGGACAGAGAGGGCGCGATTTTAGTAGGATTTTGTAAAATTGTTTTACAAAACCCTAAAACTAGTGGAAATCTTACCATTTACACAAAAAACTTGTTGTACAGAAAAAAACTCGTAACGTATCGACACTTGCCATCACTCACGACACCCAAACTAATGAGAGGTACGTATTCATTTTCTGACAGTAAAAGCCACTTGCCACAAGTGTTGCGGTAGTCAGCTGGGCGCATGAGGCTACCATATTCGAATTATGATGCCCATGTCGTTTTGTACGTTCATATCTGTTATTTTATACGTGTTTCCCCTACTTTTCTCGACCATAATTAACGTGTGAGGAGGCGCGCTTTGAGCATTTGGCTCACACTAAAGCCTGCTTAAAATTAAGGCAAGCTTAGAGATTTTTTTATCGATATAGAAAACTGCTTTTTGTGGTTCATATTTATGATAAAACACCTTACATATCGAAGGAATTCTCAGAAATTTACCAATGATGCGTAAAAAATGCATTTCAAACCATAACTTGTAACCAACATATAACTTTTAAAGTCCGCCTTCTTAAGGGTTGATCAGTTTTTGAAGGATCGATTTAAGCCAAACAATCTTATGTTTGCCCACCAAAGATTTGAAGAAGGTTACAATTCATAGCTGGTTTCAACAAAGCCAAAAAAATTAACAATTTTTTTTCTCTAAAAGCCGCTTTTCTAGGACCGAGACTTGACATCCTAGGAAGGCTTGAAATATATAAAGATAGAAAAACATACGATAACATTATCAACGAACAATTTATTACCAATTCCGACTTAATTTTCCAAGTACTAGACCACACTTTCTAGCCACAACGGAAACGAGATGAAACAGAACATATGAACACCCAACAATCCAAAAAGCAGAAAGCTAATATCCCCCTACCTGACCTAATTTAGTCCTTATCTGCTTAACCCATCCTACGACTATATAAAGGCATTCCCTTCCACACATCCTTTAGACACTGAAGAGCAAGGCCCGACGCGGATTGAGTAAATCAATTCGATTAAGGACTATGAAACACCACTACTCAGGTCCAATAATCCGAAAGTTTTGATCAAAGCTGCAAATTACAAAAACAATTGCATGATAATCGATTTATTTGAGCGAGAGCCTACAATGAAGCTCTGCTAAACATTTTCTTAAGCCTACTCGTACCCTACTTATTGGTGAATTGTCCGTTAAACTGTAATATTTAATAATATAATATATGTTAATGTAGAATAAGAAATGAATGAGCTGGAAACCTTCAACGTGCCTCTGGACTGGCTAAAAAAAACTAGGTTTTCATTTTCTTCTCCATCTCATTTCCACCTTCTTCGTTCGAATCAAATCTCTTCTACTTTCGGTATAAAATACTCGTTTTAAATAAGATAACATTATTTTTTTCTTCTTCTTCGTAGCACTACAGGCTCTCTGGGGCCTTCCCTTCCTGCAACAAACGCCTCCAACTTTTTCGGTCCATTGACCGCGTCCTCCAATTTCGAAATCCTAGCTGCGAACAACTGTCTTCATCGATGGAATCAGACTAGAATTTCCTCGGTTTCCCCACTGGCCCGCGCTATTCAGTTCTCTCAACGAATAATTTTTTGGATATCCGTTGTTCGGCCATACAATCCATGCGGCTAGCCCATTGCAGCTACCGCAGTCTTACAATGGTTGCGACTTCCGGCTCATCAAAAATTTCATAAAGTTCAGGGTTCTATCGAATTTGCCATTGGTCTTTCGAAGGCGTTCAATATGTTTACGGATGCTTAGGTAAGGGTCCATGTTTCACACGCATAACAAAACACAGGTCTTATCACAGATTTGTATACTTAGAGCTTTGTTTTCTTGTTTATGCAGCCGGTCTTTAAGATTGTCAAAACTGAATGAAATATTTCATTTGCGAGCTGTATTCTTCGGCGTATTTCGTCTCTTTCATTATCGGTTTTCGTTAGTTTAGTCTTTTTTTTTGACTGCGTCCTGAAGTTTATTCTATTCTCATCGATTTGCAGCCCTACTGGTTTTGCTTTACTGTTGAGTTTGAGGAAGAGTTCAACAAAATGTTGATATCGTCCGGATTGGCTACCACTTACAACATGATACCCTCCTTAGATTTCTTTCACCCGAACAGTCTCAACTTCGTTTCTTGTATAATAGGGCGGCCAATTATCTAAATGAACCACTTTGATTTTGGTTCGCAGTTTGTGATAATGCAGCTTTACTTATTGGAACTCAAACTGTTTGCCTTCAGATCGTGTTGGTTTTCCGTTGTTTTTCTTTCACGATGACATACAATCTAGTCAATACTATTCATACGCTAAAATGGTTCTCTCACATATTCAATGATGTTATCTCTGCTTGAGCTCAAATGTTCCCCCAATGGAACTATGAAAGGTGTCTTCCTAGTTCTATAGTGGAGCCCGGTTTCATACGCGCGTGCTCTTGGTGGTGCTGATGCCTATAACGCTGATCTTATCCAATACTTTATCAAAATATTGACCACTGTTTAATTAAACCGCTTGACCATCCCATCGAAGTGTGGGTTGAGCAAGGTTTTTTGGCTTTTATTTATTCTCAATGCGCAATAAGCTAATTGCACTGAACATCTTCCGATCCTGACGAGAATGTAGTTCCATGAAGACCGTATCCCCACCCAATATCAAACTTTTTCTTCTGTAATCGCACAATACTCCTGGTTTTAGATCAACAATACTTTTTGCCAATTTCTTAGGTAGTCGGCGCTGACCATGATGAAGCGATTTCCGTGATTTGATTCTGGAAATGATCCAGGGAACTCGAAAGCTCTTCTTTCAGATATAGCTCTTTCGACGCAGATCCGCATATCTTCCCAAGGCTTTTTTTTTTCATGCATTTATTTTTTTAAAAACCTCCTTTCTCCTAATCACTTCGTCACTCTTTCACTTCGCACCACGTGGCGAATATAGTCTCTTCCGAATTTTTTCACTGTACTTTTTGGCAATGCTAAGCACTGGTATAGGAGAAGCAACCAAAGAGGACTATTCTTAACTTACTTGAATGTCCTTAAATATGATCAACTCTAAGAGAAAAAAAATTGTTGGATGAAAAAACTCTGTTCTTATTAGCTCTCTTCAAGTATAGTGTATATTACACACTATTTCTCTTATGGCACTATGTTGAATAATTTGGACATAAGCTGAATGCACTCCATCCGTTTTCAAGCAGATATTTCCTTATATCTGTCGACATTCAAGCCAGTCTATTTGAGTTTTTAATACGCATAGGAAGATGGTTGTATTTTGCTAAAGCATCAGTGAAAGCATTGTTTTCGATCGGTCTGTTTTGGCGTATGGTATGAAAATCTCGTTGGCACGTCTAACATACGAGCTTTTGTCTTGTACTTTAGCTATTGGCAGCCTTTGGCCCTTTCACCACACTTTCGGCAGCATTATAGCAAGTCTTGCCAAGGGTGCAAAAACGCTCTCTACAATGTCCTCAGAGTTTCAGAGTTGTAAAATACAGTAGATCATCTGGCAGATAGCCTATTATGAAACTTTGTGAGGATTTCAATTATTTTACCCCTCTTTAAAAGGTAGTTTTGTGAGCTGGCTCCTAACTGCATTTTAATAAATTTTTATCGTGATGCAAAGAATCCAATCGATCCCAATAGGCTTTTAGGGGGAGAATTAGCAAATTTCGGCAAATCGATTGCCCTCAATACATTGTATGTGAAATGAGCTGTATGCTCTAAAATTTATTGAAAAGGTGTTCTGCGATGTTTTTTCTTATGATCCATCAATCTTGTGATCTTAAAAAAATGTCAGAAATAATAAAGAAAATAACCGAATGCATAAATAACAGGAGCAGGCAGGAGAGCGCTGTTACCTGAAGGGCTTGGTAGACATTCTAGGGTACAAAATAACTTTTCTGGTGACATGAATTTTGAATCCGTTGAATATACAAGATATCAACCACCTCTTTAGCATTGACTGAAACTTGTCGACTTTTATCATTAAACATCACCAATCTCTATACATCTATACCGCAATCAAGCAGAACTTTTTTAGGCTCAATAACAACAAATACATTTCCAAGGATGGTCTGGGTATGGGACATCCAATTCCTCAACAATGTACCCAAAATTTTCAAAAGATTCAATGTAATATTTTACAGACGATATGTGGATGACTGTTTCATCGTTATTGACTCACAAGAAAATATATATGAATGAAATACACCCGAAGATCAATTTCACTATAGAAAAAGAAACAAACGGAAAACTCAGCTATATGGACCTAACCGTGAAACGCTAATAAACAAAATTAGATTATAAAATATACAGAAAACCAACCACAACTGATCATATCATACACGTAACACCTAACCACCACACACAACATAAACCAGCAGCGTACAGGTCAATGGTGCAAAGACTTCACTCCATCCTCATGACTCCTACTAACTACTACAACGTTCTAAACAACATTTACAGAATAGCTAGTAATAATGAATACAAACAACGTGAAACTGACAAACTAGTTAAACAGTTCAAACAAAGACAGGAACATCAACTGACTGAAACTCATCAGAGCCACCAACAGTGGATTTCGTTAACATAAGAAAGAGCCTTACAAACTATCAAACTTCCTTAGAAACTACAAACTGCATTCAAAACTAACACCAACATCGGAAACAAACAAACCAAAACTGAATGACACATCAATATGCGGAAAACTGCGATATGGTATGCATAGGAAGGACCACACAGAAACTAATGACAACATACAAAGAGCACTTACCATCTTTCTTACACAACAAGGCAGACTCCAATTATGCGACGCACCTACAAAACCACGAACACGAGCCTGACGCTATGACAAACTCTATGAAATTTCGACACAAACAAAGCAAAGGACCGAGACTTTACACCCTAGGAAGGCTTGAAATATATAAACATAGAAAAACAGACGGTGACATTATCAACGAACAACTTATTAGAAATTCCGACGCGATTTTCTCAGTACTAGACCATACTCTCCGACTAAAACGGAAACGTGATTAAACAGAACAAACGGACATCCAACAATCCAAAAAAAACAAAAACGTAACATCCCTCTACCTGATCGAATTTAGCACCTGACCTAATTTAGTACCTGACCTAATTTAGTGTTACCTACTTAACCCAACATACGACTATAAAAAGTCATTCCCTTCAACACATCCTTTAGACACTGAAAATGACTCAAAGTAGTCGAAACGCGCCTGCTGACACAACAATGCAAGGCCCGGCGGCTTTTCAAGAAGAAAAAAACAAATACAAGATATCGTTCAAACACAAAGCAGCCGCCATTTTGTTCCATCTTAAGTAATCAGAAGAAAATTTTAGTGTGTTGATCGATTTGAAATATATATACCATCCACCACCATTGTTGGGAGTTATACTTCTATAAAATTTAAATGGCTATACCTCACTTAATTAATTTGTTAGTAATAACAATGTTTAGTGAATTTTGATTTCTAAGGCACCATGATTTTTTCAAATTTTTGGACTTCAAGGAGTCTAATCGCGAGCGGACGCCAACAAATTTTCCGTAAATTTTGCCTCCTCCCGAGCCACCTGATGTTTAATGTAGCTTTTTTATTTTGGATTCTAAAAGTTATAATCAAGATATTTTATTTGATACCCCACGCGACTACCTTTGATAAAAATATTTATTTTAATAGTCCCTTCGGTATAAGGGGAGACCCCTCTTAAAAATTTTGAAATTTTCGATAAGACCCAAAACTACCACTTCTCTCTACATAAACTTTAAGCTTTGTACAATAGCTGGAATAGTTTTTGAGGAAACTACCTGTAACGCAGGGGTAGACAGACAGGTAAAACGCGAAACTAGAAGGTTATTGTAAAATTCGTTTTACTAAGCCCTAACAATGAAAACTTATAATTAAATATTACTGGTTGAGAAAGTGACAGTTTATGTATAATATCCTATGGACCATAGCATCAATATTTTTTTTGTTTGTTTTTTTTCATTAATAATTTCTTCACTTGTTCGTCATAAAATAAACATTAGATAAAAATATTTAAAAATTTGGAGTTTTGTGCATTGTTTATTACATTGTGCATTGTTCTGATTTTTTCCAGACAAAAAGATGACAAAAATTCTCGTCAGCCAGTTGTACATTAAGTAGTTCTGATTGTTAATACACTGGTTTTCTTATTTTACACCAGTTTCGCTTTATTTTCAAGATGAATGTAATATTTATAAGTTATTGGACATGGGCACCGAGAAATAACGTTTGTGTTATTGTGAGTGTTCCATTTTTGACGTATGATTTTAAAGTTGTAAATATGAAGTCGCTTCAACCGTCAGTTCTAGTTACGCAGTAGTTTGACTCAGCATTTAAAAAAAACTCTGTTATATTTTTTATGTTTTCGAACCACAGTCCGTTTGGGGTCTTCGCTTAAAGATAGTTAGTATCGGTACTCGAGCTCTTTTAATATACAAGCACTCTTTTTTCCAACACCAATCTGCTGTGACATTACATTCTACCTCCATGCTTGCTCGCGCCCATGTTCTAAAGCAGGTGTCTTTCTAGGTGCTTAGTAAGCCAAAAGTAATGCTTCCCTAATTTTGCTTTCGAGCCGTTCAAAAGATATACAGGGTTTTCCAATAAGAGGTGTTATTTTGATATTAAAAGAAAAATACCATTTTTTAATATAAATGATCGGATGTTTATTTAATTATAAAGAGGAAGGTATGCCGTTAATATTGGAAAGCAACATCAGGCAAATGACCACCACGACCACGCTTACAGGATCATATCCTTTTCATGAAATTTTCCATAACCAAATCGCAAACTGGCTGCCCTATGTCCTCGATAGCCTCACGTATTCCATCTTTGAGATCTTGAATCGACGCTGGGCTATCGACTTAGATCTTCTCTTCCACGTGGTCTCAAAGGAAGGAGTCGCAAGGTGTTAAATAACAAGATCTCGGTGGCCAACTTTGATCACCTCTTCGAAAGATAACATGGTCCGGAAAATTTCCCCGTAAAAGATCAATGGTTTCGTTGCTTGTGTGGCACGCAGCGCCGTCTTGTTGAAAGTAAGCGTTGTCCAGATCAAAACCATCCGATTCCGGCCATAAAAAATTATTAATCATCTCTCGATAGCACAATCCATTCACCTTCCAGCCTCATTTTCGAAAAAGTAAGGTCCAATGACTCCGCCGGACCATAAACCGTACCAAACAGTCACACGTTGAGGATAGAGAGGCTTTTCAACAATAGCTCTTGGGTTTTCCGAGCCCCACTTGCGACAATTTTGCTTGTTGACGAAGCCACCGAGGTGGGAATGGGCCTCATCACTCAAGATTTTTCGATGGAATTCCGGATCATTTTCATGCATTTCAAGGACCCAATCAGCAAATACACGACGTTGTTGATGATCGACCGGCTTGAGTTCTTGTGTTAACTGAACTTTATAATCTTTATGCAAAATACGGTGTACTGACATCTGTGGAATGCCTAATTCCAAAGAACGACGAGGAATGGACAAACCTGGGTTTTCTTCAACACTTTCGGCTACAGCAGCAATATTCTCGGCTATTCTTGAGTGACGTGCACGGATTTTATTCTTCACATTACTAAGTTGTCCCAACAGCTCGAATTTTTCCACCAATTTCTGTATTGCGGTCCGACAAGGTGCTTTACGACGACCGAAAAATGTTCGAGTTTTACGAACCGTCTCTGCCAAATTTTCACCATTTTTATAGTGAATTTTAATAATTTCAATGCGTTGTTGAAGCGTGCATCGTTCCATTTTTTTTAATGGCGTAGTTTCTACTTGTCAAATGTCAAAAAATGACAGTTTCAAAAGTGACATCTACCGAAATAGCGAGCTTTTCAAAATAACACCTCTTATTGGAAAACCCTTTACAACTGAAAAAAGTTCGCAGCTCATGTCTTTCATTCCAAGCTGACTGATTTCCCACACTTTTGACTTTTCGAGGATCAGTTCTCACACCAGAAGATAAATGGATAAATAAATAATTCACTTCCTTACCAAGTAAGATGCACTTCTCTGCGTAGACCTTCATGTTGGCAGAAAGAATCCTTTTGAAAAATTTACAAAATTTCACTTTTTGCCAATGGTAGTTTCGATCAGTGACCATTTTGGTCTTTCCTTAGTTTTGGCCTTTGTGACGATTTTGTTCTTTCCTTAGTTTTGGCCTTTGTGTACTCTTGTGGGTTGAAATTTTCTTTGCTGAGTAGTCTCCACACTAACCAATAGACACAGTTTTTATTTGGGGGTTTATCATGATCTTTTTCTTCGTAGAAAAACAGTCCTTCTCGGGTCTTTGTTTCCTGCAACAAGTGATTCTAACTGTCCCGATCCATTGACCGCATCCACCAATTTTGAAATCCGAGCAGCGATGAACTGTCTTCGTTGACCAAATCAGACCAGCATTTCCTCGATTTCCCCACTGGTCGCCGCTCTTCAGTTCTCCCAGCGAATACCTTCTTGGGTCCATATGATTCACATGGCCAGCCCATAGCAGCTTCGCAATCTTAAAATCGTTGAGACCTCCGGTTTGTCAATAATCTTATATAGCTCAGAGTTGTGTCGAATTCGCCATTCGTCTCCATCTAGCTTCGCTCTAGTTCTTCGCCTCAGGACCCGTCTTTCGAAGGCGTTCAATATGTTTGCGGATGCTTGGGTTAGGGTCCATGTTTCATTTGTATACTTGAAGCTTATCATGATACTGCGAATAAGTTCAATATTCCGTGTTTTTACCATGCTGAATGGTTCACAATTTCCATTATTAGTTCCTTTCTTGATTTTGATTCCCACGCTACAGACGTTCAACACGATGATATATGTCCATTTTTTTTGAATCTACTGAGCTTTTTCCTGCGATTTAGCTAAAAAAGGCCGACGAAAGTAAGGGCCGCATATCTACACGGATCAGAGCTCTTTTCAAGATGCTGGCCTCGTTCACCCGTAGCTGTTATTAAAATAGCAGTTCGAATTTGCTACAAAGTTGGTATTTGTGTGCAGCCCAACTTTAGCAATATTTGCTGGCAGTAGCGGGGCAATCAACTTTCGTTGCTACACTTTCAACATATTAGTGCCCTATACACAGGCTAGGGCATCTCTCAGTGTTCTTTTGACTGCAGCCAAAAGTCATTGTCGAAAATTTTCATATTGAAGCGCCTTCATAAATGCTTAGGATCTCGTCCCGAAAATAGGATGGGACAACAACCTTAACTGTTTAAGATTTTGTGTTTGTTGTTGTATTGATTTTCAGTTGAAATCGTTATATCTGTTTCATATAGTATGCTCCAAATCGTATATTTCATACTTGCACATTTTTCAGAAGTGCAAAGTTTGTGTAATTTTGCGCTGGCAGCAGCCTCAAATTGCATTTTAGAGACCCGGGGAGCACTGGCTTTCAAATAAAGGAGCTTTCAAAATTTCAAAGGAATCGATACTGTCTTAGCTTCTTTGGATTGTTTCAGACCGTCTATTTATTTTAAAACTTCTTTAAGAATGAAATGGATATTATGGTTTTATTTTTTTTTATATCGGTCACTTGCTTTTAATTTCTTTTATACTAACTTACAAAACCCTATCGCGACCTGTCTGTGCATTAGTCCGTCTATGTGTCACTATTCTTTTCTCTGAAACCATACCAGCTAGACAACAACCTTGGCAGATGGTTGCTTTTCAAATGTTTGTGCATCAAAAAAATATTTCGAAAGTTCTAAAGGCGAATCCCCCCTTTTAGGACGGGGTCCCTTAAACATAGTGGGCCATGTGAACTGGGATTTGTGGCGCTTTAGCTACAAGCTAGTTTTGTGGAAGCTTGGCACCCTACTTACGCCCTGCATACATGAAGCAGAAAAGATGGACGTGATAGTGCGGGTACTTTTGCGCCCATCCCGTTTTTCGCGCCCATCCCGTCTGTATTAATGGTGTCTACGGCGAAACATCAGTCGAATGCCCACTCTTCATAAAGCTGGAACTAGAAGAGACAGTCCTATCGATAAAAACAAGGAAGGCTCGAGGATCAGACAGCGTCCCAGCTAAGGTGTTGTAGCATATCTTTTACCATTTCACACTTGCATCCAGGATATTCCCGGGACGTTGGAGGATATCCAGGCGAATGGACATCAGCAAGGGCAAGTTCTTCATACCGCCCATTATGTATGCTACACACAGCTGGAAAAGTGCTTGAAGAGCCCATAAAGGGAAGACTCACGGACGCGATTTTTGCTGCTGGTGGCCTATCTTCTCGGCAGTAGGGCTTTAGAGCAAGCGCTCCACTATTGATGCGGTTGCAGCAGTGCTCAGCGCGGTCCAACAGGTGAAAGCACATAGCTGAATCAAGCAACAAGTAGTTCTGTAGGTGAAACTTGATGTTCGGAACACCTTCAAATCCATTAGATAGGTGGATGTTCTGGATATGTTTAAGTGCCAGAAGGACCGGAGCCTGCTTTATGACTCGATGCCGGCCTGACAAAGGATGGAAGTTACATCAGGTGTTGCCCAAGGATTTATCCTTGGTTCAGACTTGTAGAACACATCGTATGATATGCTACTGAGATTAGAGCTGCCGGATCATTCACGTCTGATCGGCTATTCGGATGAATATGCGGAGCTAGTTGCTGGGCGCACCGTCGATTCGCCGGATCCAAGCCGTGAAGAAGGCGACTTCTGATCGGGTACGTATAAAGTTTTCCAATAAGAGGTGTTATATTGATATTAAAAGAAAAATGCCATTTTTTAATATTAATGATCGGATGTTTATTTCATTATAAAGAGGAAGGTATGCCGTTAATAGCCCAAAATAACATCAGGCAAATCATCACTACGACCACGCTTACAGGACCATATCCTTTTCATGAAATTTTCCAAAACCAAATCGCAAAGTGGCTGCCCTATGTCCTCGATAGTGTAATGAATCATGCGACGCCGCTGGCGACTACTACTAACACACTTTGCTGCTAGGTGGCTTGCCATTTCACGTTGGTTGCGACGGGCGCACATCCCACGTCAATTTTGTCGTGGGATGTCAAGAGGAATTGACAGCCACATGGCAGTGAAGTGTGCGCGTAGTGGACGTCACACAAGAAGAGTTTACCTTGAGTTGGCCGGTCGCGATTTAAGATTCGCCGGGTGGTTTAAGATAATTGTAAATTGCACGTTGGAAGTTCGGTTATCTACCTCCAACAACTGAGGAGATTGCTTGGTAACTTCTACCTCGCATTACATCGAAAAAGGAGGGAGTTTTTGCTGAAGAAGGTGGCCCATCAACGACCATCAAAGGAATCAGGTTAGCAGGTTAGTGTCAAAATAATAAATATTAAAAGTCCGATTACAAATGATAACCTCAAAAGATTTTACGGGATCAATTGGATTACGTGGAATGCAACATCAAATACCATCGAATAATTATCATCATTTCAATCAACGCTCGAACTCACCATTCGATGGAAATCATTCACTCAAATACACAAACGATTATCGTAAAGCAGCCATTACATTAAAAAGTAGAAATTTCGATGAAATATAAGTTATATAAGTAACTTAATTGGTAAAGCTCAATTTATTTTCAAAGATCGTGCATACTCGTATGGTCAGCAACGGCTAGATTGTTTGCGTTATTATTTATTTTTTAATTAGATGTTGTTTCGGATGAACTTTATATATTGTAAAATGATTAACGTAAGCAGCAAACAAGATATTGTATTTCCTCCCGGAAGAGTGTAAAGTTAACCGGAAATATTGAAAAGATCAAAAAACGCATGTGTGAATGATCTTATTGCGATTAGCTTTAATTCACTTTGAGAAAATCACAATTCGTTAGCTATTGTATCCATAAAAGTATGAGAAAATTAATCTACGACGAAATCGCTCTTAAAAATGTTGCTTTGCTTCAAGAAATAATTTCTTTCTTTGGTTGATTGGCGCGATTATAAAACTGTGATCTTTTAAGAATGATATATGAAACGGATCAACAGAAGCCACGCCAGAAACAGTAAATAAAAAATTGCTGTTGATTTCTCCGATCCCCATTGAACTTTAAAGAGATGCCCACAAAAAAACAGGATAACGCCACTGAAAAAAATTAGTTGTCGTTCTTATGCTTTTGCCTTTCTTGTAATGCAATCGAAAATGGAAAATTTACTCCGCGCCATTTTTTATTTGGTTTTCATATAAAAACACCTTCCAGCTAATAGAATCTAGTCATTTTTGTTAAATGATCAACAATATATTTGGTTTAGTAACGAATTGAAGCATAAAGTGAAGCATCCCTTTCAAAGACTAAAATCAATATATAAGAATTCATCTCATGGACAATATGATTGCATATTGTTCCATATGATATAAAAAAAATTCCGAATGAATGCCCTTAGAAAACAGAACAATTTCAACTGTTTGATAAGAAAAATTCAAAACGAAATTAAGTGCAAACGTATTCGCTGTGAGTTTTAAATTTTTTGTGAGGCAATTGTACATACTTGAAAAGGTTTTAATCCCTAAATAATTTTAATTTTGCATTCCTTTTTAAACTATTTTATCTAATAATGGTGAGAATATGGGGTGGCGTGTCGAACTCAGAGACAATTATTCGCTGTGAATTGATATTTGCGCCTTCAAACAACCGATAGGAAATCATTTAAGAAGTTGTTTTAAACTAAACAATTTAAACGTGCTTAGTCATGTTTTTAGTTCTATCGTATCTTTTGTAAGTCCTTGATAGTTTGATCTTCAATGAATATGAAACAAATAATTTAAAATATTGGTATCGCGTTTAAAGTTACAGTAGAGATAGAACATTTTAGTTAGTAACTGATATCAAATTGATCAACAATTGAGTTATGAACTGCTCCATTGAAAACATATTCGTTTTAAAAATTTCATATAAACATTCCTACAGTAATATAGTTTAATTTATTAGAAGTTTTTACAACCAATGTAACTAGATATTACGTCTCAAAAAAAAAAAATCGATAAATATTGTTTGTAAGTTCAAGGAAAATCCTAGAAATTGTGTATAAATTTCCCATGAAATTAAAAATTCTATGGTACCATATATGATAAAAAAAAAAAATGGAAAAAAAACCGGAACTGAAACGAACTTGAATAAATTTTTAAGAATTCTGTTAATGTAATGTAAACTTAAATATACATATATTGACTAGAAATTTAATCGATTGAATAAGGTTAAAATTAAATTGTGATAGGATGAAAATGATCAATGAAAATAATAAGCTCAACATGAATTGCTAACTCGAAACACGATTTTCCTTTCCAGTGGTTCTTTCTTTCGGCGGGAAATAGAGTGCAGGGTAAGTATGCCGTCGCGAGGGTAGGGTTTAGGAAAATCCGCTGAGGTCGGTTTCGCGTCGCGCACGGTACGCGGTACCTTTGTTGTTTTGCCTTTTTATTAGCGTAGCTTTCGTCGGGTTGAGTTAGCGTAGCATATTTTTCGGTCGGAAATTCGGGAACGCGAAGTAAAGATTATATTTTTTTGTTCTTGACTGATTGAATGAAGAAATACGGAGTAACGTAAAGTAGGTTTCCTCCCCCTATGGTTTTGTTTTGTGACGCATTTGAAAACGGGCATGTATTGGTGGCTGAAGATTGTAGATGAGCGTAATCCATTCGGAGACCCGCGACCGAAATCCTCTCCGATCTAGCTGGCCGACAAGCAGCCACCGCGTGAATGGATTACGGTGCACGGATTGGTTGACCGGTGGGTACCATCCGTTGGCACTACTCAGACTTAACGTCTAGAACCGATTAGAGGTCGGTTCCTCGTTCGGACGTAGACTTAAATTCATTACAATAGCCTCACGAATTCCATCTTTGACGTCTTGAATCAACGCTGGGCTGTTGGCGTAGACCTTCTCTTTCAAGTGGCCCCAAAGGAAGAAGTCGCAAGGTGTTAAATCAAAAGATCTATTCAAAATAACACCTCTTATTGGAAAACCCTAGAGTTGGTGCTACTGTACGGAGCAAAAATTTAGAGCTGTACCGAAACCGCTTGGCACAGGTACAAAGAATAGGAGCATTGAAGATTGCAAATTCATAGAATTCATAAAATATATTGTTTTTAAGCAAAAGAACAAAGTTGACATAAATTGCGTACCTGATCCCTGATCTGAAACCGTGGCTCAATCGAATGCATGGTGCGACTGACTTCTACCTGACCTAGCTCTTGAGCAGACATGAATGTTTTCAGTTTTACTTGTACAAGATTGATAAGTCGCAGTCCCTCGACTGTAGATTTTGCGCAAGAGAGGAAGACGATACCTACCACTTCTTTTCTTACGTGCGAAAGATGAGACAAGCTGTGCTGGATCTCTACAGGGAAACAAGAGAGCTTTCCTTGGATTGTCCAATCGAGGAGAAGGTTCGGTCGGTTGACAAATAGAATCATGTGGTACATTACGTTCGGGCAGTCCTTACAAATAAAAAGGGCTCACTTGAGCAGCCGAGGACGTCGAGGTTGGGATATCTCTTTTCTAGTAATCCCTTGTTGTGAAATAGTGCTGTGATACTTCTTAATGACGGATATTGTGGTCCGCTTGAAACCCTTCTTGATTTTCATCTGCAAACCCAGTTGGATTCGACTGCAAAATCAAGTCTGCATTTTCGCTTGAATATCTTAGTAGTGGGGAAATCGTATCGTCACATTATATCTTCCCACCTTGCAATGAATTAATAATCAAAATGCATCGTAACGATTGTACTGCAAGAGGAGAAGAAGTACAAATATTTTACAATCGTATACATTTACTTTTATTAACTTTTAAGTTTTTTTCTTATTAAATATTTTTTTTCCGATTCCTTTTCCTTTTTAAATGTTTCTTAAAAGAATTTCTTGGTTTTATCAAATTAAACGCCATCGCTAATTTACCAGCGAGAATAAAATGTTGTGCAATATGTGCAAGAAGGAGCAAATTAAGACCTTAATATTTAATTTGATAGAATTGACAATTCATTTCATCTATATGGAAAAATGAGTAGATTTTAGATTGTCATTGCTTGCATTTACTAATGTCCAGTGAAATTCAGAAATCAGCCATTTTTATCGCCAATACCTTTATTTGGTTGATTTTGAATTTTAATATTTTCTTATTTTAATTTCTCTCCCATTTTTTATAAAAAACTGGAAACACTCTTTGGTACATGATTAAATGCTAATTTGTAAAAATTTGCTTTCGAATGAAATTGAACAATCAAATATGGTCTGTTTTTAGTTTCACACATTTATCATTCCACTACTTGAAAATGAAAACATATTAAAATCATTAAATATAATTACCCATTTAGATATACATTACTTATCAAAAGAACACATTAAATTATATTGAAAATAAAAAATTATGTAAGTTTTCCTTTGTAAATAATTTATTACTATAACTAAAGGTTAACTTGAAGAAACAAAGACGTTTCTATGTTGCTAAGTTTCTTAAGCGCTGTATACTTAATTTTAATGCAGTAATTATTTTTATACTGAACACTGTCAGGTTTAGCGAATTTTATATTGAAAACGTATCGTAAAAATTTTACGAGGCCTGGAGAAACCACTTATAATAGGAGTTAAATTGTAGTATAGTCAAGTTTATTAAAATAACATGGATTGATAAACCTTAATAACGACTTTCCTTTCCAGTGGTTCTTCTTTTCAGCGGGAAATAAGGTGCAGGGTAGGTATGCCGTCGCGAGGGTAGGGTTTGAGAAAATCCGCTGAGGTCGGTTTCGCGTCGCGCGCGGTACGCGGTGCCTTTGTTGTTTTGCCTTTTTATTAGCGTAGCTTTCGTCGGGTTGAGTTAGCGTAGCACATTTTTCGGTACCGCGTCGGAAATTCGGGAACGCGAAGTAAAAATTAGATTTTTGTCCCCGACTGGTTAAATGAAGAAATACGGAGTAACGTAAAGTAGGTTTCCTCTCCGTATGGTTTTGTTTTGTGACGCGTTTGAAAACGGGCATGTATTGGTGGCTGAAGATTGTAGATGAGCGTAATCCATTCGGAGACCCGCGACCGAAACCCTCTCCGATCTAGCTGGCCGACAAGCAACCACCGCGTGAATGGGTTACGGTGCACGGATTGGTTGACCGGTTGGTACCATCCGTTGGCACTTCTCAGACTTAACGTCTCGAACCGATGAGAGGTCGGTTCCTCGTTCGTACGTAGACCTAAAATCATTACACTTTCTTCCTCTCTCGTTTCCCACCAAGAGTTTATCAGTTTACCCTTTTTGTCTGGGAACCGACATCATTACGTTACGCACGACGTTGTCTCTCTTGGTTGGTCATCTACGTGTTTCGTGGTATTGTTGAATGCCTTGAGCACTGATCTCCGCCAATCTACAGCCAGCTCGACAATTGATGTCTACGTAGGCGCTTCTTATTCCCCGAGGCATTCGGATCCGGGTGCATAAACAGTTAACCCGGACGTGGTGGTGGAATTGGATATTATCCCGTCGAGATAACGCGACGTTTGTAGGTCTTAAAGGTTCTTTAACTTAACAGCTACCTGACCTAGATAACACAGTTTGCATTATTGCTTGCTAAAACAAATGAACAGCATAAAAATTTTTCACAAGAGAAATAATGCAATTGGAAAGTCGATCAATACAATTGAATGTGCAATTGTATTGACCAGCAATATTGGGCAAATATTTAATAATTAGGTTATTCTTGAATATTGACTTTTAGGTTCACTGAATTCTATGCTAATTGGAGCTAATGGATCTGGTATTGGCGTTGGAAGTGGTGGCGATGATGATGTCGACATGACCCGCGCAACTTTGCCTATCCACCCAATAGCATGAACTCCGTATTTTGCTGCATTTTTGTACTTTCTTCCCTCAACAGAAGAGTGTAGTTGCTTGGCTCGACATCTTCTTGATGTCTCCCATTATGATCTTGAAGCTCATTCAACCCATAAACGAATGAAATGGCCTTTGCGAACAGCATAGGCTGCAGGTAAAAATGACACTTTCAACAATTTCATGCGATGAAGCACAGGTTCCGAAATTTTCGTTTTAAAGGCGAGCGAGCATTGCAAGACCAAAGTCACTAGTTGCAACACAGAAGTACATCGAATGCACTTACGAATTACATCTCTCATTTCTTTTAAGACCCCTGAGTTTCTCTAGAGTGGTACTAGCCAGAACAAGATTATGATAGAAACGAGGAACTGAGAAGCAACATAAGATGTCTAATCGTTACAGAAGTTTGAGTGGCGCCTTCGTAAGTGGATCAAATTCTACGTTAATCGACCCAATTTCGCTCGTTATTGTCCGACTGATTTGAGATCCAAATATCTATATTCGGAGGTCGGTGACAACTGCTTCAGGTAAGAACAAACCGACAGTTGAAAACTCAGCTGTGTCTTGATCTTATAAGTATTATTTCAACCACCTGGAGCTATCGACAATGCAACGCACTTTGATTCGTTTCGCTATAGCCCCACTAAATTTGCATTTGCTTCAGCAACTCGAAATACGATACCCCTCTTTGTTTCGGAGATCAAAAGGTCATCCGCGAATACCAATAAGTTTACGAACTAACCCGATGCCTCAAATCCCACTTCTAGCCCATACAGTCTGTAACCACCTTCACTAGTGTTCCGTTACACATTCACATGTAGGAAACCTTTTGGCCTTCAGCACTTTTTCAATCGAAAACAAACTGCCGAATTGGGGAGTGTATTTCGCCATGCGTTACAATGCTCACACCTTGATTTGCAACGCTCATATCAAGTTGAACCGGTACAGGTACCTGTTCAGACTTGGCAGCATGATAATGTACCAGATTGCTTCCCGAAGCCCCTTATTTCCCAAATAGCAATGTGCATCTTCTCTTCTATGGCCTCTAAAGGATGACCAGCATAACCGTTTATCCAGAGATGCTAGTTAATAAACCGCTCCCCGCTCTTTTTTGACTTATACAAGGAAGATTCACTAATAATTGTTCATCTAATTGCAATTAATCTGAAAGGAACTACATGTAGTTTTATATCCACTCTTTTCGTGTCATTATTTTTTACTTTATAAAGTTTTATATTAAAGTTCTATCCTAATAAATGCACTTTTTTATCAGACTGAGTCTTTCATTAGAACTCTTTCTTTTCAGGTTCTTATTAATACTTTTTTAATTGTCGCTTTTGCTCTTAGATTAAAAGGTACTCAAGTGAATAATGAAAAACTTTCCCAAACATCGTACTCAACAGTCATTTATGTGGTTAAACATTAATTTTACTACGCGTTTTACTTGTAAGCATGTCTTATATGAAATGTGTACTCAGCTCATTTGAATAATTCAGATTAAATTGTCATTATCGAAAGGTAATTAAAGTGACGAACACATCATCCTGCTCTCAAATTATCATTAATCACCCTTTTGTTCTGAAAATACCAGAACAAAACAATAACAGTAGCTTCCACATCCTGGCTGTTTAACCAGAACTTTGACCTGATCTAGTTTCCCATGGACTGTAATATTAAAAGTTAGAATGAGAAATTCAACTCCATGTATCTCGTTAGTCATCAAAAGACCGTAGTATGAATGATTATATGTATTTGAGGAAAGCAAGGACACGAATTCATTTTCATAGCAAAAATGTCATTGAGCATACAAATGAATGAATACAATGCATTGTTACGTTTAGGTTAGAAAGGATGAGCGTTGAATAGATTTTGTGTAAGCGAAATGTTTTGCCAGGTGTAACCTTGCTCTAATTGCATGACATTTGGGCGTATGAAGAAGAATTCAAATACTAGATGTAGCGTATCCCGTATACGATATTGCTTGCTTTTTCTTTCTAATGATGATTGTTGGTACTGATCATTTGTTTGTTTAGTTTCTATGGTTATGAAATTAAAAAATTATATTACTCTATTAAAAGTGGTACCTAATTCATCGTGCGTACGTGTGTTGTAGCTGGTTTTTCAGCATGTAAATCCGTCCGCACCTATGGTAATCTCGATTTTGGTGCCCTACGCCACTGACGCCGACCAGCCAATCTATATTGCCCACGCCACTGACGTTGACAGGTGGTGAGCGACTTTAAAACTTGAATCGCTGCCACTGAACCGCGACTTGACGTTGTCGAGAAAAACTCGTGGGAAATAAAGCGAAGCGGCCCGGCACTACACTTGTGTGCTACGTCAAATCCGTCTGTCGTGCGTTCGCTCACTGTTTTTTCATGGCGTTTTGACTCATTTTGCGAATATTTCGGCTTTGAATGTTGAAAAAAGTGTTTTATTTTGATAGTTAGTGAGACAAGCGAAAATCAGATACAGTGCCGAAAGGTGGAACCACATTGGAATGGTATCGTCCGGGAGCAATTGATGATGTTGAGGCGATAAATCGTCGACGCTTCTCCCCTGCTGCTGCGTTTCATCAAAGAAAAAAAGGATATAGGCTTTAAAGTTGGGGAAATAGCCACCTGGAAAAGCGCTATGCCAGGTTCGAATAAAAAGGCTAGCCATAATGAAAAAGACTATAAATGAGATAATATAAAAATATACTGGCAATAATTTGAGTGAAAAATTTAATAAAAATATGAATGGCTAGGTTAACCCAGTCTTTCCTTTCCAGCAAAACCATTCCTTTTCAGCAGGATAATATCGGCGAAAGGTGAGTATGTCGCCGAGAGGGTAGGGTTCCAATAATCCGCGAATGATCGGTTTCGCGTTGCAGTCGGTACGCGGTGCCATATTTTGAATTTGCATGTTTTTATTAGAGTAGATTTCTTCGGTTCTGAGTTCGAGTAGAGTATTTCGGACACCGCGTCGGTTATATTCGGTGGCGCGCATTTTTTTCAGCGGTTGTTTTCGTTTCTTTTCTCCGGGATGAAGATATGTAATTTAAAGTAGAGTCGATGGAAATTGTTCGACGCGTTTTAAATCGGGCATTCGAACCGGTGGCTGAGTTTTTTGTATTCCGGGCTTAGTCTGCTCGCATAAGACCCGCGACCGAAAGTCCTCTTCGAACTAGCTAGCTAGCCAGCAGCCACTTCGGAGTAGATTAGGAGTGACCGGCCTTGTCGACCTGCTGGGCACAGCCCGGTGTCAAGTTCCAAGACTCCACGTCTAGAACCGATGAGAGGTCGGTTTAGATTTCCTTCGGGAAATCTCGAACGTACGAGACGTGCTTAAATCATTAAATACCTCCGTCTTAGACGGTCCCTAGCCCGTTTGATAAATGATAAGGGGTCCCCCTGTTTCGCCAGCCCACAACTTCTATATTTCCTCATCCTAAATCCCATGACCAAATAGTAGTAAATGGTCTCGGGCTCGCAAAGTGACACTAAATGCCGAGAAACGCCAGTAACTGCAAATACACCTGCAGCTCTGCTACTAAATCCTATGTACACCTCCTTTGTGATAGTGTAAGAGGGCGAAGGCGAGTCTACCGCGTCTGATAATGAAATCGAAAGTAACAACCATGCCACCATAATGCAAGTTGGGCGACGGGCTAACTGTTTCGAAACCTGCAGCAGAGCTACGGAATCGATTGGACTTACGACAACGACCTCGCAACTAAAAAAAGCACCATGGCATTGGACTTTGGCATATCAGATCACTGAACAACGCTGGCGCTATTAAGGACCTTTTACAACAGGCCACTCAATATAAATTAAAAATTCTGGCAATCCAGGAAACAAACTGGACTGGAAGTGATATTCTTTGTTGTTTAGTTTCCAACAAATGTCTGAGGTTACTTTCATATGGTGGAATGCCTGGCACGAAAACCAAATTGGCAATTCGGCATAAACTCATATTTCTCAATGTGGGTGTTTTATGCTTTGTTCAGTATCACTTCAAACACCTTGCTGATGTTAGGCAGCAATCTAATTGGACGATAGCTTTTAGGGCTTGAAGATTCTTTTCCTTTCTTCAAGATCGGAAATACCTTAGCCTTTTTCCACTGATTTGGGAAATATGAATTGTTCAGCATGTTGTTGAACAATATGCAATAAGTCCTAATAGCAACCTCAGGCAAATGTCGGAGAACTATATTTGGAACATCGTCGATATCACATGATTTCTTGTAGTTTGTCCTGCGAAATATGAGACACAAGTCTTCATAGCTGACAAAATAATCAATAAGATTCAAGCTCGGTATGAGGTCAGATGTTAATGTTTCATTGAAATGAAGAATTGATTCGCCGTTCAGGCTTGATTTGAGGTCGAAAACTTTGGCTTCAACGACCTCTGAAAACATTTGATTCCCTCTCTTAGGGTTTCTTTTGTTTGTGGTAGGGATGTGAATACTATTTATGCACAGAGTGTAGGACTCCCATGCTCGCAAGAAAGCGACTGGACTACCCACCAAACACCTCCCCTGTCAACCGAAGAACCCAGCCTAGAACCGTTTGAAACATTACTTCGGGCCAGGTTTCGTTTTGTTACGCCGTGGGGCGCCTTCAAGCTGGGGAGTCCCTTTCCTAGCGGGAGGGGAGAGGAAATGCCAGAAGAGCGATCCCTCAGCCCCAGCGCCCCCGGCTGCTGTGAGTCCCTTTTATATTTTAGGACTGCCCGAGCATAATGTGCCACCTGGTTCCATTTGTCAACCGATTCGAGTATCACCGCAACTATATTATCCGGGGTGAGCTCTCCCGTCTCCCTGTAGAGTTCCCTTCGCAGCCTGACCCATTTTGTGCGCGCAAAAAATGTGTGACAGGCATTGTCCTCCTCTCCTGGGCAAAACCGACAATCGGGAGACCGTGACGTACCAACCTTGTGCAGGTAAGACTGAAAACACCCATGCCCCCTCAAAAGCTGGGTCAGATAGAAGTCAGTCTCACCATGCCTTCGATTTAGCCATGGTCTCACATCCGGGATGAGGCGCGCAGTCCACCTTCCCTTCGTGCAATTCACCCAAGACTGCTGCCAATCGTTGAGCGAGCGCTGTCTCTCCTCGCGGACAACCATCTCCCTCGCATCCTCGTTTCGGCGCAGGTAAATAGCGCGGCGCTCTCTAGCAAGGAGGGCGACATGTATCACGCCTGCAATCACTCTCACCGCCGAGTCGGAGACTGTTGGATACGAAGATGTAATTCTCAGTGCTCCTCTTCTCTGTACCTGTGCCAAACGTTTTCGGTATACCTCCTTGCTGAGAGCGTCGCCCCATACCTCTGCTCCGTACAGTAGCACTGACCCTACAGCACTCATCAAGAGGCGTCTTCTTGATGGGCTGGGTCCCCCTACGTTGGCCATAAGTCGACTCAGGGCCGATATTCCCGAAGCAGCCTTCTCAGCCGTTGCCCTGATTTGCTCAGAGAAACTCATCTTCGAGTCGATCAGTAGCCCCAGATACTTCACCGCTGGCTTTGATTCGATTTGTATGTCTCCAATACTGATCATCCTTACTCTAGGGATTCTCTTTTTTGTCAAGATGACCACTTCGGTTTTCTCCAGTGCTAAACTGAGCCTGCGAGCAGTCATCCAGTCCCTCACTCAGCGCATTAGCATACCTAGCCTAAGTTGGGCTTGTTCAACGGTGCGTCCAGCGACCAGAGCCACAACATCATCCGCAAAGCTGACCAAGCGCGACTTATCTGGCATCTCAAGTCTCAGTAGCCCATCGTAAGACACGTTCCACAGGTCCGGACCAAGGATAGATCCCTGGGCAACACCCGATGTTATTTCCATCCTTCGTTGGCCCTGTGTCGTGTCGTAGAGCAGGCTTCGGTCCTTTAGGTAGTTCCTCAAAAGCCGCATTAGATATTCTGGAACTTGAAAAGAGTTTTCCAGCGAGTTCAGAATATCCACCCATCTAGCGGAGTTGAAGGCATTCCTGACGTCGAGTGTCACCAACAGGACGATCCGTCGCTTGGTGCGACTATATGCCTCTGCCTTTTGGTCCGCGTTCACCACCTCTGCAATCGCATCAATGGTAGAACGTCCTGCTCTAAAGCCATACTGCCGAGGAGATAGGTCCCCAGCAGCACGAATCGCGTCAGTGAGTCTTCCCTTGATGAGTTTCTCTAGCACTTTCCCAGCCGTGTCTAGCATGCATAACGGGCGGTATGCAGACGGCGATTCGGAATTTCCCTTCCCCTTGCTGATCAGCACGAGCCTCGCCACCTTCCATCGTACCGGGAAAACCCCGTCCCGTAGGCAAGCGTTGAATGTGCTGGGCAGCAAGTCAGGACAATGGTGATAGACGAGCTGCAACACCTCAGCTGGAACACCATCTGGACCTGGAGCCTTCCTCGCTTTCAAGGAGAGGACTGCCTCCTCCAGTTCCAGCTGTATGAAGAGTGGGCACTCTACTGCTGTTTCACCATGGACAGCATCAACACGGACGGGATGGGCGGGAAAGAGTCCCCGCACTATCGCGTCCATCTTTTCCGCGTCATGTATACAAGGCTTCCGTAGGGCACCAAGTTTCCCCATGACCAGCTTGTAGCCAAGCCCCACGGATCCTTGTTCACATTGTCCACTAGGTCTTGCCAGCAGCGAGCCTTGCTACTGTTGATCAGTTTGCGAAGGCATTTCCTGGCCGACTTATATGCTGCCACCTGGTTGCATGCCTTGTCACGGTTCCGCGCCCGTTGAGCCTCACGCCGAAGCTTGTGACACTCCCTCCGCTTTTCAGCGGTTTCAGTAGACCACCAGTACACTGGGGGCTTGCCGTGCCGGGGTCTTCAACGGGGCATAGAAGCGCAGCAAGCAGTCGTAATTATGCTCATAGTAGAGTTCACCACGTCTTGAGCTGCCAGTTCTTCCGTCCCCTCCGAAGCTCCCTGCAGCGGCTCACCTGCTGTGAGAACCTCGACGAACCTCTCGACGTCCATTCTTCCAATGTTCCATCCAGTTGTAGAAGGCCGAGAGCACGGACGTCGGGAGACAGCATCACTTATCTCAAGCAGAATGCACTGGTGATCACTGGCTGAGTAGTCCCCTAATACTCTTCAGTTGTGTATCCTCCGTACTAAGGACTCCGAGGCGAATGTCACGTACGGCATGGTTCCCTCACAGCCAATACGGCGGAAAGTCGGCGTGTTTTCGGAGTTTAGTACGACGAGGGCCGTCCTGGCCGCCATTTCCAGGATTCGTTTTCCCCGCGGATCCGTCTGAGGCATGCCCATTCGATTGCTTCAGCATTGAAGTCGCCCCCAACGAGCACTTTACCCTCTGCGTTCGAGGCAGCGCCCTCCAAAGCATTAAGCTTGGTTTGGAAAGATGATATCGACTCGTTAGGCGTTAGGTACACACTAAAGAAGGTGATTCCTGAGCACCGAACCCACACGAAACCATTCCCCCGTCCACAACTCTCCGCTTGAAAGTCACTGTTCCGAACCCAGATAGCGGCAGTACCAGTTTCATCAGAGTACCATAATGCAGGACTTTTATTATGGTGTTGCTCACTCAGCAGCAAGAAGTCGGCTTTAATGTCCCTTGCAAACTGCTCAAGCAAATTTTGGGCGGTTGAACTGCGTTGTAGGTTTAGCTGCAGGATGCGGGTCATCGAAGCTCTGATTTTGCCTTGGCTAGGGCTTCCTGGAACACCCGGCATTTTCCTGATCGCAAGACATGTCCAAAATCAAGTTTTGGATCAGCATCCTTGCAAAGAATACAGTGTGCCTCCTTCGTACACTCTTTTCTTTTATGTCCCATTTCACCGCATTTGTAACATAGGGAACTCCTATCGGGTCCTTTGCATACTTGTGTGGTGTGACCATAACCAAGGCATTTGAAACATTGAAGAAGCGTTGCTCTTCGCCGTATCCTACAGACAACCCACCCAATTCGTACTTTGCCCTTGTTCAGGAATTGTTCGGCGTCCTTTTCGGTCAAGTCAACTATGGCCACGCGTTGTCCCCTGTTGTTTTCTGGTGTCAGTCTCGCTTTGATCCTTCCCACGCTAGGGAACTCCCTTTTGATGGCCTCTTCTACCTCGGCCAGATCCGTCACGCAGTGAATGTCTTTGCCATCGGCTCGAGCGGGGCTGTAGTTGCGCTTTTGTCGAGGACTTTCTTTACTGCGTCACAGAATGCATCTTTATTGCCGGCCTCTGTTCCGAATTCGACCAGTATGTGGCCCGACCACGTTGGTCGTACTACTTTAATGGTAGTATTGGTGTATTCGGGCCTTACGCTTCCCCTGATGTCCCGCAGTACCTCCGCGTAGGATCGGCCATCTTGGCGCTTTACAAGCAGTGCCTGCTGCCGGGGTCTTCGTCGGGGTCTTCTGCCTCTCTTGCTTTGCATCAGGTCCTTTTTGTAATTGGGAGTCCGTACGAACTTTACTTTCTGGCTTTTTTTGAAGGAGTTTCTTTGCAGCTTTCTTCGCTCCTTTTGTAAGTACTGTCTCGAACCCCTGATCTAGTGCTCCACTCCCTTCAAGTGCCTCTTCCTTCCTTCTTTTATCCCGATCTCCTTCGATTGGGCTAGACGCCATTCTTTTATTGACGTTTAATGGTGGAGCTATCTGCGTGTCGCCTTTAGATTTTGCCCCAAGCGCCTCTTTAGCCTTCTCTTCGTCTTCGGCCCTTAACCAGCTTCTCCGATAGTGCCCTATGCGATCTAGGAGCTCCTCTAGTTCAAGGAGCCCTTCCTTTGCTGCTTTGCTGATTTTTGGGGAGTCGCATGCAGCTTGTATTCTTTTCAGAACATCTCCCGCTTTTCGGAGTAGTCTTTCTTCTTCATATCGCTGGGCCGCAATTGTACCTTGCAACCATCCTTGGGAGAGGTTATCGCGTTCCGTTTCTGAGTGCAGTACTTCCGCCACATTTTCATCTTTGGCGGCGCATTCACGCGATGTCTGGTCACTCGTTGCTTTTAGTGCCGTAATCTCCTCGTTGGCTTCTGGATTTTTCGTTGCAATGGCGGGATTTGCGACCCTTGCATCGGTCGCTTCGGTAACGATCGCAGCAGTGACAATCGAATTATCAGTGCTCTTTAGCTGTATTCTCCGTTTTTCGTCCGTCTTCACTGTCGTTGTGTTAGTCTTCGTTTTTGTCGGTGTTAGTACCGTTCGCGATATACTGTTGACATCGTGGCTGCAACCGCTGGTTGCGTCGTCGTTATTATTCTTTATTTCTTTTTCTGGGTATGTGTGGTCTTTTGATTTTGTTTGCTCCAGTTTTGTTGGGTCCCCCCTCGGAGCCGCTATCTCCGTTCGTGTGTGTAGTCGCCTTTTTGGTCCCATGGTTATCTTTGCAGAGCAGGGAGGCCATGCGAGGGTTGGCACAAGCCCTTATGGGGACAAGTGCTCAGAGCCAGACCAGCGCTAATCGGGAGTCCGTCTCAACCGAACCTACACCACCAACCCAATGGTGCGAATTTCGAACGTACTCCGAGGCCTGCCAAGGTTTTACCGGGACGGAGACGGTATGATAGTTGAATTGGAGCCGTTCACACACGAGTTTCACCTCGGCGCTACTGTGCAAAGCAACTAGGTCCAAACCATCACATCCGGCAGCCCAAAGCGTCATTTCCAGTTCGTTGTCCAAAGCGGTTTAGTAGATGAACCAATTCAAAATGTGTTCAAACCAGGGCAAGTTTCTGCAATCCATCACATATAATCTTATTTCCATTTCAACAATCCATTTCGACACCAGCCTCATCGAGAAGATTTATTTCATAACTAGCGACTCGAAGATTCGATACCTTCACTCGAGACCTCTTAAGGAATAAGTTATTCACACCATCTGGGTCCTATAGGCTAATAGCCCTCAGTTTTTCCCCCTATTGATTGCTGACCTCACTCCCGAAGTATGAACGGATAAGTTGCGGACATTCTTCAGGTGTAATTTCAGCAAATTCAAAGAGGGTTGGTTGTAGTCCAAAAAACACCAATAAATATTGTTGACGCGTGTGAGAAGAAGTCTTTTCAATCTTTTCAACTTTGCGATGGTTGGTGTTTCATATCCTTCTATATTGTTTCGATATTTAATCTTGGGAACTATTTTCTCAATCGTTTCCAACGTCAGCTTCTCTAACTTTGGCAAATAGAGATCTATTTCATCGTTAGTTGGATTCTTGTCATTAGGAACCATTGAGCAAGAGTTGCTATCATCAAAAGGAGGACATTGCTTCTGGTACTCTTGATTAAACTTCTTTTGAAACTTTCCCCAGTCTGTTTTTGAAATTCAACCGATGATTTTCATGTTGAACCGGAATCAGGAAGACATCATCCCTTTGATGATTGATTTCCATTACGATTGCGTTATGGTCGCTATCGTAAGGAAGCACCTGCAGTTTCCGTTGAGGGCTATTACAGCTGAATTCAAGTCTTGCGTCAGCAATGCAGAGGTCCAAATATGAATTTGTCCTAGGGTATGTTGGGAACTCCGACACATATAGGTTGCACATGTATTCAATGTGGTTCCCTGTTGTCTACAATTTCGGAAATACACCTCTTGGATTATTGTTGGCGTTTAGCCATGATGTATGCTTGGCATCCAAGTCAAAATATAATAACTATGCAGCCTGTTCAATTTGAGTATTTCGAACAAGGAATTGAGCTCCTCCTTGAACTTGAGAACATTTTGACCAGCTGCATAGGCAGAGATAACGAAGAGGTTATCCCCACTTGGCAGTAAAATTTTTATGACGGACACTTCAAGAAATTCAAAGTCTTAGAGTTATTTTGGAAACAATAGGGTCTTCTAATCAATATCCCGGTGCCACCTCCCCCATTACCGGTTACCATGTCGTTTCTTACGAATGCAAAATCTTTGAATGCCATGGAGTGCCATGAACTGAGGTGGGTTTTAGTGAGAAGTATGATGTCAGGCTGTTGCTCAACAATACATTCAAGGAGATAGTCACGTCGATGTATAGCAACAATAGAGTTGACGTTGATCGATATGAGGCGAAGCCTATCCATGGGAATGTGACTGGCGGATAAGTTATACCGAGGCATTTGAAAGACCCAAACGTTGAAAAACAAAGTTAATTTTTTAACCTTGTTTGTCGATTCTCTCCGATAAAGAATTAAGTTGCTAGTTAATTTTGAGAAGCAGCTCATTATTGCCACTTGCATTTTTTACATTATTTCCCAGTATTTTTTGCTGGTCCTCTAGCGGCGAGTGCAAATGATACTCCGAGCATGACACAGTGGGAAGGTATATTACGGTGTACTTGTGTTTGCTTTCGAGCAAATTGAACTTTTGCATCTTGATATCGGGAGCATCCTCGATATGATGCTGGGTGATCGAAAACCCCGCAGTTAACTCAGTATAATTTTTCTTTAGGCTTCGTCTGAGCCAACTTGCACTCACCGAGAGCATGAACGTCTTTGCATTTAACGCACCGATAGTGCATGGCACAATTGGCAGCCGAATGTCCAAATCTTTGACACCGGTCACACTGGTTGACTTCTCTTTTCTGGAGGCGTTCCCACCCCACCACTCTAAAATTCAAGTACCTTATTTGTTGAAGGGCACTTGGACTGCTTTTATTTGCAATTTTTACCAGGTAAAGTGGTAAATTCATCCTTCGCAAAGGCTTTGACTGAAATAAATTCAATATCTGGTGCAGCTTTTTTGAGCACCTGAAGAAGATCGACCGTATCTTCTCCGCAGTCCAAACCCTTCAACAAAAAGGTCTGATTCTTCTCTTTTTGGGGTATAGGTGAAGTGTGGAACCTCCCCAGAATTGAGCGCATCTTTGGCTATCTTGAAATCAACCAGTGATTTCTTCGAAATTGGCTAGTTTATTTTCGGCTGCCAATAGCCGAACCATATCTTTTCCGCTTTGCCCGAACACGTTGATTGGGGAAATTTCATCTGTCTTATTGGAAGTTTTTCCAGAGGAACCAGCAGAACTGCGGGCTGGTTTTTTCTCCTTATTTTTATTTTTTAAATACTGAATAAAATTTTCGTCATTATCTTGATTAGAATTACGTCCGAAGTTTTCTTCAATTTCCATATCTTTGGTTAATCCCTCCAGCGCTGCAAAATAGTTTTGACTCCCGTTGGTGCCACCAACACTTAGAACTTCTTCTGGATTTGCTTGTTTTGCACTTTTCTTCGCCATTGTTACCTGTTGCCATTGATTTTGCGGCTGCGTCATTTGAGGCTTCATCCCTTTCTTGAAAAGATCCTTGAGAATACTCTGTGTATTTTCCCATGTTTAGCGCTTCCAGACTATCCTGTGTTTCCATCTTTTCCATTTAAACGCTATTATTTTGTTTGGTGGAGTAAGTTGCTCGCTTCTTCAGTGTCTATTATTTTCTGAGATTACAAGGCCTTTTCGAGGATATTTATACTAACCAAATTCTAATTACCTAACGTCTAATTGCTTAATGTCTAATTGCTTAAGGTCTAATTGCTATTGGGTTTTATTACCTATATATCTTAATATTATTCTTAGCTTAATTATTTAGTTTTTTTTATTATTGCTTAAGGTCTAATTATTATTATTTATTACATGAATAATTTTAATAATTATTATTAGTAGAATAGAAAACAATCTAACACTATTTCACCATATCCAGGAGCCTAGAGTATCCATTTCCTAGATCATCGTTAAGTCTCGTTTCAGTTGGCTGCCACTGAAGAAGGGGAGCAACTTACTCCCGAAATATATATTTGTCGAAAAAACAAAATAATAACGTTTAAATGGAAAATATGGAAACACAGGATAGTCCGGAAGCGCTCAACATGGGAAAATACACAGAGTATAACAGGACAACCGAGTCTGATCCCGTTTTCTACAATTTTCTGAAGATGAAGAAGGCCCAGGGAAGAATGAGCGAGGATATCAAGTTTTTAAAGAAGTGCCTTAAGTTTAAGTTAGAGGATTAGAGCGACGAGCAAGTTACCAGGTGGGGGAAAAAGAAAAGCAGAGATGGAAAGGAATCTGATAAAGGAAGCGAAGCAATCGGAAGTAACACTACAAGCGTACAATTTGCACCTAAAATTAGCAAAAGGTTTGAACGGCACAAAAGGAAGCATGACAGATTTAGAGGATAAAGTACAACGAGCATTTGAGTGCGAGAAAGCGAAGAAGAACAAGATCCTATCAAAGAAGTTCATGTCACTGGTTGGAGGAGAAAATATCGTCAAGAAGGAATTAACTAAAGTTGAAGACATCCCGGATTTTGTGGTCAACATGTCATCAGAAGTCTTCGCCGAGGAGCAATTGAGACTACTAAATACGGGGCTCAATTATGCGGTGAATAGCAATGCGATCCTAAAAGAAGAAATTGTGACAGACATGGAAGCAGCAATAAAGTTTCTACCAAGAGATAAGAAGGAGTTTGTTAGGGAAAGAACGACGAACTTGTTAAAGAAGAAATCAAAGGTCACGAGAAAAGGCAACAAGCAAGAAATGGAGACACTCAATCAGCTAAACCAAAAACCAGTCTTTTATTTACAAGCCGACAAAGAAAACAAAGTAGTTAGAATGGAAAAAGAAAAGTATGACAACCTTGTGTTAGAAAAACTAAATAACGGCGAATATTTTGAATTAAGGAAGGATCCACTTCCTGAAAGTATCAAACGGGTGGGAAGAACCCTAAAGGAGTGAAAAGACAAACTTGAGAGTGAGCAACTCTGTACTTTCAAGAATTAAATGCCAACCAAAGATCCACAAGAAGGAAATGGAGATGAGAGAAATCATAACATCAACAAATGCTCCAACATCAAAATTAGCAAAGTGGCTACTGCAGGAATTTGAACATATGGGGATTTCGACCAACAAATACTCCGTCAAAAACCGAGATGAATTAATTAAAAAGCTTATGAAGTACAATCGTTTACAAAGTGAGGATAAAATGGTGTCTTTTGACGTCAAGGCTCTGTTCCCAAGCGTACCAGTGAAGCAAGCTCTCGCGCTCTTGGAAGATCAACATTTCAAAAGACAGAAGTGGAAGGAAAAAGAAAAGCAAGAAAAATCATAAAGCTGACAACACTGTGCATTTCGGAAAATTATTTCACCTTCAGAGGAAAGTACTACAACCAGAAGTCTGGAGCACCGATGGGTAATCCTCTGTCACCGTTTTTAAGCGAGACTTTTATGTCCTGGATTGAAGAAATACTGGAGCGAGATGGCATAATGCCCAAACTTTGGGTTCCATATGCAGACGATATTTTCGCCATAGTAAATGAAACAAGTTGGGTTAACAGACCTACGCTCATGTCAGAAGGGTTTTGTATTCAATTTTCAAAATGCAGTCACCAGATTGAATAAAGTCAAGAAGCATGTCAATGACGATTTTATTGGAGAAGCTATGAAATTCGAAGCTCATACTATTATTAACAAAGTTGAACGAATTTAGACTTCTGAGGTTTTTGTTATTGTTATACTCATAAATATCTCCCTTGATAATTATTTCAGATGTCCATTCGCGAGGGAGGAAACACATTTTTCATGTATTTCCCCCCTGTGCCCCCCACTGAAGCAAAAACTGACAGTTTAAGAACTGTTTTGAAAAGCTCCCATGAAAACTTATTTCATACTCATATCGGCTACGTTTGATGAATTTTTTTTCAGGGGCCACTCTCCTGTACTGTTATCATCGATTAATAGCCAATTTTTTCGAATCCTAGAGTTGTTACAAAGCCCTTTTGTTAGAAGCTCCCTCCCGCCTCCTTGACTTGTTTCACTTATGAGTATTAATTGTAGGTACTCAGCTTCAGTCATTCATTAAATTGAATCAAGTGTTCAAAGCATGCACCTTAAACGTTGAAGTTGGGAAAAAATAACTCAAAATTATTCAATCTTCACATTTAAAACAGCCACTATTTTGTTTTACGATTACTGATACCACTAGCTGAACTGATTCTCAAAGTTATTCATGACACCTATCATTCCTGAAATTTTCATGCAAATCCTAGCAAAACTGTAGTGTCTGAGTCGGTAAAAAGCGCATGTTGTTCCATAGCCATATGTTGCCATAGTAATACATGCAGCGCATATTGTTCCATAGTAATACAGGAAAATTCAAACCACTATAACTTCGCTAAATATGATGCAATCTTTATGAAACTTGCAGGGTTAATCAATCTTATAAATAGACATCTGTGTACTGAATTTCATTGAATTTAAGGGTACCGTTAAGATTTTATTCAAGAAAACATAAATCATACTATTACTAACAAAGTTGAGTGAAATGCGACTTCTCACGTATTTGTTGTTGTTGTACTCATCAAGGCCTACATTCTTGATTTTTTTCAGATTTTTCGGATGAAGGTGTCCAATCGCGAGGGGGGGACACAAATTTTTCCTGTATTTCCCCTCCCTGTGCGCCCCTCGACGCAAACTTTGCCAAACTAAGACGTGTTTTGAAAAGTTCTCATCAAGACCTTTCATTTGATACCCATATCGGCTACCTTCAATGAAATTTTTTTTTCGGGGGGTCACTCCCCTACATGGGGAGACCCCCCTTAAATACCTTATAAAATTTTTTAGTAGTTGAACTTTGAAAAGATCACCACTTTACACCTACGTACAAAATTTGATGCTTCTAGCTTAAGTAAATTCCGAGAAAAACTGCTGTGACACACGGACGGACGGACGGACGGACGGACGAACAGACAGATAGACGGACAGACGGACAGACAGGACGCGATTTTAGAAGGGTTTTGTAAAATTATTTTACAAAACCCTAAAAGACATAAAGAATTGCTGCCGAAATTAAATAACACCCACAAAAACATCACTTTTACAACTGAGGAAGAAACGAAGAATGAACTACCTTTCCTCGATATGAAAATTGGTTAGCGGAAAATTAGAATTGGACATATACCGAAAAAATACAAGCCCTCAAAAGACCGTACCAAGAACATCAAATCATGCATACTCAAAAAAATGGCATCTTTCCGAGCATAGATACATGGATGCTGTCAGTATCACTAAGTATGGAAAACCGGATGAACGAAAAAAGTTATATCCTAGATGCAGCGAAGAAGAACGGATATGAAGTAGGGATGATCTCAGGTATGATGAAAAAAATTGAACAAAGAAGAGCGCGAGATAGCTTTACTACGCTCTAAGTGCAAAATAGAAGGCAACAACAAAGAGCAGCGGTCGTAAACTCAGAACTAACCGGAGACTTAAGCAGATTACTCAAGCAAGTCAACATCCAGCTAATTTCAAGCAGCCTCCAGTTTCACCTTAAAAGTAGGCTCACAAATGCAAAGGATAGCAAGAAGAAAGATGAGAAGTGCGGTGTATACAAAATTAAATGCAAACACTGTGATAAAGCAAAGATTGGACAAACAAAACGAACGGTTAAAATAAGATTCGAGGAGCACACTAAGGAGGCACAATCGGCGATAAAGCGAGGAACCACGACCAACGTTAAATCTTCAGTAAACACATGTGGGACGACTTAACGGTAGTGAAGGAAGTAAGAAAACTGGACGTGTACGAATCATTGTGGATTATGACGCAGCCAACCGAAATCAGACTCAACGATGACCTAGGAAATGGATACTCTAGGCTCCTGGATATGGTGAAATAACGTTGGATTGTTTTCTTTTGTACTAATAATAATTAAAATTACTCATGTGATAAATAATAATAATTAGACCTTAAGCAATAATAAAATAATAAAAAAAGGCTAAATAATCAAGCTAAGAATAATATTAAGATATAAAAACAATAAAACCCAATAGAAATTAGACATAAGCAATTAGACCTTAGATAATTAGAATTTGCTTAGTATAAATATCCTCGAAAAGGACTTGTAATCTCAGAAAATAATTGACACTGAAGAAGCGAGAAATTTGCTCCCGAAATATATATTTGTCGAAAAAACAAAATAATAGCGTTTAAATGGAAAAGATGGAAACACAGGATCCTTGAGGAACTGTATTTCTAGCCTTAGTTCAACACTTTCTTTTTGCAATTTGGCCATTTTTGATTGTTGGTTGTTATTATTTGCAGCTTTCATCCTCCATTTGCGGAGTTTTCTTCGTTATGTTTTCTATTAAACCGTTCGTGGCAACTAAAAGAAGAAATTTTCGTCGCGTGGTAAGCTCTCTTCCGAAACTTTAACAACTGATCACCCTACAACTTCTTCAAATATTAATTTAAATTTTGATATTCAAAACACTTCTCGTAGCTTCAATCTTTATTATCAAAATGTACGTGGCATGCGAACCAAGCTGGAAGCTACTAAAATTGCTTCTTCCATTTCCGGCGATGATTTCATTTGTTTTACAGAAACCTGGCTAACTCCTGATATCGCCAGCAGTGAAATTTTTCCACTATATGATGTCTACCGAACTGATAGAGATCGTTTGATTTCAGGTAAATCTGACGGTGGTGGTGTACTTATTGCTACTCATAAAGCCTTAGACAGCAAACTCTGCTCTGACTTTTCACCGTCTCTTCCAGTAGAATGCATCACTGTCTTAATCAATATTTCTCAAGCCGTGAGTTTAGTATTGCTTTGCGTGTATATCCCTTGCAATGCTCCTTTCCGCGTTTACAACCGCTTTTTCTCTGAATTATGTTCGTATTTATGTAGCATCAACCCTCTATACAATATTTTAATCTGTCTTGACTTTAACATGCCTTGCCTACGGTGGGGCTCAAGCTCTCATACCCTCTCATCCTTCAATGATATCTCTATCCGGTTTTCTTCTTTTTTATCGCTTTGCTCCCTTTCGCAATTAAATATAATCCCAAACGCAAACAATCAACTTCTCGATTTCATCCTTACTACGAATCCTTCCGCTATCTCCTCGAGCACAAACTCCCCCTCCGAATATGTAAAACCTGATCCCCATCATCCTCCGCTTGAGGTTCGTTTATCTTTTCTTGCACATTCGTCCAAACGCATTCCTTTCTCCCCAAGATTTAATTTCCGCAAAGCCAACTATGCAGCCATTCAGCTCGAGGTGGATAGTATTGACTGGAATTCAATGCTACAGAAGCTAGATGTCAATTCAGCGCTTTCAACTTTCTATGAGAATCTCAGTAGCATAATTGCAAACCATGTACTTATCTGCCGATTCCTTCGGAAACAGAGCCCCAGCTGATTTTCCGCTGAAGTCTCAGACGCTCTCTATTTGAAGGACCAGGCGTGCAAAAAACTTCATTATTCCAACTCTAACACCGACCTCACCAACTTCCGACTACTTCGTAAGGAAGCCAAAAAACCGGTTAAGAACGCAATGCGATCTTATTATTATACGATTGAAACATCACTGCAATCTAATAGTCCTAAGCCCTTTTGGACATACATAGATTCTCTGAAAACAACATCCCATATTCCTAATATCTTCTCATGGCGTAATTGCCAAGCTTCTGATGGGCAAGCTATCTGTGACCTTTTCGCTCAATTTTTTCCCTCCACATTTAAGGTTTCGAACCCCACTATGTACTCTTCGTGTCTTTCTCCTTCTCCATCGGAAATTGAAAACGTGCTGCTTACCTTTGACATTAACGGTGGTCCGGGTCCTGATGGAATACCAAATCTGTTCGTTAAGTCATTATCTTCTTCATTATCTACCCCACTTTCAATTATTTTCAATATTAGCCTTTCTTCCTCCTGCTTCCCTGACGTCTGGAAGCATGCTAACATCTTTCCGATCCATAAGTCCGGAGATTGAAGTGAAATCTCTAACTATCGTCCGATTTCTTTGCTGTCTTGTTTTGGCTAGCTCCTTGTGGGAATTGTACATAACAGAATGTACGATGATATCAGTATCCTGTTTGCAAATGAACAACATGGCTTCATTAAAGGTCGTTCGACAGTAACTAATTTGTTAGAACTTACGAATACCATCTCTCTTGCTTTCGATAAGAGTCAACAAGTCGATGTCATACACACCGATTTTGCTAAAGCCTTTGACAGTGTTGATCATGGCCTTTTGGCCAACAAACTCCGATCGTTCCGCGTTTCCGACTCTATCCTCTCTTGGATCTTATCCTTCTTATCCCATCGCTCCTGCACCGTTATATGGAATAATTTGTTTTTCGTCGGACTCTAGCCCAAAATCTGGTGTTCCTCAAGGATCAATTTTAGGCCCTTTGCTATTCAACATTTTCATTAATGATCTTCCCCAATGCCTGTCCTCTAATTGTCTTCTTTACGCTGATGATTTAAAAATTTATCGCCCCATTTACTCCAGCAAAGACTGCTTATACCTCCGAAATGATCTTGACAATCTCCAAAATTGGTGTCAAGGTAATTTACTTCCTCTTAACATTTCTAAATGTTGTCACATGAGATTCACCAACAAAATTCATCCAGGTTTATATGAATACCAGATTGATGGATCGGTGCTCGCACTTGTGGACAAATTTAAAGATTTGGGAGTAGTATTTGACCCAGGTTTGAAATTATAATCCATGTTTCATGCATAACCACTAGAGCTTCACGTGTCGCTGGTTTTATTTTACGATCCTCTTGCAAGTCTTTTAGCATTTCAACCAGCGTCCATCTCTTTGTATTCTAGCCCGGTCAATCCTTGAGTATGCCTCCCAAGTATGGTCTCCTCACTATACCAATCTATCGGATGCTGTTGAAACTGTACAGCGTAAATTCACACGATCTCTATTCTACAAATATAACCTCACTTACACCTCCTACAATGAGCGCTTACAGATCCTAAACATTCCATCACTCAAAAATAGGAGAGAATTCTTAGACCTGTGCTGCTTGTTTAAATAATATTACGGTATTCTTTCATCCAACCTTTGTGAAAGGCTTTATATACGTCCCACTTCAAGAACACGTTTAACTGACATATTCTTTGTGCCCTTTGCTCGTACCGATATTTATTTTTATTCATTTTTAGTACGCTTATCACGTCGTTACAATGAGCTCCAGCTGCGTCCTCTGCCACATTCCTTAACCGCTTTTAAAAGCATATTGCATAATATTCTGCTTAGCTTTCAATAGTTTATTAGTATTGTATATTCTTGTTCTTTTTTTCTTAATATAACTTTGTATATTCGCATGTATTATATTATATTATTTTTCATTACCTATTTTATAATTGGGTTCACGGATCTGTAAAATAGTGTAAATAAAAAAATAAAATAAAAAATAAATATTGGTGATTATCGTCAGTTTCGTATTCGTCGTTTCCCCAGGTTGCTCCAACAGTGGGAAGCCGTCGGGCTCCTCCATACCAGCGGCCCTGAAGTTTTCTTTGGTTTTTAGCTTTTTTTTTTTTTTTTTTAATTTCCTCCATTCCCTACCACTCTCTCCATCACTCTTTCTTCGTCGCACAACGCTCGTGCGATCTGCATTCACATTACGTCGCTTGGTCCTTTGTGCCACCCAGACAATGTTTAACACATCGGTATAAGGGGGCACACAATATAATGTGAACTAGTCCTTTTCGTGAACATCTAGTCCAAAAAAATCATGATCAGCTCTCAGAGATAAAAAAATTCAATATCATACGATGCATTCAAAAAAAACTCTGAGTAACTGTCACTTCAGTATCTCGCCGATAGGGTCAAAAAGAACGCCCTGATACTGGGCTCATAAAAGCAGAATTACAGGTCCACGCTTCAATCAGTACTCATTAAATGCTCCCTTAGTCTTTTCTTAAATACCAAAAGTGAGTTTGCTTCCTTAACAATTTCTGGTAGATGGTTATATATACGCAGAGCATCATTCGTTGCATCGTTCTTTAGTCGATCCGTTCTGGCAAAAGGTATTACGAATTGATTTGCATTCCTCGCATTATATGGGTTGATCTGTGATACCTTAATTAATGGCGCTCGTTCCGATCCATTAGTTTTTAAATTTCTGTAGATAAACTTCGCTTTCTCCATAATAATAATTTGACTAAAGGTTAATGATTTTGCCAATTGGTAAACCAAACTAGTTTGAGTAAGCATTGGCAGCTTCAGAATGTTTTTATACGCTTTGGTCAGCAGCCTGGATATACTGTTTAAATGTTGCTTCGCTGATTGACTCCAAATAAGTACTCCATAATGCAATTTCGCCAGGACAAACGCATTTAGAACAAGTTTCTTGATGTGCATTGGAAAATCCTCATACCTTCTTAACAGTCCTATTATTGGGGCTAATTGCCTTCTTAAGCTATTTATGTGTGGTAACCAGGTCATACGATGGTCTATGATAAGACCAAGATATTTCATTTCTAGCACTCTTTGCAATTTTTCGCCGCTAATATTTAGTTCGACATCTATGTCTCCTTTGTTTTGTCTTTGATGTGTTCAATACTAGTTTGTTTCCAATTAACCACTGATGGAATTTTCCTAGATCGTCGTTGATAGTGTTCTCAATGGCAGTTTTGTCTCGTACTGAATAAAGTAGAACTGTGTCATCAGCATATAATGTGTGATATCCCGTCAGCCCACATGTATTTAGATTATTTGTATATAGCAGGAACAAAGTTGGGCCAAGTATTGAGCCTTGGGGAACTCCTGTTTCCGTAGGTGCATGGTCGCTCAGGACATTGTTGATTAAAGTTCTCTGCGATCTTCCCTCCAAGTAACTCTTAAACAACTGCTTAGGACTCCCCTGAATACCATACGATCCAAGTTTACGAAGCAAGAGATCATGATCAACTGTATCAAATGCTTTTTTCAAATCCACAAAAATTGCGATGACATAATCACCTCTGTCAAGTCCTAGATTGATGAAACGTGTGACAGAATGTAGGGCATCCAAAGTACTCTTGTTCTTTTGAAACCCAAACTGATGTTGGCTTATGATAGAGTTTTCAACTAAGAATGATGTTAATCGATTGTTTAGTATTTTTTCAAATATCTTACTAAATCCCGTCAGCAGCGCAATCGGGCGATAGTTATTCGGGTCAAGATGATCACCACCCTTAAATATAGGAACTATTTTTGCAAGTTTTTCTTCTTCCGGAAAAGTCCCATTCCTAATATGCACGTTTATAAAATTTGCCATAATCTGGGCTATGTCCTCCTTAATTATACTAATCTCATTCATCGTGATGCTATCAATGCCTGGCGCCGTATTCTTTTTCAATTCATTGATTACATTTAAGACTTCCCTTTTATTTGTTTGATGAATGTGAAAGATGGAATTTATTGCGATATTTGTATTATTTACATTGCCTGCTGAACTGGCAACGATTTCTTTAGTGATTCTTCCACCAATTGTTGAAAAAAAATTATTCAATGAGTTCGCCGCGTCACGTGGACACGATGTGTTAGAGGGCCCATCAGGATTCAGTTGAAAGTTTTGTGATATACCCTGGGTTGAAGAGTTATCCTTTACCTCATTTATTATTTTCCATATTTCGCGGGAGTTGTCAGCCGCTGTTTCCATTCTTCTTGAGAAATATAAGAATTTAGCCTCTTTCACCAGTCGTTTCGATTCTTTTTTCGCTTGCATATACAGAAACTTGAAAGCCTGGTTTCCACTGTTCTTCCTGTAGTCCATGTATGCCTTCCTTTTTTTAATACTTGCATCAATTACTTTTTTCGTATACTTCGATTGGTTTCTTTACCAATCGAAGTAAAATAATATTCGATAGAAATTGTATGAGTCGATTACTTCGACAATATAGGCTTTTTCCGATAAAAATTAACTTCGGCCTGATGTTTTTAAAATATTTATTTAATTTTTGAAAACTTTTGACAGGAGCGATTTAAAATACATCGATAAGCAAAGACTGCTCCGGAAACGGCCCTAGTTTTGAGGAAACTGCGAGTCGACGACAGCGATACCACCTCAGCATTAAGGAAGAAAACCTTTGAAATATACGATCGATTATCGCATCCTAGTGAAAGCGTTACAATAAATTTGATATGTCGAAAGTATGTTTGGCCCAGCATGTTAAAAGACATTCTCGAATGGACGCGTACATGTCTCTCATGCCAAAAGGGCAAAGTTGGAAAATATGCGTTCCTTTGTTGTGTCTCTCTTCCTTTGACTGCTATCGAAGACGCGTCTTGTTATTTACTTATACGCAATCTTTTTGTTAATAAAAACTATGTTATTAAACTAGAAGTTTCTAATTGATACGCGTATGCGGTGAATACCCATTTAGCCACTAAATTTTACATTCCTAGCTTACTAGTATGTAGTTTGTGAGAAAACTTGCTGTACCGACTGACTGCTGTAATCCAAGAAGCGGCTAAGTGCATTAAAACAAATGCACAGAAAATAAAAAATGCAATTTTATACTCTTAAGAATGAAGCTTTCTTTAACTAGAACGCATCATGATTCCCAAATGTTTATACTTCCTAAAGCAGAAATGTAGTTTACATTAGTCAAATTAAACACTGATTCGCTATTATGTAGCAATTCAATTTTTGAAGCTTGTTTTGATTGGAATACTATTTTTAAAAATGATTTTTTTCCAATTTTTCTCTAGACATTCTTGCCGCTTAGTAATTACCAATAATCTAATAACAATTTGTCATTTTCAGTTGCCCATGGCCTCGAATCGATCAAGCAGAAGCTTCAAGCTGCAAAGAAACGCTGATCAGCACCCCTGGCCCGACTGTGAACAAATTTTCCCACCATTACTATGTCAGCATTTGAAATTGGTTTTGTTTATTGTTTTATCTGCGAACTAACTTTATTGCCAGACCAACTTATAAATAGATCCATTTCGAAGAACATCATTATCGGAAACATCTGCGACAGGGTCGGCTGGCAGCAGGCCGACTTTCATCAGGTTGCCGTTGGCGCGGGCGAACCGCCAACGCAGCCGCGTCGGCTTCGGCTCGGAAGTCTTAATTTTATCTTATCAACAGTGGCTTTATCTGGCGAACACAGAAAACTTAAATAGTCTACAACTTACTTCGTACAAGCAGTCCTTCGTACTCTCTGGGCTTGCGAGCTTCATATTTGTGCGACATTCTCGAACCACCAAATCACCAACCACCGAACGAACACTCGCGGACGTCACGTCTTCGCTACGGCCAGACACTATCACTATTCTACCGCTTTTCCGGATAACTTAATCGCTACGACCTGCAGCTCGTTTACGCGAATTTATGGTTTTGTAGAATTGTTTCTGTCTTTTAAAACTTTTCGATAAATCTCTAGCTAAATACATAACCTAAAATCCGTGGGAAAGTGACACACAACTGGAGCAATTGCAATTCAAGCGCCTCAGCCCGTTCGGCAGGAGTAAAAATAAGTTCAATGCTAAAATATAATTTGGGTGACGGTTTTCGCGCGGTCAAATCAATGACGTGCTAAGTATTGATAAAAGAAAAATCTATCTTAAGATTTCACTTCGTCACTTCCCAAAAAAGTAAACAGACTTTTATCTAATAAGAACAGACGCAAGACAGCTGTCACATGAGTGCACTTTACAGCTGCTTACTGACAACTAGTTTTTCACCACTCTACTCAATTTGTCAATTGCGGACAAGAGAGGGCAATGCTAGTCTATGACGTAATGAAAGCCGTTGAGATATTAGGTTGGTAACGTATTCGATCGAAATAACCTTCCAGCCGCACAAAAAATCCGAGCAATTCTTATATGGACTATTGTTTACTCATATGCTAATCAATGTTATGCGTGTTGAGTCTTCAACAAAAATAATCGGTAGCTGCAAGCCAAATCTAGGGGCAACAACTTTGTAATAAGATATTCCCAAGACGATAGAAGGTGGACATTTTATGTCGCAAGGCAGCATAATTGTAGTAATTGTAAATTTAATGACGGCAAATGTTTATTTCATGTATTTTTCATCGAAATTAATCAATTTTTGATTGAAAGTTGAGCATCTTTGCCGCTATAACAAAGATTTGGTACATATTATAGCACTATTACTAAAAGGCAAAATAATGAATTTCCCAAAATTTCCATTAAACCTTAACGCGAAAATGACAATCACCTAGCTTCAAAAGATATTTATGCCATTTGAGTGGACTAGATTTAATAAAATATGCTAAATCTGGGCGGTTATTCGAAAAGTTCTTAATTTTCGAGAAAATAAAGAACATTTTCATAAAAATTTATAGTTAAAATGTTATCTGTAAACCGTCTCCATATGTCAACCTAATACAGGAGCTGTAGGGCTACACTCTGCTGCAAATATGCCTGACAAGCAATGCACATAAACGCAGGAGGAAATCCATTTCTTTTCTAGCTGATTACGAACAAAAGCAGACGAGCAGGTCAATGAGATTCAATAAACGTGAATAAATTACCTGTCAAAACGACTCGTCGTATTCGCATTTTTTTAATTGTATTTCCCTGTAACGTCACTAATAAATACAGAAGTTGTACTTTCTGCGTCGTTGGACTACGTGCGTGCACAAAACGCTACATAAATAGTGCCTCTTTGCTGAGTTTCTACAAAAAGACATGCTTCTAAAGAATTCAGGGACGGCGAGAATTCTTTTACAAGGAAAGACGTTGTTACTACTACCCTTCTTGTTGGGATGGCAGCATCGATCATGGCAGAAGAGGACTTGTCACTTGTCATCGAGGAGTCGTAGAGTCAAGTCTAAGCTCACGGAGCTTATGTTGTAATATATATTATATTGTCGCGTGTTTTCCGGTTCGCGGCCAATAATTTTAATGTTCCGGGAAAGTGAAAACGCAATGTCTTTTAATTTAAGATAAAAGAATTTATTTAATTACGAAAATGCACAATAAACAATTTAACACTTTCACTAATTTTAATTTTCACTATGAAAATCATCTAACACTTGTCCATAAATTTCTTATCGCAATTGTCTTCTAAATCACTTCACTATTACGAAACACACTATCGCAGTTCTTATCACGGTCGAATGAATGATGATCCCCCCATTCATTCAGCTCGCCTTTATATAGGGTCTCTACCTATTCACCCATTTCTCGTTTATTGGCGAATGTTCTACCGAGAGGTACCTGGTAGGTTCGAGCAAGTTCATGAATGGAGTGACGTCACTTGCAGATGTTGATCATGCTTGTTGGGTTCTCGTGGTTTCGAGTGAATTCGTGTTCTTCATTGTTGTGAAAACAATTGCCACAGTAGCTCGCAGAATTATTTGTACATGTAACAGTGCCCCCACCTCAGTTCTTTTCGCCCCGAAAAGATGTGTCGCCAGTTGTAGTCAATTCTCCCTGGATGTAATATGGAGCAAGACGGTCCAGATGCACGATTTTCATTTTGGCTCTCGGTTTACGGTGTTCCTGTATGCGATATACGACGTCGTTGATTCGCTTTGTGACTCGGTATGGTCCCTCCCAGTTATGTTGCAACTTTGGAGACCTACCCTTTCGCCGTTGCGGGTTATATAGCCACACCAAGTCATCTTGCTGGAAGCCAGTAGAATTTGCCTTTAGATCATACCTGGTCTTCATGCGGTCAGTAGCCGATTCGAGGTGTTTTCGCACTGTCCGATGTATCTGGTTCAACCGTTGTCTTAGATCACTTGCGTACTCCGAGATCGTTTGGGGTTTCTCGGGGGGTGTTCCAAACTTTATATCAGCTGGCAGACGAATAGTCTTTCCAAAAATGACTTTGGCTGGGGCTTGGCCCGTCGATGCATGCTCGGCAGCTCTGTACGCCATCAAAAATAGTGGGATATGTCGGTCTCAGTCCCTTTGGTTCTCGTCAACCATCTTGGCAAGGTGTTTATTGAGCGTGCCGTTGAAACGTTCGACCATTCCATCGGATTGGGGATGCAGCGGTGTTGTCCTCGTTTTCCGTATCCCGAGCAGCTCGCACATTTCGCCAAAAACTAGTGACTCAAAGTTTCGGCCTTGATCCGAATGTAGTTCGCAAGGCACACCGTACCTACTGACCCAATTTAACACTAGCTGTTCGGCTACAGTAGTTGCTTCCTGGTTGGGAATGGGGTAGACCTCGGGCCACTTGCTGAAATAATCAGCTACAACGAGCGTGTATCGATTTCCCCATTCAGATTCAGGAAAGGGTCCAGCGATGTCAACAGCAATCTTTTCAAACGGTACCCCCACGTTATAGGTTTGCATTTGTCCTCTCAGTCGTCGTTTTGGACCTTTGACGGAAGCGCAAATTGTGCATCTGCGACACCAGTCCTCTACGTCTTCTCGAGCGTGGAGCCAGTAGAACCTTTCCCGCAATTTCGCTAAGGTCTTGTTAACACCAAGATGGCCTCCCGAGGATCCTTCATGCATTTCCTTTACCACATCGTGGATTCGGCTTTTGGGTAGTATAGTTTGCATCCTATAGAAGCTGCCATCCGCCGTTTCCCGTTTCCGCTTGAGTACACAACCCTCCACCTGAAGGGAGTTCCATTGTGCCCAATAGCTTTTCAGGGTTGCGCCATGCGTTGAAACGTCCTTCCACTCAGGTCGCCCAGTCGTCTCCTTCCATACGAGCAATGGTCCGATGTCTTCATCGGCTAGCTGGGCATTTCGAATCTCCTCCGATGACCAACCTTCATCGAATTCGGCCGTTATTAGTCGCAAATCAACAGGCGGTTCCTTTTCTTCAATCCGTCGGCAATACTTGCAGTTAGCTGGACATGGGCGACGAGATAGGGCGTCAGCATTTCCATGAGCTCCGCCCTTTCGATGAACAATTTCGTAGTCGTATGACTTCAATCTTTCGATCCATCTCGCAACTTGTCCCTCGGGGTTTTTGAAGTTAAGTAGCCATCTCAGCGATGCATGGTCCGTTCGAAGAACAAATTTCTGGCCATATAGGTATTTGTGGAACTGCTTGGTGGCCTCTATTATAGCCAATAGCTCCTTCCTGGTCACACAGTAGTTCCTCTCACTTTTTGAAAGAACTCGACTGTAATACGAGAGGACTCTTTCTTCGCCATTGATCTGCTGGGAGAGTACAGCTCCAATACCGCCGTTGCTTGCATCAGTGTCAACTACAAACATTTGTCCGGGTTTCGGATACGCCAGCACGGGTGATTCATACAGCTTTTCCTTCAGGGTCTCAAAGGCTGTCTGGCATTGTTCGTTCCAGACATACGGACGATTTTTTTCGGTTAGCTGATGGAGACACTTAGCTATTTTGGCAAAGTCTTTGACGAATCTTCGATAGTAGGTTGCCAGACCCAGGAAACTTCGTAGTTGGCGGTTGTTGTTTGGTGTTGGCCAGCTTTTCACGGCTTCAATCTTCTCAGGGTCTGTTTTGACCCCTTCTGCTGATACGACGTGTCCCAGGTATTTTACTTCAGCTGCGAAAAGGGTACACTTATCGGGACTAAGTTTCAAATTTGCCAGTCGTAGCCTGGAGAAAACCTCTTCTAAGTTCCGCAAATGCTCTTTGAACGTTCTCCCGATGACAATGATGTCATCTAGGTACACCAAGCAGGTTTTCCAGGTTAGACCACGTAGCACGTATTCCATCAAGCGTTCGAAAGTGGCTGGAGCATTGCAAAGCCCAAACGGCATCACCACAAATTGCCACAATCCGGTCCCAACTGAAAATGCGGTCTTCTCTCGGTTCTTCTTGTCGATTTCTACCTGCCAGTAGCCACTCTTGAGATCGAGTGTAGAAAACCATTTTGCGTCGGCTAAAGTGTCCATGATGTCATCGATGCGTGGGAGCGGGTAACTATCTTTCTTAGTGACGTCGTTAAGCTGCCTATAGTCGACACAAAAACGAGTGCTACCATCCTTTTTCTTTACTAGAACTACAGGCGCGGCCCATGGACTGACAGAAGGTTCAATAACGCCTTGTTTTTCCATGTCCGAGATCAGCGCGCTCACTTCTCCTTGTTTGGCTATAGGGAGGTGTCTGGGTGCTTGTCGAATCGGCTTGGCTCCCTGTGTATCTATGACGTGAGTTACCAGACTCGTTCGGCCTTGGTCATCCGGGCTTGTTGAGAAGATGTCACTGTACTTGGTGACCAGATCAGAGGCTCGTTTGAATAGCTGCACTGGCAATTTGACCTGCTTCAATATTGCAGACGTTGATTCCCGGGCTTTGTCTGTGTCTTGCCTCCTTTTCCAATGATGGTCGTGAGTAGCTTCTAAAGAGGTGATGGTGGAAACAGGCTGGCAGCTGCCGATGACTTCTCCCGCTTTAATGCTCGTGGTTGAATCTGCGGTGTTAAGGACTCTAACCGGCACATATCCGTTCCTTAAAGATCTTACAAGGCTTCGTCCTACAATCAAACTGCGCAATGCGGACGTCTTCGTTGGCTCTATCAGATAAGATCGGTGGTCTCCAGAATCACCATCAAGCTTGGCCCATACAATGCTTTCGGAAGAATTCGGTACATCAGTGTCAGTGCACACCACTACATTCATCTTGGGAATTTGGACGCTGGGATCCTCCATCAGTACTTCGACATTCGACATTCTGGTCGCAGAAAATCCATTCCGAGAATGCAGTCATCCATAATATTCGCAACCAGAAAATTGTGTCGGAACACAAGGTCTCCCAACTGTATCTGGAGGTTGGCCTCTCCATGAACAGGTGCAGTTTCTCCCGTAGCTGTCCGTAGTGAGAAAATTTGGCCCTTGTGAAGTTGTTGCTGTCTAACTAGGTCTTGTCGGATAATAGATCGGGTTGCACCAGTGTCGATTGTTATGGTGCAGTTTTCTCCGTTAACTTGACCCGGAAGGCATAAGTCCGCTTCTCCACGATGTAGTCTTGATACGGTGATGGTGGTGCTGGGGACGTCGATCCTCCTAGCCAACCTCTGCCCCACGAAGTTGGCTCTTACATGTTTCCCGACCCCTCTGTTTGAAGGGCTTCCATTCTGGGCTCCTGACTCGGTCTGGATCTCCTTCTAGCTGCACACCCTGGACAATAGCTCGGTTTTCTTCGCTTCTTGCAGTCTCTTTGTAGGTGCCCCTTCTCTCCGCAATTCCAGCATCTAGGTGCACCATTTACATGCGGGTCTCGCTCAATTTCGACGCGCTCACACCTGCACTCGTCTGTCACTACCTCACGAACCCGGGAAGTGGTACGAGTCACGTTTTTCGCTGCCTCAAAGTTCAGACTGTAAGCCAATGCGTCCTTAACCGTTTGCTTTTGAGCTAAACGCACGGCTTGTTGCAATTCCGGGTCTTTTAGTGCGCTGATGAATGCTTCTGTTGCTGGATCATCTCGATGTTCTGGGTCGTAGGCTGGGTAAGCCAAAAGTGCTAGTCGCTCAATGTCTTGGGCTAGCTGCTGTAGGGTTTCACCAGACTTCTGCATCCGATGCCTTAGCTGTGACCGATAAATCTGCTTTAGATGATCGCCTCCATAACGCATGTCGAGCGCATTCATTATAGCATTCGGGTTTGAGTGCAATTCATCGGGGATCGTCTGCAAAAGCTCGGCAGCTGGGCCTCTTAGAGCAAGAATTAATGCAGTTGCTCGTTCCTGCTCATTTCAGTGATTTGCCGTTGCGGCAGCTTTAAACTGGGTCTTGTAAATACTCCAGACCGTTTGCCCATCGAATATTGGTGCTTGCACATTTCTGGATGTGCTTTGCGCTGCGGTTATAAGCGGGGCTGGTGAAATAGTTACTACTGCCTTCGCTGCTTCCAATTCTTTTTTCACTTTTTCCATCTCATGGTTCATTCTCTCTTCGACCTGGCTGACCTTTTCCTCGACCTGGTAAACCTTTTCCTCGACGCCTTTAATTTGTTTGTTCAGGCTGCCGAGCTCCGCTTTTATTTCGGTGGACTGTTTTTGAAAATCTGCCTTGATTTCGATCGCTTGTTGGTCTAGCTTCGCTGATTGTTCATTTAACTTCGCTGATTGTTCATCAAGCTTCGTAGTTAAATTGGATGACTGTTCACTTAGCTTCGCAGTTAAACTGGATGACTGTTCATCTAGCTTCGCAGTCAGACTGGATGACATCAGCATTAACATTTGCATCAGCGCATTTTCTGGCTCCTTTGATTTGGGTGTTTCTACTTCTCCACCTTCTGCGCCTTTTTCCGCATCTGAGAGCTCACCCGAATCCAGATTCACGCCTTCCGACTCGATCGCGTCACGCAAGCGTGCAATCAGTATGGCCTTTGTACCTTGTGTGGCCAGATTCCGCTGTTCCAACTCTTCCTTGAGCTCCGATATGGTCAATTCATTAATTTTTAAGTTTAAGCTTCGTGGCATTTTTAATGTTTCTTTAAATTTTACTATTGTGCACTATAAAAATGTTCAAATTTTCACTTTCAAAATTTTTCTTTCGCACTTCTTGACACCACTGTCGCGTGTTTTCCGGTTCGCGGCCAATAATTTTAATGTTCCGGGAAAGTGAAAACGCAATGTCTTTTAATTTAAGTTAAAAGAATTTATTTAATTACGAAAATGCACAATAAACAATTTAACACTTTCACTAATTTTAATTTTCACTATGAAAATTATCTAACACTTGTCCATAAATTTCTTATCGCAATTGTCTTCTAAATCACTTCACTATTACGAAACACACTATCGCAGTTCTTATCACGGTCGAATGAATGATGATCCCCCATTCATTCAGCTCGCCTTTATATAGGGTCTCTACATATTCACCCATTTCTCGTTTATTGGCGAATGTTCTACCGAGAGGTACCTGGTAGGTTCGAGCAAATTAATGAATGGAGTGACGTCACTTGCAGATGTTGATCATGCTTGTTGGGTTCTCGTGGTTTCGAGTGAATTCGTGTTCTTCATTGTTGTGAAAACAATTGCGACAGTAGCTCGCAGAATTATTTGTACATGTAACAATATTATATTATATTATATATATTTTAACTAGTCTTGTATCGTTATTTGCTGAAAAGACAGGACTACAAAAGTGGCAACAAGATTCGAATTCACGTATAAATTAAAGGCAAACACTATAACCTAGGAAGTGAATTGCAACTTTCACGTTCGAATCAATATGGATGCGGATGCAGTTAAGGCGTTCATTACAGCAATGGCTGAGCAGCAAAACAAATTTGCCCAACAAATGGCTACGCAGCAGAGCAAGACGGGTACTACAACCGTGTTGATGATCCAACAATTGACTCAGTATCAGCCATCGGCAGCCCCAGCTGGAACGTTGTTGCACAACAATCTGAGGGATCATATGGAGAAATTTTCATACAGTTCGGAAGATGTCCTGACGTTTAAGTTGTAGTGCGCGCATTATGAGTCCATTTTCATAAAAGTAGCTGCCAAAATGACAAACTCAGCAAGAGTTGACCTACTTACAGAGAAATTATCAACATAGATTACCAGAGGCTCACAAACAATATTCACCCACAGAGGAAGGTAACGATCCCCTATGATGACACTGTCAGGGAGCTTAAACGGATTTTCGGTCGTCAGGAGCTACAATTATTGCTTGGGTAGAAATGTCTGAAGACTGAGAAAGATGAAAATAAAAGTTATTACCGATTCCCTAGCTTCCCCATATGCCCTGCCTTTGCATCGTCATGGCATTTTAAGAAGACTGTTTGCCTTAGGGTCCACTTGCTTCCAGGAATTCCCACTCAACTCTTGATGCCGTCCGGGTATGTTCCGCCATAATGTCTCCCCCTCAACCCGCCAGTCAGGAAACTTTGCAGGGTTCTTTAGAATCCTGGATCCCACGCCACCTACCCACTTGTCCCCTCTGTTAACTTCTACCGGAACCAGATGTTCGTTGCCTTTACGGTGCATGACATCATAATCGAATTGTTGCAGCCTTACCGCCCAACGATCTAGATGCCCATTCGGCTCCCACAAGTTGTTAAGCCATATCAGAGTGTGGTGATCGGTAACCACCGTAAAGTGTGACCCTTCCAAATAGGGCCTTAGTTTTTCCACTGCCCACAACACCGCTAAGCACTCCTTTTCTGTGATAGAGTAATTCCTCTCCATCTTTGAAAGACCACGACTAAGGTATTATTCTACCTTGTCTCCCTCTGGGTGACTCTGGCTTAACACTGCACCCAAACGATGATCGGATGCATCTGACTGGACGTTAAACGGTAAGGCAAAATCTGGGCATGTGAGGATCGGTGCTGATCATAGCATCGCCATGCAATGCCTGAAGGCCAACTCACTCTGCTCCATCCATACAAACTTCTTATTTTTGCGGAGTAAGGTTGTGAGAGGTGCTATGATCGTTGCGTGATCCGGAATGAAGCGCCGATACCACGACATCATTCCTAGACATTGTCGCACTTTCTTCACACTGGTTGGCTGGGGAATACGCAGTTTACAATCTACTTTTTCCAGGTCGACGTGCAGTCCACTTTCGTCTACCACATATCCCAGGTACTTCAGCTGTGGCCGGCAAAATTCACGCTTCTCGCGTGATACCCGTAAATCCGCCTCTCTAAGACGTGTTAGCACTACCCAAAGGATTTCCAAGTGTTTCTTGAAATCCCCAGTGACACCGTTTAGGTATACGAAGACATATGGCTCGAGTTCCCACCCTAAAACCCTATCCATGAAGCACTACCACGTTGCAGGAGCATTATGTAAGCCAAGGGACATCCAATTAAAATGAAATAACCCGCGTCCAGGTGCCGTGAAGGCTGTGAAAGGCTTCGACACCTCCACCATAGGAATTTGCCAGTAGGCACACTTAATATCTAACGAAGAGAGATATCGGACTGCGCACAGTTTGTCCAACGTGGAGGAGATGTATGGGAGTGAAAAGGCGTCTCGCTGGGATACGCTGTTCAACTTCCGGAAGTTCATACAAAAGCGAAACTTCCCATCCATCTTCTTTACCAAGAGGATTGGTGATGACCATGGATTTCCGGAAGGTTCTAAGGGCATTGGCAGAACCTACGATCGCATAGCCCAACGATACTATTGGCTCGAAATGAAGGCAAATGTCCGGCGGTACGAGACAAAGTGCAAAACATGTCAGGCAACAAAGGTAGAGAGGAAATCCCCTTATGGGCCTATGTCCTGCAGGCCGGCCAAGCCAAAGAACCGTGGGAAATTATATGTATGGATTTGGTTGGTCCGTTGACGCGTTCTACTCGAGGCAACACTTATATATTGACCGTGGTCGATTACTTCACCAAGATGCCTCTTATCTTCCCCCTGAGAAAAGCGACTGCGCGTGAGGTAGCTAAGCTTCTAGAGGAAAGAGTGTTTATGCTTTTTGGGGTGCCGGCAGTGGTGGTGTGTGACAATGGCGTCCTTTTCAGGTTGAAGGAACTGCGTAGCTTGGTGACCGGGTTCGGGGCAGTATCCAGTTCACGCCATTTTACCATCCGCAAGCAAACCCAGCAGAATGGATCAACCAAATGATCAAATGATTGCTGAGAGCGTATGTAGGAAATAACTACTGGAAATGGGACGAGCGTCTCTCAAAAATTGGCTGTGTCTTGCGTACCTACACGCATACGGCAATGGGCAACATGCCATATTTCGTCAATTCCGGTTGGGAAATGGTGGTTACGCAGAAAGGACCGAGACCGCGTGATGATGGGGATATCCTGAACAACCCGCTACAGCTCTTTTGGAACTTTTAAATTGTGCAAGCAGGCCTAAAAGAGAATCTATAGGTAGAATAAGTTCCCATACAATAATTGGGTAGCATCGGTTAGTGTGTCTACATCTATGTAAGTCATGGATTATAGGGACAAATTGGAATGAAATAAATAAAAAGGGTGGTGATTAGACGTAGGGGAAATAGCAATAGGTAGTAGATAGTAATTAGAAAAAGGGTAGAATACTAGAACAACTTGAAATGCTTTGAGATTAAAATAAATATATCTAAGTTAGGTGGAAAAAAATATCGATATCAAATTAAACACGGGTATTAAGAAATGAAATTACCCTTTGTCATGCGAGTTGTTCCTTCTTCATCTCTTCTGGCGTAACAGGGCTTCCTCTCCCTCTTTCTGTCTCCCATTCCTTTACACATTTCTTCCACGTTCCTTTCCCTGTCCTCAGCAGTTTCAGCTAAAATAGATTGAGCGGCAAACTCATTAGTTTAGCTCAATACAAATAGGGATAATGGAAGGAAAAATCAAAAGAGAGGCACGTTTTAGGAAAAGAAAGGTGAATGAGTGAAGGGTCGTAAGAAAGTTTATTTGGCTTTACCAACTAGAGTTAATATTTTTGTGCAAAGGGGGAAGAAAATACATAAACAAAAAAGAAAAAAACAACATAAAATAATATAAAACAAAAACAAAAAATTGTGGTGGGTACATAATTTTGTGTTTATTAAGATGAAATTGGATAGGAGCTAATAGTATCCAGCATGGGAAGTATTTTGAGTAAGAGTAGAGTAAGTTTAGCGGCCTAAGATGGTGGTGGGTCTCTGATTACGCAACATAGTTCTAAGCTTAGGGACAAGTACTAGTCAGAATAGGTTTGTAGATCATTGGAGAAGTTGTTCCGTTAAAGTTAACGTTTGGAAGAGTGGTATCAGTGGCGGTCTCCGTACAGACTTAAGGCTCACTAAGAGAGGTTAGGTTCAAGGTTTTATGTGAAGATAGCGGTAGGAAAAAAATGGATCTAGGGAATTCTGAGGTTAAGGTGGTCGATCTGCATTGAGGATTTACTAAAGGAACAGGTATCGTTAATGGCTCTCCGTCGTAGAAGGACTGTTATAGTCAGTGAAGATATTTTCAACTGTAGAAATGTAGTGAATTTCAGGGAAATCCTCTAGAAGCAAGGGGAGAAATGTTACGGATGAACATTGAGATTCCATATGTAGTAATTGAGCAGGTAAGGCGGGATCCTTAGAAGTCAATATGCTCCGAAATACTCAATCGAATTATGCAGATGACTACTCAACAATAGCGGCGAAAAATATTGCCAAAGAAAACCATGCAGATAAAGAAGTGCCCAGTGGTCTTAGTTCTTTTCGAATAAAACACGATAAATTAAGTTTACAAGCCCTTCTACATGCCATGACACGAGTGTAGAGTCAGAAGAACATAAATACAAACGCTTTCTTGTTAAGGATGATATGCATAATCCCGAAAATATGAAATCGAAATATGCTACTTCCCCGCACAGTGAAAACTCAAACACCATAGTTCAAGACCACGAAGAAATTCAATGCAAAAATTTATTGAACACAACAAACTCCCTGTACAAACGAAAATGGCAGACGAGGCGTGCGAAAATATGGTACCGCGTATTACTACATTTCTTATGGAAAAGAAATACAAAGAGATTAGCGTTGAAATACAAAGAGCAGTGCGCATATTTCATGGTTCTTCTTAAGTCATATTTGTTTATCAGTAATGGCTGTTCAGATGACCAACAAGAATTAGTAATACAACAGAATCAAGTGAAATTTCTTGAAGATGCAAGTGAATTTTCAAAAATTGTGGGGAAAGCCGTACAAAAAATTAAAAATATGCTAATGTCAAAAACAAACACGGATGTTTTCGAAGCAACTGATTTCTTTACCACCGCTTATCGTTTTGGTATTAGAGGAACTGAATGTGGGATGCGACATCTGCTTAATTTAGTGTGGTCAGGTGATAAGGAAAAACGGGATGCGGTCTCAAATGCGTATAAAAAAATCTTATTTACAACTGACCAACAATCACGGGCTCATGCATTAAAGGTAGTGCGGAATTTATGTTCACTTCTATGTGATTTAACATATGGCCATTATGCAGCGCTCGAGGTTTTAATAAAGGAATGGGTTGACAATGGTGACATTGATTTACAAATCATGCAAGTTCTTTTCGAGTATTTCACTCTGAAAGTCGAAGTATCTGAAAGTGAATCACGCCAGGCACTACAATTGCTCATAATGGCATCAGCCGCCAAATCGGCTAATGCCAATTCCACTTTGCAACAGGCAAGCAACAATGTGTCAACGAAGAATTATGAGCGTTATGGAATATTTGCCAGGCGATACATTGACTGATGTTGCAACTGAGACGGGTATGCATGAAAGGAAATAGCCGCTGTATGCGTGAAGTATTACAAGCTACAGAATTTTTACATAGTAACCAAATGATACATAGAGATAAAAGTGAGGAGTCTGCTCGAAACCGCCACGCAGCGCGGACGCCGTGAGTTGAATTCCCGCGCGCCAGCGACAAGAAAATATTAGTCGGTAATGTTGAAGGGAGAAACGCGGAAAATTATTCGAGATGTTTGCGTGAAATACTTCGAAAAGGAGTGTGACATTCGCGGTTGTGGAGTCACTATGGTGAATGGGTGTTTCGCGAAGCAGTTTCTATTTTCCCGTTATCAACTGTGAGTGAAAGCAAGAAAGCATTCACCTACTCATACTGTTCGGACAGGAGCTCGTGCCTAATTTACAGTTAAAACGATTTAACGCGTTAAGTTTACGCAGTAAAGGTGGCGCCAAGCTTTTCATATTTTGTGCAAATAGTGGTCTGTCAAATGATTCCGCGATTTATGGCACGTCCCAACTTTCCCTCATCGCCACTCGAAGAAAAGCATCGTATTTGATTCCTGAAGAGGAAAAGATCGAATTGCAGTAGGAAAATACTTGGATTGGGAGGTTTTCGGGTCTTCATTACGAGGAAATGTGCGATTGCAACTTTGTCGGAGTTTTACGTTTCCGAGTGTGCGAAGCTCGTGAGAGCGCTTATTTTTGCTTGTGAGTGTGTGTAACAACTGGTTGATTGTGTTGTTCAAGTCGAGAAGCAGCGAAAACAAAAGTGATTTGAATAGTTTGTATTTTGTGGAATATTGGCGGAAGGAAATTCATTTAATTTGCGACACAAGAATATTCGGAAAGAGACGCGATAATCAGTGAAAAGAAAAAAAGAAAAAGGGATTAGAAAAGATTGTTTCATTGTAACAGACACTGACTGGAAGTGTTGTGTGTATCATTCACTGTCCGAGAAGAAAATCGTCTATGAATGTGTGTCGCATCTTCGATGGCAATAAAGTAAAAGTAGTTGATTCGGTTTGTGTTGATGCGCCCGGAATTTAGCACAATTATCGTCGAGTTGGCATCCAGCTGTAATGCGTAGGAGTGTACATTGTATCGTGTTCGACTTGGTATTAGTTGGCCTGGAAAGTGGTCAGAATTCCGTCCCGTGCGTGGTTGCGGAGTGTGATCAAGAGGATGATGATTGTGCACCCGTGATGACTAAAACGTGCCCATCTTCCAACGGTGAAGTGGCGGTAACTAATTGTGGAACGTATAACTTCCCTATCGGCTTGGACAGCTGTACGAAGTAGCTGGAAATGGTATGTTTAGAATAAGGGGACGTTGTGAAGGGCGTGGGGCTGGGCAGAGGAAGGTCAGAGCAGCGGGATATTACCAGGAAAACGGGACGCATTCAAAGTGGCCGTGTAATAGGATTGAAAAATCAATCTCCAGATGCCACGCATAAACAATGATGTCACTGAGTCCAACATATTGGTCATTTAATTTGTAGTCGAGAACGTGATAGATGAAAGAAGTGTATAGAACAGTGAAAAGATTTTAGACACATTATATAAAGTAAAGAGTGAATTACAGTTACCCTCCATGCATATACACTTTATCAAGGCTGTCCACGACATAGATATTCATGGTTTGGTTTGGTGTTAGCTTGTGGACCAATACATACACCTCGATTGTGTGTTAGTGTTTTTGAAGCGGTTTTTCAATTTAGTCAGAGATACTTTCGATGATAACAATTGGAGAGTTAAAAACATTCAACGGGTTTAAAGAAGCAAACCAATTGCAATCGATAGAAGTTATTTATTGACCCGGGGCATAATCGGTGACGGGATTTCGTAAATACATATATAAGTGTATTTATGCTAATGTAGTTTTACTTATCACGGCCTGTTGTTGAGGATGAGGGAATTAAACCGCGACCACGAAAACGTATCCAGATTCCCTGAAAAGTGTATCGGCGAAGAAGCGATGATCAGGGTTTTATTCAAGGAGATTTGAACTCATCAAAGAAACAATTCTCGAGGACCTTACGTGTTAGTCACATCATCTTTAGTGGCAGCTTTAATACGTGCTGAGGAAATCTATTCGTCAAGTGCAGATGTTTCTTCCAACACAGAATGGCCGCAATTCTTTGGCAAATATTTATTTTATATTTAAATTTTATTTAAACATTATTATATTTGATATGCGATGTATAATACATAATATTTTAACTAATACGAATACTAATACGCTGAATGCAAGATTAGTTAAACGAATTCATTTTTTTGAGGGAGTTTGTTTGAATAGTCCAAACTATTGTTGATACCATTGTTACTTAATTAGTTTCAGTCAGAAAAAATCCGAAATTCACTCATTATTAATGTTAATAGTAGGCTAACGTACGTAACCTTGTGATAAATTACAAATTCTGATAGATGCATTGAGAATTTAAATGCCCAGAATACTTTTTTCTTAATGTGACTGAGACCAGTGGATTGGAAATCTCTTTCTTCTGTTTCTTTATTTTTCATGAATATAATGGATCATTAAACTTTAGAAATAAAATTTATGTTGTTCCAAGTGAGAGTTCAAGTAATTAATGAAGCAAATGGAGAAACGACTTGAAACAACATTGTTCGCTTACAAGTACCTCTACCCGCTGAATTAGAGACTCACTTGCTGTGTCATAGTTGTCCAGAAATTTCGGTTCTGGGTGCTACCAATTCTTAATTACTTGCTTATAGTTTACAACATAGAGTAGTTAACAATTTTTGTAGAGCTCTTTTTTTTGGTTGTCTTTTAATTCAGCAGATTTTATGAACCGTAATAAAGATGATGTTTTGTTACGCTCGAAACTATTTGCTAACTGACATTAATCGCTGTAAATCTGAAAGAATCAGTCATCAAATGTGATTGCAGGCCTGCTAATTCACACCCCCCAATTTGCAGGGAAATTTTATTATCTATAATTTTATTGCTGAAAATTGGTCGCATCCACTAGAATAGGTGAAAGTGAAAATTAAAACTGTAACAGTAGGTTGTGAGCCTTTCCGCAAATTTCTTAATTGTTATCAGAATTAAAATGCTAGGAAATAAAGAGACAATGTTGCATTAAAACTAACCCTTCGGTCTTTCTTTCTCAACTTTCTAACCGGGTATAGGACCCGGTACGGTGGCAGGCTTCCACCTCAAAACATGAGCCAGCCGCCGGGTACAATATGATCTTTTTTGTTTCAGGTGTCATCGCGGGTTGAGTGGCCCAAGCAGAGTGCCTTTTTGTGGCATAGCGTTATGCAATCAAATTGTATAATTCTATGGCATAAATTGGTCACCGGGGTACTCCCCTTCTGATGGGAAAGTTCATGCAATTCAAGTTGTATGAGTTTTCCACTCAGAAGAGGAATACCTGGCCACTGCAACAAAATATATATGGATTTATTCCGGTTGGGTGGGTGCGAAGGGGCTCCATCACCACCCGGTGGCCCCTCTTTCATTTGTGGACCATGAGCTTCGTCGGGTAATGACGAGGTTACCCCAAGTCCGCCTTTCTTCTCAGGTTCCTCTTGTTTTCGTAACAAGTACCATCTCCCTCGGTGTAGTTAGCTACACTTTTTGCGACTTCGGTCGCCTCGTGAGCAACATCCAATTCGTGAGTGCGAATTTTTTTTGTAGTGGATCCTCGGGCTGGGGAAATGAACCCGCCCCACGACACCGCAATGCTAGCCTGCCAGCGCATTCACGCGTCTCCAGACGAGGGCATTCTCGGCAGATATTGTCATCTTCTTCTGCCGAGGCAGCAGAACATCGCTGCAGTCCTTCACGGACTTTTGGAACAACTTTTCTTATTCACTACACATAGTGTAGCTCACCTCCTATACTACTATATGCGATTTTGTAAGATTTAAACCTGTGCAATACCGAGTCGCAGCAAGTAATTTAGATTTTCATTCATAAAATGACTACTTGTTAGATTACGGAAAGAAAGCCACATAATATTTTTGCCTTTTAATTTCATGTAATTAAACTTAAGTAGCTGGTCGCTTCCGATTCACACGCCACATTATGGATAACGCAAGCAGTAACAAGCGCCCAAAGCATCAAGAACCAACGCGCGCTCGAAACGAAACGCAAATTCCCGGCACCACGACTAGGTCACACGGTAGCGGAAACTTTCGTCATCCAATCCACATATGCTGCAGCATAAAACATTTAATCCCTTGAAGCAATTGAAATTGCGTGGCAAACAAAATAACATGCAACGCTTGGAGGAAATCCGAATTTGAATCGTTGTGTGAATTTGCGGGCATTTATATCATTTCCTCAAATCAAGGTTTCATACTGCCTGTTTTTTCATTGATTCTGCTTTCCGACATAGACTTGCAATGAATTTTGATGCAGTATATAATTCGACTAATTCAAATTCGAACCCGACTCCTGTCGAAATTTACAGGGAAACGATTTTGAGTGCGGATCTAAACGTGAGGTTGTCGCTAGACCCGACATTCCTATCAGGTGTGAAGCCACTGAGCTTCCAGCCAAGGACACAAACTTAACGATCCCGCCCCAAACATCTTCACACTCACGCAGATCCCGCAGAGAAGCATGTCACCAAAGAGGAACGAGCCGAGTAATGATGCTAGGGATACTGCCGAGGCAACAATGGCACGCATACCAAAGGAAGACACTCGCGAATTTAGCATTTCATTGGTGGCACGCACAGGACGAGTAAAGCGCAAACTTGAGGCGTAACGTAAATAAAAAGTAAAAGCAATAAGAAAACGAAAGTGCTAAGGAAGAGAAGTACTTCAAGCTCTAGAAGAATTGACTGTTAACTACCATCAAAAACAACCAGGAATCAAGACCAAAATCAAAGACATTGATACTTTGAACGAGGATTACAACAGAAACAGGCCACATTGAATATCGTTACATCGAAGTTGTAACAATTGAAAGATATGTCAGCGCATCATAAGAAACGAATTTATGGAATGCTCTCAAATCTTTTGCGTGATCTGTCAAAAGTTGGACAAGCCTTATGCATGGATAGTATCAGTGAGATAAAACTGAATACACCTGATTTAGTCAGTAAAGTTGAAGAGAAATTCATTGCAGGTCGACTATATATAAGTAAAATTACATTGTAAGCTAAAAATATCACACAAGATATCAAAATCTGGAGGCATTACAAGCAGATTCAATTAAAAAGGTTTCTGAATGGGAATGCCGTTTGTTGAGCTCACAACACGAAGCTAGAATGAAGTCATTGTAGGAATCAATGCAAAAGTCCGAGAACAAGAAACGAAGTCTTGAACAACAAATCGCAAGAAAGAAACACGGATACAACTGTTCAATATCTTACCTCCTCTCTTAACTGGCTAACGACATTCACTATAATCCACCACGGAAATCTATATGAAGAAAATCGTGACACTCCCGAGGAGAGATTCGACGATTGAAATTAGTTAAAACTGGTGGATAAATATACACACACGCATTGGCACGGCATTTAAACTACCGGCGGGACGAGAAAAACTAGAAAATATTAACGCCAGCTCAAGGGAAAAAGGGCAAAGCGACGATTTTCGTCGAAATCCTCATCTCATATCGTGATGTAAATAAACAATGTCAGTCAAATGCATTCAGCGCGTAATTCACCTAATTCCCACTAAGAGCGCCACTGAGTGGAACTTGTTATGAGTGAAATCAAGCGAGAGGAACTTCTTGGACAAACGCAACAAAACCACTCCAAAAACAAGATTTTCCCGGTGAACGGGAGGAAAAAACATCAACCCGGAGGTTATTTAAGCCCGGAAATATTGGTGCGCTTGCTTTCTTTTGGGAATTTTTGAGCAATCAGTGGAGGTATAACAGAGCAATACTCAGAGACAACATTGACGAGGAATTGGAGACGAACCTTGGATACCGGAACATCAAATTGGGACGAGATAACTGTGCTGTGGTGATAATCAAGAAAACGGAATAAATGTAAGTGGCTTAAATTTTACTTTATCTTGGTCGAGTTGTAATAAATATAGAATATTACTCAAGTCGAGTAAAGGTAATTTTAGATTTTTTTCCTTTCCATACAACATAACATAAATA